>BMAU01019665.1:2190000-2900507 GCA_019973935.1 Trichonephila clavipes
GGCCTAAACCAATCTTCTGCTTCTCGGATGCCAATATGAGTTGCAGTTTCCTTATTTAAAGTTTCAAATAATTTATCAGAAATTATAAGATCACATAGAGATTCAAAGGAATTAACTTTTCTTAACGAACAATAATATTGGAAGTTTGCCGTCAATCTTGTAGCAAATTGGATGTATGTCTCGCCTGATGATTTTACAGCATTTTTAAATGAGTTTAAACACTCGCGAGGGGTTAATTGGAATTCTCTGAGTACTATAGATTTTAGTTTTTCATAGTCATTTAGTTCCTCTTCTTTAATGTACAGTAAGACGTTATGAGCTCTTTCGCCCAGAAGATTTATTAAAATTTCAGATTTATATTCGTCATTTATTTTCTTGGTTAAAAATGCGCGTTCTAATGATTGAAAGAACAGATTAAAATTTTCAGATCTGGTGGGAACAGGAAGAGATAAAGTTTTAATACTTGTTATCATATTTTCTATGTTAAATTCGAACTGTTTCTCTTCGACTTTAGCTGCAGGATTTAAACTTAATGCTTTATTTTTAGCCGTTTGAAGTTCGATTTCTTTTTCTAACTGAGCTAACTGAAGTTTCGCGAGCTCAATTTTCTGTTTTTCTAAAGTTACCTCTCTTTCGTTTCGCGATACCCTCTCATCTATACAGTTTTGAATTAAAGTTTTAACGAAATCTGGATCACTTTCAAATGTACTACTGTTCTCAATTTTAGTCTTTAGTTTAACTATAGTGTCCGTACTCTCCACAGTACCGTCTAGATTCTCAACAACTCTTATGAAATCCTCTTTAAGAGCGTTTTTATACATTTTAGAAAAATATGGAAAGATCCTACCTTTTTTTTTTCTGGCTCCCTTGTTGCTCGCACGTACGATGTATCCAATGAAGAAAAATTTCGATTTCACAGATCTCACCTCTTCGCAGGTAATATAGTTGAAATTGTTCGAATTGACACCTCTCCGCAGGTGTTTGTGAGTGGATCCAACCTCTACACAGGTGGAATATTTGTCGATGGTTCGTTGAAAAATACACCTCTACACAGGTTATTTTGTTATTTGTTCCGACCTCTACACAGGCGGAATGAAGTTGAAAAATTCAACCTCTACACAGGTTGAACGAAGTTTCGAAAAAATGGCGGCGCGTCTCCTCCACGGACTGCTTTTTTTTTCACGTTCCAAACTTTGATCAAAATCGAAATCTTTTTTCAATCCCGGCCTCTACACAGGCGGAATTTTCATGCTGAGTTCAAACCTCTACACAGGTTGAATATTTATGCTGAGTTCAAACCTCTACACAGGTTGAACGAAGTTTTCGAAAAATGGCGGAGCGTCTCCTTCACGGACGCTGTTGTTCATTGTCCAGACTTTGGTTCAAAATCGAAATTTTATCGATCCCGGCCGAGCCCCCATAATTTGTGGGAGACAACAAGGGGTCCAAGACGTGTTTGTCTTACTTCACATTTATTTTAAAACTTTAACAAAAATTAATTAAAAAGGTAGATGTTTTTACAGATAAGTTTGACGATGATATTCAGAAGGTAACGCCTGCTCGCGCACCTCTCGCGTTCTCTTTTCTCTCTAATGTCCAAGAGTTTTTGTTTCTCTTCCACTAGTTCAAGTTTCAGTTCGTGTTTTAGCTGCGCCTGCGCGCGAAGACTGCTTGGTTTTGGCTGCATGCTACATATATGTATATATATATATGTATATATATATATGTATATATATATATATATATATATATATATATATATATATATATATATATATATATATATATATATATATATATATATATATATATATATATAGTCTAATTCTCTACAGACAAGAGATAAACATTCACCAATCACATTCGAAAAAACACAGAGACAGTAAAGAGAACATACAATGAAGGACACTAGATTAAAAATTATAAAATGGATCCTGCAGTATTATAAACATTGCTGACTTAGGACAGCTAATATATAAATTATATAAAAGTGCGGTTGAACATGTTTTTTGGCCAGCCAACCTTCCCCCTTTACGTAAATAATACTGAGCAAAAACCTATTGAAAGTAATGGATAGGAATATCTAAATCCATTACAAAATAGAGGTATTTTACGTAAAAATTGCACTTGAAAATACAGAGCCCGCGCTAAATCTGAGTGCAATAAATAAGTTATTGCCAGATTCTGGACCCTAATGCATATTCAAAGCATGTGAATGGCTGAAATGTAGCACTTAACAAAAGTATAAAATAATAGAATACAAAAATTAATGAAAGAGTTACGAAAATCCATAACTTTAGAGACACTAGAGTATATATGAATTAAATAATAATAATTAATTTTAACTAATAATAGAATATGGAGGTAACTATAACTATGAAATATGTAAAGTTATAGTATTAAACTATAATTAATCTAAGAATTTTTAATCCTTACAATATTTAATAGCTTTATTCACATATAACTACTAATAAAATGAATTGGGTATTTCTGATTTAAGTAATATTTAGTAAAATGTTTATAGTTACTTATTATTTCTGATTTTTTTGACACTAGAAATTTATTGCGTTCTATGTAATTAATAATAATATTTCTAAATATAGAAATATGTACATTACTCTCCCAATGCGGAACTTTTATTATATTGAAATTAAAATCTTCTCTTTTATCATAAATATTAGAAACTATTACATTATCTATTAATTTGATATGTATGTCAAGAAAATTTGCTTCATTGTTGTTACTATTTGTCTGTATTAAATTAAAGATATTGTGGATAAAAATTAGTATTAGGTATAAAATTGACTTGCTTGCCAAAAATGATTATGTCATCTATATAACGATAAATATAATATTTAGAATTATTAACATAACTACTTTCAAAATAATGTAAGTATAAATTGGCAAGACAGTTGCTCGCAGGGCCACGTTGGGGCAAACCTTTAATCTGCAGATAATAGTTACCCTTATGAAATATATAGTTCTCTTTGAGTACTAACCGAAGTAGTGAACTAAATCTATCATAATTAACATTATTAAATGAATTATCTTTATGCAAATGTACAAGTATATTAATCATATCATCAATATCAATAGAGTTAAAAAGATTTCCAAATCTAAACTATAGATTGAATAAATCTTTTTATCTTTCATTTTTTCAATAAGAGATTTACTATTTTTAAGTATGGTTGTGGATTTAAGATTATTTATTGTATCATGTAATATTTCTCTCTCTCTCATGGAGAATTTTGCCTGTTTTGCTGATATATGTATTAAATCCATTTGTAACTGTCCTAAATTTGACTGGGTTTTTATGAAATTTGGGAGTAAGAAATATATGAGGAAATTTAAAACTGTTATTAATTTGAATTTTTAATTGTTTATGAAAAGCCAAAATTCGATTATTTATTTCTCTATCAGAAAATGATGTCTTAATAAATGCTGTATTACTATCAAAATAACTGTTGATCATTAAATTATAATAGTATTTACATATGAAGGCAAAATTACCTGGCACTTTATCAACATAAACTATAATGAAATTATTTTGTACTTTTTTAATCTGATTTTTAATATCTTTAAAAAAGATTTTGTTATCTGTACCAAAGTTATATTTATTAATCTGCTGTGTAATATTACCTTTGAATTCTGTGAATGCCTCTATAGGGATACTATACTTAATAGCTATTTTGTATATAAATTGCTCAATATCCTTATATAACTGTTTTTTTTTAATTTTATTATTATTCGAAATCATTAATCTAAAGCTAGTACCTTTATGCATTGTGTTTCTAAGATTGTTGTCTTTTACAATATTGAGGTCACCAGTAACAACATGCTTGTAATGTTTATCTATGAATTCTTTAAAGTCTTTACATTTACATATTAAGTTTTCTTGCTTTATAGGCACATTATAGTTAAAAATCGATTTACCTATTTTTTATTGTATTTAAAAGCTTTTTTAATATTAATATTTTGTATTGGGAAAGATGACATGTGTTTTTTAAAAATAACAGAAAAATCAATATTATCATATGTTTTATTCATATATAAAAGTGTACAATATTCTATTTGGTAATCTTTTTATTTACATTAACTTTTATTTTATGTTTATGCTTCAAAAATTTGTGAATGTCCTTTATAATATGCAAAGAATGGCAATCTTTAATTTTATTTGAAATTAGTACATCTTCTGTAATACATAATTCTGTCTTACTGAGTATATATATATACATCTTGTTCAAATTTTCAATCGTTAATAAAGTACTTTCTATTCATCCATTCAAAGTAGGAATTGACTTAAAAAAATTTTTTTACTGCTTGTTTTATCATACAAATTTTTTTCCCCACAGTTTCGTGCACGGTTAGGAAAGGTAAATATCGATTGTAGGATAGTAAAAGTTGGATAAACTTAATTATAAAATGTAACCCCCCGTAGTTTAAACTCTTCTCATATGAACAGTAGAAAGACTATCGCGCCCTCTAGCGGCTAGAACAATCTTCAGTAATGGCCAAGCTTCGGAACTGTAGGGACGTACGAGCATGTGCTCCGATCCCTTTCAATTCTACTGTAACTGTTAGTTCTCTAGTTATGTATGTAAATGTTTGTTTTGTCTAATAAACGTGTTTAATTAACTAGTGGACTTAATTAAGAACCCCTTCGCCGCGTGTCCCTTTATTACATTGGGTCACACCCCTTATAATTTGACGCCCAACGTGTTTTTATAGTTAAAGAGGCTTGGCTGTTGCTCGCTATTAATTTTCAGGTTAACCGCTATTGTTCCGTTCTCACAACAACAAACAAAATCGTTAACAAAATCGTTGGATTTATCTTCATCTGAAGAACAAATAAAGTTTTTACTTTGAATTTTCTTTTAAGTATTATACCTTATAATACTAAATTAACCATTGCATGCCCAAATGCAAATTGGATTTAATATTCTAAAGAATTGTGTAAGTTTTAATTTCTTAAAAATTGACTTCATTGTTCTGACATAGAGAACATTCTTTACTGATTTAAATTTAGAACGTCCTGTTCGAATTAAATTAAGAAACCTTTTTTTCTTATTTCAAGAAATGTAATTGTGTAATTTGCTAAACAGCATAATATACAGTTAAATTATATTCAATGTGTTTTTAAAATATACTTCCTGTATTGTTTAAACTAATAAGTATAACGTTGTTTACTTAAAAGCTTAAGTGAGAACACAAAACCAAATATATATGTATTTATGTGTATTATTTTCTCTGAATGATTTTAATTCTTGTTCGAAAGCATTTAAGCTGGAAAATTTTTTGTATTGTTATATGCTATTTTCAAAAAAAAATAAAAATATTCATTTATGTGTATAATTTTAAGTGTAAAATGTGCATTATATGTTGAAAGATTTGTCTCAGTTAAATAATATATTTAGTGGTTTAAAAGAAAAAAGAATATATATATATCTCCGTTTTCTCTTCTTCCTAGTATTAATTTTTAAGCTATGATTCATTTATGAAACTGATGAGATATTTTATGCTGTGTAAGCGAAAATAAAGTAGGGGGAAAGAATCTGAGATAGTTCAAGGTTGTATATACGAAACGTTCATCATAACTGAGTTCTATGCAAATGGGGTTTTTTTATGGAATCAACTGTAATAACTTGTGTTTTTCTTTTGAATATTAATAAGAAATTTTGTTTCGGCTGAGTAGAACTTTCATTTATGAGTATATGACTTATTTTTTTAACTTGATTGTGCCAGATATTTCAACTGTGTTTTAGATTAGTGATGATTTTTAACATGCTTTTATAAGTTTTATTTTTGGCTAAATGTTTGATAGTATTTTTACTTAGATTTTTTGAGTTATAAGTGATATCTACGAGAATATTTTTATTTTTTTCATTTTGTGATTCATATACAAATTTTTCGAATTGCATTTTGTAGAAATTAAGATATTATTTTTATGTTGCATAATACTGTATTATTAATTAATTAATAACATTTGGTTAAATTTAATTTAAAGTTCAACGAATAAATTTGTAATTAATTTTAAGTGACATTTCGCAATGACCTATTTAGCAAAAGGTCGCAGGCGGGACCTCCTTGAATTGGCGGAAACGCTAGGTATAACAATACAAGACAATTTTAAAATTCTTGACATAAAAGATGCAATTTTAAATAGTGAGGGATATGATGCAGAATTTACGTGTGAATGCTTAAATCGCATTATTAGTGATAGAAAAGAGCTCGAATTGCGGGCTGAAAGAGAAAAAGAAAACCAAAGACAATTTGAATTGCAAAAACTCCAAATTACAACTAATACTTCTACAACTTCAGACTCCAATATGCCAAAGTTAGAACTCCAAAAATTACTTCCGATTTTTGATCCAAAGACAACTGATATAACAATTTACCTAAACCTCTTCGAGAGACAATTAACATTTTTAAAAGTACCAATTCAACAGTGGGTGGTATACCTTGTTGGTTTTTTACCAACTGAAGTTTCAAATTTAATCACTAAAGAATCTTTTGCCGATGCTCAAAACTACTATAAAGTCAAACAAATTCTTCTAAAACGCTTTAAATTAAGTGCAGAAAAATTTCGGCAGATGTTTTCCCGACACACTAAAGATCCTGTGAAAACCTGGCGTGACTTCTACTTTGACTTGCAAACATATTTTGATGGGTGGCTGAAAGAATCAAAAGTTACGACGCTTGAAGAATTGAAAGATTTGATTGTGGCGGACAAAATAAAAAAGAAAATCCCTCAAGATTACAAAGATCACTTTTTGGACCAGTGGTGTAATTGGAACAATCCTCAACAACTAGTGGATAAGCTAGATTCGTATGAAGAAGTTAAAAACATGAGAAATAAAAACAATAAAAACTTTAGCCGGAAACAAAAAGAAATGAATTCCAGTCCCTGGAGAAGTAACTACACACAAAATCCTAAGTTGTCGTATGAACATTCTCTCTCTGGTTTCCCCAGTCAAAGTAGGCGGGAAACCGGGATTCCCAGTAACAGTAGGCGGAATCCCATTTCCAAAGACAGAATACCTGAAAAGAAAATCGTTGATACAAAAGAAGACAGAACTCCTGTATCTTGCTATGGATGTGGTGCTCCTGGAATCATTCGATTAAGATGCCACACTTGCAACCCAGTTCGACAAAAAGATGATGCCTTGTCATCAAGTCTGAATCAATCAAACTTTTATAGTTTTTCTAGTGAAAGTAATCCCATTAGTATAATCCAAATTTCCATTTGTAATACAGAAGCCGAAGTTTGTGCTGATACTGGTGCTACACATTCAGTTGCTGGTGAAAAATTATACCATTTACTTAAAAAGGATTGAATTTTGAAGAGAAAACCATGCAGATGACTCTTGCTGACGGTCGTACTCAAACCACAGAAATACTAACAACTTCTGTAGACATTAGTATTCAAGGAAAAGTCATTCCCACGGAACTATTAATTTTGAAAAATGCTAGAGGTAACAGAACCCTTCTAGGCATAGACTTTTTAACAGCTGCAGGGATCGTCTTAGATCTCCAAAGAAAACAATGGTACTTCACTGAAACGTCTCACAGAAAATATAATTTTGTGAAACCGCCTCCTAATATCGATGCTCTGCTCACTGTTGACCCTGAACCACATCTTTGTCAACTTCGGAAAAATGAAGGTACTCACTTTTCACTTCCACAACGGGAAGAAATAAATTCACTATTGGAAAAGTATGAAGAATGCTTTCAACCAGGGGGAGAGCCTACACCATTTATTGAACATCGTATAAATACAAGAAACCATCTTCCAGTTGCAGTGCCACCTTATAGGATGAATCCTTCCAAGAAGGAAATATTAAAACAAGAAATCGATCGCCTTCTCTCAGAAGGCATAATTGAAGAATGTGAATCCCCGTATGCTTCCCCAGTGGTACTTATACCAAAACCAAATGGAACATTTCGCCTCTGTATTGATTACAGGAAATTGAATGAAATTACAGTCGCAGATACCTATCCTCTTCCTAGAATGGATGACTTGTTACATCAAGCAAAACTCACTCCTTTCATGTCTACACTTGATCTGCGAGCAGGATACCATCAAGTTAAAGTGCATGCTGAAGAACAAGACAAACAAGATAGAGAGGCACAAGAGGCTGCTAAGCGTGCGGCTGAAATTGCAGCTATTGAAAGAGCTGCCAAAGAAGCTATCAAAAAAGAAGCTGCTGCAAAGAGAGCTGGGGTTAAGAAGGATCAAGATGTTGAAATGAATGACGCTTCTGATGAAGGTCATAAAAATGAAAGTAAAGAAGAAAAGGGTGAAGATGCTACTGAAGAGGGAACATTCCAGAAAATCGCCAGACGAAATTATTGGACAGGCATGAGAAAGTACATATCCGATTATATTAAGAAATGTCCAGAATGTGCTCGTTTTAAGGCTACAAACCAAAAACCTGCCGGTTTGCTTAGAACTCCAGTCTATTCACAGAGATTTGAAGTCATTGCTATTGATTTATTTGGGCCATTGCCTCAAACTGACACAGGTAAACAATGGATATTCATTGTCGAGGATTGTGCCACGAAGTGGGTTGAGTTATTTGCCCTTTCTCAAGCCAGTGCTCGTCAATGTGCAACAACTCTGATAGAAGAAGTTTTCATGCGTCATGGCATACCAAGACGAATTATCAGTGACAATGGAATGCAGTTTGTCAGTGCTGTTCTACAACAGATTTGCTTTACTTTAAATATAAGTCAAAACTTCATACCAGTTTATTCATCACAATCTAATCCAGTAGAGCGAAAAAACAGAGACCTTAAACCCCGACTTGCAATACTTGTTGGAGACGATCATTCTAGTTGGTATTCCAAACTCCCAGTCATACGTTTTGCCTTGAATACAACTGTCTGTGATACTACAGGTCACACTCCTGCTTACCTACTGTTCGGGAGAGAGCTACGAACTGTAGACGATGTGGTGCAAGATTTCAAAAGCGTCGTTCACAATGACAATTTTGTTGCCGAAATAACACCTTATTTAAAACGATTTGCAACTATTACTGAAGACATACGAGAAAGAATAGAAACAAAGCAAGATCAACGAAAAAAGCAATATGATAAAAATCGCCGTCCAGTCTATTATTCTCCTGGAGATAAAGTTTGGGTTACTTTACATCCCATCAGTTGTGCAAAGAACAAGAAAACTTCCAAGTTCATGCCAAAGCGTGACGGTCCATATCTAATTCTCACCCAAAAGTCACCGACTTCTTATGTTATCGCAAGTCTTGCCAATCCATCTGAACCGATTTTGCTACTTACCATACTTCTGCTTTAACACCTGTTAAAGACATAAACACTTCTCCAGTAGCTCCACTTCGGAAAAGAGGCCGACCACGAAAAGTTACATCCACATCACAAAATAAACATGTTCCAAGCCCGTCGACTGCTACAACAGCAGTGTCCAACAGAACCATCCATCCCTCAACAAGAGCTACTACTACAACAGCTAATTATGTCTCCTCGCCGGGACGTCGTCGGATCCATAGGGGGAGATTGTAACCCCCCGTAGTTTAAACTCTTCTCATATGAACAGTAGAAAGACTATCGCGCCCTCTAGCGGCTAGAACAATCTTCAGTAATGGCCAAGCTTGGGAACTGTAAGGACGTACGAGCATGTGCTCCCCCCGATCCCTTTCAATTCTATTGTAACTGTTAGTTCTCTAGTTATGTATGTAAATGTTTGTTTTGTCTAATAAACGTGTTTAATTAACTAGTGGACTTAATTAAGAACCCCTTCCCCGCGTGTCCCTTTATTACATTGGGTCACACCCCTTATAAAAATAAATATTTTAAAGAGGCACACATTTAGATAATTACTTAAGAGTAGGTTATTCTAATTAAGGGTTCGAATTGCAATACATAAAATATATGTCATCACAGGGTCAAGTTAAAATAAATTTATGAATACATTGAAACATTTAATCTGGTTTTAATGTATTTGATGCACGTGCATTGAGTTACAGCTTATTAGTTTTGTTTTGTTTAAATGAGCTTAATCAAAGTTTTGTTATTTTGCTTCTTTATTGGTTTTTTCTTAAAGATTTAACTAAATGTCCTCGATTAATTTCGAATTTTTTCATTCGTTAATGAAAAAGTTATCGACCCTATTTTTTAAGCATTTAAAGTTCCACGGGGATAAACTTGCAATTATGTAGTGATTTATGTCGATTCGAGACTATATTTTGAAAAGAGAAAAAAATGTGTGTGGCGTGAGAAAAATCATTTAAAAGAGTTTTTAAGAAACTAAAGAAAGAAATTATTGATTTTTATTTTATCTAAGTTAATCGTAAAATATATTGCTGCGTGCATGATTTGAGCACCAAAGATTTTAAAATGTCTTAATCTCGCAAGATCTCCTTTTTAAGGTCTATTATATAAGAATAGTATTTTTTTAAGGAGATGAAACGTTGTCTTTTCTTGTCTTTTCTTTTTTCCCCTTCAATATATTAAGGTATTTTTAATATGCATTCTGCAATAGACAATTTACCAGAGTGCATTCTTTATTTTCCATAACAAAATTATTTAGAAAAAGAATGCAGCAAGTGAAGTGAAAAAAATACTGTTGAGACGTTTAAATTATTTAAAATAAAACGTTTTTGTATATAAATTACAGTTCAAAAAAATAATACAACAGGTTTTTTAAGATTATTTCTTAACTAAAATTAATGCTGCTTATAACTGTTATTTTATTCTGGTGAACTCTTAAATTGTACATGTTTGTCTTTAACGGCATCATTTACAAAATCTTGTAGTTATTATTTATGATAAATTTATTTCTCCGTGATAAAGCGAAAGGAATGCGAATGCTGTCGATATTTCTTAGCATACTTAAATCTACTTCAGTTTCCTTTTTTTTTTTCTTCAAAATCCTTTAAGCACTTTATACTTATATGATTACTCAAAAATGTCTTAATAATTAATATTTAGAACGTTAAATTGTTATGGTAAAATATTTAGCTTACAGAGAAGTAAAGACACAAAAGAATATTAATTTCCAATGAAAAGTAAGGGTAACCTTAACGGCCTAACGGTGGAGCAACCCCCATTTTTTACAAAACATGCAACTGTTCATACTCATTGCTCAAACTGTATAACTGTAACTGTTTTCCAGAATGATAATGCACCTATCCGTGTTGCGTGGCTTGCCCAATCACAGTTTGATGAAGTTAAACATGTCCCCCTTGGCCTACACCAGGGGTGACGAACCTTTTTGTATCAACGTGCCATTTTTTCTAAAGAAGTGTTAATTAGGTATAGACTTTCCGTCAAATAATTTTAACTTGTGATTATATTGAGAAAACAATAAAACACAAAACAATAAAATAAAAACACAAAACTCTCTATTTCCAACAAAAAGGTACCTTTTGCGTTGTATAGTTGTGAATGTTTTAGTGTTATATGGGTAATTCAAATTAAAGAGTAATGTAAATGCGAGTTCTGTTGTTGCATATTGGATGAAAAACAACTTGTATTAGGATTGTAAGATATTACTTTTAGTAGAATGCATGCCCAATTAGAGTCATCTGCCAATCGGTTTTCAAGCAATTAATTACTTTTGCTGTGGTCTATTTTTGACAAGAGGATTTGCGATTTGATTCAAAATGCCATTTTACAGACGATGTTTTGCATACCACTAATCCAGAACATAAAACATACACCACTCTGACACTTTTAATAATAATGCCATATTTCTAGATTCACCAAATTTGAAATTCTCTGGTTACAAGCTTACTATCTTGCCTTTTTTATTCTTTTGCTGAACTAGCCATGAACACTTAAAAATCGTAAAGATAACACAAACTTTAAAATATAGTTGTGTCAATTAAATAGATTATGCTATATGCGTAGACAAATTTTGCATCATAAACCATTGCTGTCCACGACGTAACTAAGGCAAGAGAATAACAAACGCGTGTGCTCTTCGCCGCTCCACGACCGATCACTCGCGTTTGTTCGTAATACTTCATTGTGAATTTGTTATTTTGAAATAAAATGCAAACCATTTTGATCGCTGGCGTGCCCAAAATATTATGCCACGTGCCATGAATGGCACGCGTGTCAATGGTTCGCCATCCCTGGCCTACACATTCACTCATCCTTTAATATATAATAGAACCGTTATGGTCTATTTTAGAGCATTCAATACGGAATCCATATCCTCTATCGGCATCTCTCCCAGAACTTTCACAATATCTTTGTGAAGAAAGGTACAATATTCTTCTAAATACTATTCAGCGCTTGTATGTATCGATTCCTAGGCTAATCCAAGCTGTATTACATGCAAAAGAGGTCTTAAACCATACTAATAAATTATTCTTTAAGATAATTTATTAAGATATTTCCATTATTTTTTGATAACCACCAGTTGTGTGTATGTCGTGAGTGTCATTGCAATCGTTAAAAAATAACACACAAATTAGCAAAATAACTGTAGTATTAAAACATTCTGGAAGAAATTTAAAAAGTAATGCTTCTTAATTAAAATTGTTTTCCGAATCTCTGACATTTCAGTGATGAGGCAAGATCCAAATAACCTGCATTTAAAATTTATAATGAAGCTCAACTTTATGATGTTATTTTTATTTTCGAATTAATAATTAAGTATTTTTTTATGGTTAATAAGGGTAAAAACAGTGCTTTTTTCATAAAGTCGTAAAGATTCCTTCTTTCTCAGTGAATTTCTAGTGTATCTTCCAGGGAAAGAAGATTCTCGAAAATAAAGCTGATCTATATATTAATACTTTCGAAAATAAACTTGATGTATATACCTGAATAAAGAATAAATTATTTTCAGACATGTATGTCGAAAAAAAGTTAATAAAATTATCGACAGTGTAATTGGAAAAAAGGTAATATCTGCGATATCTGGAGCATTTATGATATTCAAAGCGAGATTAAGATTTTTTGATAGTTAAATTCACAAGAATAAATATATATAACTCTGTGTTTCCAAACTTTTAAAGCCTTACTAAGAATAATTAATTTTTAATATTGTTATAGATCGAACGCTTTTGTCTGTATGTCAATATATTTTACAAATGATTGCTTCAATTTATCTCATCTACCGAAAAATTTAGCTAATTAGTATAATTTACTTTTCACTTTTCCCATATATATATATATTTCACTTTTTATCTTACATTTCTTATACCCAAGATTTGTTTTTTTTTAAAGAAAAACAAAAAATTTCTTGTTGGATACACATAACTTATTAAAGATGTTATATTTTATAGAATATAATTGTGTTGGTTAATATTATTAATTTTAAAATTATTTCCTTGTTTGAGCTACTAGCAAATAGGAGATCAGTGATGAAGTAAATAATACGTAATTGTATTGTAAAAACTTGGAAAGGTTTTACAGTATTAATCACCCACATTTTTTTTAATAAAAGCCTAAAAAATAAAATTGTTTTGTGTACATCTTTGTTTATTATAATCTTGTATTAAATAAGTAAAAAGCGTAATAAAACTACTTTCATTAGAGAATAACGCCAGAAATAATTCTTCACAAGTCACCATTTCCTATAAAGGAGGAGTGGATTAGTTTCACTTCTCCACGTAAAGTCAGAATATTACCTATCACCATTACAGTTGAATAAGATTTAAATTGGAATTCCTAAATTCAAGTTAGGAAAATTTTTAAACCTTGCGAATTTGTTGTTACATCTTGCATATGCATTCTACCCCTAATAGGTTAATTATTATCGGGTTGAGTAAAAATTTTTCCGCCAAGGAAACAGTAGCCATTCCCGTGGCAGTTAACTTTTCTCCAAATGGGTTTTTGCATTCTAAATCTGAAAATTGGAACTACACGATTGTGTAATTTGTCTGTCAAAACTTTATTATTCTGTGCACCAAAAAAAGTTCTTAAAATAAAGCTTTTACGCAGCGGCGGTTTAAGATCATATCGGGCACTGGGCGCAGAAGATCTACAGGCCCCCTTGGCACTGACGGATCGAAATTTATAAGCAGAAAATCAATCAGATTAAAAAAAATCAATGCTAGCCTTCCGAGCCCCAGGTTCCTGGGCGCCAGCTCCAAGCTCCCAGAGGATGAACCGTCACTGCTATCATGTCAACAGATCAGAACTATTATGTACTATGAGTTCCGAAATAAACTCAGTGCAATTGAATGCCTAAAAAAATGCGTGAAAGTTTAGATTTCAATACTTTTTCTTATGATGCAGTAAAAGTTTGATTTCGAATGTTTAAAGCTGAGTATTTTGACATTGAAGGAGAACCCCGTTCTGTTTGCAATATTAAAATGGATTGTGACCAGTTAAAGTAAATCATTGAACAATACAGAAATGTTTCAACACGAACTATTGCGATGGAGCTGGATGTTTGTCAAAAAACAGTAGTTAATGCTATCAAACGCATAAATCTAACATTTAATATCAACCACTGAGTGCTTCAAGAATTGACTGCTTAAGACAAGAGCAAGAGAAAAGAGTCCTATTTGGCCCTGCTCAGAGATCAAAGGAAAGAGAACATTCTAGACTAAGATGAAAAATGGGTGTACTACAACAATACAAGTCGTAAAGGAGGGTGCTCAGCATCCGGAGAATCAGCAGGTTCGGCTACAAGACGTAAGCTACTAACGAGATAATTATTTTTGATAATTATTCTAACCTTTTGCATAAATCAAACAATTACCTATGTTATAATTATACAAAGTTTTTGCACTGCCCTATCACGCTGTTTCATCTGGGTTTTAATCAGTTATGAGAGAGAGAGAGAGAGAGTTTGAATAATTTGCTCACGTCATAAATATGCTTCATCATTTATTCCTCATTTAAACAAAATTTACAGCTAAGTACTTAATTTCAATGACAGTAATTTTTACCTGGAACATTTCTGAAAAGATTCAGTGACGTAAGTAGAAGGAAAAGTAGGTCTAATTGTCTTTAAAAATATAGTTGCTAAATTTTTAAATGATTTTTAATAAGTACAGAAAGTGTTTTATCTGTAAGTATACGCATATCGCTCTCTCCAGCGAATTTCTTAGATTTCCAGGTTTTTACCTTGAAGGAAATTTCCTTATATGCATCAGTAACAATGTTTCCAGAACGCATTTCCTTATAATTATCCAGAAAGGAACACTAAACATGATAATTATTTTAAATGATGATACATACCTTTGTTTTAGAATTCACGAGACTTAAGTTCCAAAATACCTAATGCAATTATCATCAACCACAGCGATGAAGCTTAAATATTTAAAATAGCAACACGTGTGTTATTTCCTCGTGTTTCGCTACATGGGGAGGAATCAGGATTTGTGAATAAATTAAACATAGCTGAAGTTCAGAAAAATAAAAGTGCAAAAATATCAATGAAATCTAATTTATGTGCTTAGTGAATTTTCAGCAGTAATCAGAATGCTTCATTTAAATTTTCTAAAAGAAGAGCGTCCTAGTTATTACATTTGCATTTATCATTCCTTTATGTTGAAAAAGTGTGAATTAAACTTGTAACATTAGAGAACTGAATGATATTAACTCGCATGAACAATGTATTACATGAGATTACTTCTAGAATATTTTGACATGAACAGCTCAATAGAAAGTGCATTAATCTGTTATACAATCGAAAATAATCATTTATGTTATTAAAAATGTTATTTTTAAAACAAAACTTCTACCAAAACTTTAAAATATATATTAATAAGCATTTTTATATCACTACACTGACCCTTAAAACTGCCAGAATATAATGAAAAACAAACAAAAAAACTTTCTTTATTGTACAGGAAGAAACCAAGATTAAATTTGCATGCAATTGAAGGGAAGGCGTACATGGTCCAAAGTCAGTTCACACAACTACCACCTCTGGTGGCTAAAACGTACCCATTCTGGAACTGAGTTGAACTGGGCTTGAATGACAGCTACGAACAAGTCATTCTATGCTACACGGCCACACATCATCAGTCGTAGTGGCTAAAGATCAGTGACAGCCAAGTCTCTCAGCAACCCCTGACTACATGTTTTCAATGGGGTGATAGATCTGGAGAACGTGTTAATCGGGGAACAGTCGAATACCCTATGTGTCTAGATAGATCAGGACGCAAAAGACAACATGCAGTCTTGGGTTGCCTTTTTGAAATGTGACGTCTCTGAGATCTCAAATATAAAGCACAACCACCTGCCTTAAAATCTAAGGAATGTAACGCTGGCTGTTCAGGTTACCAATGACGGCAACAAAACTTTTCATTTTGTATACCCAAAGGCTACCCATATCAGATGCAGGGGGATTTTATGACGATTCCAATGTAAGCAGACCACTTACCTTCTCCTCGGTGCATCCAGTCCCGGATACGTCCATCAATCAGCTTCTATTCTTAATTGGGACTCGTCTGAAATGATAGGGCACCTCTCCTGTACTCAGTTTTGTTGCTGGGTGTACCATGTAGCCACACATCTCTATGCTACAATGTCAAGATGTCGCGGCCCGAAGATCGCGGGTGTGAGAGGGTTCGAGGAAGAAGCAGACATGATCAATAAATAGCTAATTTTATTTAATATTTAGCACTTTATGAAATGCACTTTTATAACTTAACTCTGGGAGCAATATGAAATTCTAACCCGTAATCGGATAACTAAATTAAGGGAAGTTTTATTTTTATTTCTAATGGACTCAGTGGCGTAACGGAGAATGCTTGCCCCCTGCAAAGTCAGGTTTTGGGCCCCCAAGTTGGATTTTACAAAGGTACTTGGCGATAGTCAGGCTGTGGGCCCTCTAGAGCCCTGCCCCCCCCGCGATGCGGGGGTGTACGTTACGCCAATGAATGGACTACAGATTGGTGTTTCACCATTGCAGACCTAGTTCCTTCCCCAGAAGCTGGTATCTTTTTAGTGCGGCACCATATAGGAGGATACCAATCACCGCAGGTAATTTCGACGCCCAGTTTCCATCCTAGAGGAAAGCACCTGAGCTCAGAAGATGAAAACCTGTACTAAGATTTAATTTTTGTCGAGAGCATCCAAGCCAAACACTCTCACATGCCGTATAATCATACGGCATGACAGCTGTCGATTTTCCGCGTCATGAAAATCCACCGACTTGGGCTCGGATCGAACCCACAACTTTGGGTGCAGAAGGCCAGTGACAAACCAACCACGCTACTCAACCGACAAAATTTATGGAAAGTACTTATCTGGAGTGGAGACTCTTTGTATTATCCTTCTTGAAACCCGATAGTATGGTCAACTCCAAGGTTGGTTGCTTAACCACCTTCTGATGGATTCTCCGTCAAATATAAATCTTTAAACGCGCGACCATCAGTCACTGTTTACGTTTACTAACACTTAGAATTCAGCTTAACGATCAACGCTTAACCATTAACTCACATGATCAACGACAGGAACTTAAATAGTAGTTACATTTGCATAAAATTCTGTCATCTCTACGGAAGGCGGTTTTTAAACTAAAATCACAGTTAAAGAATATATTCCCTAAGAGGATTAGTAGAAGACCCGAATAGAACCCATTACAAACTAATGCAACAATAATTGTAATCATGCAGGTAGTCCATACTGTTCATCGCACTGTTATGTGGATGCAAATAAGCCCGTTTTCTGATTCAACGTCCGTGATGTGACTGTACAGTCTTGCAAGGCTATTCTGACAAAACGACCTTTTTGGCGTTAGAGGCAGGAGGTCGGTAAGATCCTCTTGAACCCATCGATTCACATGACAGTAGTTGGACTCCGACCATTGCGAGAAGTAATATAAACAGAATGATAAAACGCACCTTTGAAAGGCCTCAATCCGGCCACTATCCAATGTAGACACATGCCGGTTTCTTCTTATAGGAGGCGTGGAACTATCCTCTCACTGACAATCAATATTTAAAAGCAATTTTCGAATGAGAATCTCGCTGCGTAACTTTTTTTTTATAAACATTTCATGGTCATACCTTAACTTTTTTGTATTGTGTGTGTATGATTTTAAATTATACTTCATCTATGATGAAGATCTATCCAATCAGATGAAACAATTCAAAGAACTGAAAATGATTTTAGAATTAAGAGAAATTATAGCCTTTTTGAAATAAAAACACTTTTCAAAAAGATAATAATATTGTTTTCACGATGCGAGATCAATTATTTCTGTTAGTGATCTTTTATTCTATAATTGAATAGAATTACGTTACGTTACGACGGGCTCACGCGACTTTTCTTTAACATGTCCTTTGGGTTCTTTGAGCCAGAATTAAGGGCAACTCTTTTCAAACCAAATTCAAGAAGTGAAGTGTGAATGAAAGATGCAAATTAACAAGCTTTTAAGTATCGGAACTTAGAGTAAGCGAGATGGCAATGTATGGGAATTTGTGATAGCGGATGGAAATTGGCCGGTAGCTGACGTCTAATAGAGGAATCGTGGTTCAAGTCTGAATGAGTTTTACGTGAGGTGAATAGAAGTTATTAGTGATTGAATATATGAAGGTCAAGTTGCACACCAGTGCATACAAAGACAAGATTAAGCATAGGACAAGATTGATCATTTCTCCAAGCTGTAATAAGGTAGGATTGATTATTTAATATTAGAATCGGGGATTAGGCGGTTCACTTATTGATAGTGGTCTGAATTAGATTAAGTCTTATTATAAATAAATATATGTGGCATGCAGCCAAAAGCAAAACAGTCTTCGCGCGCAGGCGCAGCTAATGAGAACTGAAACCGTGGAAACTGTTGAACTAGTGAAAGTAAAACAAAAACTTTTAAGAAAGAGCGAAAAGGAGAACGCGAGAGGTACGCGAGCAGGCGTTACCTTCTGAATATCATCGTCAAACTTATCTGTAAAAACTTATCTACCTTTTTAATTAATTTTTGTTTAATTTTAAAATAAATGTGAAGTAAGAGAAACACGTCTTGGACCCCTTGTTGTCTCCCACAAATTATGGGGGTTCGGCCGGGATAGATAAAATTTCGATTTTGAACCAAAGTCTGGACAATGAACAACAGCGTCCGTGAAGGAGACGCTCCGCCATTTTTCGGAAACTTCGTTCAACCTGTGTAGAGGTTGAATTTTTCAACTTCATTCCGCCTGTGTAGAGGTCGGAACAAATAACAAAATAACCTGTGTAGAGGTGTATTTTTCAACGAACCATCGACAAATATTCCGCCTGTGTAGAGGTTGGAAAACCCATCGACGAAAATTCCGCCTGTGTAGAGGTTGGAACCACTCACAAACACCTGAGAAGAGATGAAATCAGTGGAATCAACGTTTTTATTGGATACATCGTATGTGCGAGCAACAAGGGAGCCAGAAAAAAAAAAGGTAGGATCTTTCTAAATTTTTATAAAATGTATAAAAACGCTCTTAAAGAGGATCTCATAAGAGTTGTTAAGGAGCTAGACGGTACTGTCGAAAGTACTGACACTATAGTTAAACTAAAGACTAAAATTGAGAACAGTAGTACATTTGAAAGTGATCCAGATTTCGTTAAAACTTTAATTCAAAACTGTATAGATGAGAGAGTATCGCAAAACGAAAGAGAGGTAACTTCAGAACAAAAAATTGAGCTCGCGAAACTTCAGTTAGCAAAATTAGAAAAAGAAATCGAACTTCAATTAGCTAAAAATAAAGCATTAAGTTTAAATCCTGCAGCTAAAGTCGAAGAAAAACAGTTCGAATTTAACATAGAAAATATGATAAAAAGTATAAAAACTTTATCTCTTCCTGTTCCCACCAGATCTGAAAATTTTAATCTGTTCTTCCAATCATTAGAACGCGCATTTTTAACCAAGAAAATAAATGACGAATATAAATCTGAAATTTTAATAAATCTTCTGGGCGAAAGAGCTCATAACGTCTTACTGTATATTAAAGAAGAGGAATTAAATGACTATGAAAAACTAAAATCTATAGTACTCAGAGAATTCCAATTAACCCCTCGCGAGTGTTTAAACTCATTTAAAAATGCTGTAAAATCATCAGGCGAGACATACATCCAATTTGCTGCAAGATTGACGGCAAACTTCCAATAATATTGTTCGTTAAGAAAAGTTAATTCCTTTGAATCTCTATGTGATCTTATAATTTCTGATAAAGTATATGAAACTTTAAATAAGGAAACTGCAACTCATATTGGCATTCGAGAAGCAGAAGATTGGTTTAGGCCTATTGATTTAGCTAAAGAGTGTGATATTTATATTTCATCTAGAAGCGGATCACATAAAGAAATTCCTATTACTTATGGATATACCCAAGACCCCTTTAAAAATAGATCACAAAACTTTAAAACAAAGAGTAAAGAGAACTATCCCCAATATCATGAAAGAGAAAATAAAAATTGCTTTATATGCGGCGATTCATCTCATTGCGCAAGGGACTGTGAGAAGCGTTTTAAATCTAAAGAATCTAATGACCACATCCATAATAGAATAAACGTGAATACTTTGAAAATCGAGAGCGAAAAACAAAATAGCGATGAATGCGCAAATCTTCAATACGTAAACATTTTTGTGGAAAATCAGCCCGTAACAGCATTGATTGATTCAGGTTGCCAGATCCCAGTTTTAAATTCCTCACTAATTAGAGTGCAAACACCTTCCGAAGGGATCATAACATTAAGTTCATGTTTTGGCGAACAGCGTATGGTAGAAGTTAAACCCATAAATATTTCTCTTGATCAACATTCTCCTGGTATAAGTGTTCGAACGGCGATATCACCGACCTTGACCGAAGAATTTATTATACATCCCAGTGTATATTCTGAAATAAAGAAACTAGGCCACGCAAAGAGCGATGTTTTATTGAATGAAAGTGAATCCTCTTTAGGTGCTCATGCTTATGCTTATTCTAGTGCTATTTCTTTTCCAAATGTGTCTGTTTCAAATGTGATAGAAAACTCTAGTTATGATTTGACACACGTTAAAAACTTTAATACTAGAAGTGATTCGAGTTCTCTAATTAAGGATTATAAATGTAATAAAATTAAGAGTACTAAGTTAAAATTGAGTATTGTAAGAGAAAAATGTTCTGATATAGTATTGTGTAAGAAAGCCAATGGTGCCATGAAAACGAGTTCCGTGGAATTTATCTCCCGCTCACCTAACCCTTTACCTATGAAGAGTGAACATCGACGGTTTGTGTTGCTCCGAAAAAATTTTCAGCCCTGGCAGTGGAAGCGAAGGAAAAAGAGAAATCGTTTTGAACAGACGTCCAGAACTCTACAGAGGAAAATATAGATGCGTTCAACCAAAGATCAACTTGTTGAAAAAGATGTTCTTATGCCGGTGAAACACAATGTTTTCCTGTGGAACCTTCCGGATGTCGAAGAGGTGCCTCCACATGATGGAGAAACTGTCTAGTTCAGAAAAATTATGATATGTTTAATCTCTATATATTTGTCGTATAGTCCTTGTCTGTTCCGTTTTTTTTTGTATGTTTCAGATTCTCCTCTGGTCTCCATGGAAGTACCGCTGCGGACAGCGTACGGTCAGAATGGCCGTTGTGGCATGCAGCCAAAAGCAAAACAGTCTTCGCGCGCAGGCGCAGCTAATGAGAACTGAAACCGTGGAAACTGTTGAACTAGTGAAAGTAAAACAAAAACTTTTAAGAAAGAGCGAAAAGGAGAACGCGAGAGGTACGCGAGCAGGCGTTACCTTCTGAATATCATCGTCAAACTTATCTGTAAAAACTTATCTACCTTTTTAATTAATTTTTGTTTAATTTTAAAATAAATGTGAAGTAAGAGAAACACGTCTTGGACCCCTTGTTGTCTCCCATATATATATATTGTGTGTTGCGTATTTTTCCATCGTAGATTCTCTCATATTAACTATTATAATTTAATTTGTCAAAGGTTTAAGTTGAATATCTTAATAAAGTTATATTAAGATAATGTTTGATTCTAGTTCTTTCGTTAATCCTACGCCTCTAGATCACGCTGATACTTCGAGAGATGTTCTCCCAAGGGGAGGAACATCACAACGTTACGTTATTAGAATTTACAAGTTACGTAGCTTATACCGTACATGTCTATAAAAATAGATATATGAATAGAATCTGGGATTCACTAACAGTAAAAGAAAACTTTAAAATGTATGAATTTTTTTACCGAAAATTGTTAACCCAAAAGTTTTATCAATTATCAAACATATAACAAAAATTCGATTTATACCTTGACTTGTGAATCAGTTGTTTATTTTATTTCTTTAAACTACCTTTAAATAAAATTTAAAGAAGTTTATAATATCTCCTATAAGCCTAACTCATTTAGGATATTATTAAAATTCGAGAAGTTAGCCGTTTCTATACAATAAACAATTCAGTAATCGAACTTGAACACTGTTTATTCAAATGATGATTGAAAAATCTTCTTTGTAGAAGTTTAATTATGTATGTGATGCCTTTCCTGTTTATTTTATTCTTTTATAAATTTGTCCAACATTCTTTATGAAGAATAAAATTAATGTGTTTATTTGTAAACCGTCTCATTTAAAATTTAATTAACTAGATGTTCACTCAAGAATAACTAGGAGAGGTGAGAAGAAAAAAGAAATTATAAATAAAATTTGTAAGAAAGTAAGTACTGGGGTCATTTCCTGCGTGTTAAGATTTTTCAGGTCCATTAACCCAGTGGTGTACATAGTCTAATTTCGTGGGAAGGATTACATTTTTGAAAGAAACGTGGACGTAATCTTTATGCTAAAAAATAAAAATTTAGCAGTCTTTGTGTCAGGGGTGTGCAAAAGTTTTGGATCGAGGACCACATTGTGGAAGTGGAAGATATCTGAGAGCAGCACCTTATGGGTGAATAGAAGGTATTTGTATTAACGATTGAAAATTTGAATACGAATGAGAACGAATAGTAGGAATTGAAAAAAGAGCATGATTAGTCTGCATTTTTGTAACAATGCACACCCGGTTTGGCTGAAAAACCGGTTCGTCGAAAACCATTAATTAATTAAGTTAATTAACAGGTAATTAATGAATAAATATTTGAAAAAACTGTATTAACATCAAGAGTCATCCACATTAGTTTAAAAATTTATTTGAACTTGATTGGATGTGAATAAAAAGTATTTTATTAACGACTGAAAATTTGAACAAGATATATAAATATATATATATAGGGAGAGAGTGAGCTAATAGTAGAAATTGAAAAATCATTAAAGCTAAACAAAGTAGGGACAGTTTAATTAAATTTATTTACTTTGCTAATTTCATATTATCTATAGTTGCAAGTACATTTAATTTTAGAATCAATACAATGAGATAAATGTGCCCTATCGCACTTTTATGGAATTTTTTTTAAATCAGGAATGAGATTGCTTTTTGAAATTCTCGTTCCAACCTGCAAGTTAATGTCTCAGCTAACTTACATCTATATTTATTCTTGTTGGTTTTCGTGTGAGAACTTTGCTCACAGATATATATGTCACCCAAATACAAAGAACATTTTCTCTATATTTGGTTTTCTGGCTCTCTTGGAGGGTCGCTATTTCCCCACCCCTGGTCTATGGCAGGGGTTTGAGCCCTTAAACCCACCTTTATGCTCTCCACTACATTTACCCATCGTATTTTTAAAGCTTATAATTTTTTATACACTGTAAGGAATAAAAATAAGAAAAGTAAAAACACCTTTTAAACATTTTCAAATGCAGTGAAATAGGTTTACCGCAAAATCGCTTACGACAAAATATCGGTTAACACGAAATAATACAACGGTCCCAACGAACCACTATGTATTTCCATGCAAAATCGCTTAACACGAAGAGATTTCCCTTCTTTGAATAAACAAAGTACGAAAACACCAGCCGTCCAAGCTAGTTTTAAGAGGGGTGTGAAATGAAAGAGAGGTGGTTTCACATGTTTCGTAGAAAGAAGGCTAATTTAGCTCTGAAATACCCTTGAAATAGCCTGTGACACGAACCAATTTTTTTTTAACTAAGCTACTCCCCCATCCCCATAAACGCCACACAAAAACATCTTATCTCTCATTAGTTGGTATAGAAATTGGGTGACGAGTACATCACAGTGTTACTGAAAATGCGTGAGTTCGGTTCGCATTATTTTTTCTATTTTAGAAGAATTTTTTGGCGAGCACATTGGCAAAGAGCTCAGGGGTAAAACAACTGTTATTTTGTTTAAAATGAAGATGCAGCTTTTTAAGGCTGTTGAAGACCAAAAAACAGAAGACCAAAACGGAAATTTGTAAAGATTTTGGTATTGCTCTCTCTCTCTCTCTCTCTCTCTCTCTCTCTCTCTAATTCTACTTTATCAATAATAGTTAAAATAGGAAAGTTAATTGCGTAAATGTTTAAACGCTTTCTATTAAATACATGCATATACACATATCTATGTAAATAAAATGTACTTTAATAAACTTTTTTTGTGTTAAGTATATGGTTTTTATTTTATTTATTTATCTATTTTTTGCAATATTTTTTAACATGAACAAATACACTCATAGACAAAAAAAATTAGCGCATCAAGAAATATTCGCGGGATCGTAACTAAACTTGGCATGAAGGTACATGCTAGGGAGATATGCAAATGATTAGAAATGCAGCGTGATTGCGCATAAACTATAGCCGGTAGAAGGCATTTAACGTCGTTCTCCGTGGAGTATAAAACAGGTAACCAAATTTTTTTGAGTGTAAAGAATCGTTTACAAAGGAAGAGCTGAGGTAGACATGCCATTACGCCGTTTTCGAAGACAATATGAGAAGCTGTCGTAGTTTGAGAGGGGGTGTAACGTTTGAAAGAATAACGGTAGCGTATTCTTGGTTAATTAAAATATGGAATTTACTTACGTCACAACTATTGAATATTATTTACTAAATGATACATTAAATTTATTAAATTTAATTATAGATTGTTAGAGTCCAATATTTTGTGAGAGGAGGATTCGTTGGCCACCACTCCCGTGCAAGTTCAAAGCATCTCTCCTCTCATCTTCCGGTCGACGGGGTTAGATTCCTCGGGGGTCAAAAAGGGGTTGCGCTGCAGCTGCAAGATGCACGTGTGGGTGTCGGGTCCAACAAAGATGCCGAACGCTCTCGATGTTCGGAGAAGTGACGTTACAGCTCTCGCTCTCTCTTATAGAACTTTTCCATTGAGAAAAGTTTAATGGAATGACGATGAGACAACTGACAGATTACCGACACATCCCTTCATCAAGCACCACTATATTTCTGAGCTGCAATTTTAACTACTAAAGAAAACGCTGAACTAAATTTGGAATTACTTATTTCTAGTGAGTGAGTGTTCTTGCTAGGGAACTTACACAAATCCATATTACGAAAATGATCAATAGCAATGTAAGAAAACATACTATAAAATTAAATAAAAATACAAACACTCCTATCACAATGCCTATTATCAATTATACTAACAACATGTTATATCAAATGCTAGTGTAAGACCTTACACATAAAATATTCTTCGCCACAATACTTAATAAAAATTATACTAACGACATGTGTTGATATGATATGCGAAGTGTACAGCCTTACACACAAAATATTTTTCACAATATGCCTCTTGCGTAAACTAAATACTCATGTATATTTTAAAACCCTATACACAAAATTAAGCATATTAATACATTTGCTTTTCATGGCTTTATCTTTTGACACGCATCTCCATTCGATATGATATACAGTACTAGTAAATAAATAAAATTAATACAATTATTAACCTTTAACTAAAAAAAAACATTATAAGCAACAATTGTTATTCATGAGCAAGAGAACATTGTTAACAATTCCTAATTATCTATCACCGATCTGCTGAGACTATCTGCATTTTTGTGACTTTTACCCGACCGATGTACAATCCTAAAATTATACGGTTGCAAAGCCAAAGCCCATCGCATCAATCTAGGGTTAGAACTAACGTTTCTATTCAACCACACCAACGGGTTGTGATCCGTCATAACTAAAAATGAATTTCCATCTAAGTAATAATGTAACCTTTTAATTGCGAAAACAATGCTAGCACATTCCTTCTCCGTCGTACAATAACGCTTCTCTACCTCTGAAAATTTCTTACTCAGGTAAAGGATTGGATGCTCCTCACCTTGTTCAGTTAATTGGGTTAAAACTGCTCCCATACCTGCGTTTGAAGCGTCCGTTTGAACAATGAATTCTCGTTCAAAATTTGGTGCGTACAAGACCGGCTTATCAATTAGTTTCCTTTTTAGTTCTCGAAATGCGTTTTCACACTCGGTCGTCCACGTAATTTCTCCCTTCTTTGCTCTTCCCTTCAACGCGTCCGTCAACGGAGCAGAGATTACCGAGAACAGATTTATATATTTTTGGTAATAACCCGCTAGACCTAAGAAGGCACGTATTTGGGTTTTCGTGCGAGGAGCAGGGACCTCTAGAACAGCCTGAACTTTGATCTCGGAAGGGGTGCGAAAACCCTGACCCACAATGTGACCCAAAAATTTGACATTTTGTTGCGCAAACTTACACTTTGAAGGTTTTATAGTTAACTTAGCTCTCTTTATTCTCTGCAGAACCGTTTCCATATGTTTAATGTGCGACTCCCAAGTATCTGAGAAATTGCGACATCGTCTAGATACGGGACAACGAAATCCTCTAGTCCGTTAAGTAATTCAGCCATGAGTTTACTAAAGAAATATGGAGCATTCTTTAATCCGAAACTCATCCTTAGGGGTCTGTATGTACCAAAGCTAAAACAGAAGGCTGCGTATCGCTGTGCAGTTTTACTCAAAGGTATTTGCCAATATCCCTTAGATAGGTCTAAGACGGTAATAAATTTAGCCGCCGATAATTTTTCTACGCGTTCTTCGATATTCGGAAGAGGAAAATATTCCGTTCTAATGATCCCGTTTAATTTCCTGTAATCAATACATGGACGAGGTTCTTTCCCAGCTACCTCAACTAAAATCATAGGGGACATGTAATTCGATTCTCCTACCTCAATGATTCCTAATTTTAATATTCGGTTAATTTCGTTTTTTAAGATTTCATTTTGTCGGTGCGACATTCGATAGGGCTTCGTCCTAACTGGTTGATCACTAACTAACTGTATTTCGTGTTCAGTGAGTGAGTGAGTGAGTGAAGATTAACGTCGCACTGTTCAGCTACTCGAGGGCTTTTGGCGACGGACCAAGTAATTTTGAACCATGGTCAAGTGACGTGGACGACACCTGAGCTGGCACCCCCTCTCCTAACTACCACACCACACCAACGGGAGGACGTTTCAGCTCTCGACAGATTTAGCGTGCATCGCTGCCCTACACGGCGGGTCTTTAGTGGTACTGGGCTCGAACTCGTGACAAAGCCAGCCACGATCTGATGCCTATACCACTCGGCTACCGCGGCCGGATTTCGTGTTCAACCAGATTTGTTAAGGCTGCAGTGGACAGTTAAAATGTGGAAAATTGACTAAAACATCGAAAAAATTTTTTTGGCTTATTTTAATATTATATTAGCTTCTCTATCAAACGCAAAAATTTTTTTTTTGGTTTCATGCATTTTTTACTGAGTTATGGGGTAGTTCCGATTCAGTCATCCATGACCACGCCCCTTTGTTTACATTCTGATGTCATGCTGACAAAGCTGTCATGTACTTTGACAGTACGAATTTTATTTACTGTAGACATAGCCTCTCTAATTTTTATTTTTAAATGTTAATTTATCAAGGTCTGGATGGCAACAATTTGTTTTAACTGTATCTGAGACCTAAATCGGCATTATTTGTTTACAATTCGTTCGAACTTGCGTTTGCATTTTTTCGTTCAATATTTTATTCAAAGTTTATATTGATTTTACCAAAACAAAAAGTTCTTTTCAGAACTAAAGTTCATTTTAAATTGCTTTTGTTATTTAAAATTTTTATAATGGATCTTATATCATCGAGATATAGAAAACCTAAAGGTCGTCCTACCAAAAGGAGAAAGATGTTGGCTGAAAATAGCAAGAAGCGATGGCAGAAATCTTCTAAAACTGTTGATGAAAAAAACAGTAACAGTATGGTATTGCAGAGAGATACATTGTCTGAACCGAGTACATCTTCCCAACCTGAGGCAAGCTATATTTTCACCCACAAGGTTGTGTTTTCTGAATTATTGCAGAAAGTTCCTTGTAAATATTGTACTACAAACTGTACCCTTGTTATAAAGCAACACCATTCCATGGGGTATTCAACAAAGATGGAACTTTTATGCGAATCATGTCATGAAAGCTATGGAAGAGTTTTTTCAAGTTTCCAAGAAGAGGCCAGAAATTCACATGATATAAACAGCAAACTGGTGAGTGCCTTCCTATCCATAGGCAGAGAGCATGCTGCTTTGGAAACGTTTTCATCTGTGCTCAACATGCCAACAATTGCCAAACATTTGCCAAATGCATGCACAACTAATCCGTGAAAAACAAAGAGGTGAAGAAAAAAATGCTCTAAATGTCACGTCAAGCTGCTAGAGAAGCTCACGTAAAAGTTGATGCTTCTCTAAAAAATCAGGAAATAATTGATGTGAGTGTATCATATGACGGTACTTGGCAAAAGCGAGAGGACATACATCTAACCTAGGATTAGGAATAATCATCGATATCCTTAGTGGACTTGTCCTTGACTTTGAAGTATTGTCGAAATACTATCATAATTGTGTAGTTGCTGGTCGAGATATGGGAGTCGATAGTGCGGAGTTCCACATATGGCAAAAAGGACATGCGGATGAGTGTGACTAAAATTTCGATGGAACTTCTGGAGCCATGGAGATGCACGCTGCACTAATTATGTGGAGGCGATCAATTAGTGATTGCCAAATGAGATTCGTTTCCATGCTGAGTGATGGTGACTCAAAAACTTTTCAATTTTTGTCGGACAATAAAATATATGGTTCTGATATAAAAATCGAAAAGGAAGAGTGCCTGAATCATATTGCAAAGAGGCTAGGCACATCGTTACGTAACAAAGTGAAAGAATGGAAGGTGAAAAAAGTGACTCTTGGTGGGCGTAAGCAGGGAAACCTTACAGATAAAAACATCACAAAGTTGCAAAATTACTATAGAAAGGCAATAAAAGATAATGTCCCTGATACCGATAAAATTAAAACTGCTATATATGCCAGCCTGATGCATTGCTCGTCAACTGACAAAAAGCCTATGCATGGTAAGTGTCCTGAAGGGGAATCATCATGGTGTTTCTATAAAAGAGCTATAGCCAAAGGTGAGACCCCAGGGTCACACAGTTCCATGAAAACTTACTTGTCGCCACAAGTAGTGGAGAAAATTATGCCTGTTTATCAATGTTTAGCTTCAGACACCATTCTTGAAAGATGCGTAGCAGACAAGACGCAAAATTCGAATGAAAGTCTGCATAGCTGCATTTGGCGAAAATGCCCAAAAGAGGTATTCGTCTCCAAAAGGAGGCTGGAAATAGCAGTAACGGATGCCATCGAAAAGCACAATTTGGGCTATGTAAAATCTCTTGAAGCGAAAGAGGACTCATGTCTAAATGACAGTTTTTCTTTGACTATTGCAGAAAGACAAGATAAACGACGCATTTCTCAGAATATTTCTACAAAACAAAAGAAAAGAAAAGAAATGCCACGAATACAGATGCAGCCTATAGTGCCGGTGCTTTTTAAATGTTTTTATCAGACTTAGCAAACAGTTTTCTTGTTATGTGTAATTAGATTTGTTATTTTTTGAATTTTTGTAATTTAATTGTATTGAAATACTTTATTTTTACTCATTGTGATTAATGAAATATATAATATATTATCTGGTTGATGAAATAATAATGAAATACATTCTGTTAATTTACTTTAGATTTTATTGAAATGTTCTTGCTTACTTCAATTTTTATCACTATATATATTACATGTCAATGTGACTGTTACAATAAATATTGCAGAATCTTATATATATATTCTATGTTTATCTTATCTTTATGATATTAGTGTTTTTCAAATTTATATGAATGTCTTTAATTGTTTTTAAAAAAACTAAGTTTTTTCCTTTAGAATAATAATAGCTGTTGTTCTAAAAAATGAAACCTTCCTCGAAAGCATTGAATTTTTGTAATTTAATCCCTTTGAAATACTTTATTTTTACTCATCATGTGATTAATGAAATATATAAAATACTATCTGGTTGAGGTAAAACAATGAAATACATTCTGCTAATTTACTTCAGATATTATAAGAAAGTTCTAGCTTACTTCAATTTTTATCACTGTATATACCACGTGTCAATGTGACTGTTACAATAAATATTGCAGAACCTTATGTATATATATTCTGCATCTATCTTATATTTGTATGATATTAGTGTTTTTCAATTTCAAATTCATATTTATATCTTTAATTTTTTTTAAAAAAAATAATTTCCTTTAAAATAAAAAAAAACTGTTTTTCTCAGAATCAAAAATTTGCCTCGAAACCAAAACTCAAAATGTTCCATGCGTTGCATTTTTTGTCGAATTATAACAAAACTTTCCAAAAGTATTCATCTAATGTATACTTATAAATTCTTGGATGCATTGTAGTAATAGTGATAGGGTTAAAGAAGAAATTAAAGTTTTTTATGTAGGAAATCATTAAAATTCTTGAAATTTTTATATAAAAATTTGCGTTTACCCATATTTTGTAAATTATCATATAAAACAATACATTTTGTATGCATACATTTGTAAAGAATTGCTTAAAGAAGTTAAATCAGGTGAAAATATGAAATTTTAAAAAAATCAAAACGCATGGAACATTTTGAAATTTTTAAATTTTCGTTAAAAATTTTTTTAATTTTAAATTTCTTAAAAACTAATCATTTTTTTCTCACCAAATTTTTTATGTGGTTTTAGTTCTAAGTTACATACAGCCAGTAAAAATTTGGGGCATGTTTGTAAAAAATTAAAAAAAAAAAAATTTTTTATTGTCCACTGTAGCCTTAAACCAGGATTGTTTGAAAAACATTTAGAGTATTTATTTAATAATTCGCGCAGTCGATCCATTTGTTTGTCGTGAAGGTGTTTGTTCAACTCGCTAGCCTGGATTACGTCCTCGAAATCATAAACGAGAGAATTGTTTTCTAAGTATGGGATTTCTAATTCCTGGTCTGCGAGAGAATTTTTTGTTTCATCATTAATAATTACGTTAACGTGTTCTGGCCTTTTGTAATATGGTTTTAGCATATTTATATGATAGATTTGAGATGTTTCGCGTCTGCATGGGATTTCTACTAAATAGTTCGTTTCCGAAATTTTATTTAAAATTGTCCCAGGACCTATCCACTGCACTGCTAATTTATTTGCTCTGGATGTAGCTAACACTAGGACTAAATCCCCATCCTTACATTCAAGTTTTACTGCGTTTTTATCATACCAAGTTTTCCGCTTAACTTGCATTTCCTCCATTTTATTTATAGCTACTTCTTGGCATCTTTTTAATCTATTTATTAACTTAAACATATATTCAGTGACGAGATCACCTTCTTCTGGTTCCATCCAATGTTCCATTACTAACGTCTCTGGGGTTCGCAAATTTTTCCCATACACCAACTCTGACGGTGTATACCCTGTACTTTCGTGAGATACAGTCCGTAACACTAAAAGAATTGACGGAAGATGTTTGTCCCATTCGGAGCCTGCATCTAAACATAAGACTCGTAAGAGTCGTTTCAACGTTCGATGAAATCGCTCAACAGGGTTACTCTGTGGATGATACACAGAACTATGCCGGACAAGTATTCCGAATCTTTCAAAAAACTCGGTAGTCAGAGCACTAGTAAAAGAAGTACCCTGGTCACATTGTATTTCACGGGGAAACCCCATCCGACTAAAGATGTTTAACAGCGCATCTGTGACACTAACGGAACTAATATCAGACACCGGAATAGCTTCAGGGAATTTTGATGACATGCAAATGGCCGTGATAAGATATCGATTCCCTTTAGATGTGATCGGGAGAGGTCCACATGCATCAATATTTAGCTTAGTAAAAACCTCCTGAATAACAGGGACCAATTTTAGTGGAGCTTTCTTTTTATCATTGGGCTTCCCAGCCCTCTGATACTGTTCGCAAGTTTTTACAAACTGTTCCATATCTCTATAGCAATTCGGCCAGTAAAAATATCGGTTTAATTTGTCTTTGGATTTCGTAATTCCCAGGTGTGCAGATGTTCCCTCATGACACAAGGATTTAATGGGGTCGCGCTACCCTTCCGGCACTACTATTAACTTCACCACGTTACCTAACTTATCTTCGCGATTTTTGACCAATAATTCCTTCTCTAGCGAATAAACCTGATTGGTAACCTGCACTTGACTGGCTGCCTGTTCGTATAAGGATTTAATCTCCTCGGTATTTTCTTGAGCATTGATTAAATTTTCTCGCGTAACCTTTTGCAGCGCTAATTCCGGAACATATTCCTGAAGTGCAGGTATTAAAATTTCGTCCTCTTCATCCGATGAAACTATTATAGCCTCATCTTCCTCTTTCTTAGCTTCACCACTATCTATTCCCCTTTCTTCTCTAGCCGCTTTGACTTGAGACCTTGTTTGGACCGCATTCAGTATTTCGACTGGCAGGAAATTATAGCCTAAATTTCCTTTTATTAGCTCGGACGCTTTATTTCCAAGCAAATATCGACCGTGTTGATTTAAGTGATTTCCACAAATCGCTGCCTTAGTTTGCACCGTTCCAAAATTTCCGGAAATTTCCACGACCGCCAAAGGTAAACAAACTAATTCTGGGCTTAACGGTTGTTTTACCCAAACATTTTCACCAGAGAAAGAAGAAGGATTTATGTATTTTGCACATACTAAATCTATTGTCGCTCCCGTATCTCTAAGAATGTCTATCTCGTGACCATTCACAGAGCCCTTTGTTGTATATGAATTAAGAAAATCCGGGTTTTCATTTCCTTCAATATTATTGAGAGTTTCCGTCATTTTGTTTTTTATTAATTTAGGGCAAACGGCTTTTATATGTCTGGGCATATTGCAATGATAACATCTTTATATCACGCGTTTTTCAAAAGTTCTCTCTCTAGTACTCTCCGGAACAGAAGCTCCTAATCTGGGGGAAGTTTTCCCAAATCTATTTTCTTTTTCCTTGACCACTGAGTATGTCAAAATTTTATCATTCCTGCCCCACCTATCCATGGGTTTCGAATTTACCTTTCGGACGTCCTCATAATTATCAAAGGGTTCTGCTATTTGAGTAGCTGATTTAAGGTTTGCCCAATTATCTAAAAAATGATCTTTCATACTAGCATTGGCGCGTTTTTTAATTGATCTACCACCATTAGATCTTTAAGATCTTGAAAGGTATTTATTTCTAAGCCAAACAGCCACTCATCTAGATAATTCGTAATTTCAAAAGTGAAATCCTTCCAGGTGCTATCGGATTTTTTCTGGTGTTGGACAAATTTTTGCCGAAAGACCTCCGGACTTAACTTGAATCTTTTAAGCAATAATTTCTTTACATAATCGTAATTTTTGGCTTGTTCCTCCGGTTCGCGAGCAATAAATTGCACGATCTCTAAGGGTAACAAACCCAATAATTGCCCCACCCATTCTTTCTTTTCCATTGCCGCCCTTTTAGCCTGGCGTTCAAAGATCTCTAGATATAAACTAATATCTGACTGCTTAGAATCGAAATCTGGGATCAGTTTTTTTAAGTTTAAATTAGAGGTTACAGAACATGTATTTGTAGAATCGTTTGATTCATCGTTTACCCTAAATCCGGATTCTATTTTAAACCTTTCTAAATCAAATTTCAGCTGTAATTCTTTCTCTTTTAATGCCTGCTCCTTTACTAACTCCTCCAATCTTATTTTTTCAGCCCTTTCTAACTCCTCCAATCTTTTTCCGTTTGCAATGATAGTCTCATACAGATTTTTAACAAATTCCTCTTCATAACCTTCACTGTTAGTGATTGCAATTTTTATGCTAGGGACAGTCATATTTAAAGTGGCATTTATTCCTAATTCCTCAGCAAGTTGCAACATGTCTTGCGTTTTCCCTTTACCAAGGAAAGTTATTTTTTAAACAATATCAAATAAATGTCACGCTAAATTTTGCACTATTGTTACTATTCTATATTAATACAATAACACTGGTCCCATGCATACACAGAAAAACACAAAGAAAAACTTAACACTAAAAATAATCAAAATCATTCAAGAGACTTAAAACACAATAAATCTTAAGCTAAAATTGCATACAATGCTTAAAATACAATTACAATTCTCTAGAAACAAAATAACACTGTTCCCATGCAAGAAAAAACACTAAGTATTTCAAAATTTGTAAAGAACATTTTAACCAAAATTTCTAATACAATATGCAGTTTGCAACTCAAAAATATAACAGTACTCACCCATTTGAAGTACTCAGCTTGCTGTCAGAAGCAAATTATGTGCAGTAATATGGCACTAGGGGTTTTGAACTCTTCCGTGTGAACAATAGTCCTTTTGACCAATCTTGAATCTTTCACCCTTAACAATAAGTGTGGTCAGTTTGACCAGCCTTGAATTCACTCGTGGCACAGCTTCCGAAGATCGCTTTCCCTCCGGACACTGTGGCCGTAAACACTATAGATCAGTTTGATCTTCTTGAGCAGGACGCTCTCCTTCTCCGAAGCTGAATTCAATTGCAACACGGCTTCTCTCTCTCCGAAGATGTCTTTTTCTCTCCCTGCGTTGCGGTCCGTCCGTAAAAACCCAAAATTTCCTCCTCTCACGGGTCCTGAATGCTAACTTTTTATCCCAAAGCGCGGCCGCTAAAACTCTAAGCTGTAACGTTTGAAAGAATAACGGTAGCGTATTCTTGGTTAATTAAAATATGGAATTTATTTACGTCACAACTATTGAATATTATTTACTAAATGATACGTTAAAGTTATTAAATTTAATTATAGATTGTTAGAGTCCAATATTTTGTGAGAGGAGGATCCGTTGGTCACCGCTCTCGTGCAAGTTCAAAGCATCTCCCCCTCATCTTCCGGTCGACGAACTAGATTCCTCGGGGGGTCAAACAGGGGTTGCGCTGCACCTGCAGATGCACGTGTGGGTGTCGGGTCCAACAAAGATGCCGACCGCTCTCTATTTTCCTAGAAGTGACGTTACAGGGGGAAATCATCTGCATGATGGAAGCTGGGTGGTCAGCTAGGCGAGTAGCTTGTCAATTAGGCCGCTCTGATTATGTTGTGAGGAGGTGTTGGGACCAGTGGATCCGAGAGATGTCATTTATACGAAAACCAGGCTTTGGACGTTCTCGACAGACAAGTCGTCGAGAAGACCACCACATCAGAAGAAATTCACGCGTACAACTAACTGCTTCATCGGCCACCATCCAGGCACAGGTAGCACCTTCACTAGGTGTTCCTGTGTCTTCTCGAAACATACGAAGGCGCCTGGCTGAAGGGCATATGGGATCGTAGCGCCCATTACGTGTACTACCCTTGATGCCCACCCATCAACGCCTCCGTTTGGAGTGGTGCCGCGCACGAGGAAACTGAACTGCAATGGAACAGATCCAGGTCACCTTTAGCGACGAATCCAGATTCAAGCTCAGCTGTGACGACAATCGCGTTCGTGTGTGGAGACCCCGTGTGGTGAACACATAAATCCTGCCTTTGCTTTACAGCGACACACCACTCCCACAGCTGGTGTGATGGTATGGGGTGTCATTGCCTACAATACACTGTCACCCTTACTATTGATCCATGGCGCCACATGACATCCCAGCGGTATGTCCATGACGTCCTGCAACCATATGTGTTGCCACTCATGCAACGCCAGGAGCTATTTTTTCAACAAGACAATGCTTGGCCTCACACGGCAAAGGTGTCAAGAGACTGTCTCCACACTATTACTACCCTTCCTTGGCCTGAACGATGTCCAGATTTGTCTCCAATCGAGCATATCTGGGATCATTTGGGATGGCGAATTAGGCATCCCACGAGTTTGAACGAACTATAGGCAAGGTTACAGCAAATATGGAACAAAATGTCTCAATACATTATACAGAACTTGTATGCCTGATCGTATCACATCGTGCATTCGCGCTAGAGGGGGTTCAACAGGGTATTAAATCATCCGTTCTTTTGCCTTTTGCTCTGAAATAAATATACCTTTCTCTTCGATTTTCTAATCATTTACTTTTATCAAATTAGTCATTACGTATGTAAAATTTCGTTTCATTTTGACGACTCCTTCTTGGTGCGCTAATTTTTTTTTGTCCACTAGTGTATTTCAGTCGCTGCATTTTCGCGTTAAACGATTTTCACTGTAATTCCTATTATTTTATGTAAACTTGAATTGTAACAAAAATATCTTAAAAAAACTATTTTATTATTTTTGAAAAGTATATAATTTGGTAAGTGAAAAGGGATAATTTTTTAAACTTAACTGAACTCAATGGCGCAACAGCCTATGAGAGTCAAGGCCTACTGTGCCCAACTTAGTATAGGCAACTTTGCGCCCATAGTTGCCTGCCTGAGTAGATGCTCCGGTCAGGTGGTCAGACTGAAGTGAAACCCCTATTGTGTTAAGTTCCCTAGCAAGCTTGGTACTCATTTGTCGACCCACTGAAAGGATGAATGAATGAGTCAACCTTGCCCAGCCCGGTGTTTGACCCTCGGACCTGTGGTGTAGAAGCGTGATGCCACTCAGTCACTAGGCTTCAAGGGATGCACGTGCTTTTTTTATATTCGTCTTTTAAAATTAAATTTAGTATCAGATGGCTTTTAGAAAATAATTAATCTTTCAACAAGCTCAGTGGCGCAACAGCCCATGAGGACCAGAGCCTACTATGTCCATCACAGGATACGTGACCATTAGGCGCTGAGGTGCATGAGCAGATGTTCCGATCAGGTGGTCCGTCTGAAGCGAAATCTTTCAACAACTTTTTTCTTATATATCGATTCCATATCATCGCGCGTAAAAATTATATATATAGTTAAGATACCAGTTTACCGAATAAGCATATACTAGAGCCTCTTAAATGATAATCAAAGTTGTTGAATAATGATGAAGCATTTATTCATAATTTTTTCTAAGCACATTTTAAAAAACAAGCAAATCTCTTATGTTTCAGTTATTGTTTAAATGTCATCGTTTTTTAATCAGATGTCAAGATTTTTATCAACTCGAAGCTCAGACTTTTTGTTCACACCAACTTCTCTACACGCAAACAATAAAATTTAAACCTCTAAAGTGTCTTTGTAAAACTGATTGAATACTTTTTTAAAAAAATAAAAGGAACTGCACAATAATTCAAGCTGTCTTATATGCATATTTAAGTCTCAAATCAATATCTGGGGTTTTCTATAAAGTAGTTTCTTTTAAACAAAGAACAAAGTTAAAATAAAATTTTATTACTCGTTTATTGTACAGGAACAAACAAGTTCTGAATCACAGATTTCTTAAGTTGACTGCATTGTCTATTTCTTTCGAAAGTTATCGACCACATTTCATGTGATCTCCTTTGTTTGAATGTTAAATATTTGGTGTAATTTGCTTAATTTATGCAACAAGTCTTTAGAATACCTGTAATAACAGACTGTTAAATATATGCTCAGGTTTCCTTGTCTCTCAAGACACGAGAGGAAAAAGTATTGGAAATGATTTGACGCTTTCCCTGACTTGAATACGAATGATGAATTATTCAATGGTCCGATGAAACAATTTTCATGTGCTTTGATAAAGGGATTCCCTTTCCCATTACGGATTTGTTTAACGGAAGGAACATTTTTTTGAAGATTTGCAATTTTTATAGAGTCAGATTATTAATAGGTTAAATTCAGGATGGTCATGTATGGTATGTACAGTCACGTGATCTCCATGGAATTCATTCTGTTCTATTTGTAAAATTTGGATAAAGTTTCAAATATGAACAATTAGTATTGATAAATACGTACTTTTTTAAAAGATACTGTAAAAAGCAAAAGTTCATAGCGACGAAGTGCATGGAACTGATTGCCTGGGAACACGTGATTGTATTTATCGTGTAACTATGACGGCACGTCAATTTAGCCTATTCCGCTGCAAAATACTTGTATTGAACATGATAATTATAGCTTACCTACGTATTAAATGCTAATAAAACAACAATATTTCTTAAGAGTAACCAAATTACTAATCAAAAAACGTAAGCAAAAATTGGCTACTTTTGACAAACAGAGATTGATTTCGGAAACTGTAATTTTGTGCATATACTCATTCATACCTGCTATCACCAGTAAGGAACTTAAAACTTCAAAAATAAATTGCTAGGAAATTTTTTTCTTTAAAGTTCCCGAATTGGGTTAAAAATAAAGTTCATATAACTAATTAACAACTTTTTATTTAGTGATTGTCGTATTATCTAATTCTATATATACTGAAGAGCAAATGTATTTATACAGGTTGAAGGACTTAGCAGTTAACCTATGCCCGAATGTAGTATCGAATAGATCAGGGATAGCGAACCATTAGAACGCGTTCCATTGATGGCACGTGGCACAATATTTTGGGCACGCCACTGATCAAAACGTTCAACCGCGATTGATTCTTCAATCAAGGAATTTTCAGGGAGATTTTATCAGTTCAAAGAATTATCAGAAACTCTCAAGTTTATTATGTACCCTGATGTGACATCATTTTATAAACTGAACTTGCCGCAATTCGATTGGTTGGAAATTGAAAAATTTGAAATATGTATAACTTATTGATTTCTAGTCTAATTCAATATAGATTCAAAAGTTTATTGAAACAAGAAAAAGTTAGAATTGAATGAAACAGAAAGATTAACAAGCAATATAAGTAAAAATGCCAGTAACGAAATTTTGGAAATATTAAATTCGATTCCAAATACGGTTAACTGTTTGAAAAGGCAGGCTCATGCTATTTTAACCATATTTTCATCGATCTATGCCTACGAGTCATTATTTTTAGGGATTAATAACGTTAAAGACTCGCTTTAAACCATATAGTAGATGACTCCAATTCAGCATGTATTCTTCTAAAAGTAACATCTTACCCAATCCTAATTTATTTGTCTTCTAATTTGCTGCAGCAGAAATCACACTAATGTTACTTTATATTATTTGAATTACACGTTAAACTAAAATATTTACTACTATAAAATACAAAATGTATTTTTCTTTAGTAAATAAAGAGCTTTGTGTTGTTAGTATTAGTTTTATTATTTTCCCACTAATCACAAGTCAAAATTATTTGACGGCACATCTATACCTCTTTAAGCATTTCTTTAGAAAAAATGGCACTTTGATCGATAAAGGTTCACAACCCCTGGAATAGATCAATATTGCGTAAGCTGACTGAGGCAGCCTTGGTCCCGTAACTGACTGTAGTACTTGGATAATATTTTATTACACTTTAAAATTATATTTTAATTCCCAAACGAAATTTTTGCTCAAAAAGACATTCAACTCCCTTACAAATCTGGATATTTCAATTACTATAAACAATTTCGAGAAGTGAGAAGTAATATAATATAAAATGGAAAAATATATGCATTTATAAAAATCTATATTACTGTACAATTTGCAAAAAAAAGTTTCCTTCGATAATGATGATAATAGAGTTTAAAAAAAGAATTAATTGAATATATATACAGAAGATTCTTATTTTACTAACTCACATGGTAAAAAATTATTTCCCAAACTACTATTTAAACCGAATCGTGTAGAATGCCTTAGTACATCTCCAAAATGCTATGCCAACTGAGCAAAGTATTTTGTAAAATATAATTTCAGTTTAGTTTTTTCATCTTTTTGCATTTTTGTTAGTTGATCTTTTTGTTGATGAAAATATTTTTTCTGCCTTCATTCACAGTACTCAAGCAGAAAAAAAAAGTGTTGTGCAATTTTAATCATTAGTCAATGAGCCTCAAAATCATTTAAAATAATTCCATTTTCATAATTGATGATTATCGAATTATAACCTTCTTTTCAAAATTACGATTTGGAAATTCAGTTACTTAATAATGTGGAATTTAATAAAAAGAACAAACCATTCTGCTGATAATATTATTTAGCTTTCCCATTATGTCTCTCTCACACACATAACTATGATTTTATTATTTTTTATTTGATCTACATCATCATAATTATGTTCCACATCATCCGGAAAAAGTTTAAATTCTTTATATATTTCCTCAAAGTCATGCAGAGAAAAATGAAGAACAATGAATATTGACAATGGAATCAGTCACCTGAGATTTACAGCAGGGATTTCCAAAACTTTTTTTATATTTTTAAATCGAAATTCAATTCAAACAATTCAAAGGTATTTAAAAAACTTCTAGATTAATAAAATAAATCACGAAGTCTGTAAAACCATATATTTTTGCTCATAAAGAAAAACAGGGAAATATACGGTGCTTCTAATTCTGTATACCATCTCTCATTATTCAAGAAATTACGTATCAATTAAGAAAAAAAGCAGTTTCAAAAATTGTAGGTTGGAGAACAAATGAATTGGGACGTATAATTATAGCTTTAGAAATATGCTAACAAAATAGCTACTTACTCTGCTAAATTATATATTAAAAGGAACAATCCATTATATATAATAGCTCTCAATATTTGTATGATGGTATATAAGTAAGTTTCAAGTAAAATTAGAAGAAAAATTAGAAGATATCATCTACATATATGTCATTAGTTCTTAATTTCTGTCAGAAGAATGAAATTCTCAGGACAATGCCAATTTTGTTTGATAGGGTAATTTTACAACTATTAATACAAAAAGAATGAAATAACTCTTTCGGATATGCAAATAAAGACACTCGTAAGGGAATTGCAAATGTTATGTGGCTCATGCGTGAGGCAATAGGCTAATAATATAATAAAGGCCGACTTGGCACTTTTGTAAAATAGTTATTCAAATTAACTGCAATATAATAAAAGGGTGTTTATTAGCATGTGTGTTCCTTATGATCTGATGTTGCATAAAGCCTTCATCTAACGAGCATGAAAGCATAGTGGTCATGGTCATGAACTCGTGGTTGGCGTGTCATGAGTTCCAGCTCTAGTGCTGATGAAGTATAGGATAAATTTTAATTTGACGAGGCTCCAAATTCTCCCATTGTCGTTGTGTGAAAGCCGGAGAGGGGATGCCAGCTCAGGTGTCATCCTTGTCACGTGACAAAGGTTCAGAATTATTAAGTTCCCCGCCAATGCTTTCGTGCGTTGCGTGCGAAGTTAATAAACTCCCAATATCATCATCTAAATCGATGCAAATGTTTGTAAGCTAATATCTCACAAATTGCCTCAATGAAGAAATATTGTCGAGAAACCCCAATCTTAAATACTTTCTCCTTTTAGCATGTTTTAATAAATAAAATAATAGATGAATATAGATAAACTAAAACTATTTTGTTTTTGATTTGAACTTCATTTCTATCTTTTAAAGCTTTCAGATAAGTTTATTTGATAGAAAGCGTAGCTTTATAACATATTTTATTTCAAAAGTCACAATTTCTTGAAATAAATTAAGCAGATAACATTAACACGTTTGCATTAAACATTTGCAATGTGCTAAATATTTTGTATTTTTATAACATTGTAAAGCAACTGTCTTATAAAAAAAATGTGAAATTACTGTCTCAGTAATAATTGTATCATATACTTTAACTTACAGTAAAGACTGAACATATTATTGGCTGTGTTTTCTTTTAATTAAAAATCAACGGATTTTTTTGTCTGTACGTGGTGTCATTGATAGCATTCAATTCAGGGATAACCATTATTATCCAGGGTTAAATCTCTCTCTTCCCATCACAGCAACAAATTATAACTTTAAACATATATTGCTACGTACCACAACTGAATTGACAGTGGAATATAAATCACTTATTCATAATTTTTCTTATTTATGAATTTTAATAATAGATACTGAATTTTTTCATTAGCTTATATTACTAAATAAACCATCTCATTAAAAAAAATTTACTGAATTCAAAAAACAAAGACGAGGCAAATTTAAAAAAATTGTGGCAGTGGGTTTTTTTTAATGAAATGACGAAATTGCACATGTGTATGAAAAGCTAATTTTTGTTTTCCTTCCTGCTTATTTAAACACTTATGAAACAAATAATAATATATCTCACAAATTATTATCTGTTTTCTTAAATAGGTCTGATATATTTTTATATAATGTAATAATTTTTCTTTATTTCATTAACTAAGCTATTTTATCACTTATTATCGGAAAACATATAATAATAAGCTACTTGGGTTGTAGAAGTAACTCACTAAATTTTATTCTAACAAACTCAACGGCAATGAAAAGAGTTTTTTTTATTGAAAATAATTTACTAGAATAAAAAAAAGGTCACATTTTTTACCGAGATTTCAAAATATTTTCTTGGAAAGAGACAAAAAAAAGTACATTAACTGTTACACCAGCATTGAAATCAATTTTTTTTCTTAGAATATTTTATAATGAGAATAAAAAAAGTTCCGATCTAATACACTCGTAGAAAAAAATATGAACTTGAATGAATTCGTACTGCTTAATTTAAATGCATTCAAATAGGAATATTTTTTGAAAAAAATTCCATTTGATACAACACATCAAAATGGAGAAAATATATTAAATCATTCATCCATGGAAAATTGTAAACCTACTTTTTAGGAAATATTCCTTGCTGAAATAAAAATGAAGGTAACTGATTAAAATGAGGACGAAAGAATATTTTTGAAACAATTGTTAAGAAGTTTCTCGAATGCCATTTATTTTAATACCCATATTGTAGGAACAATCGGAGGCTCACAAGAAAGTGAAAAATCTGATTTGAGCAGTAATATATTTTACTGAATTGTATATATATATCTAAAATTCTAATAAAGAAATTATTCAATACTCGATTGAAGAACTTAATCATTTCATCATAAACTAGGAAAAAAAATATAAACACTCAGCAATAGTTTGAGAAAATTATAGGTTAACGTTACAGTCATTTGGAGGTCTGGTATAATACTTGCGCGCAAAAAAAAAATTTTTTTCCCTTAATGATGCTTATGTCATGTGATATAAGCTAGATATTATTGAATTCTGATTATTATGATAGAAAAAAAATTGTTGTTGTTGTTTAAAAATTCCACTGGGTTATAGTTTTATTACCAGATCGCAAATGAAGCATGGATAATGCTAAAAACTATCAAAGGATTGTTTTAAAGTCTATGATTACTGGCATCCATATATCTTTCGTGTTTATCATTACTAATACTCAACAAACAATTTTTTAAAGTATTCCAGACTTGACATTACCTAATAAGGTGATTGATATGTGATGTAATAATCCTTTACGTAACTTATTATCGGAACTACGTTAACGGTTGTTGTATTTTTATTTCTTATACATGCATTGTATTAAATAGGTCATTTTTATTCATTTTTATCAACAAGTTAGGTTTTCGCACGTTTCAAAGCATTTTTTGAAACCGGATCATAAGCTTTTAAAGATTACACGGATTAGAAGCCATTTAACGAATTTGTAAAATTGTGAATTATAATATTAGGATTATTTATAGCTTTTATGTGAAATAAAGTGATAAATTGCAGACTTTTTACTCGTATTTAAAAATCCAATGCCATCCAAAAAAAGAACTTGCGGGAGAACCAGAATAAAATAAATGCAAAATCTTATTTTAAAGAAATTCAGGTCTGTCTGAGTGTGTGTTTTAAATAATGGTATAGAACAGGCGTCGGCAACCTTTTAGCTGTGGCGTGCCAAACCAATCTAACAATATGATTCAGCGAGCCACACAGTAGGGCATGTTTGAAACAATTCGATTCCCGCGATACTGCATGCAGTTTGAGAATAGAGGTCAATGATATAGATTTACAGTTTTACTATAGATTAATTTTGCATCATTTAAAGATATTTCTTAACATAAAAATGAACAGCATAAAATATGACAATTTCTTCAACAAAATGAAAAAATTAAAGTTGCACATATATTACATATTTTTAAACATATTTATTAAAATCAGAAATAGATAGCATAAAATAAAAGTATTTCCCTCCATTATAATTAAATAAAAGGATAAACAAAAATTTTAATGTGAACCTAGAGCTTGTACCGCTTTACTTTCATATCGCATAATCAAGGGGTATAATTTATGACTTTCAATTTGACACGATTTTGAGCAATCAGTTGCTAAACAATTTCTTTGCGGACTCGAAATATTTTTTATATGAAGAAAGATTTTTTTTATAAATATATATACTTAGATATGTGTACAAAAGCGGAAACGCTTACATGTACAAAAACGGAAAACAGAGCAGCACAGCAATTTTCTCTTTTCAAATAATTAAATCTCTTCAGTAATGATATTTAATAATTTAGAAAATACCTGTAAATTTATATATCTTTAGAGAGTAGCAGATTTTTTCGTAATTCAGTAAATTTCTATAATTCTGAAGATGTTTGTCGAACAAGAGAGGTCAATTATAAGTTTATTAAATTTATCCACTCAAAAATAGACAAATTTGAACAGCAGTACAGTGTGGTGTGCCATTGGGAATTGTATCGCATGCCATAGGTGGCCGACCACTGGTATAGAAATTAGTGGCTAGAATATATTAAATACATATTTTCAAGAGATATATTTTAAAGGAAAAACATAACATTGGAAGATTTAAATTCCATAAACTAAGCAATTCATTATTATCTTTTCAAATTCTCACGGTCATTATCTTGATTTTTCTTATTAATATATTTTTCAGTAAAGACAATTTCAAAGGTACAAAATGAAAATTTAAAGATAAATTTTACATTTAACCTTCAAAAGCTAATATTTAACGCTTATCCTTCTAAAAAATGAGTTACGTGTCGGCATTTAGGTCCTTCGTTATTTATGCTAACACATTTCTCAAATATGACTCTTAGGGGGCTAGATTTTTGTCAGTAATATTGATTGCATTGATGTCATTTAACTATTGTCACTTTTATTATCTCTCTAAGGAATAAAAAAAGTTTTTCATGCTGACGTAATAAATTTATTTATACTTTAGGCATAGTTTGTAAAAATGGGTCGTAAATTGTTGAATTTTACTGAAGAGGAGCGGCAAGAACAAATGAAAAATGCGTACGAAAGACAGGAATTTTTAAATAGTTGAAAATTTATATCCTGAGCAGCTAGAGAAACACAGAATTACATAATACATGTAAATTACTGCTTTACAAATTGAGCAATGAGCATAAAACAGTGGCGCACACAGGGCTTTTCAAGAGGGGGGGTCAGGGTTGAAAGTTCACCATTCTCGGATCATGCTCTAATAGGATTCCCAACATATTTTTTTGATTTTGTCGATTTTCGGGAACAAAAAACAGTAAACATTCATTACTGAACAAATAATTAGCATTAATTAATAAAATTAATTATTAATCACAAATAACGAATTAAATTTTACGTACTATATACATAGATTACAATCAATCGAAAAAATAATCAAAGGCTATGGGGTGCTGGACCTTGGCACCCTCACTGCTTGTGTGCATGAACAGTTGTATAACTTGTATAATGGGGGTTGTTCCACCATTAGGTGGACTGAGGGTAACCTCTTCCCCTCCCTAGATTTTTTGTAAAAAAATAAAGAAATTGAAACTGCACAGACGTTTTTTTTAAATCAATGCGAGTGGATAACGATCAATGACAAAGTAATTGTTCTTTTAAATCTGGCCATGTGATGTCTTGTCAGTTAGGGTTGTCACCATTTCTAAATTTTACTTAAGTGAAATATCTTGTAGTAGATAAGATATGATGTTGATAAGAGATATAGAATACAAAAATCAGTCGCATAAAATTTCTTCTTTTGAATTTTCATAGATAATAATGAAATACATTCTATTGTTCATTTTTCAAAACTAAATTACAAATGACGTATGTTGCTGACAAAAATATTTAGTCTCTTGAGAGGTGATTCATGGAAGTGGGCGTAGTAATGGAAGTTAAATATGAACTCTGTCGAGAAAAGTGAAATTGAAATTCGTTATATACAAATTTATGTCATCATGGAAAAAGGTAGATAAAACGATGTCCTTGAAAATGGTCCCAAGGTTATTATTTCATTCACAAAGGACAATTTTTAACCATTACAATTGAGAAAGAAAACACCTTTTTTATGTTTCTCTAACTTGAAGAATTAATTGAAAAGATTTTGACGTCATATGGCTTTCACTTCATATCGTTTATCTTAGTTTCTTTCAAGAAAATTAGTAATGCAAAATTAAAATTTACAAATCAAAATTATTCTATTTATGATATTTTTTCCGCATAAAATTAAATGCGATAAGATCGTCGTCTTTGTCTCAGATTGGGCTCACGATTAAAAAGGTTGGTAAGAAAACAAAATAACCACTGAAAAACGATGAAAGTGTTCATTGGAAATGAAATTAAATGTTTTGAAATGCTAGAATTGTTATTATCATAATTTTTAGTGACAGAAAAACATTTGATAACATATCAGTAAAAATAAATTCTCTAAAATGTGCGTTTTGAAATCGTATAACAATGATATTACGCTCTTCAAGGAATGAGCAGTCGTGCATCAAAATGCTGTTGAAACAAAGCATACAATAGAATTCACTACTTTCTTTCTTCATGCATTATAATACATGCATATATGGTCGTGGTAACCTAGTAGGTTATGGAAATGTGTGTGAACTTGTAACCAAAGTGTCATGAGTTCGAGCTCTAGTACCAAAAAGACCCACCTTGAAGAGAGGCTGATGCACAGTTAATCTATCGAAGCTCAAAGTTCTGCCATTCGCGTGGTATGGTAGTTTGATGAGAGAGGTGCCAGATGTCTCCCTCGTCACTTGACAAAGGTTCAAAATTATGAGGTTTGTCACCAATAGGCCTTGCGTTGCTTTATCGAGCGACGCCAATAAACACTCAATCCCTCATGTATTTTAAGAATTTACGGAATTTCCTTGTAAAGTTGACTAATGTTTTTACTAACCATGTGTATTTTTCTTATTTCTTGCTCAAATGTTTTAAAAAATTATTTGATTATTCAAATTATTTTATTCATCATTTAATATCGTAAAAATTAAAATAATAGCGAATGTGAATAAATGCACCGGTATCCAATAGTTAGTAATAATTGGGTAGTTGCACAAATGAAGGAGGGGCGAATAAAACACCCACACACAAAAAGGTTAAGATTGCGCACACCTGATTTATTGATTTTAACCATGATTCCGCATACGCAAATTTATCAGTGATGTAATCGGATGATTGAACTGGTTTTTGGAAATGTTGCAGTTAAATTGATGTGAATGGTACATTCGAGACTCTGGTTGTTTGTGTAATCAAGAACTCGTGCGTATTTCAACTATCGCAAGAGCATTGACTTGTTTTTAAAAGGAAGAATCAATGGAATATTATAAAGTGAAGATCTCAGACAGAAGTGTCTGGAACAGTAAGTGTTGCACAATGCACAATTACCGAACTGTTGAAACAATGTCAAAAAACTGGAAATACTTAAGCAAATTGGAACTTGTAGACCAAAGAGAAACAGCAGCTGGGCAAGTACTATTTCCGCCCATAACTGCGAGATATAACCGGATGATATGCGTCAGATAGCTGTTTGTGTAGCTTGCTGCGACCACGGGATCAATGATTTCTTGGAAAAACAGTTTAACAAAGATTCTGGTAGATAGACCATCTATTTTGACTTGTATGCGAAAGAAAGTTTGTTTGTGATAGGGTCAAGAACATAACTAGGCAGATTGGTAATCACTGGAGCGAAGAGATGTTTTCCGATGAATCTCAATTCAGTTTGAATTATTCATAATCTGGAGGAAACGTGAAACACGTTACCATCCTCGTGACATCAACAACATCAGCATGCAGTGATGGCAGCGGGGTTGGATTAAATGTCTAGAGAACAGCTTCATTTTCAAGTTTTCAATAATACTACGGGTCTATTGTTATTAATGGACGACAACGTGACACCACTCATAGGAGAATATCTTGAAAAAAGGTAGAGATATCCGATGTAAGCAATATCCACGAAGAACACCAGATTAAATTCCGATTGAGCATGCTAGGTACATATTTGAACAAAATATTTCCATTATACAGCCTCCGCCATGCTTTTATTCTGGCCAGAAGCGATCTCACCCTTAGTAAACAATTTTAGCTATTTATTTTCTTTTCTTTCAGGAACAGACAAATTTCTCGCTTTTTTCCGCCTCCAATTTGTGTCAGTTACATAAAATCGAGCAACTGATTTATTTTATGTGTTTTTCAAATGTCTCCTTCAATTTTAATAGCTTTCCAACTAAGTTCTAACTCTTTCTGTTTTACTCCATTTTACATTTTATTTCACACCCTTCTTACCCATTATGATTTACTGCAATTTTTTTCATGCTGAACCACTACAATGGAAATTAAGGGATATATACTCCATACTCAAACCAATTCCAAAATATTCCAGCTGTAAAATTATTATACACACTGTTCACTCAAAATAAATAGTCAAATCGTTTTCTAAGGTCTTCATTAACATACAAAAAAATAAGGCACCTTTTAGCATTAACAATTTTTTCGGAACAAAAATGACAATCTTCGCAATCTGCTGAAAACTATTCGCCTTCCCCTCTAAAATACTCTTCATAGAACCCGTGCAGCCATATATCTTCGAAGAGTGGATTTAAAAGAATATTCCTGCTTAGTATCGTCAGAGTATTCGTCAAAAATGGTTACTCTATGTAAATTTAAAATGAGTGGTACTTATAAGTACCGTCGGTAGATAAAGGGTTAAAGAAAGCGCCATTATTTCTAACTTTTGGACACAAAATCAAAATTTAATATTGTAGAGGTCGATAAAATGATATAGAACTAAAGTACAAATGAAAAGACGTTAAATATTTTGAAAAGGAGAAATCAGATAAACAACTTCCTTCTCCTCAATATACAGAGTGGTCCCGAATTCATTGTACAAACTTTAAGGGTAGATACAGGACATTGTGTATGTAACAATCACTTTTGTATAGGAATTTATGGGCGCAAGTGACGCGGCGAGGTGCAAACAGGGGGGGAGAGAAATGGAGCTATCGCTTGGTTGCGTTGCCGGTAGAGGGCAGAAGATGTCTACCCACCGTTCAACATGATGCATCTCAGTAGGGGAAAGCACCATTCGCAATTTTTCTGACGTCTACTGTGGGAGACTTTACGTATGCCGAAAATACAGACATGCATTTCATGTACGGCCGTGAAAACGGCAACAGCAGAGCTGCGCTACGATTGTATCACGCTCAGTTTCCTAATCGACAAATGCCGGATCACAGAATTTTTCAGTGGTTGCATTGTCAACGTCATGAAACGCGTTCGTTCCACGTCACCAGACATGATCATGGTCAATGAAGAGCTGTACGCAGTCCAAGCCTGTAAGAAAGCATCTTGAATGTTGCGCATGTAAGACCAGAGTCAAGTAAAAGAGCTACTGCTTATCTTGTTAGTGTTAGTTGAATGTTTGACTTGTTTGAAGAATGTTACACGAAAATCGCTTACACCTTTTCCATTTTCAGCGAGTACAAGCTTTGAATCCGGCAGACTATCTTCTCCGACTGCCAATGGGTGGTACAGCAATGTGCGTTGCAGCTGGACTTCATAGCTCATGCGTTTAACAGTTATTGTAAACATTACACTTGTGAACTACGCTTTCAATAAACACTTTATCTTTCCTTTCGTCTTTTATTTTTTGGGTTTGTGTCTTTCCGCATCACTTGTGTGCGTGCGCCCCATACATACCTACACAATAAATGATTATTACAATGTCCTGTACCTGCCTTTAAAGTTTGTACCATGAACTCGGGACCACCCTGTATTTATTGTATTTATCAATGACTCTTGATCCTTACATAGCTCATATAAGAACTTCTGTTCATTTCAGTATTTAACGTCTGTTCACATCAAACGTTCTAGTATTAAGCTTCATTAATCTAAAACAAATGCGCAGCTCTCTATATAACATGATATTAAACATAAAAACTTTCCACGATACCTCCTCCCCATATTGGGCAAGATGAAGATCTCGCTGAGCTTTTGGTTTCTCTGGGGATCCGAAAGAAGCATGGTTGGAGAAGCCATTAAATCGGACAAGAAATAATTCAAATAGAAGTTTGCTGTAATTGACTTTTATTGATTTAAACGTTAGAAATTATCTCGAGATATGTGGACAAGACTAGATTGATGGAAAGAATCAATTGTTACTTATCTGAAATGATATACAATCTCTCAAACTTGCCAAAGAAGACCCCGTAGTGATCGTGTGACGTACAAGTGGCTACGCAAATATCATTAAGATACTAATTAATCAAGCTATATCGTCCACTCATATATATGTATTCTTCTCTATAATCCTCTATGTTATTTGATCTATGTTACAGACTATTTATATGCTACTAACTGTATGGCCCGGCGTTGCACGGGCTTTCTGTACTTATATAAGCAAAAGCTTCAATAAAATATACTTTTTCGAAATTTCTTTGTGTTGCACAGGCTATTGCAGTTTTAAGAAATAGTATATATTTTTCAGAATTAAAATATGCTGACACTCATATGTGCATTGGTAAAATTAAAGTAAAACATGACAAACAAAATTGATAAAAGTGTCTATTTTATATTTGTTTAACATTTTAAACTACACTTTTTTTTAAAAAAAAAATTATCAGTTTTATTATATTTTTCAAAAGTAATATATGGCAAATTATGTTTTGTTTATTATTTTTATATGTGTGTAAAATGAATTTCATATTCAAGAAATATTTTTATAAGTGGTATGTAAATGAAAAAATATAATACAAAATTATATTATGTTCAGTAAAGCAATGAAAAAATATTTTGAAATTAAAATTACTTTTATAACTTTAAAAAACGTTTGAAATATCATAAAAGGCATATAAAATAAGGGTGGCAGTTAATAATGAACCATAATATATGTGGACATTGCTTTTAATTATTTTTTTAACTTGTAGTAGATGACAGTAGGTAATATACAGTTTTTTCAAATATAACTTCATTCATTAAATTAAAAAATGGCAACAAACAAAACTAATAGTCCAACAGCATATACAGAAAGGAAAATCGTTCATTGTCTCCCTGTAGCGCAATGAATAAAATTGAGCTTTTCTTGCAAACATAGAGGGTAAAGCCATTGCAGAGCAGTGTATCCAAAAGTAAAAAATATTTTTTTAATGAGTGTTCTCGTTGCAATTTCGCTTCACAGAAAATAACGATTTCATAAAAACGTATATTTGAATATAAGAGAGAAAATTAACTTGCTAAAAAGGTAAATAGAAATGAAAGGATGAAAATATAAATAAAAATTATAACAGAAAAGTAATAACAGTAGTATGTTTCTGCTATGGGAACTATGAGTGAAATAATCTGAAATAGATAAAAACCAAAAGAAAAAAATTATGTCATAAACTATTTCCCCTTAAAATAGTAATATAAATAACATACATTAAGAAGCCTTCAATTGGAAAAAAATAAAATTAGTACAAACTACAATTGTAAAAAATAGATAAAATAAGCCTACATTGTAATAAAGCATTAAATTAAATTTTCTGTAGCATTAAATTAAGATCACATGAAGAATGGAAGTAATACTATCTAACATCAATATTACATTTAATATAATATTCAGATAGAAATGAAAGAATGAAAATATAAATAAAAATTATAACAGAAAAGTAAGAACAGTAGTATGTTTCTGCTATAGGAACTATGAGTGAAATATAGATAAACCAAAAGAGAAAAAATTATGTCAAACTATTTCCTTAAAATTTTAACATAAATAACATACATTAGGAAGCCTTCAACTGAAAAATAATAATAAAATTAGTACAAACTAAAATTGTAAAAAATATACAAAATAAGCCTACATTCTAATAAAGCATTAAATTAAATTTTCTGTAGCATTAAATTAATATTACACTACGAAAGGATGATATATTTTTTGTCTAACATCTATATTACATTAAATATAAAATAAGGATGTAATACAAAAGTGAAAAGATTAAATTAGTATATAAGAACCAAAATAAAAAAACTATCTCAAACAGACTTATGTTGAAAAAAATCTTAATGAACCTAATGAGATAAACAATTAACATAATTATAGTGATAATTGAAATATACATATCATATATGAACAGTATGATACGTACAAAGTATATGATCTTCATAAAACTAAATGAGGAACATATTCAATTATTTTTTGGCTTAAAACTAAGTTTTGAGTCACGGTATCACAAAACTAAGCCTTAATTTTGATGAAATTACCATAACCAGTGCTGAACAAACAAAATACTCACGGAAAATCTTAAATATGAAAAATTGAAACATAAGTATTATGATTGGCAAGTATTTTACAAGGGTCCAAGAATACATAACGCATCAGATTTGTACTCTGTGTGTAGGAGTAGGCAGCATTTTCTTTATCTTTCCAAATAGTTATTCTTGAAGAGCGTGTGACATTTCTGATACTTAAGTCTCCCTTCTGGATCTTCAGCAGTTTCAGAGATCTTTCCTTGCATCATTTGTAAGCAATTGGACCAATGCCAACATTCAAAATTTTGCATGTGTTGTACGTGCTAAATTGTAGCAAACATGAGCTTCGTTTCATGTAATGCCGACAATAGGTTGGGATAATGTCGACAATAGGTTGGGATAATATGTAAGAACCGAAATGTCATAGGAAGGTTTGGTACTTATGTTTAGTTAGTTGCCAACTCTATTAATAACTCACCAAGTTGGCAACTGCCATTTCTTATGTGTCGTCCATGCTGAATTGGCAACAGTGTGCTTCATTTCATATAATGCCGCCAATAGGCCGCGATAATACACAAGTACTTATTTTTTTGACCAAATGGTCATGATATGCAGTTGGAAGTAGGCAAGAAGTACTGCTGAAATGTACCAATATTCAGGTGATAACTTAGTTTTATGCTATACTTATTAATGAGCTGGATACAGATGGATTGTAGCCTAAGTACGCTAATACATAAGTACCACATAATCTAATAATCTCATAGGGTAGAGCCATTGCAGAATAGTGTACCCAAAATTTAAAAATAATTTTTTAATGAATGTTCACATTGAAACTTCGCTTCACAGAAAATAATGCTTTCATAAAAACATATATTTGAATGTAAGAGAGAAAATTAAGATGTTAAAACGGTAAATAGAAATGAAAGAATGAAAATATAAATAAAAATTATAACAGAAAAGTAATAGCAGTAATATGTTTCTGCTATGGGAAATGACACTCCTTACGAACTTAAAGTATTGTAATTCTATATAGAAGTATACTATTTTTTTCTATACCTTGGAATAATACCTCAAATTAATTACTTCAAAATATGAGAGTATTGCATATATGTAATTTTCAGGTCTCTTCGTACAAAGAGGGTGTGCGTTATATTGCGAGCATAACATACATTAAAAAATGCAGCTCAAAAGTATAGGTGAGCATTATACGCCCGAATTTATCGTAATCTGATATTTTTTATTGCATTGCTTTTTTATCGTCAGATTGCTCAATATCATCCCTTTTTTTATTCATTTTACCATTGGAATGCGAGTCTAAATAACAATGCATATCTTTCATGATATTGTACCGTAGATCCGAGGGTTCGAGGATTTTATGCAAAAACAATCACAAAGAAAAAATAATCAGTTCTTTAAGAGTGATGCGAATTTATTAACGAAAACCCAATCCTTTAAATATAAGATTCAGCAGCAATATTCACAGGGTAAATATCCGAAGGTCTTCACACCTTCGACAGCAATCAAACACAAGAACAGTGTTTAAAAATACACGTACGTAAAGATTATTCACAAGCACAGCCTATAGCTAGTCAAAACAATCCTCACTACTCGCTGGCTTAATCAAGACTCATCGCCTTACCGGTGATCATCCTTTTTATATGCGCGACAGAAACTTCTAGAAATATAACCGCTCGTGTCATTGAACGTGACACTAGTGAAGAGATCTACTATTTTCTAGAAGATTCCAGAGGGTTCCGAACTCGCCAACATGGTTGCCAATGACGCCAAAAGGGTCGCCAACTTGGTCGCCAAAAATGATGTCAACTTGGCTCTACCGCCAAGATTTCGCCAAGTTCTCATTCAATCGCCATTATAACGTAAGGGGTGGCACTGCTTGTGAATAGTACAATTTTAACATGAAATAAATATAATATAGTGTAATATAAATGCATTAAACACTCAAATACAAATTATTTACACTATTTATATAAAATTCGTAACACTATTAAACATTGATCAGCATCTGCTGATGAAGGAAGAAAAACAATAAACTTTTTTTTCAACCAAAGAAAATGTCATAGAAATGTACATTCATAAAATCTTTAAAAATATATATGAAGAACAGATTGTTAAGGAAAGTTAAATTATAATGCAACACGACAAAAATTGCATTAACTCTGAATTTTAAAGTGCAAAAAAGAATTACTTTTCTTCTTCATTTTCTTTTTGTTATCCTAATATTATAATTGCAAAGTTTGTATGCATGGATGTTTGTTACTCTTTTATGCAAAAACAACTGAACGGATTTTAATGAAACTTTACAATAATATAGCTTATACAATACTATAATTTGTCCTTGTTTATTGTAGTTTTAATTATATGATACCGTGACTGAAGTTTTTAAGTCAAAAAATGATTTGTGAAGCTTTTTGTAAACAGAAGCTTAGATAATGTGGTTATGTATTAGCATCACCACAGCAAAATTGGTGCCATGCGAATCACACCTTGATACCAAAGCAACAACGACTCTAACATATTTTATATAAAATCAGTCAGATTTTGGCGAAAATTGGTGCGATTCATGAGGCGTCAATTTGGCTGTGGTCACGATTATACATAAATACTGATAATAATTACTTATTCTTTAACGCAAATTTCAGTGGATTATTTTAGACAATGAAATTCACCTGCTTTTATTCTTATGTTCTAAAATAATAATAATCTGTTACAAAAAACTTTATTGCTTTTCTTTGTTCAACGACAAATTCTAAATCTTGCTTATTGTAACAATAAAGTTGAAAATCCTAGCTAGCATTATAACAAAAAGATAATAAAGTAATAAATAAATTTTCCTACGCCCATTTTTTTAATGATTTTATAAGGCACGTTTGGTAGTAACAAATTGATCCTTATATCAAAATAAATACTTTTACCACTTCTGGACCATAATAATGAAATTTAGTTTGCATGTTTCTTTTTTGTTGAATTGAAATCCGCCAAGAATGCTCCTGATGAATTGATGTTAAAAATTCTGTTTGGGCTCTATTAGATTTAGACTTGAAATTTAGCACATATTTTTTTTTTACAAAGTAGAGACCTATTTAAAGTTGCTTTTGTGGAAATTTATTTGATTATTGGGTTAAGCGAGTGCAAAAAATCTTTCTACTTCTATATTTTAGATATTATTAGAAATTCTCTTAATTCTGACCTTTTTATATCAAGAGGCGAGAGTTACATACACACACACACAGCTATAATTTTTTTTCAATACAATCAAATTCTTAAAGCTAGATATAAAAAATTTATGAATATGTAAACAGTATTTATTTATACAACATCGTGAAATACGCAATAAAACGGGTGGTTAATGGCTAGTCAGCTATAATTTTGTACTATTTTGCAACTGATGAAACATGGAATTAGCCAATAAAAGAAGAACAAGAGCTTTTTCAGACCAAATTGTCACGCTATTAGGTTGGAAGTAGGTAAGATGTAACGCTAAAGTGTACCAATATTCAGGCAATGATTTAATTTCAAGCTTTACTTACTTTGGGGCTTACTACCTTGATATCAAAATCAGATAAATTGTAGCCCAAGCACAACCCTAGATTGATAATACAAAAAAAGAACATGTAAAAAAAAATCTTGTACGTAAAAAAAAATTTAACTTAAATCACACAATATTGGCAATCTGTTAATCCCAATTAGTTTTAATTGTCATTTCTTTCAGTTACATTTTTCTACTTTTTTGTTACAATGGAATTTGACAATAGAGGAAAAGGATTCTAACGTATCGGCGTCACCTCAGCAAAGTTTGCGATATAAAAACAATAGATTCTTACTTGTTTTATATGAAAAAGAAAAAAAATCAGTCAAATTGTTTGTGAAAAAAGTGCCACTTTGGCTGCGGTGATAAAAATACGGATGGAATGGAAGGAAATGTTGGTACTTGAGTTTTATCCCACCAATGTGAACATTCAAAATAACTCTACAAGTTAGCAGCTTTGATCTTCGCTTAGAATAAACTTGTGTTTGCAAATGTTTTTATTAAAGTTAACATTTTTTTAAAGGATTAATTTTTAAGTTAAAATTTCCAAATTTCACTCAACGGTAACTTTTAAAAAAAAAAGTACTGCGTTAATGAATTCTTGAAAAAAGGGTTTTATTTCAGCAATAATCTGTTTTCCATTAGTTTAATTTATTACTATATTCTCTTTTTGTTATACTGCTAGCTAGAATTTTCAACTTTATAGTTACAATAAGCAAGATTTAGAATTTGTCGTTGAACAAAGGAAAGCAATAAAGTTTTCTGTAACAGATTATTATTATTTTTGAACATAGGAATAAAAGCAGGTAAGAAATGAATTTCATTGTCTAAAATAATCCGATATTTGTGTTAAAAAAGATGTAATTATTATCTCAGTACTCACGTATAATCATCACCGCAGCCAAATGGTATCAAGGTGTGATTCGCATGGCACCAATTTTCCTGTGGTGACGCTAATACATAAGTACCACATTATCTAAGCTTCTGTTTACAAAAACTTCGCAAATCATTTTTTGACTTAAAAACTTAAATCACAGTATCATATAATTTAAACTACAATAAGCAAGAAAAATTACAGTTTAGAAAATAAACAAACATAAATCTGTCTGACACTAAAATAGAAATTATAGTATTAATTTAATACAAAACAATTCATATCCTAAGACATGGGAAATCTAATGTTATATTTGTGTTGCAAATCCAAAAAATGAAATTTAGAAAGAACATTTTTTGTACGACATTTTTTTTGAAAAACGAGTGCAATTCCACCACAAAGAGTTAAAAAAACAATAAATAAATATATTAACAATAAAATGTGCTAAAATACCCCAAAAAACTGCTCTTAACATTAATTTTCGCAAAGTTGACTTGACACGTTTGATGACATCATATCTCCATTTAGCTGAAAAAGCGCTTTAAAATTTTAAATATAAAAAATTTAAACATTAATAAAATAAACAAATAAATATGAAGTAACCTAGAATATATAGTAGAAATTATAACATTAATTAAATTATATCCTTTTTTTTAAAAATTAAGTTAATGGATAAAATGCTTTGAACGTAAAAATAGTTCGGAATATTTTCAAATGGATAAGCAAACCAAATGAGACTGTTGCCAAAACAACTAACTAAAAACCCAGTTGTTGAAAAAAAATGGAAAAATCGTTTAAAAATTTAATTTTAAAAAAATCTAAAGCGAATTTCGAAAAAAACTCTTCGTAGTGCACATCATCAGGACCTAGAATAATTATGTGCTAAGTTTCATACTTTTGGGTTGCTTAGTTTGGGCTATAGAGGTGAAAAACACACGCTTAATCTTTACTTTATTAATATAGATTTGGTAGTGACGTTCAAATTTGTATTGAGTTGTTATTCTAGCTTAAAGTGCCAATTTAGCAGGACGAAAAACCCGAGTTAGAGAGGATCGATCTCATGAAAGGATTCTTGTTGCAAACTCTGAATTTTGTACGAATTGAAATTTTAATTATGAATTAGTTCGGTGGCTTAGAGATAGCGTGCCCGCTTCGGAAGCCCCAAGGTTGTGGGTTCAAGCCAAGCTGAAGTCGATGGATTTTCTGGATGGGAAAATCAAAGGCACATAGGTAATCATGTGGCATGTAAAAGATCCTTTGAGTACGAATTTGGCTCCTGTATTCTAGGCAAAACTACATCACCTCAATATTCAGAATTCGAAAAGAGCTTCCATTAAATTAATTCAAGTGTCAAAATTTGGTAGCGAGAGCTACTTATAAATGGTGCCACCATGAAATGGCTCTCATATTTGGGGACTTGCCATATCTGTAAAGGCTTAGTTTTCAAAATGTAGCCCATTAGAAAAAAAAATTTAATTATTCAATCACTTGTCAGAACAAAGAAATTTAGAAGCAGTGTTTAGGGATTAGCTCGTAGCATGCAGATGAGAGATACATCATATTTAATACAGTGGATGATCGGTTAACGAACATAATCTGTTCCAAGACTATGTTCGCTATCCGAATTGTTCGTTAACCGATCATCGATTCACCATAGACTTCTATGCAAAATCGATTAATTCGTTCTGGAGGCCCTAAAAATTAAGTTTTAAAAAATGTATAATTTCTTAGAAAGTTTTTTAAAAAATAATACATAGATATAGTCTTGCATATTAACCAGTCCTTTTCATTTTTTGCTTATGGGGCGTTGAAGAACATGTCCAATGTCGATTGCTTTTCTCTCTTTTTCGGGATTTTCCGGAAGTAATTAATAGCATTGTCGTTGTAAAGATCCCCAACCCTACTGACATCAGCTTGGTTTGGGTGCCATTCTAAGACCATTGCTCTGACATCCTCCCACTTTTTCAAAAGATCTTTAATGGCAGATGTCGGCATTGGTCCTCTTTCGTCTTCCTCTTGTTCAGAAGGAGACACATTTCGTTGTGTTTCTTGGTGTTCTTCATTCAAAATTTCTTGGAGTTCTTCTATCGTCAGTTCATCTTCATGTCCCATTATGAGCTCTTCTATGTAATCCTCGTTCACCTCCAATTCCAGATCTCTAGTTGTCAAAATTTCATCCATAATTTCAGCGGATGTCTCCCTGATCACCTAAGAATATGTGTTCGTTGTCCAAACACAAAAAAAATTTCTTGAAAGTGTTCGCAATCCGAATGTGTGTTCGTTATCCGAACACAAAAATCTTTCGTGAAAATGTTCGTCAACCGATTTATTCGCTAACCGATAAGTTCGTTAACCGATTTATTCTCTAACTAATCTGTTCGTTAACCGATCATCCACTGTATTCGTACATTATTTGATACGGAATAATTAAATATACTAAGGAGAGAGCCTACAGAAATGTAAAAGGAAAATATAAAAATATTGTAGTGAAGGATATTGTATATAAAAAACAACTGTTTGTGTGTGTGTGTGTGACAGAATAAACATTTCATTTTATATTGTAATCCACTCAGTTTTGTTTTCACTCAGAAACAAGATTAATGATACATATTTCTCCAAAACAAAACAACCACAAGAACTTTTCCTCTAACAAAAATTTGAATAATTTGTTTTTCTTCTCACAAAACCACGCGTTAAACCATAATAGCAAATCTTTTTTCATTATCATAAAAACGGCACATCTTCCTTGTCATTATCAAAAACCTTCAACACAAAAACTACATAATTTACGACCACGTGGTGCAGCACGGGTGTTGTTAAGATGCCTCCCAAGTCGCAGTAGACACGCTGACTTACATGTGTTTTTTTTTAAATTTTATATTTTATTCTTCGCCTTGACTATTGCGTTCTTTCTAGACTAATCTTTCACGCGATAATGAATAAAAATATTATAGATCCTTTTTTAAAGCAAATTCGATACTGAAGTTGATTTTTTATGAGATTTTAAGAGCGCGTGTTGGAATTTTTGAGCTTAGGAGACAATCAATCATGTTTTGATAAGAGTAAAATTTACATTCTTTATACGTGTCACTGCTTAGAATTATTGTTTAAAGGAAATTTATTAATGTCCGATTATTATGTTTGAAATGAAATATTCTTGTAAAAGAGACTTTTAATAATTCTGAAACTTTCAAGTGTTTCTTTCTATTTTTGTACAAAAGCTAGTTATTTATTATAAAAGGTTTTGTTTATTCCATTAACTAGAGCAAAATTCAGCGATCCATGTGTAACTTTGGACATTACAATAGTTTTAGCAGGAATTTTTCTATCACTGCATTTCCTATTTTGACAAACGGACAAGCGCTTGACTTGTTTGATTTTTTTACAATGTTATAATAAATAGAGTATTTGCTTTGAAATATGCATATTTAAATGAAATATAGGTTCCACAATCATATTATAATTGAGAAATAAAAATAAAAATGAAGTCACAATAATACAAAAACAATTATTATGTGATATAAAGTTGTAGAAATACATATTATGTAATACAAATACAGGGGCCCGAGCTTAAAGTATCCAAAAGATATGGCTGATTATTACGGAAATACTCATCAGAATGTAATAAGGGAAATCCAATCGAATGTAATAAACTGTTCATCCGTGGATAGAATACCCTTCAAAATTTTTTGGGTCTAGTCCAATCGGCAACACAAGCGCGTATTATTCGGCAATCACATACGATAAACTTGTTACACTGACTTCATTGGTAAATAAGTGGACACCACAGAAAAAGGTGCAGTGTGTACTTTGATTACCGGAATTTAAATCAGTCACGCGTGTACATCGATGAGTTTGAAAAGAATAAAATGTCGATCCTCTGACGTCAAATGGGGAAGAATTTTAAAGGAGACGGAAACTTTGGTATCTCAAACTGGCAAGTAACATTATGTTTTCGTAATATAAGACACTGTTGATCATGTGCGGGATTCATTTTGTAGGAGTCTTAAAAAGTCTATTAGGCCATCCAGTAATGACTTTCCGTTCTGTTGGAGCACTGATTTAAATTTCGTTAACCAAAGTAAGCACTACACCTTTTGCTGTGCCGTCCGCATCTTTACTAATGAAGTCAATGTAAAAGTGTATCGTCTGCGATTGTCGAATAATGCTCGCACGTGCCACCGATCGGACTAAACCAAAAAAATCTCGGAGGGTTTTCCAATCAACGGATGAACAGTTTATTACATTCTGTGTGTGTGAGGGGTAGTTCCGCAATAATAACCATAACTTTTATGTATTTTAATCCTGTTTATTATGTATTATATCTATGAAAATTGACTTTATATATAGTTCTGCTAATTTATTGTAATAAACAAATATTTAAATGTAAACTAACAAATAAACTAAACAACTAAAAAATAAATATTAAATATAACACTTAAAAATATTTAAATTCTAATCTATATTGATATATTTCATATACATCATGTATGAAAATAAATATTTACGATTATTGAGTAGAATTGAATAATATCGATATTTTTGAGGCGTGTGTTTTCTCAGAGAATAGAGTATTACTGTTTTTATACATACTAAATTCAAAAACATGTTATCAATGCAATGATCTTATGAAATAAGATTATTATCACAAGAAATATGGGACCGCGGAAGCTTAGTAGTTATGGTCATAATCTCGTGGCCAACATGTCATGAGTTCGAGCCCTAGTGACACTAAAAACCTGTCGTGTAAAGAGGCTAGTGCCCGTTAAATCTGGCGAGGCTCAAGGTCCTTCTGAGTGAGTGGTGTGATGGTAATAAGAAAGGATTCCATTTCAAATGTCGTCCTCATCACTTAACAGCGATTCAAAATAACGAGGTCCCCCGCCAATAGCCCCCATGTTGCTTTGATATTAATAAGGGATGATAGACTTTGTTGCTGAATATTTCACCAAACCCATAACTCTAAATGACGGTGATAAATATTCACTCATCACAAGAAATATGATAGCGTATTAACAATCAATACGTGAATAGGACGAAATACTTGAAAAAAGATGTCAGAAACAGAATATAGTATCAGTTGATTTCATTTTAATTTACATCACACCCTAATGCAACACGACGGCTATTAGTGTGGGACTTCATAATTCTGTACTACGGTCAAGTGACGAGAATGACGACTACCAGGTGTATGCATATCAAATGAGACGATTGCTAACAGATGTCGCCACGCATATATACAAACAATACGAAACCGTGAAACGTGATTTTTTTATAGTTTGACCTCTGATACTCATGATTAGTTTACATTTGGATGAGTTTCAGCGTGCATTGTATTTTTTTTTTACTGAGTTGAAAATGTCGAATTTTAAGCCTTCTGACCACGATTTGCGGACATTATTAATTTTTTGTTACCCTCTGAAGAAAAATGCTGCTGAATCGCATCAAATGCTTGTAGAAGCATACGGTGGCAATGCTCTGAGTTGTGCGCAGTGCTACAGGTGGTTTGAAAAGTTTCAAAATGGTGATTTCGATGTGAGAAACGAGGAGTGTGGCAGACCAGTAAAAAAATTTGAAGATGCTGAATTGCAAGCATTACTCGATGAAGATGATGGCCAAACGCAAGAACATCTTGCAGAACAATTGAATGTTGACCAGAGCACTGTTTCCCGTCGTCTCAAAGCAATGGACAAGATAATAAAGGTCGATAGATGGGTACCACACGAGCTAACGGACTGTCAAAAGGAAAATCGAAAAATAGTGGGCGAAATGTTGCTTGACCGCTACAAACGCAAGTCATATCTCCATCTTATTGAAAAATGGATTTATTTTGAGAATCCCAAGCATAATCGATTATATGTTGACCCCGAACAGTCGTCCAAATCGACCGCAAGGCCAAATCGCTTCGACCGCAAAACAATGCTGTGTATTTTCTGGGATCAGGAGGGACCAATCTATTACGAGCTTCTCAAACCCGGCAGAACCGTTAATACTGCTCGCTACAAGCAACAATTACTTAATTTGAACGATGCTATACTCGAAAAACGCGAGCAATACGAGAAACGGCAGCACAAAGTGATTTTCCTTGATGACGACACACCTAGCCACCGTGCTAAGCCAACCAAGGACATTGTTAAGGAGCTCGGCTGGGAGCCTTTAGCGCATGCGGCTTATTCGCCAGACTTTCTCCTTCCGATCACCACCTATTTGCATCATTCGGACACGCATTGGCTGACCAGCGCTTCACTTCTTACGAAAACGTCAAATCTTGGCTTGATGACTGGTTGGCCTCAAAACACCGATAATTTTTTTGGCATGATATTCATAAATTGCCCGAAAGATGGGGAAAATGTGTAGCTAGCGATGGATATTGTTTAGAATAAAGAAATATTAACAGTTTTCACAAATTTATTGTGTGTTTTTTTTAAACAATCGTCTCATTTCATTTGCATACACCTGGTAAGCACGCATTCTCCCTTTGCAAACTTCTATCCTACGCTAACGGCAGGAGCCCCTCATTTCGGTAGGTCTTTAGTGGTGAGTGAGTGAATATTAACGTCGCACTGTTCAGCTACAGACGGGCTTTTGGCGACGGACCTCGATATTTCGAACCATGGTCAAGTGAATACGAAACCTGAGCTGGCACCTCCCTTTCCTAACTACCTCACCAACAGGAGAACGTTTGAGCTCTAGACAGATTTAACGAGCATCGCTCCCCTACACGGCGGGTCTTTAGAGGTACAAGACTGGAACTCATGACAGGCCCGTCCCGATCCGATACCTTGACCACTAGGCTACTGCGTCCATGGGTCTTTTTTGTACTAATTGTAAAGTCTTTATTACTTTATTAAATACTTCTCCATATAATCAACTACTACACATAAGTTATCTTGATTAAGTACAATAATCAAATAATAATCAAACTACAGTGTCCGTCGTATCAAAATACTCTCAAGAAACTCTATTCTTCTCTTTAACACCAGACCACGCCTGCGCATCGATCTCCCCGAAGGAATTCAATTTCCTGCACCCCAAAACAGATTAGCGCTTCGCGCTTCCAAAAGCATTTCTCCTGATGATTCTGAATCTCTCCTGACCGTACTCTCCTGGCTCAAGAAGATATCTCCTCCAAAACACATTAACCCTACCCCTGCATGTGGGGTAACATCCCCCTAACTCTTAAGAAATCTACCGCCAAACCGTAAGCCAATGGTAGTCAGACACTACACTAATCTTCGGATACGCGACTCGACAACTCATGACCATGACAACTCGGCTACATAAGTCACATAAGAGATGGAAATGGAAAAGTATTTAAAAAATAAAACAAAAATGTATTAAATTTAACTGCTTAATTTTTATCAACTGAGTAGACATAGAATAACTTATTTCTTAATAATAACTTATTTCTCAATTTCACTCAATAATTGTAACATAAATTATATAATTTCAAACAACTACGCACACACACACATGTATATGCTATATATCTTGATACCTTTTACATAAAAACCATTTGTGTTATAATTTACTTTACTGTACTGCATTCTAAAGTAAGCTTATCGAATTTTGAAATTCAAGAATTGAATTTTATAACTATAAAATTATCCAATCATTTAATAAGGAATGTAAAAATTCACAAGGGAAACCATTTAAATAATTAATTAAATTTGCTCATTTATGTTAAAAATATTATTAAAAAATTTTTTGTGTAGTCAGTATTCATAGGCATGATAGGAATACAAAGAATTTCTTTAATAAAATTTTATAAGTGTAAATGGTGTTACTTCATAGAATATTCTACAACAAAATAAACCATTTTTGCAATATTCGAAATCTTTATTAGATCGCTATGTAAAGAATTCAGTATTCGTTTATGACGGTTTGTTAATGTTTTCTTTTGTGATGAATCACTAGTTTCAAATTTGATAAGCATTTTCAATAATCTCTGTTTATCATATATATATATATAAATCCGAAATACTTCTTTGCACTAATTCACTTAGAATTAGAACAAAAAAAAGTAATTTTTTTTTCATTAGAATTAAAATTCTTAAAGAATTCATCTACAATATTTATTTGCTCTTTTTATAGAGTGCTTTGGTAAATAGTCTGAAAAAACTAATGAGGCACAACAATTTTAATCCAAAATTATTACCAAGAATTTTATCACAATTCTTGCACACTTAAGCTTAAACAAAGATTTTAATTAACATTATTTAATCAGTTTGCTTTAGTAAAAATGTCAACTTAAAATGCTTCTACTACTTAGAAATTCTTATAGAAGCAAATAACTAAAGAATATATAAAAGTGAATGCCACTTGACATTTTATTAGTAATTCTAAATCGAATCATTCAAAATTTTACTAATTTCTTAAAAAAATTATTTTTTTAAATAAATATTTGATAAAAGGTATGAGGTTTTTGCGTTTAATTGAGCATAAAAAATAAAAATATTAGAAAATTTGCTAGGAAAAGTGTTTATCGTAACAGAGTTATTCTTAACTTTTTTAAAAAAAGTAAAGAATTCTAAAACAGTGAGTTGAGTTGTTTCTTTCTAGAGGATTTCAGAAAAAAAATTTATAAAAAAGGAGTAAAACAAAAAAAAGATTTAAAAAAAATTGTTCTTATATGCTCCTAAAAAAATACGTGGATTATTTTTAAATATCAAAAAATCACGAAAAATATCACTCTTCTTTTTTATTCTATTTTAAAAGTAGGGGAAAAAAGTATTGTGCTTGAAGTTATTATTGAATGATTATTATTAACAAGTTTTCATGTATATATTGAACTAAACAAAGTAATAATAAAATAAAATAATGAAGGAAATGTGTATCGTTTGCTAATCATAAAATTACTTATATCGTGTTCTTCAAAAAAAGAGAAAAAAGGCTTAGCTTCTGTTTAAAGAAAAACTAAAATAACTGTGAAAAATGTTGCAGCATGGATCGTAATAAGAACAAATAATTTACTTGAATTTAATTTTAACTTAAATGTTCAAAAAATTGAATTTTTTTTTCAATTACAAAAAAATATATATTGAAAATTTTAAATAAAATGTATAAATATATAGTGAATGATCTACCTGTATAAATAAACATAAATAAATTGAACCATTAAACAGATATAGAATAAATGAGCCCTAACTAGTATATGATAGACATAGTTAAATAGACATGTATACACGTACTATAAACCGAGCCTTCACATCACGTTTATTTTAAACAGATATACAAAAAAAAATGTTTAAAGTTTTGTATTAAAGTATTTTAAAATGTATTTTTTTACAATATTTTCAAATGATACATATTTTTAACTAACCTGAAGTTTGATTCATTCAATTCAACAACTAAGAATAAATTAACCAGAAAGTTATTTTATTTTTATAAACTGTTGATGTAAAAATAACTTAAAGGCTATTTTGATCGCGCATCATACTTATGTTATTTTACTACGCACGTTTGACTTAATATAAAAAAATTACAAAATGGAATTGTTATGTTACCAATCATATGTGTGAAAACTCATTTAGAATATTAATGATAATACTAAATATTTTCGAATCCCCCCCTTTCCGTATTATTGTTTAAAAAAATTTCTTTTTTTCGAAAACCAGAAAAGTATTTGCATTTTAAATTAAAACGTTTGTATTACGAGTGTATTTTATTTCTTTAGCAATTTTTTTACTTCGTAGAATTAACTCAAGTAGTGATTTTTTTCTTTTGAAGAAATACTCTCAATAAATTAGCTAATACACATTCATCGAGTCAATCGCTTAAATTTTGGCCTATGATGCATGTGACAACCGGGGACGTCTTAATTCTTTTTGAGGCCCTTGGCCCGAATAAATCTTAATATATTTTGAGGCCCTGTGCCCCTATACAAAAGTAGGTCCTACCTAAGATCTTTAAAAGTAGACAATGCATAGCATGCATTGTCAAATACTCGTTCAAACGGTAATTTGAAGCAAATAAATGTGCATAACTCACAGCCTCAAAAACCTAGTCACAAATCAGCTCGACCGATGACCGCATTTTGACTAAATGAGTTGAATGATTTTTTGTGGTATTAGGCCTAGGCCAAGACATGGATAACAGTCATCACAATAATACAGTCTTACCACTTTTGCCAGTTGACATGCAGTTTGAAAGTCCTTGTTTTTCAGAGAATATGTACAGAAATAAAATTTCACCACGTTGCAATTATCTGGATCATGATCTTATTAAGACAGAGTCGAGAATGAAACGAGGCCCTGGGCCCGGTTGGCCCTTGCCTAAAGACGTCCCTGGTGACAGCGATCTCCAATACATTTGAAACCAATACTTTTAAAAGAGTTTTATCAAATTATCCTTTTTCAATTCGCTATACAGAATTTTAGATTTAGAGTATGTAAATAAATACAGGGTTATTCATAATTTCCTCTGAGGTTTCGGAGCGCTGTAGTTAAAAAATCTAAGAGAAATGAGCAAAAAATGAAAATATAAATGCATACAGAAATAATTCGAGTTTTATTTACATATTTTACAAGTGTTCTGTATGTGAACCCTTGGGGACACGGCATACATCATTGCGATAGTCTAGATCAGTGATACTAAACTTGTGGCCCACCGGGGTTTTCTGAGTAAACCGCTCATGGTTCATTGTCCTAAGAAATTCAGTTATTTAAGAACAATGTATTAAAAATTTTGCGGGAAATCCTCTCAATCAAGCAATCAAATAGACAAATTTTGTAGATGTCATACGGGTGCGAATCGCATGATTTTTTTTTCTATATGAAACTGTAACACTTAGTAATAACAAATAAGAGTGAAATAGGGAATGAATAGGAGTAGTGATCATTTTATGGGTGAAACTGATCTTTAACTATGAACAAATAATGCTAATTTCAGTCTGGAATTTAGTCAAAACTTCTCTTTGCTGCCATGCTGTATTTCATAAAGTAATATTTGAAATAAAAATGAGAGAGACTTAGTTAAAAGAAAAAAAATCAAAGTATCAAACGGCTTTGTTGTTTTGTTTGTGTGCTTTATTTGTACGGTCATGAAGGAAAGGGAACCGAAACTACCCTATAACTCAGTAAAAAATGCATAAAAACGAAGAACATTTTTTATGTGTGTTTGATAGAGATCAATATATACTCAGGAACATTGAAAATAGCGACCCAAGAAGGAAGCTAAGTACAATCGCGAAACTTTGCAAATAAGTACAGCGTAATGTGATATGCAAATGATCCAAGTTTTGTGCCAATACGCATGCTCATACACGCCGAGGTGGCGCTAAAATCAGGAAGAGGGTGCTATATAAGCCAGCGCAAATTCGAATATTCATAAACGTGACGATTACCCGCCAATTGTAGGAAGACTTTGGAAGCGAAACTTGCCAGGTAAACGCGCTAGAAGACATTTCTCACAGTGAAGCGAGTTTGAGAGAGAGGCCTGATCATCAGGATGAAAACTGCAGGCTGGTCGACGCGCCGTGTTACTGGCCAGGTGGATTGTTCGGAGTGTGCCGTTAGAAATTGTTGGGAGCAGTGGACACGAGAAGGTACCCACGCGCGGAAAACCGGGTCTGGAGCGACCAGGAAGACCACGAGGAGAGAGGATCGAAGGATCGTGCGGCAAGCACTTGTAGACCCCACAGTGACTCGTTAAACGATACGAGCGGACATAGGCGTAGCAATTGTTCCACAAACAATTTCCAGACACCTTGCAGAAGCAAATCTTAAATCCAAGCGCCCTTTTCGTGCACTCCCTTTAACACCGGAACATTGGCAACTGCGTCTACAGTGGTGCCAAGCCAGATCAATGTGGAATGTCACAGATTGGCAAAAGGTTGTGTTTAGTGATGAATCCCGGTTTGTTTTGGGGACAGATGATAACCATGTACGCGTGTGGAGGCGCCCTGGTGAGCGGTACAATTCCCCCATACTGTTCTACGTCACACTGCCCGCACAGCTGGTGTAATGGTCCGAGGGACCATAGCCTATGATAGTCGGTCCACTTTAATTGTGGTGCGTGGAACCTTAACAGGCCAACGTTACGTTGATGATATTCTTCGACCCCATGTTGGAACTTTCCTAAATGGTCTCCCAGGGGCAATTTTTCAACAAGATAATGCTCGTCCAAATACAGCAAGAGTTTCTCAAGACTTCCTACGTCATTTTCAGACTCTTCCATGGCCGGCCCGCTCCCCCGATTTGTCCTCTGTAGAGCACGTGTGAGATCAGCTAAAACGGCAGATGCCATCTTGTCACTCTGTACATGATTTAGAGTTGGCTGTTTAAGATTTGTGGGCCCATCTGCCTCAGGATAACATAAGGTGTCTAATCAACTCAATGCCGGACCATGTGGCAGCATGTATTGCAGCTGGAAGTGATCCAACGCGCTATTGTAGTTGCCCAGTATTTGTGTCGTTGCACAGCCTGTATTCGTTTAATTGTCTTGTTTTTGAGATCAAGTGAATCTCTCATCTGTGTCATTATGTGTATTAAATTTCATTTCAATCCGATGCTTTCTTCTTGGGTCGCTATTTTCAATATTCCTGAGTGTAGTATTAAAAGTCAAAAATGAGTTTAATATTTTGATCAATTTTTTCACATTTTGAGTGTCCAATATTTCCTTGATCTTATGGTGTTTTTTCCATTTATCTTCATGTTGCGGCCCGCATGAAATATCTGCTATATGTATGTGGCCCTGAAGAAAAAAAGTTGAGTACCCCTGGTCTAGAACCTGCCACGCTCTATTCAACATGGCACTCCACAACGTTATTGACAATACGTGTTATTCTTTTATTTAATTCTGTTACATCATGCGACAAAAGGGGTATGGAAACTTTGGTCTAATATAAAAGACTAAGTTTTTTGATTACATGGATAACAAGGAAAGGATAAAGTGCTGTGTCAATAACATCGACATCGTTATGTTGAGTAGAGTGCGGCAAGAACTGCACAAAAGCAATAATGCATGCCGAGAGCCAAAGGGATCAGAGATATAACACCTGTAAAGTATGTAAATAAAACTTGATTTTTTTTCTGTATTCTTTTATACGTTGTTTTTTTTTATTACAGCGTTTCGAAACCTTGAAGCGAATTATGAATAACCCTGCATATATAGGATTATAACTCTGAAATATTTGAGATGCTGGCAGACGAGATTACAAAAAAAAAAGTTAATGGTTTAATTTGAAAATACAAAGTATTTTAACACGGCAGACGATTTTTTACTGACTTACTTCGAGTTGTTTAGCGTAGAATAAATTTTAGACAGAAAAGAAAATGTTGACGCCAGAATGTTATCGTGCTATGATATTCTATGATTTTAAAGCGGAATTAAGTCAAGACGAATCCGTTCAAAGACTGCAATTAGCATTTGGAGATGAATCTCCATGTCGTGCTACTGCATTAGGATAACTTAAGGAATTTTGCAGTGGTCGCAATTCTTTTCAGGATGAAGAACACACAGGAAAGCCACGGTCGACAGTAATATCGGATAATGTTTCTGCCATACGAAAAATATTAATGAATCATAATCGTTGTACCTTCCAAATGATCCAGAAGGAATTTAACACTGGATCCGCAGCCATACACAAAATTATTCATGAAGAATTACATATGGAAAGTGTAGTTTGCCGTTGAGTTCACCATAATCTAACAGAGCACCAAAAAAAAGGAGCGTGTCAGATTCAGTAAAGAAACCCTTAAACTGCTAAATGATGGTGACCACTGCATCATTTCTGAAGTTGTAATGGGTAATGAAACGTATATACCGTTTTTTGGCATTCCAACACATAAAGAAAGCAAAGTATGGGTCTTTGAAGATGATCCCACGCCGACAATGGTAAAAAGACAACAAGCAATGAAAAAAGTAATGTATGCCGTTTTCTTTAGAGAAGTACGGGGTTGGTCAAAACTATCATGTTGGAAGGACAGAAGATAATAATAGCAAACTGGTATACTACTAAGTGTCTTCCAGAAATTCTCCAAGGAGTGCATGTTAGGGGACTAATGCTTAGGGGACTTCATGACAATGCATCTTTCCATACAGCCGGATTAATACACTTGAGTTTCTTAAACAAAAACAAATTAAAATAGGATAGAACATCCACCTTATTCTCCGGATTTAGTTATGTGCGTCTTTTGGATATTTATTAATCCAAAAAAGAACTTATGTGGACCTCGTTTTCATTCAGAAGAAGAGATTGATGTGGCTATAAATGCATTTTTTCATCAATTCCAAGAAATGAATGGTTTGATGCATTTAATCAGGGGAAAATTTGTCTACAAAGGTGCATTTATGCTCGAGGAGACTGCTTTGAACACTCCTAAAGTTTTGTAAGTATAACTTTAAAAACCTAAGTGTATCTCAAAATTTCAGAATGACCTTTTTTATTGATATGTGTTTCCTAAGTCAACAAGTTTTTCTACATTACATATTTTTTAATTCTACAGTATAGTTGATTAAAAAACATGTTTTGTAAACATTAAGAAGCATGAAAAGTTTGTCTTATATGTATATTCCTGACGATATATGTGTGTGTGTGCTTGTGTGTGTAATATAAAGTAAAAAAAGAGCAAAGTTATATATTTTTTTCCTTACCCAAAATTACTTAAAATCAATTCCACTTTGCAATCATTAATAACTCTCCATATACTTCCTTCACAAACAAATAACACGTATATCCAGTTCTTTTTTTTATATTCAATCTAGTCTCATGTGTGTGTGTCATCATGGTGATTTCAATTTAAGACACTGTGTGTCTTTTGTTTTTCTCTTTAAACCTTCACTGATAATTTTTCATTTCAAATGTAATACTTAGATGAGAGGTAGATTTCTGTAGAATCATTACATTAGTTCTTCATTCACTAGTCCTTCTATTTGCATGAAAACGTACGGTTGAATCGAAATTTGATTTTTTAAATGCATGATTTCTGTATTGTGACTGAAACATATAGTCAATCAAAAAAGTATTGGGACACTTGGCATGCATAGCTGAAAAGACATTTACAGTAATATTTATTACATTAAAACAAAAACAAAATTAATTCAGAAATATTTTATCATTTGGTGTACAGTATATAAGGAAACTTTTTGTAGTATTATAGAATTATAATTTGATCTAGCTTTTCAAATGTAATTCAAAGGCACACTGGAGTCAAAAAAGTATTGGGACACTTTTAAAATGAGAAATTTAACAAATATACAGGGTATCAATAGAATTTAATTTCCCTCCCCTTTTTTAGACTAGAAGTGTTTATAAACATAAACGTTTCAACAGATAAGATTATTTATAGAAAAAATGGCGTGAAACAAACATATATCGGTTGGAGTGCGAAATCTCGTAACAAGTCTTTGGAAAGAGGGGTTATCAGTTCGCTGTATAGGAAAAACCTTGAAATTGAGTAAGTACTGTTTTTAACATCATTGACAGGTTCAAGAAAACAAATAGTGTTGAAAACAAGCAAAGATCAGGGCATCCAAAGATATTTAGTGAATGTGAAGAGAGGTAGATTGTGAGACAAGTACGCATAAATCCAAGAACTAGAGCAGTAAAAATTACTTTACAATGTAAAAGTAGGTTCGGAAAATCAGTAAATCCTGAAACTCTCAGAAATGTTTTATGAAAACATAAGTATCATGGTAGAGTACCTCAAAGAAAGCCCTACATTAGCTAAGCAAATAGACAAGTTTGTTAGCATTTGCTAAAATGTATTTTAGGCAGCCAACAGAATATTGGGAAAATGTAGTTTTTTTGATGAAAACAAAGATAACATTTCCGGATCGGATGGCAAGCAAAACGTTTGGCGGAAATCAAATACAGCAATGCATGTCAAAAATTTACGGCCTACTATCGAATATGAAGGGGGTAACCAAATTGCCTGGGGCTGCATGACAAGCTCTGGTGTAGGATTTTATTGATGGTATAATGAATTAAAATGTCTATATCTTGACATTCTCAAGCGAAATGTAATGCAAAAGTGTGAATGGGTTGGTAATCTCAGGACATTTTAAATTGTACCAATATATATATATATATATATATATATATAAAATATATATAAATATATATATATATATATATATATATATATATATATATATATATATATATATAATGATCCGAAACATACTGCAGATATTTGCAAGCTATGGGTCCACTACCACTGCCCTAGTGTTATTAAGACTCATGCATAAATTCCAGACCTTAATCCCATTGAATATGTATGGGATTATTTGCAGCAAAAAACTATATGAGCACCAAATTTCTACTCTTGTCAGAAATTTGGTGCTCATATAGTTTTTGCTGATTTTTTTATTTTAGGATTTAAGAAAATATTTGGTCGAAGAGAGAGAGAGAGAGAGAGAATGTGGACCAAAGATAGATCGTGCAGCGAAAAAATGATCCAATCCATGCCACTTAGACTTCGAGAGGTCATAAAAAGCAAGGGTGGCCCCACAAGATATTGATTTATAAGTTTGAATTGTTTTTCTTAATTTATTGGGAAGTATCCCAATACTTTTTTGAGCACGTTTTTTAACTCGATTTCTTGTATTATGAGTTTTAACCATAATTGCATTAATGTATGAGTTTTGTTCAAATTATTATTATTTGTATTTACTAAAATAAGATTTACTTCTTTTTGTTGTTTCATTTGTATGCTTAAGTAAAATATTACGATAAATATCTATGAACTGGTAGTGTGTCCCAATACATTTTTGAGTGACTGCACCATTTTCTGACTGTACCAATCACAGTACCTTTTTCAGGTAGATTAATCCATAAATCTCAAGCACAGAAAAGGATTACTAGTTAGATGTTTTTTAGAGAGAGAGAGAGAGAGAAAACACAGGTTTTATTCAATACAGTACAGTCCCGCTAATCCGAACACGGCTAATCCGAACATCCGGTTAATCCGAACGGCTCCGCGGAAAATTTTTTATAATTTTAAGGACGAAAATCGGTGAATATTTCAATATAAAACAGTGTAAACCTTAATTCAAAACAGTTCTTTATTTAATATTCACGCACTGTACATAAAGTTATGGTACAAGTTTTTCTCCAATCACAAATTGTAGCTTTGCCAACATTAAACTCTGTAGCCAATTTTGTCGCACCTTCACCTTTATCTAAACGCTTTAGAACCTCTAGTTTGTCTTTAAGAGTAAGTGTTGAGTGTTTATTCTTACTCGCCATAACAATCTGTTTAGGAACACTGTATCACAGATAAATGTCCAAAACACACACAACAAACTGTTTTCACTGTAGAATATCACACTGTAACACTGTTATTAACACAGAGACAAAAGCGGACGAGTATAGAACAAGCACGGGACGACTGACGGCCAACAGTACGGGCACACGCAGTCACACTGACACACTAAGTTAGGAGTGGTGGAGGGAGGACACACGCGTCGAGGAGTGGGAGTACAGTCCACGCGGCAAAAAAGCGGGCGCGTACGCTCACATTACAGAATACATAGACACAATAGACCCGTACTCCCGGTTCAAATTGTGATTTCGCTGTTACTCCGGCTAATCCGAACAATCACGTAATCCGAACAGGGGTCGGTCCGATATTGTTCGGATTATCGGGACTGTACTGTATCATATTCAACTCCTAGGGCGAAATTAGGTATTTCTTTGAATTATATGAACTAAAAATATGTATATAGATTTTTGTCAAAGGCATTTTGCTCGGAACTTTTAAGACTTACATGAATGTGGTTAGGAACTTATAAATTTTTAAATACATACTTTTTCTATTTCTAAGTCATAAAAAATGTAATTAACTTGGGAAAAATGCATTTTAATTATATTTTATACATATTTTAGATGTATAATATTTAGTATTAGATATAGAGATGTATTTTAATTATATTTTAGAAGATCCTTAAAACGCATTACTCTGTTTGTCTCCTCTAATCAGTTTTATTATTTTATTTAATATTGACAGACTTTTCACGAAACAATATTTTAAAGAGATTATTTTTTAAAATAGAGCTTTTTTAATCCTTAGATTTATTTCAATTTACAACTTCTGGACTGAGATTGTAGAAAATATTCCAGCAAAATGTTCAAGTATAGGCCAGAAAATAACAAGAACATCAGACCAGACAAAAAAGAAATAATCTTTTTTTAATTTTATCAAATGTATTTCAAGAGTTGAGAGGAATTATAAAATAAATCTACTTTAGGACGAGAAGAAATACTATCATGGTAGAGGAAATAGGAAGTAAATTGCAACCATACTGTAGAACTTCGTTTATCCGAACGTTTATTATCCGAAGCGTCAAATATCCGAACCATTTTTTTTGTGAACTACATGTACTGTACATGAATACGTTTTCAAACAGTGCAATGATGAACAGTTGTTTCGCGTGAGGCCAAAAGTAACGGAAAAACCCAGGGTCAGGGATATTTGGGAAATTTCAGTTGTGTGATTTGGTAAACATCTGGGTCTAAAGGTCAGTTTGTTTCCAAGTGAGGGTGTGTATACATGCTCTTTTGTTGAGTTATGAACTGCTATGGCTTCGAATTCAAAACGGAAGTGCAACATCTTAAGCTTAGAGATAAAACATTGAAATATTTGTTGACATTGAACCGCGTTTCGCGAAGGGAAAAAGTGGAGCGTCTCTAGCACAGTTTTATAATGTTGGAAAAGCAACAAATTCTGACATAAAAAAACCCAAGAAACCATTTTAAATTTTGCGCAAAACTTGACTCAAAAGATGGTTCGAAGAAAAGGAAAATCATGAGGGAAGCAAACGACGTTGTTCTTGATCATGCACAGTGGTTTTCACAAAGAAGAAGCGAAGGAGAACCGATATTGGACCCTCTGTTGTGCGAAAAAGCTTTGGCTCTCGTGGTTCGGCTGATTTCAAAGCTAGCACTAGTAGGTTAAAGAACGGGCAAGTCTGGCGATAAGATTTCTGCCCACAAGTTTAAGGAAGCATTTTTGCAGCATGTGGAAGAAAGGTTACTCCAGATACGATGTTTACAACGTAGACGAGACTGGAGTAAATTGGAAGGCTCTGCCAAGAAAGTAATTGGCTTCAAAACGGGAGTCCACGGCACCAGGTTTTAAATGCTGACACGGTTTCTGAGTTAGAGAAAGCTATGGAGAGGTACGAACGACAATCAGAGTGCTGTCCTACTCAACTACTGCTGCTCAAAAGAATCAGAGATCTTGTAGCAAAAAACGAAGGTGTACAATGGTACAGAGAATTTATTTTGAATGATTATTTTCCACAATAAAGGTGAAATTGCGACATTTTGCACCTATTTTGCTTTTTCTTCAAGCACATTCTCCGACATGTGGTAATTTTCAATATTCGTATAGTGTCCGGTTTCATATACTCCATGGATCGCATTCGGTTTTCGGTTATCCGAACAATCGCGTATCTAAACCGTCTCCGGTTCCAATTGATTCGGATAAACGAGAGACGTTCTACTGTAATTAAATTCCTTAATCTATTACCATTAAAATCACTGAAATTTAAACCTAAATCCAAATTCAATGTATCTCTATTAATATCAGCTACTATAATTCATATTTGCTATATCCTATATGTAGCTTCAGCTCCATTAATCTTTTTATGATATCTCCTTTTCTTTGCTTATAAAGGACAAAATGTACAATGGAAAACTGGAATATGTAACTAGTTTTAGTTTTTGCACATATATATTTACATAATAATCTAAAAAGTAAACATGGGCTCACTAAACTAGAATTTACAGAACAAGGCAGAACGAAGCTGTAAAAAATTCCGTGCTGTAGAATTGAACTCTATAATATTGTTACGTAGATCGAGATACAAGACTTTTATGCTATCAGTTTCAAGGAGCAAAAAAGCTCTTTAGGAGCTCGCGCGATGAAAATTTATTATAGAAAAACGATCCTTTAAATACTGCATACAGTACTCATATTCGCCTAATAATTCTCAGAAGGACTTCACATCTTCTAATCACTCAGACACAACTATCAGTGTTTAAAATACAAATATGTTAAAGATTATTCGCAAGCACTCTCACTCATCCTATTCAACAGACGAATTGATAACTAATCGCTGGTCGACTCTTCAAGGGTCAAAGCAATACCAATTCATTTTCAGCGGGAATCTCTTATTTTTACTCTACACAGAGTTTTCGCGACAGATCCGCTTACGTCATAGATAGTGATGCTACTAGATTTCTCTAGAAATTACCAGAAGCATCCATAGGCCGCCAACTCGTCAAAATTGGTCTCCAACACGGTCGTCAAAAATGGTCTCCAATACGGTCTCCATTGTAATTATAATGTAAGGAGCGGCAGAACGGCATAGTTAGTGAATATTACAATTTTAGCATAAAATTAATGCAGCAGCAAGTAGTATTTTAACGTATTGCATACACATTCAGATATAAGTTATTTATCGTAAAATCCGGCGTATAACGCGCACTTTTAACATAAAAAATAAAATGGAAATTTAAGGGTGCGTGTTATACGCGGGGTATAAAAATAATAGCTTTAAAAATAACAAAAGAGATAAACATTAAAAAAATCACTTCTATATGTATTGAAATACCGTTTATTTAAAAGAAAGGACTTGCCTTAAGAACTAAAATAGATGCAGTTCTAGGAGTATACTATTTTTCAAAAGTTTGGAATAATATATACCTCGAATAACTGACTTCAAAACAAAACAGCAATGCATACTAATATTTCAGATTTCTTCGTAAAAAAGAAGGGTGTGTGTTATACGCCGGATTTTACGGTACATTACTTTTTAAGTATTCATTACACTAAATTCGTAACAATATATTTTTAAATTATTGTTTTGATGACTTGCTTAGGTTATTGTTGCGACCAAAAATTGCCACTTTTATAACAGCGAAATCTTGCCATTTGTTGCCCCCTTATCGCAAATTTGAATTTTAATACGTTTCTAACTTTTGCATGCAATAATTCTGTATCGCACACATTTCCGATAAAAATATATCATTCTTCCATAAAATGGGCATGGACTTCTAAAGAATCTTTTTCAGGTGCAGTAGACATCTGTGAAAAGAACTTGTACTAAATGGTACCATATTACATTAATATAATTCAAATAACTGTGTAGAATTTGGTAAAGGAGTTACTATTTCTAGATTTCCCTCTTAACCCCCTAATAACATACAGCAGGAAATTATAAGGATTGTCGCCTAAGCCTATTGTAGAGCATTAAAATAATTTTTTGCCCATTAAATGGTTGAAAAAATTAGGTTTTATGCTAAATTTATTGCAGTAAATTCCCTCTGCAGTAATGATTGATAATGGTATACATAAATTTCCTGATGCAAAAAAAAGACTTTGCAAAGAAAGATAACTAATCATAAATAAAAGTTAGATAACTATTGTTTTCTACACTCCTCACTTAACTGTAACTAAGCGCGCCATACTTTCCCGCCTTCCTAACCCAACGGAAACTTTGGAACCCCGTACCGGGATAATTCTAAAAACTGGAAACGCAACGGACAGACTCAAGGTCTTGTCCGCATCAATCCGCAGCACCTTCAAGGTTCAAGAGTGTAATTTTCATTTAACCGCATTATTACCTCTTTTAGTGTAAACTTTAACTGTAAATATTTATTTTCTTGTAATTTAAACATAAGTACTATCTCCATCTCTGGCTGTTATTCGAACTCAACCAACGGCATCAACTATTGATTTTCCTAATCATTATATAAAGAGTTTGATCAACACGTTGAATAGTTAAAAACATATTTCTTGAGAATATATATGTGGGAGACAACAAGGGGTCCAATACGTTGGTCTATCTTCTATTTTATTTTAACATTAAACAAAAATTAATTAAAAAGGTAGATAAGTTTTTACAGATAAGTTTGACGATGATATTCAGAAGGTAACGCCTGCTCGCGCACCTCTCGCGTTCTCCTTTCTCTCTGCTCTAATGTCCAAAAGTTTTTGTTTCACTTTCACTAGTTCAAAAGTTTCCACAGTTTCGGTTCTCATTAGCTGCGCCTGCGCGCGAAGACTGTGTTTTGATTTTGGCTGCATGCCACAACGGCCATTCTGACCGTACGCTGTCCGCAGCGGTATTTCCATGGAGACCAGAGGAGAATCTGAAACATACAAAAAAAAAACGGAACAGACAAGGACTATACGACAAATATATAGAGATTAAACATATCAAAATTTTGTTGAACTAGACAGTTTCTCCATCATGTGAAGGCACCTCTTCGACATCCGGAAGGTTCCACAGGAAAACATTGTGTTTCACCGGCATGAGAACGTCTTTTTTAATGAGTTGATCTTTGGTTGAACGCATCGATATTTTCCTCTGTAGAGTTCTGGACGTCTGTTTAAAACGATTTCTCTTTTTCCTTCGCTTCCACTGCCAAGGCTGAAAGATCCTTTGGAGCAACACAAACCGACGATGTTTACTCTTCATAGGTAAAGGGTTAGGTGAGCGGGAGATAAATTCCACGGAACTCGTTTTCATGGCACCATTGGCTTTCTTACACAATACTATATCAGAACATTTTTCTCTTACAATACTCAATTTTAACTTAGTAATCTTAATTTTATTACATTTATAATCCTTAATTAGAGAACTCGAATCATTTCTAGTATTAAAGTTCTTAACATATGGCAAATCATAACTAGAGTTTTCTATCACACTTGAAACAGAAACATTTGGAAAAGAAACACTTGAATTAAACTGAACACCCAAATCTGCACTCAAAGAGGATCCACTTTTCGCTTTCGATTTTCAAAGTATTCACATTTATTCTATTATGGATGTGGTCATTAGATTCTTTAGGTTTAAAACGCTTCTCACAGTCTCTTGCGCAATGAGATGAATCACCGCATATATAGCAATTTTTATTTTCTCTTTCAAGATATTGGGGATAGTTCTCTTTAATCTTTGGTTTAAAGTTTTGTGATCTATTTTTAAAGGGGTCTTGGGTATATCCATAAGTAATAGGAATTTCTTTATGTGATCCGCTTCTAGATGAAATATAAATATCACACTCTTTAGCTAAATCAATAGGCCTAAACCAATCTTCTGCTTCTCGAATGCCAATATGAGTTGCAGTTTTTATTTAAAGTTTCAAATAATTTATCAGAAATTATAAGATCACATAGAGATTCAAAGGAATTAACTTTTCTTAACGAACAATAATATTGGAAGTTTGCCGTCAATCTTGCAGCAAATTGGATGTATGTCTCGCCTGATGATTTTACAGCATTTTTAAATGAGTTTAAACACTCGAGGGGGTTAATTGGAATTCTCTGAGTACTATAGATTTTAGTTTTTCATAGTCATTTAATTCCTCTTCTTTAATATACAGTAAGACGTTATGAGCTCTTTCGCCCAGAAGATTTATTAAAATTTCAGATTTATATTCGTCATTTATTTTCTTGGTTAAAAATGCGCGTTCTAATGATTGGAAGAACAGATTAAAATTTTCAGATCTGGTGGGAACAGGAAGAGATGAAGTTTTTATACTTTTTATCATATTTTCTATGTTAGTTTCGAACTGTTTTTCTTCGACTTTAGCTGCAGGATTTAAACTTAATGCTTTATTTTTAGCCAATTGTAGTTCGATTTCTTTTTCTAATTTTGCTAACTGAAGTTTCGCGAGCTCAATTTTTTGTTCTGAAGTTACCTCTCTTTCGTTTTGCGATACCTCTCATCTATACAGTTTTGAATTAAAGTTTTAACGAAATCTGGATCACTTTCAAATGTACTACTGTTCTCAATTTTAGTCTTTAGTTTAACTATAGTGTCAGTACTTTCGACAATACCGTCTAGTTTCTCAACAACTCTTTTGAGATCCTCTTTAAGAGCGTTTTTATACATTTTAGAAATGGAAAGATCCTACCTTTTTTTTCTGGCTCCCTTGTTGCTCGCACGTACGATGTATCCAATAAAAACGTTGATTCCACTGATGTCACCTCTTCGCAGGTAATATAGTTGAAATTGTAGTTCCGGCCTCTACACAGGCGGATTATTCACACTGAATTAGTTCCAACCTCTACACAGGCGGGATTTTCGTCGATGGGTTTTCCAACCTCTACACAGGCGGAATATTTGTCGATGGTTCGTTGCAAAATATACCTCTACACAGGTTATTTTGTTATTTGTTCCGACCTCTACACAGGCGGAATGAAGTTGAAAAATTTAACCTCTACACAGGTTGAACGAAGTTTCCGAAAATTGGCGGAGCGTCTCCTTCACGGACGCTGTTGTTCATTGTCCAGACTTTGGTTCAAAATCGAAATTTTGTCGATCCCGGCCGAGCCCCCATAATTTGTGGGAGACAACAAGGGGTCCAATACGTTGGTCTATCTTCTATTTTATTTTAACATTAAACAAAAATTAATTAAAAAGGTAGATAAGTTTTTACAGATAAGTTTGACGATGATATTCAGAAGGTAACGCCTGCTCGCGCACCTCTCGCGTTCTCCTTTCTCTCTGCTCTAATGTCCAAAAGTTTTTGTTTCACTTTCACTAGTTCAAAAGTTTCCACAGTTTCGGTTCTCATTAGCTGCGCCTGCGCGCGAAGACTGTGTTTTGCTTTTGGCTGCATGCCACATATATATATAAAAAGTTTTATTCAGTTAAAAAAACCTAAATTCTCATTTGTAATTAGAATATTCATTTTTTTTGCTCTTTCAACATTCTTTGCTACTCTGTATTATACTCATAGACTTCTAAACTTAATAAAATATTTAAAATAAATAACATTTGTAATTATTTTCTCGGCTTTTTTACTCATATATTACTTCATCATAAAAAAGGATTCAGATTGAAACGAAATAAATAAAAATACTTCCTCTAATAATTTTTTCCTTGAAAATTATGTTAGATTCACCACTTGATCTGTAGCTATGTGCTTTTAAAAAAAAAAAACTTATTCACAGAAGAATATTTATAGTTTGGTTCAAAAACCTATAAGGTGAATCTACATTGTAAAAAGAAAATTATAACAACTTTTCCCTAAAATATAAAGAAATGATTATTACCTGAAAAAGGTAACATAAAAATAAACTGGAGTTTAATGTTTTATTAATGAGATGAAGAGAAATTGTATCTCTATGGATCAGAAGACAAAAAATTTGTTTTTCTCATTAACCTACACAATTCTTTTTCATATTAAAATTACATCTTGCTACTTTTTATGTGATATGTGAAAAATATATTGCGATTTTACAACTCGATAAATTTTTCCTTGTTTTTGTAGCCACTGCTAAATAAAAATCAAGGAAACTTATCCAAAATCTTTTCACGCGCAGTTTTGGGCTGCTATTTACGTCTAGGTATATGATCCTTACAAGGACAGTACTGAAATAATTGCTTGCATGGCAGGTAAAAATAGTGTCCGGAATTAATTTGGGCCTTATTTTAAAATCCTAAGAAAAATTGAAAACATTATTTTATTGCTTTCAAAACATGGATTGTTTACAAGGGATATTTTGAAGTAAACCACTTAATACAAATTTGCGTGTGAATTGTTTCAAGTAAAGGGAAATAAATTGTTGACTGATTAAGAACTTTTTCAATTCTTTTTAAACAATTGGACGTGTTTTTTTCCACAAAATAGAATCATGTAAATATTGTATAATAATGTCCTTTGTTTTGAAACATTTAAAGGAACGAGTTTATCGCTCTTATGTTCTGTTATTGTTATTCAAAGTTATTGTGACTTTTTAAAGTGAAACAAAAACAATGGCAAAGATAATCGACTCATCAATATAAATTATGGTGTGATGCGAAAACATTGTTTATTTACAAATTCTTTTAAATACAACTGAAAAAAAGAAAGCTTTATTTCCATTTTTCTATTTACAATGCACAAATGTTGACCAATTAAAGAAATTTTTCAATTCTTTTAAAATAATTGGAGAAAATATTTTAGGTAGAGAAAATATATGATGTGTAAATCAAGTAGTGGTACTACTTGTTTTGAAGTAATTGATATGTATTTATTATCATGATTTCTGCCTGTTGTTGTATTTACTACGAAAAATGTACATTAATGTTTATAGAAAAGCTAAGAATAGTATTATATGAATCAGTTTTTAATAATTTTTAGAACAGAAAAAATTATTAAATTGTACTGTTAAAATACAAAACGCTCCTTTTTTTTAAGTAGGAATAAAAGCTTTTAACAAGATGTTTTAAAATATAACTTTACAAAAAAATTAACTGTGATTCTTATAAGACACTCACTAAAATTGAGACCAATTAAGAAAGTTTTCATTTCATTTATACCAATTTGAATGACGAAAATAATGAAGAATGAAAAAATAACGCATCAATACTCTTAATTTTTAAAATATTTAATGTTACATATTTATTATTGTCATGTTATATTATTATGTTATGTTACGACAAAGGTTAAGTACTTGAATCTGTATATAAGGAAGATTTTAAAAAGTATGAATTAGCACGATGACTTGCCATTCTAGCTGCCATTGGAAGAATATTAAAGTGTGTTTATTATTTTAAGGAAAAATAATAAATTATTAAAATAACTATAAAATGTGCAAAAGTCATAAATATAGTGTGGAAAATTTTAAGTAATTGAAAGTTTAAAATTAATTAATTTATTCAAATGTCTTTATTTAAGTAAGTACTTCTTAAAAACTGATTATTTTATTCGCGATTAAGGTGATTAAGTATCATACCGTCGATCAACTCGTCAAATAAAAAGATGTAACCAAATGTTACGATATACAGCCAATAGTGGAAAACTTTCCACGCATTAGCAAACACAATAATCTGGTTTGTATCTATTGCTTTGTATTATAAAATGTATTTAGTATCACTTTAGTATCTTTTTATTTTAAACCAATTTTTATTTGACTATTTAACTTATATAATTGGAATACATATTGTTTAGATTGAAACTTCTCTTCCATATTATTATCGTCTGCTTTAATTGAATATAATTCATGTGGCAGCCAAAGCCAAGCAGTCTTCGCGCGCAGGCGCAGCAAATCCAAACTAAAACTCTTGGACATTAGAGAAGAGAGAAAGCGGAGAGAAAAGACGGAGGTTCGCGAGCAGGCGTCCCCGTCGAGAATTCATGGAAACCCATCTGTTAGAGAATAGCTATTTTTTTTAATTAATTTTTGTTTAAGTTTTTAATAAATGTGAAGAAAGACAAACGTCTTGGACCCCTTGTTGTCTCCCACATTCATGTATCTCTAATTTATCTGATTATTTAATTTATTTACTGGCATAAATCGTCTGTTGTTAAAGTTATGTTGCTTAAGTTGGCATCTTTTGCAATTATTCTAAATATGTTTTTGAGGTGGAAAAAATAAGTGTAATGTGCATAATCGACGCTGATTGATCTTAATATGTAATTAATTTTTGTATACTTACGAGGTATAATAATTCATCTGGAGAACTTTTTGATTATTTGATGAATATACGGCGTCTGTGGAGAGAGAGAATTTACTTTGGCTGCTGTGTTATTCGTCAAGACAGCATTTAGCGATGTCTTTAGATTTAGTGAAATTGGAAGGCAGTATAATACGTAAGTACCATAATATAAAATATAATAATATAAAAAATAAAAATAATTATATCTATATTATTACAAAAATTAAATAACGCTACTTTTACATTATTTTTAAATTAATGGTGCATGGCAGGATTTTAAAATTTTATTTTATAAAACATTTTTTCTTGATATATTGAAATAAAACCCTCTGGAGCTTAATTATATTTAGTTAAACTTCAAAACATTAACGTAGTAATAAATAATGTTTAAAAACTCTTCAGGTAAGAAGGATGGCGTAAAGATATTGAAAAACATGTTCCATTACGCGAAATTTTTTTAAATGCAATGGAAAATATAATTTTAAAAAAATAGAAGGAATACACACAGAGTAATGTAAACTCACTGCAGTATAAGGATTTAATTAAATTGAAGTACTTTAATATCAAAAATCATTTGGATCTCAGACAGGTTGAGAAGGAAACCAAATTAAGAAGAAATAGTTTAAAATTGTTGAGACACACAAAATGCTTCATAATTGTCTTAAAATTTCGAATAATTTGTCCTTATTATCGATCCTAATTTGAAAATCTGATTACATTTAAATTAAGATGAAAATCATATTTTTTTAGAAAAAGTTTTAACATTTCAATATAAAAAATTTAACTTTTAACCATTATAAGATTACTAAAAACAGTTTTTGTTGTACATAATATAAACTTTTAGTTGGATTTTAAACAAATAATAACGAATATGGGGCATTGACTAATGTAATTTGTTTATTATTAATTATTGTTAATCATTCATCAAATGAACTAGGTCAGGAAAACGAAGAGATGGTAAACTTCGTTTATTTATCATTGCCTAATCTCTTCAGTAAAACACATTTGTCAAAAACCTAATCTTTCAGTAAACTCATTTATATACTTTTTTTACGAATTTGTTCATTCACTTGTCATTTAAAATCATACTTCATGATTAGAAATTATGTAATATTTTTGATAATTGGATCTGAAGTGCCTTATAGAAATACACAATTGTTTATATTTTTATATGGAATGAGTTTCGTACATATTTTTCTCTCTTTATATTACATAGAAAACTTAATTTTTTCGTTAAGAAAAAAGCATTAAAAATTACGTTAAATGATAACACTTTAAAGCATGGCTTTGAACCAGAACTGAACCAAAAACCTTAAAAAAACATTATTTTGGTCGGAATGAAAACCGGAACTGAACCGAAAAAAAAATTGTTTATTTCGGTTCGATATATCTTAATTCATTTTTTTACTGCAATCAACTTATAAATATTTTCTAATTTAACGCTAACCATATAATTATGTACATCATCTTTTACATGTACATTGCTTCTCGTTTTCCTGTTTCGATGTTTGCATGTACTTTTCTGTTTCAGTTTCTCATGAAACTACTTGTAAGACAGATTTAATTCAATTGAATAAACTAGAAGTGTAGACGAATTTTTTAAGAAAAATGTAACTCTGAGTTACATATTTTACATCTCAGCATGCGATCATCCACGAATGTTTGTTTCGTTTAGATCAGGGATGTCCAACACGCGGCCCGCCGGTACGTAAGTTGCGTCCCACCGACTCTTTTTAAAAAACTTTTAAATATCAGGTTTTTAAAGTTTTTTTCATTTTGAAATTTATTTGAAGGGAAATTTATATATATAATAAATCTACAATGTATTTGCCTGTTAACTGTTCTTGTTTTAAAATAAATCCTTTTTGATAATAGAAACGTCCTTTAGATTAAAATAGATTTATATTTTATCAAACAGTTACGTTGGATTTTACTATATACTAAATTACTTTTTTAATAAATTCCGAATTGCATGATGCATATCCTTTACTATGGATGGAACATGATTCTCAGTGTGTGCGACTTCCATTTCTCTCCTCTTTTTCTGCTTGGAGTGCCCAAAAAGCAAGAGGTAGTCAGAGATGTTTTTCAAAGTTTAAAAAAAATATTCAGGACAGTTAGATATAAAAAGCATAATGTATACTTAATCGTTTGCGAATGACAGCACAATCAAAAATTTCAACAATGAGTATCGAAAGATCAATTCAAAAGAAACTCCGTAAGTTTCAAGAAAATGGCAACTGTAATATTTTAAACATTATTTGATAATTTTATTATTATATAAACATTATTATATCATCTATCTCTGTATACATGAAATATAATGAAAACAATAATAATAATTCATTCTGTTTTAAATTTTCACTCCAATAATGTTTTTTGTTTCCATATCTAATATAAATGCGAAAGTTTGTGAGGATTTTTGTGGGTCTTTCACACAAAAACAACTGAATGGATTTTAATGAAACTTGACAGTAATATAACTTATATATCAGAATAACACATAGGCTATAATTTATAAAGATATTGTGAGAAGTGTCCAAAATATAACGATATTTGTCAAGTAAGTAGGAAAAATTCTGCCATTTGCAAAAAAGCCCGTGACAGCATTCATCTATCTTTTTTGTCCCTTCTGTTTTGTCTACGTCATACCTCAGTCCGCTTTTGCTTTTCATTGATTCCGTTCATCAGTGCCATCACTATTTTTATTTCATAATAAAACTAGATTTCGAAGGGAGTGGTGGTGGCAAGATTTTAACATAAAATAAATACAACAAAAAGTAATATTAATTTATTACACTTCCTGATATAAATTATTTACACTATTTTAAGCGTTCATTACACAAATTTTGTAACTATGACAGTGGAAGGAAAACTATGAAATTAAAATAAAATATCAAAATGTTTTTATCATTTAGTTTTTTTTTCTGTTTGAATGTTTTTTTTTTCAGTACATGTAAATATATATCTACGCTTCCCCCATACTGTTTTTTATAGCTTATATATATATGTGTGTGTGTGTGTGTGTTTTAAAAGTATTTCTATTAATTCATTACTAAATTAATTATTTGTTAATTAATAAAGTACATTGTTTATTATTTTGGATAATAATACATTTCAGAGACATTTTTAAGCTAACCAAAGAATCGTTTTCTTTTTATTGCTTCACATTAATAATTTTTTAACTAATGCAATATTGTTTTTTAAAAGTTATAGATCGAAATTTGAAGCTATATTTTATCTGTGAGGGGATGGGAAGAGGAAACAGTAATTTTACACGAAGAAAACCGTGTTATGCCGGGCTAGAGGGAGGGGGAAAAACCTGTCTTAAATCGAATATATGTGGAACTATAATTTCGAAAAAGGGAAATTTAATGAAATAATTTTAGAAATCACTCACATTGCGTGCGTACAAACACACACATAATTGCTGGCATCATAAGGGAAAGAGAAAGCCCGTGCAAATCCGGGCCATGCAGCTAGTATATTATAAATATGAAAGTTTGTGAGGATTTTTGTGGGTCTTTCACACAAAAACAACTGAATGGATTTTAATGAAACTTGACAGTAATATAACTTATACATCAGAATAACACATAGGCTATGATTTATAAAGATATTGTGAGAAGTGTCCAAAAAATATAATGATATTTGTCAAGTAAGTAGGAAAAAATTCTGCCATCTGCCAGCAATTCTGGCGTGCACTGCAAAAAAGCCCACGTCAGCATATATCTATGTTTTGTTTGTGAAAAACTCCTATTGTTTTGGCTACGCAAGGGGCTCGCTTCTAATTAATTCCTGTGATCAGAATAATGCCTATTTTTTTATTTCAAATTAAAACTAAGTTTTGAAGGGGGAGGTTGTTATAAATCTCTCTTTATTTTAATGTTTTTTTTATTATGCGCATTTGGTAGTAAAAAATTGATATTTTTTTCAAAATAAATGCTTTTATCGGTTCTGGTACTTTAAATAAATAAACTTTCTCTTTCACACTGAATCATTTGGACAAATTTTCAAAATTTGTTTGTGGTTAGTAGTTAATTATAACGTTATTTTAATTGAATAGGCAGATATTGCGTTTTTAAGTATAAAAATAATTATAACTACTGTACTGTATTTTTTGGAGTGTGTGAGTGAGTGAATATTAACATCACACTGTTCAGCTACACGAGGGCTTTTGGCAACGTATCACGTAATTTTGAACCATGGTCAAGTGACGTGGACGACACCTGAGCTGGCACCCCCTTCTCCTAACTACCACACCACACCAACTTAGAAGGAATATTCTACCAATACTTAGCAGGAATATTCTTTGAAATCCACTCTTCCAAGATATATGGTAGCACGGGTTCTATGATGAGTATTTTAGCGGGGAAGGCGAATAATTTTGTAGCAGATATTGCGTTTTCAGCTGACCGCGTTTTCAGCGGATTGCAAAGATTATTATTTTTGTCCAGAAAAAATAGTTTATGTCAAAATTTAAGTGTCTTATGTTTTCGCATGTTAGTGAAGACCTTGGAAAATGATTTGACTACTTATTTTAAGTGAACGGTGTATATAATTAATTTTGCAGTGGAATATCTTTAATTAATTTGTTAGCTCTAACGGATTAAATTTTCCAAAGTGGAGTATTTTGTTTATGTGTATCCCTTATTTTAAATGTAGTGATCCAAAAAAAAATATATTGTGTGAAAAAAACTGCAGTAAATCATAATGTGGTTGGATAAAGTATTAACGTTCATCGCGCCCCTACACGGTGGGTCTTACAAAGCTCTAATAAAGCTCGAGCTACGAAAGTAGCTAGGCATTTGCCAACTTGACTCTATCGTTAACATTTCGCTATGTTTTTCATTGAATCGCCATTGTAATTTAAGAAACGGCGTTGCTCGCGAATATTACAATTTTAACATAAAATAAATACAACAAAAAGTAATATTAATGTATTACACTTTCATATGTAAATTATTTACACTACTTTAAGCGTTAAGTACGCAAAACTTTTAACAATGCGTTACTTTTGCTGAGCAGAGATCAGCTTAGGGAGGTATTTTGAAAAATCGACCCTCAAGAGTGTTACGGGGAATTATAAATAAAAAAAAAATCCTTTTTATCGGCTATTAGATCTACATATTTAAAATTTAACAAAGGTGTTTTTTTTTCTTTTTTTGTTTAACTGAGATATGCGAAAAACTTTTTTTGTTTAATTTGCAATTCACATAAAATTAACTCATTAAAAACTTCGTTTTCCTTCAATCTGTGTTGTTTAATTTTTCAGTTCACCCGTGCGAAGAACGGGTATACCAGCTAGTCTGATATAAATGTACATATTTTTATGTGTGGCCCGCGAGATTATAATGTTTTTCCGAAGTGGCCCGCAAGGTCATTTGGGTTGGACACCCCTAGTTTAGATCAAGGGTGTCAAAACTCGCGGCCCATGACGAACATTTTTGCGGCTCGGCCAAAATACCGACAAACAATAATATATTATAAAATATCAAAATTTCTCCCGAAATAGGAAAGATAGCAGCAGAGAAGAGATGCCAAGTGTTAGGATGTCAGTGTCGTTCTTTTATTTTTGTTTATTATAAAGTATTATATATGTCGCCCATCCGGTATAGTGGTGAGCGACGCTGATTGCTGTGCCGTAGGGCCAGGGTTTGAATCCTGGAGAAGACATGGATGTTTGTAAATGTATAGTGCCTTCGTGGCATAGAGATGTCCTAAATAGCTGTCGAGCTGAAAGTCCTCTCGTGAGGTTGGTGGAAGGGGAAGAGAGGTGGGATGCCACTGACCACCCTAAGGGTCTTCCCTCAAAATTGGAGTGGAAACGAGCCAAATCGGACTGTCACCTGAATGATGCTCAAAGCTACGGCTAACGACAGGCGTCATTTAGCCCTTTGCCATGATGAATTTCGTGGGCCTGGATCTGGCCTTTGCCGATAACTTGGCATCAATAACAATATAATGTATTATTCGAAATAAATTTATTTTTCTATGAATAATGATTTATTTTTGCGGCCCACTTAAAGTTAAATCTTGTTTGTTTGGTCCGAGTCAGTCTTTCAGTTTGACACCCTTGATTTAGATCAAGAGTGTCCAACACGTGGCCCGCCAGTACGTAATTTGCAGCCCGCCGACTCTTTTTAAAAAAATTTTAAATATCGGATTTTTAAAGTCTTTTCATTTTGAAATTTATTTGAGTGGAAATTTATATATATATAATATTATATATATATATATATATATATATATATATATATATATATATATGTCATGATTTTGAAGACAGAATCAGATTAAAGTTTTAAAAAGGAAGGTCTTTATTCGCTCGTTTCTACGTCTGTTCTGATGCTAAGAGCAGGGAGTAAAAAACACGCCATGGTGGGAGTTTCACGGGAATAACACGTGAAAAACATCTGGTAAGTGTCGCTGCTTTGAAGATGGTGCTTGCAAGTTAATGCTGACATATGTTGACTATTAAATCTAACGATCTAGAATTAGACATGTTTATTGGCTAGGCCATATGTTCGGAAGAAATAAATGGGCGATTAGTTTGATACTTGAATATGAGAACGGAGAAAGATAGAGTCAAGTGCTAGATAGGGAATTTAATTTTTAATCTAATTTAATTATCCTTACATATATATATATATATATATATATATATATATATATATATATATATATATATATATATATATATATATATATATATATATAATGTGTTTGCCTGTTACCTGTTCTTGTTTTAAAATAAATCCTTTTTGATAATAGAAATGTCCTTTAGATAAATAGATATATATGTTATCAAACAGTTACATTTGATTTTACTATAGTGATTTACTTTTTTAATCAATTTCGCGAATTGCATATCCTTTACTATGGATGGTACATGATTCTCTGTGTGGGCGACTTTTGTCTCTCCTCCTTCTTTTCTGTTTGGAGTGCCCAAAAAGCAAGAGGCAGTCAGAGATGTTTATTAAAGTTTTAAAAAAATAATTCACAGAACGGTTAAGATAAAGGACAATGTATACTTAAACGTTTGCGAATGACAGCACTATCAAATTTCATCAATGAGTAACGAAAGATTAATTCAATAGGAACACCGTAATTTTCAAGAAAATGGCAACACACACACACTGTAATATTTTAAATATTATTTGATCATTGCATTATTGTATTAAATAAACATTATTATATTATCTATATCTGTATACATGAAAAATAATGAAAACAGTAATAATAATTCATTTTGTTTTAAACTTTCACTTCTATAAATGTTTTTTTGTTTCCAAATCTGATATAAAGGTACATATTTTTATGTGCGGCCCGCGAGATTATAATGTTTTTCCGAAGTGGTCCGCAAGGTCATTTGGGTTGGACACCTTTGGTTTAAATAGACCAGGGATGGCGAACCAATGGCTCGCGACAGAATATTTTGGGCACGCCATCGATCAAAAACGATTTGCATTTTAGCTTAAAATAATTAAGTTTCCTATGAAGTATAATGAACAAACGCGAGTGATCCGTCGCGACGCCGACAAGTCGGGGGAGCAGACTCGTTTGTTATGTCTTGCGTAAATACTTCGTATATTATAAATTGCTAATGATGCAAAGTTTATCTACGCATAGTGTGTGTATGCAACTATTTCTAAATATATTCAAGTTGTTTAAAAAACATATTCTAACGTTTACATTAATAGTTCAGCTTGTATACATCTAATTTATTAATGTGATCTAATTCTTGTCTTGTAAGTCTAATTGGTAAAATAACTCTCACTGCTTTATTTTTAAAAATTTTAATGACCTGAGACAAAAGCGAAAGAGCAGACACTACAGAAATCTCGTACAAGCACTCAAAATTTCCTAAAAACAAATAAATCTGCCCATGAGCCATCAGTCGTGCGCAGTCAGTAAAAAGGGTTTTTGGCGGGGGGAATCAAGCGAGAGCACGTAGAATAGTCAGTTTCATCGACACAACTGTACATTTAAAGTTCTGTGTTAAATTTTCGATTTTTAACTGCTATTTAACATGGCTAGTTCAACAAAAAAGCAAAAAGTGAAAGATAGTAAGTGTAGCAGAGAATTTCAAACTTGGTGGGCTGAGAAATATGGCATGATCAATAAAGGCGACAAAGCGGTGTGTGTTTTATGTTCTGGAACAGTGGTATGCAGAACATATATCGTCTGTAAAACGGCATTTTGAAACAAATCACAAATCTTTTTGTGAAAAAAGCGAACCAGAGTAAAAAGAATTAATTGTAAGTGCAATAAAAGACAGAAATAAATAGGCGACGTCTATGTTTAAATATATAAGCAAAAATTGTCACACAATTGCGGCAAGTTACTCGGCTGCAAATGCCTTTGCTCGGCATGGTAAACCTTTTCAAGAGGGAGAGTTTTTGAAGGATGCTTGGTTGTCATGTGCGCCCTCACTTTTTGATGATTTTGATAATAAAGATAAGATAATTCAGCGCATCAAAGATGTTCCTCTATCTAGAAACACAATGAAAGATAGAATCTTGAAATTGGCAGAAAATGTTACAGATCAACAAAAAAAATGACATTAACTCCGCTCTTTTTATATCGCTATGTCTTGACGAAAGTATTGACATTACTAAATCAGCACATTTAGCTGTCTTTGCTCGATATTTTACAGGAAACATCATTAAGGAAGAATTAATTGCGATAACATCGTTGTTAACAACTACAAAGGGCACATATATCTGTACGGCAGTAAGAAATTCGCTTGCTGAAAAAGAAATTGATTTGAAAAAAATTGTTTCAGTAACCACTAATGGTGCTCCAAATATGGTAGGCAAAAAAAAAATGGTTTCGTTTCCTTATTTAAAACAAACGTGCAAAGAGTGGTTTAACATCTCTTGATAATGTAATAACTTTAGTCACAAAAATAGTCAACCTCATATCGTCGCAGACTTTAGATAAACGAAAGTTTGATGCTTTGCTGGATGAAGTCAATTCGATGTATAATGGCTTAATAATGTATAACAATGTTCGCTGGTTGAGCCGCGGGAACGTACTTCAAAGATTTGTTGATTGCTTGGAAGAAATCAGACTGTTTCTGTAAAATGAGAGCAAAATTGAACAGTACCCACAGCTGATGGATACTATGTGGCTTTTCAAATTGATGTTTTTTTTCCAGACATATGCCAACATTTCAATGAATTGAACATAAAGTTTCAGGGCCCGAATAAAACAGTTATCGTCATGATGGATCTCATTCGCGCTTTTGAAGCTAAACTATATGTTTTCAGAAACGATATTATTACAAAAAACTACAAGTACTTCCCAAACTTAAAAAAAATATCAAAGATTTAGATGCCCAAGGGAAACGAAATGAAGAAAAAGTTATTGATGACTTTATTTCCATAATGGATTCTTTAATCAAAGAATTTTCAGCGAGATTTTCTCAGTTCAAGGAATCATCGGAAACATTCAAAATTCTGATGTGATTTCGTTTGATAAACTGAACTTGTCTTAATTCTATTGGTTGGAAATTGAAGAACTTGAAATACAACTAATTGATTTCCAGTCTAGTTCAATATGGATTCAAAAGTTTATTGAAACAAGGAAAAAGTTGGAATTGATTGAAGCAGAAAGATTGACAAGCAATATAAGTAAAAATACCAGTAACGAAATTTTGGAAACATGGAATTCGATTCCAGACGCATTTAACTTTTTGAAGAAGTTGGTGTATGCTATTTTAACCATATTATCATCTACCTATGCCTGCGAGTCATTATTTTCAGAGATAAATAACATCAAATACTCGCTTAGAAACCGTTTAACAGACGACTCTAATTCAGCATGCATTCTACTAAAAGTAACATCTTATAATCCTGATATAAGTTATTTGTCATCTAATCTACAACAGCAGAAATCACACTAATGTTATTTTAATTTAAATTACAAGTATAACTAAAACATTTACTACTATACAGTGCAAAATGTATTTTTTCGTATTAAATAAAGAATTTTGATTTGTTCGTATTTAGTTTTATTAGTTCTTCAATAATCACAAGTGAAAATTATTTGATAGCACTCCTAGAACTCATTAAACGTTTTTTTTAGAAAAAATGGCACATTGACCCCAAAAGGTTCGCCACCCCTGAGATAGACAAATGCTGTTTTGATATTTGATAACAATGCCAATGCTTGCCGTTCTCTGCTCACCACTCGTATCATGGATGATGGTTAATTGTATTAATTAGCATAATGCTCCAATTGAATCAAGCGAGAGCACGTAGAATAGTCAGTTTCATCGACACAACTGTACATTTAAAGTTCTGTGTTAAATTTTCGATTTTTAATTGCTATTTAACATGGCTAGTTCAACAAAAAAGCAAAAAGTGAAAAATAGTAAGTGTAGCAGAGAATTTCAAACTTGGTGGGCTGAGAAATATGGCATGATCAATAAAGGCGACAAAGCGGTGTGTGTTTTATGTTCTGGAACAGTGGTATGCAGAACATATATCGTCTGTAAAACGGCATTTTGAAACAAATCACAAATCTTTTTGTGAAAAAAGCGAACCAGAGTAAAAAGAATTAATTGTAAGTGCAATAAAAGACAGAAATAAATAGGCGACGTCTATGTTTAAATATATAAGCAAAAATTGTCACACAATTGCGGCAAGTTACTCGGCTGCAAATGCCTTTGCTCGGCATGGTAGACCTTTTCAAGAGGGAGAGTTTTTGAAGGATGCTTGGTTGTCATGTGCGCCCTCACTTTTTGATGATTTTGATAATAAAGATAAGATAATTCAGCGCATCAAAGATGTTCCTCTATCTAGAAACACAATGAAAGATAGAATCTTGAAATTGGCAGAAAATGTTACAGATCAACAAAAAAAATGACATTAACTCCGCTCTTTTTATATCGCTATGTCTTGACGAAAGTATTGACATTACTAAATCAGCACATTTAGCTGTCTTTGCTCGATATTTTACAGGAAACATCATTAAGGAAGAATTAATTGCGATAACATCGTTGTTAACAACTACAAAGGGCACATATATCTGTACGGCAGTAAGAAATTCGCTTGCTGAAAAAGAAATTGATTTGAAAAAAATTGTTTCAGTAACCACTAATGGTGCTCCAAATATGGTAGGCAAAAAAAAAATGGTTTCGTTTCCTTATTTAAAACAAACGTGCAAAGAGTGGTTTAACATCTCTTGATAATGTAATAACTTTAGTCACAAAAATAGTCAACCTCATATCGTCGCAGACTTTAGATAAACGAAAGTTTGATGCTTTGCTGGATGAAGTCAATTCGATGTATAATGGCTTAATAATGTATAACAATGTTCGCTGGTTGAGCCGCGGGAACGTACTTCAAAGATTTGTTGATTGCTTGGAAGAAATCAGACTGTTTCTGTAAAATGAGAGCAAAATTGAACAGTACCCACAGCTGATGGATACTATGTGGCTTTTCAAATTGATGTTTTTTTTCCAGACATATGCCAACATTTCAATGAATTGAACATAAAGTTTCAGGGCCCGAATAAAACAGTTATCGTCATGATGGATCTCATTCGCGCTTTTGAAGCTAAACTATATGTTTTCAGAAACGATATTATTACAAAAAACTACAAGTACTTCCCAAACTTAAAAAAAAATATCAAAGATTTAGATGCCCAAGGGAAACGAAATGAAGAAAAAGTTATTGATGACTTTATTTCCATAATGGATTCTTTAATCAAAGAATTTTCAGCGAGATTTTCTCAGTTCAAGGAATCATCGGAAACATTCAAAATTCTGATGTGATTTCGTTTGATAAACTGAACTTGTCTTAATTCTATTGGTTGGAAATTGAAGAACTTGAAATACAACTAATTGATTTCCAGTCTAGTTCAATATGGATTCAAAAGTTTATTGAAACAAGGAAAAAGTTGGAATTGATTGAAGCAGAAAGATTGACAAGCAATATAAGTAAAAATACCAGTAACGAAATTTTGGAAACATGGAATTCGATTCCAGACGCATTTAACTTTTTTGAAGAAGTTGGTGTATGCTATTTTAACCATATTATCATCTACCTATGCCTGCGAGTCATTATTTTCAGAGATAAATAACATCAAATACTCGCTTAGAAACCGTTTAACAGACGACTCTAATTCAGCATGCATTCTACTAAAAGTAACATCTTATAATCCTGATATAAGTTATTTGTCATCTAATCTACAACAGCAGAAATCACACTAATGTTATTTTAATTTAAATTACAAGTATAACTAAAACATTTACTACTATACAGTGCAAAATGTATTTTTTCGTATTAAATAAAGAATTTTGATTTGTTCGTATTTAGTTTTATTAGTTCTTCAATAATCACAAGTGAAAATTATTTGATAGCACTCCTAGAACTCATTAAACGTTTTTTTTAGAAAAAATGGCACATTGACCCCAAAAGGTTCGCCACCCCTGAGATAGACAAATGCTGTTTTGATATTTGATAACAATGCCAATGCTTGCCGTTCTCTGCTCACCACTCGTATCATGGATGATGGTTAATTGTATTAATTAGCATAATGCACCAATTGAATCAAGCGAGAGCACGTAGAATAGTCAGTTTCATCGACACAACTGTACATTTAAAGTTCTGTGTTAAATTTTCGATTTTTAACTGCTATTTAACATGGCTAGTTCAACAAAAAAGCAAAAAGTGAAAAATAGTAAGTGTAGCAGAGAATTTCAAACTTGGTGGGCTGAGAAATATGGCATGATCAATAAAGGCGACAAAGCGGTGTGTGTTTTATGTTCTGGAACAGTGGTATGCAGAACATATATCGTCTGTAAAACGGCATTTTGAAACAAATCACAAATCTTTTTGTGAAAAAAGCGAACCAGAGTAAAAAGAATTAATTGTAAGTGCAATAAAAGACAGAAATAAATAGGCGACGTCTATGTTTAAATATATAAGCAAAAATTGTCACACAATTGCGGCAAGTTACTCGGCTGCAAATGCCTTTGCTCGGCATGGTAGACCTTTTCAAGAGGGAGAGTTTTTGAAGGATGCTTGGTTGTCATGTGCGCCCTCACTTTTTGATGATTTTGATAATAAAGATAAGATAATTCAGCGCATCAAAGATGTTCCTCTATCTAGAAACACAATGAAAGATAGAATCTTGAAATTAGCAGAAAATGTTACAGATCAACAAAAAAAATGACATTAACTCCGCTCTTTTTATATCGCTATGTCTTGACGAAAGTATTGACATTACTAAATCAGCACATTTAGCTGTCTTTGCTCGATATTTTACAGGAAACATCATTAAGGAAGAATTAATTGCGATAACATCGTTGTTAACAACTACAAAGGGCACATATATCTGTACGGCAGTAAGAAATTCGCTTGCTGAAAAAGAAATTGATTTGAAAAAAATTGTTTTAGTAACCACTAATGGTGCTCCAAATATGGTAGGCAAAAAAAAAATGGTTTCGTTTCCTTATTTAAAACAGACGTGCAAAGAGTGGTTTAACATCTCTTGATAATGTAATAACTTTAGTCACAAAAATAGTCAACCTCATATCGTCGCAGACTTTAGATAAACGAAAGTTTGATGCTTTTCTGGATGAAGTCAATTCGATGTATAATGGCTTAATAATGTATAACAATGTTCGCTGGTTGAGCCGCGGGAACGTACTTCAAAGATTTGTTGATTGCTTGGAAGAAATCAGACTGTTTCTGTAAAATGAGAGCAAAATTGAACAGTACCCACAGCTGATGGCACATTGACCCCAAAAGGTTCGCCACCCCTGAGATAGACAAATGCTGTTTTGATATTTGATAACAATGCCAATGCTTGCCGTTCTCTGCTCACCACTCGTATCATGGATGATGGTTAATTGCATTAATTAGCATAATGCACCAATTAAAAAAAGAATAAACTCTTCTTAATTTTGATAGAAATACATTTTTGTTTATGATAGAATTATATTTTTAGAGCAAGTAAGAATATAGATAAAACAAAATTATTCATTCGGAACTGAACCGATGTATATTTTTTTATTTGAACTGGAACGAAAAAAAATTACGATTCGAAGCCCTGTTTTAAAGCATTATAAGTATATTTTTTAAAAAATACTTTAACTCAGCGTTGAAAATACGAGAAAAAAGATATATTTCTACAAAAAAATTAGCAATAATCCTAAATGTTTGAGTAAATGTTTTCGGCCTTAATTTTTTTTTAATTTTCAAGAACTTTAAAGAATGATCTGGGAAGTGTTTAGTATTCACACTAAATTTTTAATAAAATACGTTGTTCAATCTTTCATACTGTAGGATTTTATATGATCATTCTACTTGTATGAATGTATTTTGTTTTTTAATATGTATAAAATTTATATTTTGAGAATAGCATGAAACTTCCCAAAATACAAATGAGTAACTAATTCAACTAAGAGTGTAAATTAAAACAGGGTAAAAAAAAGATGGGCGAAATATTTTTTAATGAATTCGATAAAATCATTTTGGAAAATATACAATAATAAAAAATTACTTAATTAACGATTATAATAATTAAAAAATGTAAAATATAACGATATAATAACTTGTTTTCGCTTTTTATAAATTGTATATTCCTTTTTTGCCAAAAAGAACATTTAAATCCATCACTAACACATAGTGTATTATTTTTGATTACAAGACGTTCCTTAATTTAAAAATAATTCATAATAAATTTTATTTCCTGTATCAAATTTAAATGAAACTGAGTAGTCATTATATGAAAATCAAACAATAAAAAATATCCAAATAGAAATTGATAAACTATAACAAATTTTAAGTATTTACGTATTATACCATCGATCAATTCTGTCAAATCAAAGGACGTAGCCAAATCGAAAAATTTCGTTAAATGCCGTGATATTCAACTGATAGCGTAAATCCATAACACGCATGTTTGAACACAATAATAACGATGACAGCACTTTTTTTATTGAAAACAAATATAAAATCCCTGTGCACCACAAAGTATCACACGGGACTCATAGAAAAAAGTATTAATCACACATTATAAAGAAAAAAAAGAAACAAAAATTGAGGTTAAGAAGAATCTAGATATATATTATAAATGGGAAAGTTTGTGAGGGTGTTTGGCCGTCGTCTTTCACGCAAACACAACTGAATGGATTTTAATGAAACTTTACAGTAATATAGCTTATACATCAGAATAACACATAGGCTATAATTTATAGCATAGGCTATAAAGTATAGCATAGGCTATAATTTATAAAGATATTGTGTGTCCAAAATATAAAGATATTAGTCAAGTAAATAGGAAAAAATTCTGCCATCTGCCAGCAGTTCTGGCGTGCACTGCAAAAAAGCCCACGTCAGCATATATCTATGTTTTGTTTGTGAAAAACTCTTTTAGTTTTGGCTACGCAAGGGGCTCGCTTCTAATTAATTCCTGTGATCAGAATAATGCCTATTTTTTTTATTTCAAATTAAAACTAAGTTTTGAAGGGGGAGGTTGTTATAAATCTCTCTTTATTTTAATGTTTTTTTTATGATTTTATTATGCACATTTGGTAGTAAGAAATTGATCTTTTTTTCAAAATAAATGCTTTTATTGGTTCTGGTACTTAAAGTAAACAAACTTTCTCTTTCACACTACATCATTTGGACAAGTTTTCAGAATTTGTTTGTGGTTAGTAGTTAATTATAACGCTATAATTTTAATTGAATAGGCAGATATTGCATTTTTAAGTATAAAAATAATTATAACTACTGTACTGTATTTTTTGGAGTGAGTGAGTGAGTGAATATTAACGTTGCACTGTTCAGCTACACGAGGGCTTTTGGCAACGGACCACGTAATTTTGACCCATGGTCAAGTGATGTGGACGACACCTGAGCTGGCACCCCCTTCTCCTAACTACCACACCAACTTAGAAAGAATATTCCACCAATACTTAAGAAGGAATATTCTACCAATACTTAGCAGGAATATTCTTTGAAATCCACTCTTCCAAGATATATGGTAGCATGGGTTCTATGAGTATTTTAGTGGGGAAGGCGAATAGTTTTGTAGCAGATATTGCGTTTTCAGCTGACGGCGTTTTCAGCGGATTGCAAAGATTATTATTTTTGTCCCGAAAAAATAGTTTATGTCAAAATTTAAGTGCCTTATGTTTTTGTATGCTAATGAAGACCTCAGAAAACGATTTGACTATTTTTTAAGTGAACGGTGTATATATTTAATTTTACAGTGGAATATCTTTAATTTTTTAATTTTTATTAGCTCTAACGGATTAATTTTCCCAAAGTGGAGTATTTTGTTTATGTATATCCCTTAATTTTCAATGTAGTGATCCAAAAAAAAATATTGTACGAAAAAAACTGCAGTAAATCACAATGCGGTGAATAAAATATTAACGTGCATCGTGCCCCTACACGGCGGGTCTTACAAGGCTCTAATAAAGCTGGAGTTATGAAAGTAGCTAGACATTTGCCAACTTTATTCTATCGATAACATTTCGCTATATTTTTCATTGAATCGCCATTATAATTTAAGAAATGGTGTTGCTCGCGAATATTACAATTTTAACAAAATAAATACAACAGTAAGTAATATTAATGTATTACACTTTCAGATATAAATTATTTACACTATTTTAAGCGTTCATTATACAAAACTTTTAACAATGTGTTACTTTTGCTGAGCAGATATCAGCTTAGGAAGGTATTTTCAAAAATCAACCCTCAAGAGTGTTAAGGGGCGTTATAAATAAAAAAAATCCCTTTTATCAGCTATTAGATCTACAGACTTAAAATTTAAGAACGGTGTGTTTTTTTCTTTTTTTTTTTTTTTTGTTTAGCTGAGATATGCAAAAAGCTTTTTTTGTTGTTGTTTAATTTGCAATTCACGTAAAATTAACTCATTAAAAACATCTTTAACCTTCAATCTGTGTTATTTAATTTTTCAGTTCACCCGTGCGAAGAACGGTTATACCAGCTAGTTGCACATATTTACAACAAATTTACAGAAATTTTTAAAAGCACTTCTGGGCGATATTTTTTTAATTGGCGAATTCGGACGAAATGTATAATAAGTATGTGCCCAAAATCTGTATTTAAAGCAAGGAAAGGATTGAGAATATAAATAAACAGGAAATTTAATGAGACGTAAGAACCTGTTAAAAATGTGGTAACACATTTTAGCTTTGAAATAGTTCGTGAAAGTTCAATACTTTTATATAAGAGAAGAAATTTTAACCAGAAAAGTTCCTTAATTCAATAATTTTTTTCTGTTTTTGCGGTTGAGTGTAAGCATATATTGGCAATAATTTTCCATTGCATCATCGCAATAAATAGTTTAAGGAAACTCATAAATCTTCAAAGTAAATTTCCAATTAAAAATATGCCACACAGAAAAAGTGTTACTTTTTAGGCAAACAATTTGTCTGTGCAATTTTTTTTTCTTTTTTTGGCTGCTCGATCTGTTCTGCTTATTAGCATTGCAGCTCTGATTAAATTATAGATGTGAGAATGATTAGGTAACAAATCAATAAGAAAAACAGAATATTGAATATAGGCAGTATTTTATTCAGGAGAAAAAAAAACATGTCATACATTGATACAAAATAAGTTAAAAAGTGATATAACATTTTAATATGACTACAGTATTTTAGAGCAAGTATAACATATTTAAACATGTGTGTAGTACACCTTAAGCTATAGATTGCTACAACTAAAAAAAGACTTAAGCTACTAAGAACAGGTTATTTAAAAATAATTTGGTACTTACATATTATCACAACCAGTGGGCGACATTATATGAAGCGAAACATATGATTGCCAACTCAACGCGTACGACAAATGCAAAATTGAGCTTGCTAACTTGGCGAGTTATATTGAAGGTTGGCAATCGTTGCGATAATACGTAAGTACCAAAAAAGTTTATAAAAAAAAAAACCTTTGACAACTTTCTTTTTTACAAGCGTGCAGAGTGAAATTTGAAGAATACAGTGCATGAAAAGAATGCAGAAACCTTTTTTTCTCCCCAAATATTAATGCATAAGTATTAAAAAAAAATTCGTCCCCCCCCTTTTAAATATTTCTAAAGTATTCCTATCTAAACAGACTTTATCTTTTTTGTGTGTGTATTAGAATGCAAATTAATTAATTAATTTTAATGTACGATTATCTCATAAAAATACAATTAACCTGACTTACGATCATATCGATTTCTGTTGGAACTTACAAATTTTTAATTCATCTGCATTTATTTCATTTGAATTCTTCTATACTATATATTTACATATGGGAGGCTAAGATAATTAATTTTCTAAGCACTTATAAATACATAAATCAGTGCGTTGTGTCAATTTGAGCTATTCCTATCAAAATCTTCATCGGAGTATTGGCCATTTTCAGAAAAATCATCTTTATTTAGTGCACAATGGCAGTCATTAACAGTAATGTAGGATACTGGCGATTCGTTTTCGCACAAAAGCAATAAATAAATGACGGTGGAAGGTGATAAATATTTACAAATGAAGTTATTTACAAATATACAAGAAAAGGTTGAACTTAGGAACAATCAATGACCTTTATCTGCCTTATAAAGCGTTCTTTGGCTTTCTGAAAATAAGGTCATATCCCCCGGCGTACAAAATGGTAGGAGTCTATCTATGCACATTGATCATATAAGGAAAGATAATTGCTTTTTATTATTACCAGGAAAAAAGCTTTAAAAATATACTTTTTCTAGAACAGGAAAAATGAGAATTCCTTCTGAATTTATAAGAGGAACCGTAGGTCACTGTGATATTTAGTGAGGAAAAATGCTCTGTGTGAACTTAATTACCACTTATAGGAATTTTGAATAAAAGAGAGAAGCTCACACACATGTTGATATCCACATAGAAAACCTTAAATTCTTCTTCCAATGGCTTAATACTCTGAATTCTTAGCATAAAGTATCGATTGAAAAACAAACTAAGTACAGAATATCTACAAGAACACAACAAAAAACATAGTAGAATAAAAAAAACTGAGCAATATTATCTATCAACAGTTCTTTTTGAAGTTTCTTTTGATCATTGCGCCGCAGGTGCAGAACAAATCAGATTTTTAAGCCTCATTGGCAGTTTATTCGACGCTAATTAGCATCTACGTGAGGATCTTGCTTGTGCCTTACGTTCTGAAAAAACAAATAATCCCAGAACCAGTTTGAAGCCTTTTCTGTCCGGAAATAGGAAGCGGCATACAAAGGGAATCATTTTCTTGCCATTAAGCATCTAAAAATGGTACAATTGCTGAATGCGAGCCTCAGTCATTAGGGCCAGATGGCTCGTAACCACGGTGTTCGAATCTCGGAACTTTTGTGTTGCCGTCAACGATTTATACTGGTATAATACTGACCCTTTCAACATCTCGTTTTTACAGTTCCTAAACCGGATAAATGGTCGTGAGGTCACTTTCATCGTATCTCGATCTGGAACCTCGAGAAGCTAGAGTACTTTTTTTGTGGTACCGTTTTTCTGGGATATCCCAGCGGTGTTTCGAGCCCTTGGGAGATCTTTGGCGCTTGCAGAAAATTCTGGAACATCTCTTCTTGGCCATTCCCCACAGTAAAGCGTCCCAGTGAGGTTCATTACCGTAAGCTCTGCAATAAAATTGAAAAAGCCAAGTTAGATTTCATAAATAAAAAAATTTCGTTACATAAAAATTAGGTTTAAGGGAGTTTAGAGCGAAGGTACATATAGAATGTATTTCATAAACATTTTTTTCGTAAACTATTGTCATTTGAGCAAGAATTTGTTTCAAATTTTCATAGAAAAAATTTCTAGTTCGAGAGGAAAATCATTGGTTTCTAGAAGAGTAAACATCGTCGCTCTTATCCATTAAAATCATGTGTCGTTGTAGCAATGCATACTATTAGATCTACTTTAAGTAATATTCTGCAGGTTTTACTTCATATGGAACACGAAATTTTATTCCATAGCCTTGAACGCAGCTATAGAATACTACTGATAACATTACAAAATTAACCATTTACTGTATGGTGCATTTCAAATATAAACTAGCAGAAGCTTTTCATTTCATTTTGACAAAAATGATAATGGAAGATTATACAATTCGAATACTCTAAATCGGGGGTGTTAAACTCGTGACCCATGGGCCACAACAAGCATTTTTGCGGCCCGGCTAATAATACATAATAAAATATCAAAATTTCTCCCGAAATAGGATAGATAGTAGCAGAGAGGGGATGTAAAGTGTCAGGATGTAATCATTAAATTTTTCTTGCTCTTTTATTTATGTTTATTGTTATATATTATTCGAAATAAAATCACGTTTCTATGAATATTGATTTTTTTTGCGGCCTTCCTACAGTTAAACCTTGTTTGCTTGGCCCAAGTCAGTCTTTGATTTTGACACTCTTGCTCTAAATACACGATTATACAATGATAAATAGCCAAGTATTCTCGATTTATTAAGGTAAACAGGGTGTTGAGGATGCTTTTTCTATATAAAAATAGGATTCTATAATTTTTGTATGATGCCTTGTTTGGGAATCTGCTATTTGCTTTAGCCTTTTCTGTAATAAGCTTCAGAATTAACTCATTCACCAATTAGTCAAAAAATCCCTCCCTGAGCTCCAGTTCCAATCCAGAAAATTGGATGTAAACTTTATTCCAAAATACTTTCTTAAATCCATGTGGCATATCGTCTACTGTCGTTAAATGTAGTGACAGAACCGGGAAACAAAGTAATTACCATTGTATTTAACAGAATGCTTATATATACAAATTCGTTACATTGCTTTACGTAAAATAAAAACAATTTGTTTGCCGTAAAATGTATTTAAAGTGAGTGGTACTGTTGGTAGATAAAGGGTTAAAATATCCGACTACGTTCGGAACCGTGATTTTGCAAAAGCGTATGAATGGACAATATTTATGATATTTACTGTCACTTAGATTAGAAAATGTATATAAAATTGTTTTAAGAGTAGTATTACATTAAAAAATAATTTAAGTACAATATTTTGACAAAAAATGAACATAGAATGACCTATTTTCAAAATATTCTCCTTTTGTGAAACATTCTTCTATTACAATCATATTTAGCCTGTATATAGCTCAGACCTCTGTACGGAGGCTCAATTAGAATTTGTGAAATATATAACTTAGAAGTGGGTTTATCCATGTTTTACGACAACAGAGGGGAGAAATTTTAAGAAAAAAACGCCGATAATTATTTTAATTGGTTGTAACTCAGAAAATAATGTGAATTTTTCAAAAATCATAGTTGAGCCTCTGTACAGGGGTCTGAGCTATATACAGGCAAAATATTATTATAAAAGAAGCATTTTTCACAAAAGGAGAACATTTTGAATAAAGGTTATTCTGAGTTAATTTTTTGCCGAAATATTGTATTTAAATAATTTTTTTTTTGTCAAAATGTCCTTAAAACAATTTTATACATGCATTCTAGTCTAAGTGACACTAAATATCACGAAAATTATCCATTTATGCGCTTTTTTAAAATCACGGTTCCGAACGTAGTCGGATACCTTAAAGGGCTGTAGTTCTAGAAGTGTACTACTTTTCCTTAAGTTTTTGGAATAATAACTTGAAAATATGACTTCAAAATATGATAGCATGGCTCATGTACATTTTAGGATTCTTTGTAAAATCAAAAACTACAACTTGAAAGTGTAGGTGAGCGCTATAAGCCGGAATTTACAGTAACTGTCAAAATAAAACGGGTAAAAAAAAAGTGGCTTTTTTTATCATGGAAAAACTAATTTTTTGAAAAAGATAGATCATTATTGGTACTTAAGAATGAAAAATATCAAATAATTTTAAAGTCATTTTTTTGAAAAAATAAATTTTAAATTTCCTTTTAGAAAAAATGTAAGTCTACATGAAAATTTGTGATGTTCTATTTAATTTTCATTCCTTATTAACCAATCCCTCTAATTTAGATTAAATAAGTTCGTATGAATGCTACTTTCGAGATCATTCTTGCCTCCAAGGAAATTTGCGTGAAATGTAAGTTTTAAGTCTGGGGTCTCTTTTCTGTTTTAAACTGGTCTATATTATATTTTACGGTAGGAAAATAATATGTGCACATAAATTATCATCCCAAGATCACTCATAAACTTTTTTTTTGTTTGAAAATCTTAGATGACATTATTTTAAAGACCTATCAGAAGAAGCGTCCAAAAAGAAGAATTCAGCCGTTGGTCAGTTGAAGCAAAGTTTTCAGAGACTTAAAATAAAGTAAAACTAAAAATATATATTTCAAATAGAATTGCAAAAGCTCTACGGATATTTATAAAACTATTTCACTGATGTCTGCTAATTTCTTCGTAGAAAACAGCCCTTATCAAATCCTATATAAGTCAAATGACGTTCCATTTTTTTCCGTCACTTTTTATGAGGCACAGTATTTGTCAAATAAATAATTACAGCTACTTATAAAAATATATTTTTACAGAACTTTTAAAATTTTTAGTTATATATATTCTTTTCGTGAGTTGTATAAGGCAGTAATTAAGTAAACGTATGATTACTTATAACAGGTTTTGAAGATGAATAAGAACGCACGATTCGTTTTTAATAATAACATAATTTATTTTTTAAAAAATTGAGTATCATCATGACACTTTATTTTTATACATGAATTAATATTTTTACATTTAACATTTCTAACAATCATTGCATGATTCGACCTACTCCATGGTTCTTGAAAGTATATTTGTTTAAAATGTTTCATATTTGCTTAGAATAGGAAGATAATCTCATTAATTATAAATATTTCTCATAATTATGTTAATGTTGTTTAGTTACGTAACAAAAGCCTTATGCAATATTTTGATTCATTGCCTTATTACTGTAAACACAAATAAAGTCTGACGTTTTATTCCGTTCAAGTTATATTTATACAAGCATTATGTCCAGTGATGAAATATTACCTTTATTATGTTATATTTGGTTGATAAATGTGAAAATTATTTATTATATATATATATATATATATATATATATATATATATATATATATATATATATATAGTATTTTTATTATGAAAATTGCTTTTTATTACTTTTTTAGAATGTATTAATATCCTTCGTAAATTTGAGGAATACATATTCATATTTTTTTAACACATGTGCATATAAAACCAGCTAATTAATGCATTAAAACCAACTGAGGTTCTAGAATTTTCTCTCTTTTTTTCACAATTCCGTTTTAATCCTTCAAGATATATAATCAGTTTATCTCTCAGGTAGGAAAAAATTATATAACAGCCATTCACGAGACGAATATATTACTGCGTACTTCTATTGATGTTTTAAATTTGAAATTCATGTCATCACTTGAAAATTGAAAACAATAAAAATGCAACACAGGGTGATTAATTAAAAAAAAGAACATGACGATGTGAAAATTATTAATGAACCATGTACGAAGTCAACCGTAAACGATAGGCTTTCTTTTTTGCTTAAAGTAGGTTAGATCAGTTTCAAATACACAAAAAAAGATATTTTCGACTTACTTTAACTGTAATGTGATGTCTTGGACAGATGGTAATCTAGAAAGAAGCCTCCCGGCATTGCAAGCTCTTCGCAAACTACAATCATCTCTTGTCTTCGAGCTCGAAGGTCGGGTTCTGCGACTTGCCTGCCACAAACGCCTCTCTTCTTCCATCTCTTTATCAGCGTCGTCAGTTGCAGAACGCCTCACGCGCGTGGGGACTTTCGTTTCAGCTTCGACATTTTTCAGAACGCTCAACCATCGTTCTGATAACATCTCAGATGGACTGTCCACTGGCAAAGAACTTGCGTCGGGTGTAGTTACAGCATCAGTATTTTCATCAACTTGAATGTTCGAAGGAATAGTTTGTGACATCTTACGTCTAATGGATTCCTTTACCATGGCATCTATAGTCTCAGGTGTTAGTTGCTCAGATTGAAATCTAAGGTACCTAATAACAAAACGGCGTATTATTTCAGAATAAAGATCACTGTCACTTGGGGTAGACTCACTAGTGTCTCGTTTCTTTCGCTTTTCAGTCTCAGAAATCTCATCATTATCGAATGAATCCGCTTTAGAATCTTCAGGAAACATGTACTCCAATATGGAATCCAGCCACGATTCTTCTTCTGGTTTTTCCTTCACTTTAGATTCATCTTCTTTAGATACGCGATTTGCAGATTGAAAATTGCTACCACTCCAAGACTGTTCTTTTTCAGATTTCGATTTACCCCCGGCAGATCTTCGCATTCTTACCACAGAAGTTAAGACATTCTTGGGCAGCGACCAAGTTGCTGTCTTCGAATCACCATCCAACGATCTCCATTTATCATCTTCATCTTTGTGGGCAAACATCTTTTCGATTATTTTATCAACGAATTGATCCACTACCATGCGCACCATTTTCATGAACATTTGCTCCCAAGGTGCATCTTCCACCATGCTTTTAATAAACTTAACCATTTTAACGGGAAGTACATCATGGATAGAAATTTTTTCATCAGGTACTGCATCTTTACCATAAGGTAAATAAGGATGGAACACAAACTGCCTACTACTAGAAACTCTTTCTTCAGAATTATTGACTGAGGCTTTGGTTTCTTTGTCAAGTTCTTCGGAAGAAAAGTGGGTATTTTCAGAATTGTCGGGTTCTGATTTTTCTGCATTTAAAGGAAAGGTTTTTGAAAATAATACTTTCATCCGTTTCCGTAAAATATTTGTCAGTCTTGAGTATATCACTTTTGATAAGTCGGATACGGATTTATCAAATTCTGCATCTTCAGGGGAATTTTCAACCTGAGTGTCTTGTTTGCTTACTTTTTCCAAATGAGTTTCTAGTTCTTTTGGAGTTTTGTTAGTGACGCCCTGACTTTGTGTATCATCATTATGTTTAGTAACTACATCAATTGTTGGATGTAATAATGAGGTTTTGATCAGGTGTCTTACAATTGGGTTGGATTTTGATGTATCATAAGAGATATCACTTGCGTCAATAGCTGCGCAGTTCTGGAAAGCGTTGCTGCACAAAAGCAACGGTAAAATATAGTAAATCATTTTATCTATATAAGTAGTTTCAAAGTCCTGTTACTTTCTGTTTTCTTGCTTTTTTCTAATAAGTAATCTTTTCCTGTGTCTTTTAAGCAGCTGAAATGGAAAAAAATATGCTTAAAATACACTATCCTAAAATAACATAACTTTAAGAAATAAAAAGACCTCTAATAAAATAATAAGTGGAAATATGGCAATAAAGAGAAGAAAAATATAGGTTTATGTGATTGCTCCATAGAAATCATTAATTAGTTTCACATAACAATGCCTAATACATATTTTAAATATGCTGTAATAGATTATGTTTCAAAAAACTCTAAGTTAATTTAACAAATGGTAACGAAAAATAGGAAAGAAAAAATAATAGATAATATATAGATTATATTTATATTAGATAATATAGGTTGAACTCACGTTTAAATAGTTACTACAAATAACATACAATACTATTTAGTAAACAATAATATGCACACAACTCCATTCATTTAACCATAACACACACACATACAATTTCATTAACTATAGTGTACAATTTATGGCAATACAATTTTATACTACATTTAACTGCATAAAATACCATTTAAAACTACGAAATATAATCGAGTTTTGTGTAACAATAGGTAATAATTATAACTTTAAGAGTTAACTACATATAATTCATTTCTTTAGTCTTAACCAAAATTTCGTTTTCTTTATTAATGTATAATAAGTTACAATGAAGAAAAATAAAATTCATTGAAAAAGTTTCACTTAAAAAAATAAATATTTTATACTTTTATCTAAACCTCGAAAGAAGTATATAGATGTAAGAACAACAACTGTAGAAATACATAACAAAATCATTCTTAGTTAAGTACTATAAAAATATACTCAAAAAAAAAGCATCGATTTCGATTACAAAATAACAATAAAGAGATTAAAGTACTGTTTGAGCAGACAGTTTAATTAATGGCTTAAAAGTAACATAATAACCTATTTAAACCTTACAAAATAGCGGAGAGTCTTACCTTATGTACATTTGCTCAAATGAAAGTTATCCAAATAGCGAGTGAAAAGAAAATTGGGCCAAGATATGCAGGGATCAGATTGACATACCAATTAAACTAAGTACAAACATACAAAAATCTATTGTTTGCCTCATTAGAGGTTCAAATTTATAATACAAGGAAGAAAAGTGGAGTTGCATCACTGATCAAACTAAAGAAAAGTTTTAAACATTATCTTTACTTCTATTGTTTTTCAAGCCTAGTGTTTTTCTTACTTAATTCGAAATTTTTTTAATTAAATCCTCTTTTTTTTAATTTTATTTTAAATTATAAGTAATTGCAATTCGAAGTGTTCTGGTAACACTCGCAAAAAGAATGAAATGAGAAATTATGTAATAAAAATTTCGCTTGTAAGAAAATTTTTAATAATAAAATTTCGTAATCACACTTATGTTGACTATCAAAAAAAGATATATCCTCTTGAAACATTCAATGAGATGAAGGAAAAAAAGACTCAAATCCTTTGCATGGTTAATTGCTGTTTCTTTCACTTCCACGTCACGAAATCTTCACGGACTGGCTTTTCCACAAATTAAAAGCGAAGATGCATATACCTGATTATTTAATTCAACCCATCAACACCCGTCAATTAAAGTGACTGACATATTACGTCACTGAGTAACAACAAAACGGGAATTCATTTGCAAAATCTCAAATGACGTTTGGTTTTCACGGAACCTGTCCAGTGACAATATAATTTTTCAATGGCAATTTATTCTACAGGTATTTCTCGACCAGGCAATCTATTCCAAAAGCAACTAAATAATCAAACAAAGCTAATTATTTCTATTGACGTCACATGTTTTCGGTTTATTTTCATCCCTTCTTGAAAATTGCCCTCCCATAAAAGAAAGAAATGAAAGTGAATCGGTAATTATGACACACGAACCCTTCTGGTATTAAGATGATTGTAATTAATATTCAAGTCTAACTTGATATTGTTAAATAAAAAAAAAAGAAATACCTCTCGGAATTCGGGGAAACTCGCTCTGACGCACGTGTTTTTTTAATGCGAGCACTTCGGAAAAACCCATCAGGGTTATACTTCGAAGAGGGGGTTAAGGGGCGTTGAACTTGAGAAAAGCAGCGGTCAGGGTCTTTGTGGTTTTGCCTTTGACGTCATTTAATCGAGATGAAGCATGCTCCCGACAAGATGCAAATATGCAACAAAGGTTTTTCTGGGAACGATCGCCTCTTCAAAATGCCGAGTTCCAATCTCGTTCTATTATTTCACGTTGTGATAAGATTTAACTTATTGAAGAACTCAGTCTTCTCTTATTAAAAATGTTCATTCGCAATGATATTTATCACTGTGACGGTTTTTTTAAAACCTAGAACACAAAAAGTCACCCCTGGCAAACACCATATATTGATAATTTTTACTCGAAACAAATATATGTGAAATTTTTACATTATATTCATTAGAAAATTATAGAAAATTTAATTCGTTATGGATAAATGGATACTAAAATCCCTTTAATTTAAAAAGGGGGTCGAAATGACGTTGTCAACGCACAAAGTCAACGCTAAAGCTAAAGTAAAATGTGAAATATTTTCAGCAGTTTCATATCAACTGCATCATATTTCGAAAGCCTTTAAAAGTATAAGAAATCTAGGTATAATGAACGTAGTTAACGTACTTTTTAAAACAGGGTCATTCAATGACTATCGTATTGATGTTACGCCGTGTGATCAAGAATTCACACATAGAATACTGTAAGGTATGTAAATATGTCTTGAGATTTTTCTCTGTAGTTTCATTTGCTCTTTTTTGCTGTATTCGTTTTAGTTTTTTTACTACAGTTCTCTACTTTCTTAAAAGGAATTATGTGAATTCTTCACACTTGATTCAAATGTATAGCTTTTTTTTCTAAAAAAAAGGTGCTTCTTTCCAAGAGGTCAACACAGTTCGAGCCATTTGACACTGAACTCTGAGAGCTTTGGGGGGAAAAGAATGTGCGATTAAATAACTATAGAAAAATTATAAAAGTCATCAAAAGAATGTTCTTATATCATGCTTAAATACTTTTCAAAAACTTCCGTGTATCTTTTTTTTCTTCCATTCTTCATTCCAAATCAAGACGAATAATTTCTTCCTGTTCCAAAAGAATTACCGATTGTAGGTGATTAGATAGCTCGTTAGCTTCCAATCTTCTAAGAATCGATTTCCGTGAGAAATGGATATTAGAAATATTTCGAACGTTTCATAGCAGAAGCTCAAATTATAGTTTAATGTCAGTTCGGAAATTCTTACTGCAAATTATCCGAAGAAACCAAGGTCATAATCGAGGGGGGAATCTCATATGAAGAATTTTTACATTGATAAGAATAGAATTTCTAACGACATGGAAGAATGTTTTTTTAAAAAAAGAATTATCTTTCACGGGCCTAGTGAGACGTGGGAATTATATTTCTCAAAAATTATTTTCAATTATATTATATATTCAGTATTATTTTACAGTATGCTTGGAATTCATTTAGGTTTTTATTTTCCACCTTCCTTACCATGATATCTGCCTTAGATATGAGTTAGATGGTTTTTAGAGCTATAATAAACATTATATAAAAACATTTCAATTTGGTAGTTATTTCATATTAATTATCTTCTCTTACCATTGTCATATTTGAAAGGATTTTCAATTTGTGTAAAGTTTATTTTTTATGTGAAATATATATTTATCATATGTGTGACAATGATTAATAATAAAATTACTGAATTGCAAAATATTTATCAAAGGAACCAATTTTTCGCTACTGAATTATTTCCAATTGTTAGGTATTAAAAATGAGGATTTTTAAGATGTTCTCATGTTGTTTTTCATTCGTTTTTCCTAAAAAACTAAAAGAGGAACATAATTTTACGTTTTACTCGAAATTGTATACTTTTTTCTAGCAAATTTTATTTACGAATCATAATCAAAACATGTTTAAATTCACAACTCCAGTGAATAAAAAATTAAATTAAATCCGGTTTATTTTATTTTAAAAAACTGTCTTGGACTATTTAATATGATTTTGCAATTTTTTAAACCTATGAACACGAGAACAAAATACTTTTAAATTTGTCGCCAAAAAGGCTATTATATTCTTAAATTGATAACAGAAAATAGAAATTTCATCTATACAAACACCCTTATTGGTATACATCTTGACATTCTGCCAATTTATATTCATTATTACTTTACGGAATTCAGGAGTTTCGACAAATCTACAGAAACCACAATAATTAAGTATCATTCTTCGAACAAACAATAATTAATAAAAGAAATACTATTCAGCTAGTTTCCAATTAATTTATAAAAGTTTTTTTCCCACTTTAGAAAGCACAATCCCTTTAACGATTTTCTTTATGAATTCAATGAAATTTGATAAAAATTCAAATATTTTTAAACACTGAAAAAAAACTTCATTATTTTATCTAAATTAAAAATATCATCTAAATAAAAAGCATTTTTAATCTTCTGAAACAAGAAATGTTATATCAAGAGAAACACAAAAAAACTATTTCACTTTAGAGCAAATCCACCATCCAAATAATTACTTCCTCAACTTAGCTCATTCGTCAACCAATACCCAAATTAGAAATAGTTTATTTTCTCTAATTCTTCCCCACGTCTAACTTATTGAATGAAGATGTCACATGACGCATGCTGTTCACCTCATTTCAAAAGGTCACCAGACGAATTTACCTAATCTATGACTAATCTTCAACACATTTTGATAGGTACACCCCGCACCGTTGCAATGCAAAAGACGGTAGAACACACCAGTTTCCGTGTGGGAATTCGCGTGTGTATTGCGTTTATTTTGGATTTACTCCTACAAATTACTGGTTGAGTTTTTCGGTCTATTTAATAGAAAGCAAGATAATTTCGTCTTTTTTTAAAACAATATTTATTTTATTTTATGCACTATATTTACGATATTTATATATTATAGTTAAATATAAATTATATTTGTTTGATTTATATACTATACTTTATATTCACTATTTTTTGTTATTTACTATAACTTCATTTTTAAGAAAGATTTAAATTTTATCAGTAATTTTTCAACAAACTACCTGCATCGATCTAAATATGTCTTCTTAATGATATTGCGTTGATCAACTAGTGATATAATTAATATGATGAAGAATTGTTTAAAAAATTTCGAATAAATTAAATATATATTTTTCCCCAAGAGAATTAAACATTTACGAAAGTTTAACTTGTTTGTAAAATCATTCATTTATTATAAAAAGAAATACATAACGAGAGGAAATAAATAAAAAATAGTAAGACAATATAGTGCAAAGTAATATAACTTCAGTAATATACTATTAGCAAACTCTTCAGCTAAAAGCTAAGATTTTTTGAGATAGTTAATATTTTAAGGCGCTAACTTTTCCCTTAGTTTCTTCTAATATTGGATTCAAATAAAATTTCGATGAGAAAATAATGTTAAAAATATTGTAAAAATCTAAAAATATTAAAATTATTATATTTAAAAAAATCCAAGTCACCATTATTCAACAGTATCAAAAAGTAATCGATTTATTTTTTACATGTATGTAAGAGCTCACGAAACCCAAACCAGAAAAGCAGGAAATAATTTAATATGTACTATAACTAATTAGAACAAATCAAAAACAGGATATGTTGACAGCAAGATAAGTAATGTGTGTGACGATATTCATTCTCTTATAATCGTGTAATATATTTTCTTGTTAAATCTTATAGTGATGCATGATGTAAATAAGTGATGGTTTTCACAGATAATGAGACATCACCCCGAATGATGAGGGAATTAACTTGTTATTAATCAAACATGTGAAACAAAACAATTTATTGAAAAAATCAAATAGTGGGATTAACGACGAGATGAAGTTGTAATTTTTTTTATCTACGAAGCAAATTTAGCTATACTGTAGCTGAATAGATGAAAGAGAGGACTTTTAAAAATTAATTCCATAATCTATTAACAATTATTTCATATATTCTAAGAAAAATATATATACTTTTCTATATACATCCTCAAAAAGGAACTTTTGAAGGTAACACGAAAAATCCGTCCTAAGGTACGAAACATTTTCACTAATGATATTAAGACGAGAAGTATAGCACCGATAGAAGTATCTTATTTCGTTATAAATATTTTTAAACAAAATCATTTTTTAAAAGAAAACTGAACATGTGTCAATGTAAAATAACTATTTGACGTTAAGTTTCTTAGAAATTCTTTCCTTTTATTTACAATATATTAAAGTATATTTACTAAAATTAACTGAGTTTTTAAAAGTTAGGAAATATAACTGCAATGGCTGGAAAAGTCTGTGAGAATGAATTTAATTTTAATATTCGATACAGATCTAATGCTTAGTACATTTCCAAAAATTTGATATTTAAGTACTTTAAGAAGACAAAGTACGATTCAATTGACAAAAATAGGTCAAAAAATCAAAACTAATTTTCTTAGCCTAAATTATTCTTACATACTTTTCTATAACCTCACAAAATTTGAAAGCTCTAAATTTTAAAAAAACGTTGAATTATGATAGCTTTTATGTTCATTTTTATTCATATCCCTATGGCAAATCAAAACTTTAATCTTACTTTTCTCAGAAAGAAAAAATAACTAGTCTGTGTCCATTTAAAATGCTGTCTTTTTTTCTATTGTGCCTAATGTTTTGATTTTTTTACCTATCGCTAATAGTACATGTAACAAAAGTTGGTATGCATTTTTGAATCAAAGCAATACTTATTTTTAAAAAAAAATAATTGAACTCAGAATTTATGCATTTTTAAGGACTTTTCAATAGGCATTCATAAAAAGAAATATTGTACGAATACCAATCATGTTATCGCAAAACGCATAGCAACTTTTGTTATGCATAGTTTGACGTACTTGTAAATCAAATTTCATGCGTGTACGTAAAATTTTGTAGGGGAGGAGTATCATTTTAAAATCACTTCACAAATTTTAAGTTTTTTCCTTTAAAAATTAAATGGCTACCTTATTATGAAATTTTGAGCACAAAATCTGTTTCACATAGTATACACACATAGGAGGCAACCACAAATATTTTGAAAATCCTTAAATTAAAAAATTTTGCGTAAACCGTACCATTGTAAATAGACACATTTTGATTACTTCATATATTTATTAAGAGCATGGATTTGTTATATTACACGCACACACAACTGATAACACAATAAACTTTTTCAAAATTCTGTCTTATCTTGAAATCGCTACAGTTTTATACTCTATTAACACTAATATAAACTGAGGACCATACTTGTGAAGAAGTTATGGACGCGGGGCATTTAAACTATTTAAAATAAATTTTTTTAGCTTAAAGAATACAAAAATTTTAGCAAAACCTGTTTGCAAACACTTATGGAGAATTACTTAAGACAAACATATTTTTACTCTAAACCTGATTTTATATCATTAATTCATTATTCCAGTATTAATCCATTTAATTTTAAACTTAAAGCATCAAAATTCTAACATCGTATTTGGTGTTGAACAGACAATGAAAATACTTCAGTTTTCTGATATTTAAAGTATTTGAACCAAAAAAGTTAAATGACGTTTGATTTGGACACTTCACTCTAGCAAAAATTTAAAATGGGAAGTATTTAATTTTTATTCTCAAAACAAGATTTCAACGTTGAAGAGATTTTTTTAAATGTTTTAGACCTACGTCATTTAAGTATTACTTTTAAAATAGAGTAATAAGTACATAAATGAGGTTCCTGATATAATATATAATGAAATATATTTACCTTCAAAAGAAAATATATTACAAAAAATGCGTAAGTTTTATTTAAATCGTAATTAATCAGCTAACAAGTTCTTTTGAATTTCTATTGAAATGCGTAGTTTTATATCATTAGTCTTATTGAATCGTTTAATCTTTTTGAATATTTTTTTTAAAAAAATGCATTTAAAAATGATAGATTAATACCAGTTTTTCGAGTATTATGATGATGGATTTGAGAAAGAATATTAACTTAAATATATCTTTTTTAACCTTTAGCGTTATTGAATCGTTAACTATATTTTTTTTGTAATTAAAAAGGAAACATAATCACATTTTAAACAAATTCTTTCGAAGCTACTTTATTTAAACATTATTTTCAAATAAGAGAGCGCGAGAAAGAAAGATAATTTGGAAAGAAAGAGGGGTTTTTTTTAAAATAATGAACATATACAACTATAAACGAAACTCTTATTTCTTAGCAGTATATTCTGATATATTTGTTAAAGAAATACTTAAAAATATTTTGGAAACCAGAATTAGTTTCGGCGTGCTTTTCCCAAAAAAAATCTTATAAGACGAATTAATTACCAAAGAAATGTTTTCATACTTTGAATTTTAAGTGTACTTTGTTCGAGTCTCGTTTTGTCTTTGTCGAACTATATGTAAATAAATTTATCTCATTTATAGATGAAGACAAATAAAATACATTTAATTTCTAAATAAATATTTTTTAAGTAATATAATAAAAAAATTTTTTTTTAATTTCAAGGATTTTTTTAAATGTATTTAGCAATGTCAAAGTGCATGCTAGATATCTAGAAAATTTATAAACGATATAAATTTTGTTGCAATATAATGTTTAAAATTTTAACAACATACAATTATTTTCCTTTCAAATTTTGCGATTGTAACACAAAATATAAGACTAATACATGCATTTCAAATATTTGAAAAAAATTAACTGATCTCACGCATTTATAAAAATTTAAAATACCAAAACAGAGAAATAAATTTCAAAACACAAATTTTATAAGTACAAGCATCCAACTTACTCTCTTCTCACAGACAATTCCTTCTCAATTTCCAATGCGATTAAACAACCACATGAAATAAAATGTTAAACAACCAGAGAAACTGATGAGAGAGGACCACCTTTAAGCACCCTCAAAAATTATTCAACATGAATGCACGACGGCAAAATACAGAATGAAATGTCTCAATCCCAGAAGATCATGATATACTCCCCTACTTACCGTTAGTACCAATCATTTCCGCCTGATGTTTTGGAGAGTTGGCCTTGACCTTCTACGAGCAAAACCAGCGGCACATCCAAGTCGCGAGCTCGATCACAAGTGGCAAGGAATCATGGCATGGCAGCCCAAATATCTATCTCTAGGACATTCTCAAGCCGCGGGGTAGGTACCGGTTGCTTTTTCTGACCTCCTCCTCCGGTTCGGGTAACTTCGATTCGGCATCACTCGGCAGCTGTCAACCAAGAGCTTTCTTTTCGTCACAACAATCAGGTTTTTTCCCCCCAAGTGTGCAGGTATATCCCCAAAACGCTTTCTTGTTGTTTAATTGGCTCTTCGATAATTCGAAGACTCGTGGCAATGAAAGTGTGACTGATGTCGAGAGAAGTCAGGTATTTGGGGCCAAGTTGTATTTTTTGGGAAGATAATCGTTCGCTTCGTGTGATTAGTTTATTATTATTTTTATTATTACGGTTGTTTGTTTGCGGAATTGTTTCTCGGCGCGCTTGATTGATTGGAACACGCATTTTTACGATCTCTCAAAGATTTTGCCGTGTCGATATAAATGGCTTTATTTATTTGTTTGCAGGAATCATTTGAGGGATGTGATAATGCGTAACTGTGTTGAATGAAAGGGTACAAGTCGGATTTATTTTGAACTTGCATAACTTTTTTATTTGTTTTCAGCTGAGCTTTAAAGTTAACGAAATCTTAAGATTTTGAAAACATTGGAACACACATTTTTTAAAGCTGATTAAGATATTTTCTGAATGAATTCTCGACATGGAATTTACAAGTTCTTTCGTATATTTAAAAATGGCTCTTAATTGTTTAGTAATAAAAAATGTATTCGGACAATTATTCTTTGCTGTATAACTGATTATATACGAAACATTTATAATGTTCTTCAGTATTTCTATTATTTTGCTGATAATTTAGAATTACAAAATATATTTAAGAGATGAGATACACTGAAAAAAAATTTAATATTTTTTCATATTTTCACGTTTGTATTTTGTTCATTTTAATGTTTTATTTGAAAATAAAATCCCACTGTGTGAATATATTCGTTTAACTAGTGTATTGAAACTGTTACCACAAACAGGATTACAGTAGCTACACAAACTACAATTAAGAGCATTGTATTACGTGATTAGTTGTGACACAGATTGATTGCGGTAGAAAATTATATTAGGAAATTGCTTGCTCTGAAACGAAAGAATTGGGACAAAACTATTAGACTTATAGGGTGAACAAAAGTAAATAAACACGAAACTCAATATACATATACAAAATTCCCTGGTTTTGTTTGAAAAGTACGAAAAAGTTAAACAATAAAAGTGATACCACTTGTGTGTTGTTGCTGCTAAAATGTAGCCGAGCTCAATTTATAATGCTAAATGAATTGCAACGGTGATTATAATTATATCGGTGGCTTAAAATCAAAATTGTCGGCCATGTGATTGCTAGATAAATAATCTTTCTCACTCATTTAAACGCAGGATTCATTTTAGGATGCATAATGTCTCTAAAAAGACAGGGAATTTAAATTATTTTCTATTCGTGTGGAAAGAGCAGGATGGTAATCGACCATACATCTAACGAGGAAAAAAATAATATATTTTAGAGAATTATAAGAGAAAATAGTGTAGCATCCATCTTTTTTTGTAACCACGATCGCTTAGAGTTTGTTTATTAATGAAAGAAATCAATCAACAGGATATAATATTCAAAATAATTTGCGCTTGATGAAAATCGTTCCTTATTTCGAATAGAAAATAAAGTCTATTTGATGTAAGTGTCAAAATATTTGATTTTAAATTTGCATATACAATGATATCGACAGACGGTTCAATCAAAGTATAACAGCATTTTTATTTGGGATAGAATATTTTTCAAAAGCTACATAGCATTGACACCACCATATGAATACTATCATATATATATATATATATATATATATATATATATATATAACACAAACAAAAGAAAAACTTAACATCTGTCAAATGGTATATCATTTTATATTAATGTAAACCAAATTTTAATCACTGATAGCCTTGATATCAATTAGACCAGTGATTAGAAACTAGTATTTTTAAGTGACAGGCATTTACATATTTGACAATTGGAATTGTTCAGCCTCAATAAAGAATTTCCAAAAATGCAAAATGATTAATTTATTAAAAACTTACATATATTTTAAAAAAAATAGAAATGCGTGTGTCATGAATTTCCTTTTGGAACGAAAGAAATAATCGAATTTAATAAATTTTACATGAAAATAATGTTTACTCAATATAATTTCACGCTACATTACTTCTGCAAATTGTTACTTAAAAACGATATGAATGATTGGGAAAAATTTGTCTTTAAAGGAATCAGAAAAATTTGTAGTTTTTGCAAATGTATAACATGGAAATAATTATTTTAGATTTTATTTTTCAAATTAAGTTTCCATTTGTGTATAACTTTTGAATTAAATGCATGATTATAGTTAACCGATTATTCACTAACGTTACACTCAGAAGCAATACGAGGTCTGTCGGGGATGGACCTCGCAATTTTGAATATCGATAAAATGATGAGGATGACACTTGAGCTGGCATCCCACTCGCCACACAATCCCATCACTCCAACGAGAGAGCCTTAACAGATTTATAACATGCATTAGTTCATCTACATAGCGAGTCCTTAGAATCAATAAAATTCGAACCCCCTGTTCGACAAAAATACCGCCGACCACGAGTTCGCGACAGGGATTAATCAGTCGACTACTCTTCTGTGTGCTATTGCATTGTTATTTTTTTCAGTATAAATCCTAGTACAAGCATCAGTACCGAACTACCAATTCGTAAATGTTTTTCAATATTAATATTCACCACTAGTAGTATAGTTTGCATCAGAAAGAATATTTTGAAATAAACTGACTATATATATATATAGAATTTTACATCACCAAAATTAAGAACGTTTTTTATCTTATTGTTTTCTGTTTCGAATTAAATCGTATCATTAAACGAAAAAGAGTTCTTCAAATATTATCATAGTATTTCAGAGAAACCAAAACAGGAATAAGAAATGGCTATTTACATTAGGTATAATAAATAAACTACCTAAAGATATTTTTAGTGTTTGATGGAACTTTTTTTTAATTATTTGCTTACTGAACTTTTAAATTTGTTTATAGAATTTAGTAGGTGGGTACTTTAAATGTGTTTTTGAAAGGTATTTTACTTAAAGGAAATTTAATCTTGCTATTTTTATATAAATACTTATTTTGCACATTTCAAGCAATTTCCTAGAATTAATACGAAAAACACGTTTATGTGTAGTGTACATAAAAAATTCTGAATATACAGTATTGCGATTAATTATCATATCGCGTCCCTCTACGGAAATTCTGGAAATATTATCGAGAATTTGCATCGCGAGATTCTCTCGTTTCCATAAAAATAATTTGTCTTTGACCCACTTCTCGAATAAAGAAAAGTAATACTTGTACCGAATGTCATCTAAATTTATTTACCTGAACATGAAAAACAATTTTTTAAAAAGAAAAAGAGAAGAATTGTGATGTGTTAATGCGAAGAAAGATGAAATTTCACACTCTACTTACGACCGGAATTGAAAATGTCTTGCGTAATAGCGTCAGACCATACTAATGTTCTTCAAACATATAATTATGCCGGCTCAACAAACGATTTTTTTTCTTTGACAAAAGATTTCAAAAGACGGATTTATGAATAGTAAGGAAAGTCTCGTTCATTTTATCAAATAACAGCTTAATTATTTTCTTAAATATTTTTCAAAAGGTACATTTTAAAAACGAGTTTATATAAATGTATATGTTACCATTAAAGTGTGAAATTCGTTATTTCAAAGAATAACTAGGTGTTTCGTGAAATAAATAGACAAGTCAGTTAAAGTATATAAAATTAATGAATTCTACGATTTAACTAGATATTCTATAAAATAACGATTACTTGATCGTTAAAGTATGAAATATGGCACAAGTTCTTTGAAACGGTTCTAGATGCTTTCCAATTCGGAAAAAGAGATGGCCGAATAAAAAGAATTATATTCCAGATCTCAGTTCAGTACATGTGAGCGAAAATTTGCCATTGAAGATTTTACGAAAATTGAGGCAACCCTTCTGCAAAGCTCAAAGTTGTGGCACTGGACAAGAATCTAATAAGTGTCCGTGTAAAAAAAATGTGCTTGTTTCAAAAATAATATGTAATGAATCAGAGCTATCCTTACTCTAATAAATAATGAAAAGTAAAATAAAGGTATTTCATAAAATTTAAATTAATATTCTCTTACAGTTTTGTATGAAAATTTTTACACAATGTTTTTATGAAGAAACAGTTTTTTTTCTCAGCGTGTATTTCTTGGGGGGAGGGAGGGGGGTAGTATTTAAATATAACTATTGTTACAACACATTCTCTTTTTTTCATTTCTGTTTTTCTAATGGCAGCAATATGAGCAATAATACATTATATCATCTTCTCTCTTTTCCTTATTACTTATCAATTAATTATCCGAAATAGCGATAAATAAATTTTTCGAGTGATTTTAGCTATTTATGATCAATTAATTTATAAAAACCTTTGAAGTAGTTTATTCTTCACTTTAGCGGTCTATCATTAGTTATCTCATAAAATAACTGGGTAAAGTATGAAATTTTTCATCTATTATATACTTGAACTGACTTGTCTAGTTAATTCATGAAATACCTAGTTATTCTATGGAATAACTGAATTATACACTTTAATGGTAACATATATATAACAAAATATATCACTTAAAATTTATTTAAATTCTAATATATATGTATTTTAAACCTTAACTACGAATACCCCATTATTCTAAACCCCAGTTTCGTTCCATTTCCTGCGCTAAAAGTATTAAACATTATGTTTTTAAAAATTTATGCCCTATTCCTAGAAAAAGAATATCCTTATAGCTTATGCTTGCGTTACTCAACGACTGTTTAGCGCCAAGGTTTGCTCTACGCAATTTTTAAAAGTCACCACTACATTTTTTTTTTTTTCGTTTTATCCCGCTTTTATGACATCCCTATTATTCTCCCCTTTGTAATTCTCTAGCTGAGAGAAGCTGGAGATTCTTTTGTTTCATATTTCGAATTGTAGTTATACGTGTAGCAGGACGTTAACTGACCACTCTCCTAATGTTTAAATTACGTAAATAATCTCGTTTTCCTGTATCTGTGTGTGACTATTTTATACCTCCACTAAAATTCTAAAATGCTTTACATTGTACGTATATAGTTCAAAATTACGAGGTCCATCGCCAATAACCATAGAGTAGCTTCAAAGTGCGACGATAACCTTAACTTCGAGTACCCCATTGTTCTAAACCCAACCCATATATGCACATGCATATATAGATTGATAAAAATATTATTCTTGTATATTGATTATCTTATCTTTTTATTTCAATTAGTCTTAAACATTTGCTTATTTATATACATGATTTCATTTGCTTTTTGGCGTTAACTTAAACTTTTGATTTGCGTGCATTTATAGCATCCCCATTACGCTTGGCTTCGTATCCCCAAAAAAATTTTATGGTCCATGTCTTCATTAAAACTTATTTTTGTTCGAGTTGAACTTCGTATCAGACCGGATGCAGAAAGCAGTCAACGAGCGAACGCTCTTTACCTGTAGTCCAAGTACTCAATAATATTTTTTACCGTAGTAAAAAAAAAAAGGTTATTCCATTAGAACACAGAAGAACAATAATTTAATCTGCAGGGCAGTCAAAACAACCTCTCAGAACCTTTTATTAAACTCTCATTAAAATTTTAAATATTGTTTTGGTTTTCTAGAAAGTTCTGTGGTCGAACACAGATTTATCTGCATTTTTTCCTTGCGATTTTTTTTATAGATAATAAATTGTATCTGATAAAGAAAGAACTGCGGTAAGACTGTTCGGGGAAGATTGCTTTGATTAAGTCTCACACCAAACAAGCAATGACAATTCGGCGTATTTTCTTAACAGAAAAGTTGGAAGAGGAAAAAATGAGATAATAGAACTTATTGTGGTTACATAATTGGAGGAATAAATACGCGGATTTAACCCAATATGCAATGTCAATTTGTTTCTGTGATTTATAAAATGATAATAAAGGTTATCTAGCAAATTTTTTGAGGGGAAAAATGAAAAATTTATTTAATTGATGTGTTAAGTTGAATATTTTGGATTTTATGTCTTTCATATTTTTCGTTTTAATTCACACTTCAGTCTCGTTCCTTATTTCTCTTACAACATATGTTATTCTACGAATATGTGTGTGCGTGCTCAAAAGTTCAAAAGATGAAGAGTGTCCGGAAATTACCGTTTAATCCGGCGTATAACGCGCCTGTCGTAAACCGCGCACCTATGCTTTCAAGCTGCAATTTTTAGTTTTTAGGCATATTCGCTATACAACGCGCTCATCCCCCCCTCCCCAATTTAAGGACAAACCAAAAAGGTACATGTACAATATACTCTTATGTTTTGAAGAGAGTCCTTTATTCCAGATTTTACCCCAAGCTTTAGAAAAAGATTTGGGGGTTTTCAGTTGTTATAGTCAATTTCTTTGTCAAAAGAACTAAGGCTTGAAGTGTCACTTGGCTGGAAAACAGGTTTTCGACGCCAATTACACTAAAAACGTTAGTAAACGTAATTTTCGATTTTTTTAAAAAAAAGTTTTAATTTTTTGAGGGCTTTGTTTTTAAAATATACTTTTCAAATTTGCCACACAGATAACAAATAAGTTATTTTTAAACAAAAAATGTAAGAAAAAAAGTTGCATAAATGATTTTTTGTAAAAAGTGTATAAGACAAAAAACACAAAAACTTTTTTCTAAATCCATAATATTTAAGCAATATTTTCAATCTTTTAGCAAAGCATGGATAACAACATTTGACCCTTGGAAAAAAGTTCTGTGTAATTATTTTTATCAATAACGAAGTTATTAAATGTTTAGTTAGAATTTTGAGTATTTTTTGAAAAATCGCAACAAAAAAAAAAAAAAAGGTTTTCGGCATTTTATATTTTAAATCCTTGATTCTAAAAGAACAAAGTATGAACATTTTTAGTACAGAATTTCGATACATTACAATGATAAGAAATCCGTACAGAACGATTGAAAAACTCTTTTCATAAAAACGCATCAATATTGACTCATTTTAGAAAAAATCGTAAAAAATGCAAAACGTTTATGCCGTATTGTGGCAAAATAAGTAATCTTTCCTATTCTGTAATTATTTTTTGTCTGATTTCGGTAAGAAAAGAATTATCGCAATTTTAAAAACGAAGAAAAAGTAGAAACTCTTTCTTCTTTTTTCGGACAGAGATTTAGCACATGCGCAGAAGCGCGCGCAATGTGATTTTGTGTGTTAACGCTTTTATTATATAATTTCACTCCTCATAATTTTTTCATACCAGGGGCTTTACATGAAAATCGACTCTTATGGAGTTAACTCCAAAAATAGTATACTTCAAGAATACAACTCTTTAAGTTCATAAGAAATGTCATTTCTTTTAAAGAAATAGAATTTCTCGATACACACATGCAGAAGTCTAATTTTTTTCTCTCTCTATGCTCATCTTATTTTATATTTAAAGCTCTCATTTTTATACCCGGTAATTTCGATCTTATTTTTTGTGTTAAAAGTGCGCATTACACGCCGGATTTAAAGGTAAATATCGTTTCATTGTATTACATCAGCAACGGCAGTATCGGAGTTTAACCCTTACACTCACACATACACACGTGTCTCTGGTTAGTTGTCGATACAGGGACGTTGTTCCAGTCGGATTATGTTGTTTCAACGCGTGTTAGTGAGCTTTCAAAACGTTTAACACTAGAACATTCGTCGGTGTCGATTGGACAGTGGAGCCTGTTTAGTTTGTTTTCCTTTCCGCATTTTTAAGGGATTTTGAAAATTTTTCGAGATTTTTAATCATTATCCATAGTGATTACACAGAAAAAGTTTTGTGACTCTAGGTTAATTTAGAGAGATTTCCTCCTAAATATACCTAGAACGTCCGCTGGTATCGTTTCGACACCAAGGCAATTTATCATTATAAATAGCTATCGTTCAGCAAAAGATAGTTCACTAAGTAGATACCAATAGTAAAACAAACTTCCGGAAGTAATATCGCAGATTTATTTGACCTTGAATGTAGCGTTACTGGGTTCACAGCGGAATTGTCAATTATACTAAAATCGTTGTGTCTAAATGTTTCGTAACATTGCATTTGCTTATCTGCTATTACGTTCAAATTACGTAAGTACAAGAAATTTAAAAAATCAGGTAAGTTCTGAATTTAAAGGAATTACAGTTTCACTAAAACGCAAAAAGTGTAATGAAAATGCAACTAAAACAATGCGTGTCCGTTGCATGAAAATGGTTTGCCGAAAATGTACAAGAAAAATGGAATATCACTGTATTCATTGGAAGTGAGGTATGTGCAAAACATTATGCAAAAAAACAACAAATAATGATGAAAAATTTCGCATTCTCACAAACAATTACGATTTTGCTTATTATACTAATATTTATGAATATTATTTATTGTTCTATTCCATTTTACAAAATTAAGTAATTTGTTTTGTTACAGTTATTTATGATATAAAGGGTATATGAAAAGTACATGAAATGTTATTTTAAGGTCTTAGAACTAAACCACACTGAGCAGTAGTCCTGCAATTATTTAGTTAATACAATTATTATACATATTTTGTATCACGGTGTCGAAACGGAACCGGCGGACGTCAAAATCCTGGACGTTCTTGTGTTAAGACGATTGCTTTTCCCACTGACAGTGAGAAGCGTTCTGTAATCCACTTTTTGAACGCCAGGAATACTAAGCCAGTTGAAATTAATCGTCAACTTGTAGAGATTTAGGGTAAAAATGTTCTGTGTCATGGAACAGTGAGAAAGTGGGTTCGACAATTCAACGATGGGCGCACCAACGTTCGTGACGATGCACGGCGGTAGGAAACTACCTGCTGTCAATGATAGTTCGGTTGAAAAAATGAATTAGATAATTCCCAGAAACATCCAGTAACCATAAGATTGCTTTGTGATAAGTTTTCTCAAAGAGCTATTCAGAAATGGCTCTCTTTATTAGCGTTATCTTTCCTTGAAAAGGGTTTCGTCAATTTGGTTACCCAAAATGACAAATGTCTAAACAATGGTGAAACTATGTAGAAATATAGTTTCCATAATACTCTTTCATGTCATTGTTTTGAAAAAGATTTTTTATGCGTATTGTTCCAAAACGGTACTTGGTTTCTAGACACTCCTCGTAAAATTTGAATATACCTCTTTTGCTGGTGTTTTATTGTTATTATTTGTATCATCTGGTGGTTCAGTAAATCAGATAAAGACAACTCCTTTTTTTTTGTTTTTTAGAAAACTTAACACATAGAAACATTTTTAAAACATATTACGACACATTAAGTGAGTGAGTTAATATTAACGTCGCACTGTTCAGCTACACGAGGGCTTTTGGCGACGGACCACGTAATTTTGAACCATGGTCAAGTGACGTGGACGACACCTGAGCTGGCACCCCCCTCTCCTAACTACCACACCACACCAATGGGAGGACGTTTCAGCTCTCGACAGATTTAACGTGCATCGCTGCCCTACACGGCGGGTCTTTAGTGGTACTGGGATCGAACTCATGACATGCCTGCCATGGTTGGATACCTTAACCACTGGGCTACCGCAGCCCCACGACACATTAAGAAACAGGGGAAAACATATATGATTAAAACTTAAGTTGTATTATCAGGGCAACGACCCTTCAATTACAGCTTGCAACTATACAAAACGGTAGCTCACCTGCCACTGAGCTCTTCCACATAACAAACAAAAGTTTCGCGTTATAGAGCAGCGCCCTCTAGTAGACGCTTTTCAACATTATTAAAGTATCATTTGAAATTTAAAATTAGATAAAAATACTCATTTAAATAATTATTATGTTTATGAATTGTTTGAAATGTATCTGTATAAGTACACATGAAACATGCGTGGATCATGATTTGTTACTTAAAAAAAAAAATCCATCACACTTTGTGATCTTTACAAATATTTAACATAATGTAAGAAACGACATAGTTATTTTATCGATGATGGACTGCTTCTCCGGAAGTTTGTTTTGCATGTGTCCCAAGGTATTTGACTACGTTCGAATCCAGGATTTTGCGAAGGCTTATAAATGAATAATTTTTTTATACTTAGTGTCACTGAAATAGAATACACATATAAAACTATTTTAAGAGCATAATACAATAAAAAATTAATTAAATGTAATTTTTGGTAAAACGAAGCCCAGTGGCTGAGTGGTTAGAGCATCGCACTTCCACACCACTGGTCCGAGGTTCAAACTCCGTGCTGGGCAAGGTTGACTCGGCCTTTCATCCCTTTAGTGGATCGATAAAATGAGTACCAAGTTTGCGTGGGAACTTAACACTGGGGGTTTCGCGTCAGACTGACCACCTGACCGAGACATTCTCTCATGCACCTCAATGCCCAAGGTCGCGTATACTGAGTTGGGCACATTAGGCCTTGGCCCTCATGGACTGTCGTGCCATTGAGTTAAGTTAACTTAATTTTTGGTAAAAAATGAAAAAAAGTTGTACTTTTAAAACATTCCCCTTTTTATAGAAAATTCTTCTATAATGAAAATATTTTACAAATGTATCGTAAGACATCTGTAAAGAGCCTGAACTAGAATGTTTGCAATACATAGCTCAGAAAAGGATTTATTTTTATTTTAATACTACAGACCGTCAGACGTTGTCCTGTATACACATCTTAAATTCAAAAATTACAAACTTTTTGAATAAGTTGTAACAATATCTGGACCATTTTGATAAAAAAATTTTATAAAGAAAGTTATTACAATACCTGGCATCATGACATGTACAGTTACCACAATTCGACTTATCGATTGCGTGTGAGTATGTATTTACTATAAACCAAGTTGAATATAGAACCTATTCTGACTAGAAACTTAAACTTGTTTTAATTAAAGAGTAAAAAAGATAAAACTCGAGCTATTTTCATAACAGGTATACTTCTTAATGCACAAAAAAATAAATTTATCGTAATGCCATTGAATGTACAGTGTTTTTGGTTAATCCTTCAGGGGTATAAGCAAACAAATGCGATGGTTTGCCATACCTTGGACATGCAGCATATAATTGGCCATGCGAAAAGCAAGGGTTTTCTAAATCTAAGTCACAAATTGTCCTTGTTTGACCTTGTGACTTATTAATGGTCATAGCAAATACCAAGCGAATTGGAAATTGCAAACATTTGAATGGGTAGGTGAGTCTGAAAGAATCATTGGGGTCTGTGGTAGAAGTAGAACTTCACCTTGAAGTTTGCCGCTCAAAATAGTGACCGCAAGAATATTGCCCACGATCTTTTTATGAACAATCGCGCGTCCTTACATAATGTTGGCGCATTTTTAACTATTTGCAATATCGTACCGAATTATGAATGTAAATCATTCTCGAATCCACTTGAACCCAAACAGAAAATGTCATGAAAATCAGTCCAGCCGTTTAGGAGGAGTCAGTTACATACACACGCACAGAAGAATTACATATATAAAGATTATTTGAAAATATATTAATTAAAAACGCTAAAAATCATGATTCCTCTGCATTTTTGTAACAATAGACCCGGTTTGGCCAGTTTATTTGAAAATCGATTTTCGACGCCAACTTAAGTCATTTGTATAACAATAACGTTGTTACAACAATGCAGGTGAATATTAAGTTGAATGCTTTTAATGTTTTTAGTTAATATCTTTTTAACTAATTGCGATAACGGACCGAATTGTAAATCTAAACCATTCTTGAATTCACTTGAACCCCCACAAAAAGTTTCATCAAAATCGGTCCAGCCGTTTAGGGGGGAGTTTAGTCACATACACACGCACAGAAGATTTTTATATATAAAGATATATATCATAGCAGATAAATTTTAACAAAAAACAGCGGTTATTATTTCAACTCTGATCGTAGCTCTGAAAATAATGTGAATTTTTCAAAAATCCTAGGTCAGGCTCTGCAGAGAACTCTTAGCTCTACGTAAGACAAACGGTATTATTATGGAATCATTTTCCATAAAAGGAAAATGTTTTGGAATTACGCTATTTTTTTTCTTGATTTTTTTTTTTTTTGCCAAAAAATTGCGCATTTTAAAATTTTTTAATTGTAATAATATTTTAAAAATAATTTTATATGTACAATCTAATTCCACAGTGACACAAAATATATGTAAAAAAATTATTCGTTATGAGCTTTTCCAAAATCACGGCCCCGAATGTAGTCAGTAACCTTAAAGATTGTAGATAATAAACAAGTAGTAAACCAAAGCACAGCGCTGAAGTTTACCTAAGGTTAACAGCAGATAGATCTCGCAATTTGTCATCTTATCGAAGGACGAGCTGCTGTGTTTATTCTTTAAGTGAAATAAAGTTATGATAACAGAAATATCGGTCGAAACGCTTGAATTAATGAAACTAAAAATGAACTCATTTGACTTTGCTAAAAAAATGTCCCTTCTATTACTCCTTTCGAGAGTTTTATGTCATTGAGTCGGGTGACATCCAGTAGAATCAGAGCAACTTAGTCAGTTGCCTAGGTTACATCTCAATCACCAAAAGGAACAATTAAACGCGAAGCTATTGGAACCACAGACAGGTTAAAAAACGGTACAATTTAAACATGCACGCATTGATACTAAGCCCATATTATTGGTAAATACGTGGGAAAATTAAGTAAATAAAAAAAATTTAATATCGTTTAAAGCTCTATTGATCCATATAACATGCTCAAAACGTTGACATTTTATAGTCGCTGAAAACTGTAGTCCCTGAACTTTATGCTCCCTTAGATTAATACTTTAGACGATATTTTCATGGATTACTTGAAAAACACATATATTGTAGCATTTTTTGTTATTTCCATCTTTAATACATTTTAATGCGTAAAATAAAACTTTATTACTTGTCATGCGATTTGGTTCATTATATATTAGATTGGTGTAGATTGCTGTGTGACATACGGTGTGTGTGTGTGGGGGGGGATTATTTTTGACTTAAAATACCTATAAAATAGAGAATATAGAATTACTTGTAAATGAACAAAATAGTTTTTATATAATTCAATAAATGTATTTTAGAAGTTAGGTGAGTGAGTGAATATTAACGGCGCACTATTCAGTTACTCGACTTTTGGCAACGGACCTCGTAATTTTGAACCATGTTCATGGTCAGCGACACCTGAACTGTACCCCCTCTCTAACTTCCACACCAACGGGAGGATGTTTGAGCTTCGACGTGTTTAACGTGCATCGTTCCCCTACACGGCAGGTCTTCAGTAGTACTAGGATCGAAGTCATGACACGGCTGCCACGAGTCTGTTCCTTTACCACTAGGTTACCGTGGACTCCTTAGAAGTAGGGGACAAATTTCCCTAAATGTTGTAAACGGGAACGTTTTAAGACAAGATCCAATTGGGCTCAGCCTCAGGAGGGGCTTTGACTTGTGCCTAGATTTCTGAGATTGTGAGTCACGCGCTTTTATTTCTTACAGGTTATCCTTTGCATTAGGATTTGGCAACGTATGTTATGCACGGTCTACTTAAAAGAGTCACAGGAGGAGTCTACTGTAACATCATGACCCCGTTACTTTCCTTAGTAACATGGTAGCGTCAGGGATCACATAGCTAATTGCCAAAAGACAATTCATTCTAGAGTAAATAATAAAAAGACTATTCATTTTTAAAACTTCACATTACCTAGTGTTTTCGAAATAGAAAAGTTCTATGTCAATTTCAATTCTTGTATGCCAGTCATTGCGCCACTGACTTCGCATTTCACAGTTAGGCAAAGTTCATCTCAGTAGGTAAAGTTCATTTCCCGAGGACCTTAAGCCCGACTGTCCCCCAAACTCAATAGAGAAGCTCCGAAGAGCACAAAACTTCAGAGCGAAGTTATTTCGTAAAACGGAAAGAGATCGAGAGTCCCGTCAACTTCCAAGCCGACCCTATAAGCTACCTGGTAGGGTCACTTTCACGCCCCTAGTCACCTCTCATTGGAGCGTGTAACAGATCTGCACAGTCTCTCCTCACTGTAGTCCTACTTCTTTGGTGCGTGAGGACAATAGCCTGCACGTCCAATCCCCACTACGAAACGTCATCCCATTTACCATCTGGAGACTACAACTTGTCATGTCACATTTTCCTGAGGGTGCGTCTTTGTCGTGACCGGTCGACATTGCTTTTCATTCAAGTTGTTTGCAGCCCAGATGTGCAAGGGGAACCCAACATAAAATATACTGTTCCTCGAAGCTTTCTTCCTATAGAGATCTTTATTCTCCACCCACCCCCTTTTTCTTTCTCTTTATTTATTTGTTTATTTTACCCAACTGGTCTCGAAAAAAAATAATCCTCTTTCCGGTGCTTTTTTTAACCAATTAGGGGGGGATATCAACAGGAAGGGTTGACGCCAACTGAAAATATGATTCAAGGAAAAACATTTGACTTTTTATTATTTTTCTTTCCTGTCTTTCTTTCTCTTTTTCAATTCCTACTATTAGCTCATAATCTCTATTTATTTATTTATCTTGGTGGAATTTTCAATCGTTAATAAAATAATACATTTTAAAGCGCTCAATTAAGCTGAAATTTTATATACAGGATTATTTTGGATGACAATACAATAATATAATAATACTTAATAAAAATTAATTTATTAAAACTAATTATTTAAAGAATTACAAATACAGCCTCGTTGGCATCATTTTTGGCGACTTGTGCTAAAACTTGAATAGGTTTTTTTCTCATGTGTTAAAGTATTCAGGTGAACTGAAATTTATATACACGATTGTTTTGGATGGCAATACGATACTTTTATGATAATTAATAAAAATTAATTACCACTTAATGTTGTGATTCTGTCATATGTATATACATAGTTATATATTAATTGTAACTATTTAATTAAAAATAACTAAAATAAATTTTTTCTTTGTTGGCCTAAGTAGGAATTGACTTAAAGGAAATTTTTATGTTACTTGTTTTTTTCCTTTGGTCTGTTTGGTTACTTTTCTTATTTATTTATTTATTTTGAATTTGTAAGAAAATTGGAATATGTATATTCTTTTTTTCCTTCTCTTATACTCCTTATGTTATTATTATTTTTATTATATTTGCTTTGTATATTTGTATTACGTTCATGCGCACATGTATGTATACAGTGCAGTTTCCTTTAAATGTGTATTTTGTCATTTCACTGTCTTCTAATGTTTATAAAATATAAATTTTTATTTTTTTTCAATAAAGTCTGGACGTGGGAGAGGTTGTTTCCCGAGGGATCGGTTTGTAGCTCTAAACCCTTCTTGGGTGAGCTGGGCTCCTTTGGGCATCCCTCCTATAAAGCGTTGTGACCAACGATCGTCTGTATGTCGGCGAAAGAAAAGGGATGACAACTTCAAAGCCATCTTCCGAATCAGTTCGCTTATGTTCTGCCGTAGGCATAAGGAAAGAATAGCTGGTCCTTTTTTTGGATATATAATGTCCCGTATGGATCACTTGATCCCGCATACGTCAATTTTGACTAGTATTGTTGGGGAGATCTCTGCTAATGAGCAGACGTCACACTACCTTTGTATAATGGCTCAGGGCCTCAAGAAGTCTTAAGACGTCCCTGATTGTCAATTTTCATTAAAATGTCGACATAAATAAATGCTAAACTATGCGCCGTGCGGCCTTTTCAAAAGTGCACTAGGAATTGAGATCTTGATATTAGTTGCTTTATTAAAAATAAATAGAAAGAAATAGCTAATAATATGAAGATATTTATTTAACACTACTGATAAAAGATCCAAAATTATATAAATACTAAGTATTCAAACAAAACACTTAGACAAAAAAATTTAGAGAATTAATCCGAAGCCAAGAAAATTTAATATTGTTTACAACATACAAATGTGTCCAAATCAAAAATGCTTCTAAATCGCCCTTTAGGGCTTTAGAACCATATTTGAGGTTCCCTTCAAGAAACGTATCGAAACTATGGATTAAGTTAATAACATCTAAAGATGCAAAAAATGGCATCATTTCTTTGTGAATAAATGTAAAATATCTTAAAAATTTGCTTGAAAAAAGGAAACACATATCTATATTGCTTGAAACATCTGTAAATATATTTTTTTGTAAATTATTTACAGATCACTTGTTTAAATTTAATGTCGTTAAATTTAATGTATCGATTAATAAAAAGAGAAGAACGAAATTTTGAAAATATATCTCAAGACATTTAAAAAATATTTTAGAAGAAAATGTCTGTTACCGTAAAATCCGGCGTATAACTTGCACCGCCGTATAACGCTCATCAATACTTTCAAGCTGCATTTTTTAATTTTAAGGTATAATCGCCGCATAACGCGCGCACCTTTTATTTATGAAGAAACCTGAAATACACGAATGCAATACTCTTGCGTTTTAAGGTCATTTATTCGAAGTATTATACCAGGTTTTTTATGAAATATTAAACATCTAGTACTACAACTCTTCAAATTCATAAGGTGTTTCATTTCTTTTAAATCAATAGCATTTCGATATATGTAGAAGCCTAACTTTTTTTAATGCTCATCCCTTTTTGTTTTTAAAGCTATTATCTTTATACCCGGCATATAACGCTCACCCGTGAATTTCTATCTTATTTTGTGTGTTAAAAGTGCGTGTTGTACGCCGGATTTTACGGTTAATATGTGAGGAACAAAATAATGAATAGAAGATATATATTAAAAATAAGTCAACTTTTTTCCTTAAGAATACGACTTTGAAATTCTTATTTTCACCTCACAGAAAAACAAATTACAATTTTCTAGAGCAATAAAAGAGTAAATATATTGTTATTAATATATTTTAACAAATTAATCTTATTTTCAGTTTCAGAGAAATCATGAGTCACTCCTAGGTGGCGTTTCGAAGGCCACACAATGACTCTGAGAGGCTTGAGGCCATTTTCACTTCCAGATACATTTTTATATGTTGCTGTTTTTATGTACTAAAAAAAAGGATGCAAATGGTTCAAGATATAAATTATGAAATGCCCTTAAATCAATGGTAAAAGTAATTCCTTCAATCCTTGAAGCCTCGAAAGAAAAAAATGAGCACACGTGTGCAGTTATGCTTCGAGGAAAATGGTAGACGCTTGGAATATTTATTAAGTTCGACAAAAATGAATGTATTGAGGATTATACTTAAAATTAATTGCATAAATATGCAACGTGTGCTAAGTAAATTTTTTCAGAAACATTTCCTAAATAGTTTTAAAATGGAAATTATTAAAATCCTCAAGTACTTCTCAGTTGTAATCCTCAAACAATAGCTGGAAAAACCGTATCTGTCTATTGAAAATAAAGAAATGAGAATGATTTGACATTGAAATGGTTTAATTTCGAAATGATATGTGTACAGAAATAGTTCCGTTTATTATTATTGTAATTCAAATGTACTAATTCCATTTTGAAACCCAAATTTAATCTCGTTCTTGAAATATTTTCTGTTTTTGTCGGCTGGATTTCGAAAAATGATGAATGATTTTCAATTAATCTGTTCAATGTCATCTGTCATATGTGTCTGCAGCAGTGGCTGATTTCTATGATATTTCAAAAATATTGATTTTAAGATAAATATTTCAAATTGTATACCTAAGTTAAACTATAAACCCCCCATACTTTTCCAAATTTTTTCAAAATTTAACATCAACGCTGTCTTTGAAATCATTTATTCTTTCGTTGAGTTGATGGTTAGCAAACTACGATCTATCTATATGGCCTTCCGCTGATTTCGAAACAGTTGCCTAAAAAATTTCAATTTAAGAGTTTTTTTAAAAAAATCATTCAAGGACGTGTTCTATTTTTTGCACATGCAAAAACTCCTTAGAAATTCGAATATTTTCTGCATATAGAAAATAGGGTTGCAATAATAAATAAACACAGTCGAACCTGTTTTCATGCGGTCTTTTTTTAAGCGATTTCCTTTTTGTGCGATTTTATTTTTGTGCGTTTTTTAAAAGCGATATTTTTTTATGTGATGTATGAATTTCAATGGCTTTGGCACCACTAGAATGTTTTATATCTATTTACTAGTGGCGTAACGGAGAATGTTGTACCCCCCTGAAAGTCAGGTTTCGCCTTTAATATTTTATAAATTGGGTAAATGCGTATTTAGCGTTAGTCAAGCCTTGGGCTTCTAGAGTCCTGCCCCCGTGACAGGACTCAATGTTTTTGGCTCCACTGCAATGTTTTCTACCTATTTACTAGTGGTGTAACGGAGAGTGTTAGAACCCCCTGAAAGTCAGGTTTTGTCTTTAATATTTTGTAAATTGGGTAAATGCGTGTTTAGTGTAAGTCAGGCCTTGGGCCCCTAGAGTCCTGCCCCCCTCGTGATGCGGGGGTGTGCGTTACGCCACTGAAATGAAGACACTTCAAGACGATCTGTTCATTTGTTATAAATAGTCTCCCGACAATGCATATTCAGTTGCTTTCTCTCAATGCTCCAGCAGCCCGCACTTGATTGAAGACGAAGTTTTCAATGACAGAGACATTATCAATAATTTGATAAATTATGAAGACGGACAAGAAGTCAGATTCTTTGAGAGCGGATAAAAATATGCAGGGAGCCAGCTTTCCAACAAATTGGAAAAGCATTTTCTTAAAATAAATACCAGTTAAGAAAGGAGTATAAAATTCCAAAAAGGGCTTCAATCATGTATAGTTGGTTATCGTGACATTTACAAGCAACTAACCACCCGTCCTTCGTCACAAAACTTATATCTTACTTTATGTTGCCAAAAAATAAATCAATTGAAATTGCACCTTCAAGTGACGAAAGCGATTTTGAACTTATTCACTACAGGACTTTGGATTGCGATGAGTAGCGATGAATTATGTATGTACATCTTAAAGACTTATCTGTATATACAATGAAAATCTATATGTTTTAAAAATGTTTCTATGTGTAATATTTAATTATTTATTTTGTTATGGAAGTAATCTTACATAAATTTCGTAAATAATTGGCATATTTTATAAATGCGACTTTTTTTATGCGATCCCTAACCACCGCATAAAAAAAAGTTTTCTGTAGTATTTCCACGAATTAGTTTGTTGCATGTAAGAATTTATGAAATTTTTGAATATTTTTTGTGCGATTTTTTATGCGGTCCTTATCTACCGCACAAAAACAGGTTCAACTGTATTTTTTTCTAAAGCTTGGAATAATACCTCGTACTTCTATCTCATCTCGTTCGCAGTTAGAAAAACAAACGAAATAAAAGCAATAGGAGGAAGTTCTGTTGTCGGCAACATTCTATTATAGAGTAAAAATCGATAAAATCCACTAAAATCCAAAATACATACTTATGAGTCATACAAACGATTAAGATTAATCGATAATTTCAAATTTTATGGAACTTAAAAGATATTGAATCATGTCCAATTGGATAATAAGAATATTTGTTGCATGGATACAATTTGTCATTCTAACCAACGGAATATCTGAAATAACACCATTGAGAAAAATGCTGAATTTATTTTATGGTTTGAATATAATGTAAATCAATTATTTATGTAGTCTAAACCCCAGGGTGTGCATTAAGTCGATCGCGATCAACCGGTGAACCGCCAAGGCATTTTGGGGTGATCGCCTAAATATTAGCGGTTTGTAATTATATTCCGAAATATTCAAGATTGGCTGACAGTATAACAGTATACAGACTAAGTCTTCTAGTGACTATAAGTACGAGAACTAACTTTAGATAAAAAATACTTTATTTTTTAATGAATTGTGAATTGTTCGATAATAAATGCATTATTTGACACTATGATATTTGTGACTATTATTATTATATTTATATCTTGCGTTTTGCTTTATAAACGCAGTTTTAAAAGTGTTTTATATAGTAGCTATGTAGGTATGTACATATTCCACATTTATTGTTAATTTATAATAAATATTGTAAACATTTTTCTTAGCTCACCACACCTATGCCATTGAGTAAGTACACCGCAGTACTTCGAAAAAATTAGTAGCCCGAGCCCTGGAAAAGTTTGTCTGTCCCTGGTCTAAAGAAATTTCAAATTCAAAGATATGAGTTTGATATGACTAGTCTTTATGATTTTTTTTGCAGACCTTATAATAAGCTCTGTTTCTCAAAATAAATAAGTGAAATAAATTTTAAAAAATGTTTCTCGAACTGAAAAATCATTTGTTACGAAATTTAGCCATGAAACAGTTTAAATTGTGACAAATTATTATGCACCTTTTTTAACGCTTTTAAATATCACCGAATAAGATCAATAAATTACGCGTCCTTGTTTTTATTCTTTTCGGATATAAGAGTTTTAAAAATATTCTTTCTAGTCTACTCACAAGACTGAAATATACCCTTGAATTTTAATTTTACGAAGAAAGCTTTTTGACAAGCTCCAGCCACTTTGTGCGGTGAACCTCTCCAAGCGAGATACAGAATAGCAACTGAACATTCTATGTTTCCTATTACACAACTTTAAAAACAACATGTTGCCATCAAGCAAAAGACAAATTCATAGTCGATGACGTTGGTAAATAACATGACAAAAAATTGTTATTTTATACAAGAAACATATTAATAATTGAATAGAAATTAGGTACAACATATAAATGAATAAGCAAATAAACAATTGATGATAAAAATACAATTTGGTTAATAATAAAAATACACACACACATCCAAACACTTTAAAAAAATATATTGAATTTTTGAAACACTTTATTTGCTACTCCTTCAATTTTTATTTTTCGTGTTATTTATTCAAATACCAAGAATAAATCACTTATACGCATATAATAATACATTTAAATAATGTGATGGAAGATAATTATGAACTCTTGATTTTTATGATACTTGGAATTTTAACGAAACATATTCACATGTCATCTGTCCCTTCACATTTTGACAGTATTTTTTACTGTAAGTCATTTTCAAGGATTAAGGATGCAGAAAGATAAATTTGAATAAAAATTTTTGAGTGACACCTTGAGAATTGATTAGAAATTGCAGTCATTTGCATAGAAAGAGACATTGATGCATTAGCTTCGCTAAAACAAGGTCAAATTATTGCATTTATTTTATACCGTTGAGGTTTCTTCAGATTTTACAGCGATAACAAATGGAGTCTTACTAGTATTGAACCTATTTTAATGTGCGTACAACATCGAGAATTTAAAAGAGCAACTGAAAACTAAGATTTATACATAATGGTTTTTATGCGCATACTATCTTATTTTTTAACAGGATTGCAATACCGCTCTGAAGTAGAATGAATATAATGTTCAACACGCAATTCAATCAGTTTTTGCTAGTTTTTTTTATTATACTACTGTCTATATATATGTGTGTGTGTGTATGTTATAAAATCAATAAAAATATACTAAACTGTCTCAGTTCTAACTTAATATTAAGCAATCGCTTAGAAAATAGCTAGACAGTACAGGACAAAGTGGAATAGCAACAATAATACAATAGCAAGATCTTAGACGTAGTAGTAAGATAGGAAAGTCAAACCTAATTTAAAGGCACAATATATGCATACATGCAGGGGGATTCACTACCAGATCGACAAACTGGTAGAGTGTGTAGGGGGTACATAGAGGACTTAGAATCACATAGAAATGCAGGGTCACAAATGCCGCAGTTACGAGCTATGGCGCAAAGCAAAAAAAGAAGAAGAAAAGGAACAGCAATACATTAATGGTACAGAAAACATTTTATTGAAAGGTGTACAACAACAGGTGCTCGAAATTACAGCCAGAAGTCGTCTGGTAGGCCTGACCGCGAAGATGCATGGAATTCCTTACGTTATGGAAAATTTCTGGTATGTCACGTATCCTCTCGGCAGCTTCGAGCATTTCCTTCGACTGAAAGAACCGGCGTCTCGTACACCAAACTCTTTATGTTAGCGATACTCCATCTGCGGACCGCATGTGGGCCAGCGAGCCTTTTTAAGTGGTCCGGCGATGGCCCATTGCTCTCTGAGAAATTCACTTATTTAAGAGCTTTGTATTAAAAATTTGGTGGGAAATTCTTCGACATGAAATCAAATATATCAGTTTTGGTTTTTGCTGTTGGCGCAGTGGAGTAGCGACAATTTTTTGGGTGGAACTAATTTTTAACTATCTTTCATATCTAGCCAGCGAAAAAATATCCGAAGAAAATATATCGCTTCAAGACGATTTTTACTGTTTTGTAGTGAAAAACAAACATGTGTATCAGTAATTGTTTCATTTGTTACGAAAGTGCTGTATTTAAAAAATACCATTTAACAGGAATCATTCAATGACACTTTTCCTCGAAGATCGCTTTCAATAGGTGATAAATAAAGCTTTCTTGAATAATATATGAAGCAGCAACCAAGTGATTTATCAGTGTTAATATCGCAGCGGAAACAAAGACATCCTATGAAGTTTGTTATATTATTGGTAATTATACGATGGAGATATTGTGAAGGAGTGTTTCTTAAATGCTTCTAATTTAGAGTTAGTGAGAAATAAAAACATAACAAATAATAAATAAAAAAAGCAAAATGCGAGTTATAATATTTCGATCAATTTTCCACATTTTAGATTTCCAATGTTAACTTGGCCTGAAAGCATTTCTCCCTCCCCCTCCTTCCCCATTTATCCTCCTGTTGTGGCCTGCGTGAAATAGCTGACATATGTATGCGGCCCAGCAGAAAAAAAGGCTGTGTACCCTGCTTTATGTGAACCTAGAAGAAGTTCATGCACTTCCGAACACTTGTTGCAGCACATACGTTGTACTGCAACAGGTGTTCGAAAGTGCATGAAAATATTTTGTGCCTCATTAATGTGTGTATTGATGTCTCTGTTCGTTCTCTTTGTTTTTCTTCTCTGCACTATTGCTCAAAACTACGGCATTTGCCAACCAGAATTCCAATGGGATTCCGAGTCGTCTCTGTACCCCCTACAAACCCTACCAGTTTTTCGTTCTGGTAGCAAAACCACCGGTATAAATATAGATATATTATATAGCTAGATTGATACATAGATATAGAGGTAGATATATGGCCAGATAGATAAAGAATGGTGGTAGCGGTTTGTTAGTATTATTAGTTTACTTTATTTTTATAATAATGCTGGGATTTTATTTGTTCAAACTTGGGTTAGAAAATCTGTTATCTTAAACTTGTAAGTTTTTAGATAGATGTGTATAAAAGTTTTGTACTTGAAATATAATCTCCGTGTGTGTCCATTTTCATCAATCCAATGAGTATAATGTCAAATCTGAATTCATCGAAATCATATTTTACAAAAAGAGTTGTTAAACTTTCATTGAATATTTTTGAGCATGTCTGAATTACTACAATGTTCACAAATTTTTTTGTTAGCAAATTTTTATGCTGTTTACGGCATGTAGTTTCCCAAATAATTCCTTTTCTGATACGAGTACTATTGTATAGTTAACGTTTTGCCTTATTTTTTAATACTTCACAAGTACTGCTTCGTCTAAAACTACACGTTCGTGTGGGATAATAATTTTATTATTAGTTGAAAATTTAAACTAATGTATTCAAAAATAATGCTTTCCATAAATAAATAAATAATGTCTTTTTAATTACATCTACATGAAGTACATTGTAAATTTAATAATATCACTATATATATATATATATATATATATATATATATATATATATATATATATATATATATATATATATGTACAGTCGAACCTCTATGCTGCGAATTTTTCTATTTAGCGAACTTTTTCCTGGAACATTTTACAATTTACTTCGTAAAATAACCTCTCTTATAGCGAAGTGCATTTTCAATGTAACGAACTTTTTCTTTTGTGATTCAATTTTTGTTCGCCCTTTTTTTAAAGTACTTCTGAAAAAATTTCAAGTTATTCTCTCATTAACACATTTTATGGTTGGTGGCCATACATTTTGAACTGGTTTTATTAGATCCTAACTCGCCGAAAGCAATAGAGTTCTGGAAGTTTTATCCAAGAAGTGCAACCTTTAACACCCATTGCCCAGTTCACTAGAAACATCTTTGACATCCTCTTTTACCTTCTGTGGAATTGCCCCGTGCCCCCGTGTTCTAATTATAAAATAATGTATGTTTAGTATTACTTGTACGCTTTAAATTAAAAAATGTCCTTAAAAGGCATTAATTTTAGTATAAAATTATTTTCTTAACATTGAAAATACAGTGAATTCTTTGACATTCTTCTTTCTTGTTTTCCTTGCAATTTTTTGTTACTTTCTTTTTTTATGGGTAAGATATATAAAATAAACATATATTAATTTTGATAAAGGTGTGAATAATTACTTTTTTTAATATGAAGTGTTTGTGAATTTAAAAGTTGTTTTATGTGGTTTATAAAGTATATTAAAAGATGAATCCCTATACAACGAATTTTCCATATAACGAGCTTTTTTCCAGGATTTAGCGATTTCCTTATATAGAGGTCCGACTGTATACATATATATACTTTATTTTACTTATTTATTTGCTGCACGTATACTCTTCATGCCTTAGAATTAAAAACAATTCCCAATAAATGTCAAAAAATATGAAAAAGCCTGAGAGTTGTTAAAGACTTAATTAACAGTAGTTGCATTTTTTTTCTAATTCGGGAAATATACATTTAAGCGTCCAATAATTTTCCAAGTATTCATCTATAATTTAAAATATTACGCTATAGAATAAAATATAATATATGAAATGTAAGAAAATTTTATTCTGACTTCAAATTTAAAAAAAAATATCCACAAAAATAACAACAAAAATTTTATTTTTAGTGCATTAAAAACACTTTAGTAGTTTGAAAACATCTATAGAATCGAAACATTTTAATTACAGCTATTCTTTTACAACTCTCTCTAATTACTCTCTCTACTTTTTTAATCCCAATAATTTTTTTACATCAATAACAAATTAATTCTGAAAGGGAGCATAGGGTTTTTCCTCCTCTGTGTTAAATTAAGGCAAATTAGTACTTTTCTATTTAGTGTAGCCTTTATTTATGCTTTTTTTTAAATCCAAGAAATAAAAAATGCAAGCATTCACAAACGAAAAAAAAATGCGGAAATTTCCATAAAGTTTTCAAATTTTTTAAAAAAAATATCAATTTATTAAATGTTTTGAGGGAAGAAATAGAGCTTTGTCATCAACGCCAAATGCTTTACTTACGAGTAATGAATGTTTCCTTAAGTATGTAGCAGCAATTTAAATGAAAAAAAGAGAAATTCAGTAAATTCTAAAAAAAAAATTAATATCTCTTGAGAGCAAACATTTTCTCATTCTTTTAAAATTCAATTAGTTGCTTGAATTGCCACAACAAAACATTCAACCTACTCAAATTTCGATTGAGTTTCAAATTTTTCTTTTTGCGTTTTTAAATTTCGACCACGCCTAATTGCGTGACAAATTGGAAGTAAATGACTTTTTTAATACTAGCTACGATAAAAAAAACACAACTAAACGACAAAAATTAAGAAAAGACTTAACACAATTAGAGGCAGACGCAATTATCATTACACGCATTACGTTTGTTTTTGTGATTAGCATGTATAGTCTTTTTTTCGTTCGTTTTTACCCGGAAGTATTTCCATAAGAAAATCTACAATTATACTTCTCAATTGATCCAACTAAGCCTTGAAGCAAACAGTAGTATCCTAAATCAAAATAATAATACAAAACATACGGATGTTTTACTCGAAACAAAACGAGTACTATAAATATATTTAAGATAGTTTAATTAATTTATTATTAATACTATCCCACACACTCCTTGGATTCAAAGTATTAATGCTAGAACTTAAGTTTTTAATCTTTTCGAATAGATTCGACTTATCTAGAAAACACGAATTAATATTTGCGAGGAGTGTAATTATATGAAACATAACGGATATCGAAACTAATTTCATAACATTTATTATTAATACCATTACACGCATCAGTTGGAAACGTAGTTTATTAGATCTTCTCGAAGACTTCGAATTAAAAAAAAGAACGATTTTCATTCTGTTCCATATTTTTTTCTTTTTTTCTCAATCGGAAGTCCGCTTGAGGCGTTAAAGAAGAGTTTTTCATGGAATACCGCTCTTGAAAATTCCACGCTTGTGGCAAAGCCGACAAATTACTACAATCTTAATTGAACAACAAGATGAAAGCGATTTTTGTTTCTATAATGGATACCGTTTTTACGCCTGCTTTGTTCTTCCCCTGAAGCTATCTACAGCTGACGACTTGAACTGAATTCTCCTTTTGCTTCTCTTCCATAAAAATTAAGCTTCGAAATTCCTTACAAATAAATACACGATACGTTAATTCTTAAATGAACTAGTTTACGTTTTTAGGTTCATCAGCGCTTTTTCGCTCAAGAGAAGTGATTTCGTTTTCTAGATTGTAATCACAATTTTCATGGTTATTAGGCAACACTCCCTTTTTCCTGTCAATTGGAAGATCAAGCGATTGTGACTGATTGAACATCGGGTTCTTCCAAAATCATCTGACATCACCCTAATTGATCTTGAACTCGTTTCATTTAAAAAATTTCCCCAATTTCTTCGGGAATTAATCCTTTTCTGATTTTTAGAATATGTAATCCTAGAGCTAAATACGTAAATAAACGCTGTGTTATGTAAAAAATTACTTCCCTGAAGAAAATACTCATACAAGTTGTTTTTAATTTTAGCTCCATCATTACTACGTTAATACAAGTAAAAATTATAAGATAAAAATTATTCTATAATTACTTTTAAACATAGGTTCCTAAAGTGATTTCTGTGGACCCCTGGGGATACCTGTGACAGATGATAGGATTCGTGGAAAATTAAAATTAGTTTGGAGGTGCATGGACAATGTAGATGGGTCCACGAAAGGTTTAATACGGTCGGACCTCTATATAACGAAGTCGCTAAATCCCGAAAAAAAATCGTTATATGAAAAATTCATTACATAGAGATTCATGTTTCAATATACTTTATGAATAACATCAAACAAATTTTAAATTCATAAACACTGTATAGCATTATAAAAAGTAATTATTCTCTCACACCTTTTTGTAAATTAATATCTATTTTTTTATACATCTTACTCATCAAAAAAAGAAAGAAAAACTGCAAAGAAAACCAGAAAAAAGAATGTCGAGGAATACAATGTATTTCCAGCATTAATAATTTTATATTAAAATTAATGAATTTTAAGGACATTTTCTAATTATAAACCTACAAGTAATTTTAAACATATATTTTTTTGTAACTTTAAGCATATATTAGCAGATGCATCCTTTAATTACTGGTAAAGTCTACTAAAATTTTGTTTGAGTTTTCTGTTTGAAAAAATGTTTGCTCTCATAACACGCCTCGCATCTTTGCAAGGCCTCAAACACCCCTTCAGACGTATTTCCTTACACTGTAACCCACGTTAAATTATTTCAAGTAATTCTATCACTTCATCATACGAAGTTCCAGAAATACTTCAAAAATAGGGATAAAAACAAATTGAATCACGAGAAAAAAGTTCGTTATATAGAAAATGCACTTCGCTATAGGGAGGTTATTTTATGAAGAAAATCATGAAATGTTCTTGGTTCCAGAAAAAAGTTCGCTCTATGGAAAAATTCGCAATATAGAGGTTCGTTATTTGGAGATTCGACTGTATTTAGTAAAATATTTTGTAACCCATTTCCACTGTTAAGAAAAATTCAAATGAATTAGTAGTAATTTTTATGCGTTAAAAAAAATTTAGAATAAAAATTGATACTTTGAAAATAAAAATTTTAGATAGGCACATACAGTACAAGTAATTATAAGCTTTACGTGATGGAAGTAGAATCGATTGTGGCTGCGGCGGTCTGTCTTAAATAGAAATGGAATCTTACAATTGCATGCAATAACTTGTGTAAAATACGGCAGTAAATGAGAGTCGTACATCTAATTAATGGTTTAATTTTGTTTTGTGCATGATACCGATATGTGAAGGGAATGCAACAATTTTTTCTTAGTTTTACACAGAAAGCTACATTATTATTTGCATTGTTATGAAGACAACGGTCTCGTAAGCTCAAATATCTCATTAAAAAAAGTGCGTTCCTATATTTTAATGCAAAAATTAATTTAAATAAATACTGTTTCAGATATCAAGATATATCGTAATGTTTTATTTATACTTCATTTTAACCAGCATTTACCATCCAGGGAATTTTTTTAAAAACTATTATAAAATCCCCGTGCACAACAAAGTATCACACAGGGCTTACAAAAGTAAGTATAAACGCATATTAAAAAGGAAAGGAAAAAATTAAAGCCATGAAAGATTGCAAATATTTGCAATGAATTTACAGAACTTTTCAAAAGAACTTGTAGGTATAGATTCGAAACGGGCACCTTCCGTTCCGAACGCCAGTACTTTATCGATCACGCCAAGACGATCGTCTTCGCGTGATGTCTAAGTACTGGTTTACTTAGATACCGCTACACTACTCTCCCACCAGTGAGGTGGATAGGCGAACGATTTTTCCCCCGTTTGTTTGTTCCTGGAGAGAGAGCATGTTTTTTTTATTTATTTTATTCTCTCTCTCTCATTCTTATTTATTTTCATTCTTATTTATTTTTCTTGCTGAGATGAGAGAAAGATGATCTATCGTTTGTTTCGGAGAGAGTATGTGTTTTATTTATTTATATTTTTCTTCTCTTATTTATTATTATTATTTTTTTACTCTCTCTTCTTATTTTTTTTATCTATTTTCTTGCGGTAGATGGCGCCACGACAGTTCAGAAAGTTGCGTTTTCTTACTTCAGTCCAGGGTCACCAATGTAGGAATAGATTCGAACCGGGCACCTTCCGATCCGAACGCCAGTACTTTATCGATCACGCCAAGACGATCGTCTTGGCGTGATGTCTAAGTACTGGTTTAGTTAGATACCGCTACAAACTTCTGGTGGAAATAAGTTGGTGAAGAGAGATTCGGAGACTAATTTACATTAAGTCTCTTGAAAGCCAACCTTAGGATGTTTCGTTCTCTTTCAAACTTGGAACACAGAGAAGAAACACATGTTCTACATTTTCCTCTCCACCCATATCACACACTCACAAGCAGATAACGGAGCTAAATTAAATTTGTTCAAGTAGCTTTTAAAGTTGTCATGACCAGTGAGAAACTGGGTTATTTTGTAATTAGTACAAAAATGATGGTAGGCCAGTCTCTCATAATAAATGGAAAAAATTTCTTTGTTAAGCTCCCTTTATTTTAAATGAGATATTCTTGGTACCAAAACGTCACCATTTTTTCTTTCATAATCTTCTTGCAAAATGATTTAGGATTATTAACGGTAATGTTAACGGTCGCATCTAGGGCATTGAAGTTAAATTTGTTATGTTATAGTCATTTCACTTTGGGGTTCAGGGTGAAGGTTTTGGTAAGTTTGGAAATCACTGCATTAACCCCTCAAGCGGTCAATTTTTGTACCCAAAATGCTCCAAAAAAGGCACATTTCTTATTGCATGTAACTAAGCATTAATACTTAACAAAATGGGACAATTTTTTCTTTTCTTTTGCCCCAAATGTTCCAAAAAAGACAATTTTTTTTTTATTTCATATGACTAAGCATAATACTTAACAGAATAAGAAAATTGATGAATTTTATTTTAATTTTCAATTTTAAAGTTTTCATACTATTTTTTTTTTAGAATTGTGGAACCCAAAACCCCCTAAATGTTTGCTTTTTATAAGTACACTCTGTGCACGCTTTGAAGAATATTTCATATATCTTAAAAGAATCTCTCTCATATTTACAAAAACATTTCATGTTCGTACCTCTTTCTCAAACGGTTGAGGATTTTGTGTGCATATGCATATACACTACTGGCCATTAAAATTGCTACACCAGAAAGAAATGCAGATAACAAACAAAATGATATGTATTGGACAAATATATTATACTAAAAATAACAAGTGATTAAATTTTCAAAATATTTGGGTGCATAGGTCCTAAGAAATCACTACCTAAAACAACCACCTCAGACAGTAATAACAGCACTTGTACGCCTGGGCATTGAGTTAAACAGAAATTGGATGACATATGTACAGGTACAGATACCCATGTAGCTTCAACACGATACTACAGCTCATCCACAGTAGTCACTGGTGGATGGTGACCATCCAGTCGCTCGGCAACCATGAACCAAATTCTATTGACGAAGGATCTGGTGAACGTACAGAACAGGGCAACAGCCGAATATTTTCCGTATCAAGAAAAGTCCATACTATACCGGCAACATGTGGTCGTGCAATATCCTGCTGAAATTCTGGGTTTCGCAGGATTCGAATAAAGGGTATAGCCACGGGTTGTAAGACACCAGAAATTTAACGTGCACTGTTTAAAGTGCCATCAATGTGAACAAGAGGTGACCGACACTTGTATCCAATAGCACCATATACCATCGTGTTAGGTTATGGACCAGCATGACGATGACGAATGCACGCTGCCAATGTGCGTTCACCATGATGCAACCATCTTCATGCTGTAAACTATTGTTTTCCTTAAATCCTAATTTTCTTGGGCCAGTTAGGCGATCATATCGAATTATTTTTAGTTTCCAGTAATTAGTCCAATTCCATCATCTTTGGTTAATTTTGTTTATTGGACGAAACACATAGCAGAGACATCACACAAAGAACATTACGTAAACGGAAAACTACCTCTACATGCCAAACAAAGTATATATACTCTTAGCTGACTTGCAGCGCCATCTATATTAAAGGATTTAATTTACAACATAAACAGAGAACCTGGACTCATCTAAGAAAATGACATCTCGACATTCATGCACCCAGGTTCGTCGTTGATCACACCATTGAAGACGCTCTAGTCTGTGATGCAGCCTCAAGGATAGCCGCAGCCGTGGTCTCCGAGGTGAGAGTCCAGGCTGCTGCAAATGTCGTCAAACTGTTCATGCAGACATTTGTTGTCTAATAAACGACCCCGATTCTTGACTCAGGGATCGTGACGTGGCTGCACGATCCATTAAGACCATGCAGGTAACATGCTTGTCTTTTCGGCTGCTAGAGATAGGGGGCCGTTGAGATCCACTACGGCGTTCCATATTACCGTAATGAACACATCGATTCCATTTTCTGTTAACAGTCATTGGATTTTGTGATGACCCCCCTCCCTAGGTCACACCTTGAACACCAAGATTAATTTGAAACAAAGAACCACCAAAAGCCATTTTGAATAATAATATTATTTATTTTTGTTATAATTTCCTCAAAAATCTCTGATAACAAATAATATAATAAGGTTACGTCTTCTAAAGGGATTTGCCTTTATATTAAATTAAATTACTTAGAATACAATTAATTACTAATCTAGCTCAACTCAAGTAAGGTTTACCGAAATAGGAGATCCGAGAAACACACGTATTCGAATTCTTATATAATTGTCATTAACTTTAACTAAGTATCTCAAACTGGCGCTTACTTTAAGCGTACGTGAATTATATTTACCGCTGGCTTATATCAGCTTTCTGGTAGGTCTAGCAGCACGACGTCTTCACGAATCTAATCTCTTTGAATCTTCTAGCTTTGCTTTTAACGTTGTTGGCTCAATAGCCTACCATCATCTCTCTTGCTATCTCGCAACCCTCTACTTAAATACCTTATCTAATTTAAATATCCCAAACTTCTTTTTGGAGTTGATTGGAAATAAACGCGAATTTATATTCTCCAGAAAGACGCCTAAGAAGATTAGTGGAAAGGTTTCGTACAGATTCGTCACAATTTCGACTGACGCGAGCAACAGTACTGCGGTACGATAAACCATGTATATATATTATGTATATAATCCTTGTACGCTACAATTCGACCTTTATCAAAGTCAGAAACGTCCTGGTACTCATTGTTGATTCTTACGCGAGGCATTCACAACAGCGCTCAAATGCAATTTGTGTATAAGAAACCGGCCGAACAATTTCCTCATTTAAACATATAGTAGGTGGCGCGACAGGTGCTTGCTTTGTATGAAAGCGCAGAAAAGCTAATCATTTGCATATCACAGCACCTTCTTCCTGTCGTTTAAATTTCATGTCTGTGGCATGTCGCCTTTTTGGTGAAGCAACTTTAATAGCCAGTAATGTACACACAATTTGAAGCATGGAGTAATACTTACATTCCAATGACATACATATTATCGGCTTTCTTGGTTTATCTTTCCATTTTTACTTTGTGACGGGGCTTTATCGCGCCTTCTAGACTAATTCTCTTGGGGAATCTTTGGGACCAGAATGGAATTTCAATCCAACCTTCTCAAGAAGAAAACGCGATATGCAGATTAGTGAATGATTATATATATATTGGTGCTTTTGCATTCGCGAGGAAGTCGGCTGGAGGCCGAAGAGTATTATAGGAACCATATAGAAGTCGGTTAGAAGCCAGAAAGTTGAAGAGAAGCTGGATCAAGTCGGATAGTAATCTATATAGAAGATTAATATTAAAGGAATTGAATACAAGAGAGAGACATAAAGCTTGGTTGCTGATCGCCGTGTGATATCGGTAAGAGATTGATTATTAAAGTTTAATTATAGAGCGGACTCTAGCTAGTTAAGGAATCTACTATATAGATAAAGATTCGGAGGTTAATTTATCACAAAGATAGTGAGTAGGATTTCAGGCGCTAATTTAACTTAGTATTAATAATTATGTCCTATCATTCCTGATCTGATTTTCCTAGCAAGACTTGTGTTGCATTGATTAATATATATTGGGATAGTAATAAACTAGATTTTTACTACGGAAGGTTCGAGTGGTCAATCATTTATTCCTACAAATATAGGTCGCGTAGATGAAGAGATGATACCCCCGGGCAGGGGGTATAACAATTTCTTTTCAAGCAACCAATTGCACATCGCCTTGCTAATCCCTATTCTTTATCGAATATTTTCAAGGATCTGAATTCCTGCCTTCAATGAAAAATTCCCACCTTCGGCAGAAAGAAAATCCCGCATGAGAAGTATTTCAGTACCATGGACAAACTGCGTCTCTTAAAAATACTAGTACTAATAATCTCACTAGATAAATTAAAAATATGTGCAAATTAAAGACAGAAAGAAGAAAATATCAGTACCCGTACAGAGTACAGCCAAAACGGTTAAGACCAGTTTTCGGTAGCCTGTACGATGTACGGGCAAACCAGTTAAGGTGTTACAGATATCTTTATAGGTGATGCTTATGATAAGGTTTTATTTAAATGTCCTCTTATATAGAAAAAATGATTTAAGAGAATTAATTCAAACGTTGTCTTATTTTCAGTTTTGTTAAGTACTAAAAATTCATACAAAACATACCTAAAATCTTTTGTCATATATTAAATAATTAACTCAAACTCAGTGGCGTAACAGCCCATAAGGGTCAGGGCCTACTGTGCCCACCCCAGAATATGTGACCATTGGATGCTTAGGTGCATGAGTAGAGGTGCTGACCACTAAAGTAGCACGATACGCTATCACTCGATCACTGGGATATTAAATAATTAGCTTCTGTTAATACTTTTAGGGTGAAGCCCTAGGATTTTCATGCCATCATACTAAAATTCGATTTCTTCCTTTAAGGTATCCGACTAAAGTTCGGAACCGTGATTTTGCAAAAGCGTATAAATGGATAATAATTATGATATTTAGTGTCACTTAGATTAGAAAATGTATATAAAATTACTTAAAGAAAATTATTATAATAAAAAATGATTTAAGTACAATATTTGTGACAAAAAATGAACATAGAGAATGACCCATTTTCAAAACATTCTTTTTTTATGGAAAATGCTTCTATTATAATAATATTTTGCCTGTTTATAGCTCAGACCTCTGTACAGAGGCTGAAATAGAATTTTTTAAAATTATAACTTAGAAGTGGATTTATCCATATTTTACTACAACAGAGAAAAGAAATTTTAAGAAAAAATGCCGATAATTATTTCAATTGGTGGTAACTCTGAAAATGTGTGAATTTTTGAAAAATCCTTGTTCAGACTCTCTGGAGAAGTCTTTACATTATATAAGAAAAATATTATTATTTTAGAAGCATTTTTTTATAAAAGGAGAACATTTTTGAAAAAAGGTTATTCTAAGTTAGTTTTTTGCCAAAATATTGTATTTAAATAATTTTTTTGTCATATTGTGTCCTTAAAACAATTTTATACTCGTATTCTAATCTAAGTGACACTAAATATCATGAAAATTATCCATTTATGCGCTTTTTTTAAAATCACGGTTCTGAACGTAGTGGGATACCTTAAAATAAAAGAAGTTGAACTACGAAAATAATATTGTAGGCCTGTAGTTTAAAAACATTACTGCGCAGAAACTGTTTTATAAACCCCGTTATATCTTTTCTTAAAAAAAGAAAATTAATTACTAAGTGAAGAATAAAAATTCTTTTGGTGTATTTATTATCACACAAGATGCGAATCCCTTTTAGGGATTCCCTGATATTCTTGAATTCGATTCATTGAGGTTTTCTCATCATGAATTCAGAAATAGAAATTCTTTACATCACACTCGTTTTAAAATGACCTCTATCAGTGCCCTAAGGTTGATGGGAATAATTCGTTACACATCTATTTGCATATTTTTCACATATTTGTTTACACCCTATCCAGAAAAAAAAATAGAAAAATACTTCGACTTGTTTATGATTAGGCGTGTTTTAAAAGTAGGTCTGGAGAATTCCAAAAATAAACTGAATACACGATCAATTTCTTCAAAACAAGTTTGAAATTTTCGAAAAAGTTATTTATTACAGTATTTTTTTAGATATCTTTTTAATGGTCTGAGAAGATATGTATAAGCAATTTTCGAAATAAATACATTTTCTGCTACAAGTAAAAAAAAACGCATTTTTAATAAATGTATCAATTTAAGATTAGAATAATATACATTACAGAAAAAAGTATTCATAATTGAAGAATGTTTTTCAAGCTAATCTAAAGAGACTTGATTTTATCAAAATTCCGTACTGTTTTACAATATATACTTACATCTCTATATTTACATCTCGAATAATACAACTAGTCTTAGTTGTATTACAGAGTGTTTTTTTCCATGTATTGAAGTTTAAGTTGGCATTGCTTTCCAAGATGGCGACCGATTTAACAGCTGTCAAGTGATTTATTCTCAGTTTGGTTTGGCAATTCATCATGAATAGACTCACGCCTGAACAACGCTTTCAAATTGTGCAATTTTATTTCGAAAATAATGATCGATTTTCATAAGCGAATTTTGTTTAGCGATAAAGCGCACTTCTGGTTGAATGGCTACCTCAACAAACAAAACTGCCGCATTTGGAGTGAAGCTAATCCACAAGTGTATGTCGAAACACCGTTACATCCAGAAAAACTGACTGTTTGGTGCGCTTTATGGGCTGGTGGAATCCTTCTTCAAAAACGATGAAGGCCACAACGTTACAGTCAATGGGGATCGGTATAGAGCCATGATTACTAACTTTTTCATTCCTGAATTGAACAATCTTGATGTCCAGGAGCTGTGGTTCCAACAAGACGGCGCAACATGTCACACAGCTCGTGCCACAATCCATTTATTGAAAGACACGTTTGGTGACCGCCTAATTTCCCGTTTTGGACCTGTGAATTGGCCTCCAAGATCTTGTGATTTAACACCGCTAGACTATTTTCTGTGGGGCTATGTAAAGTCATTGGTCTATGCGGATAAGCCACAAACGCTTGACCATTTGGAAGACAATATTCGCCGTGTTATTACCGATATACGGCCACAAATGTTGGAAAAAGTCATCGAAAATTGGACGTCCAGATTGAACTACATCCGAGCCAGCCGTGGCAGTCCTATGCCAGAAATCATATTTAAAATGTAATGCCACAAGATTATCTTTCGAATAAAAAGAAATTCATGTCAATGGAATAATACATCGTTCTTTTATTGCAATTTAAAGTTCTATACCTCTCAAAAAAACACCTTTTATTAGAGATGAAAAAGATTGTATTATTAGAGATGTATCTCAGGCTTCTGTTTTTTTATTAACTAAAAGTTAAAAAGAAACTGAAATATTATGTCTTATACAAGAAGAAAAATAATGTTGTCTAAAATTGTGATGGGAATGGGACGTGGAAAATGAACTATTAAATCTCTAAGTTTACGTAGCTGTGTGTACCATTTTATTTAGTTTTTTTCATTTACTCAAAATGTGTTTTTCAAATTTTTAGGTACATTTGTAGAAAATTCTATCAATTAAATTTTGATGAAAATTCGTAAGAGCTTTCTTATAATAATAAAGTATTTAATACTACTAATTGAATTCCTGAAATGTTAGTATTTTTATTTTTACTTCCCAATTTTTAAAAGAAAATAACCATTTTTATCAAAATTTCAAAAAGTTAAGCATCAAATTTCTTCTTAAAAAAATTCTAAGCCGTTAACTATAAAAAAACTAGCGTGTTTAAGTAAAGGTAAAATTTTGTAACTAAAACAGCATGTTTTGTGGTGCTATATGTTATAAAAAATGCAGGTACCACACATACGAAAGCTCCTTTTCGAATCCGTATATTTATAAAAATATTGTATATATTTAACAATTTTATGTTATATTATATATATTGAGAAAGTATATAGATTATATGACAGAACTTTTTTGTTTATGGAGTCCCTTTTATTTTGAAAATAATGTTTTTTTCGAAACTCAAAATTTTGTTTGTTTTGCGTTATTGAGATTGTCCTGGCTCCCTTTACAGCATTTTGTTTTTGTAAGTTAATTTTTGGCTTAAAAATATCATAAAAATATTCTTTTGCATAACAGCATTATATAAATAGCTATTGTCCAATAGGTTTGTTAAAGTGTTTAATCTATTTTCGGTTATAAAAATTTCATGAGTCATCTCCAAATTATATTTTTATGAAAGTAAAAGTAACTAGTTGTTATTCACCTCAATAATAAAATAAAATCTTAAAAAAAGCGTTTGTATTTACCTTACTAGAACGAGAAAAACACTTAACAATGTGTAATATGAGCATTTTCTGATGTCTTGCTAGAGGACAACACCCTTCTAAAAAGAAAGCAGTTTATGTTTTCTTCTCACGAATTGTGACGTATTTTCTTACGTCAATACTGAAGATATATGAGACTTTATTGACCCCAAGTAATGGTTTATTTTCAAAATAACTACTGTGGCTATGGAATATAAATAAGTTTCGACTCAATGTATATGCTTAGAAAGTATTTACCGCAATACAAATAAATTAAAACATGAACATAAAATTTCAACTTGTTAGAGCTGTCAGCAAAACATGAAATCAATGTTAATTGCCATCTATGATGTTTATTATAAAAAAAGGAAGTTGTTTTAACTCTAGCGTGAAATTATACTACAGAATATTCTTTGAAAAATAAGTAATATTATCTCATATAATCCATCATTAATAATGAATATTTTCAAACGATTAGATAAATACCATAAAACCCGGTGTATAACGCTCACCTATACTTTCAAGCTGCAATTTTTAATTTTTAGGTATATTCGCCGCTTATAGCGCGTGCCCCCTATTTTACAAAGAAACTTACGTGTGCAAAAGCTCTTATGCTTTTCAGTCATTTACTCGGAAGTGTTATTCCAAGCTTTAGAAAAAAATAGTGTACGAAAATAATTATAACTACAACCCTTCAAGTTCATAAGGAATATCATTTCTTTTAAATAAACAATATTTCGATATAAGTAAAAGTCTCTCTAGTTTGTTTTTCTATAATATCCTCATCTTTTTTAATAAAAATTTTTAAAGTTCTTATATTTATACCCAGAGTATAACGTTCACCCGCAAATTTTAATCTTATTTTTTAAGTTAAAAGTGCGTGCTATACGCTCGTTTTTACAGTATGTATTTTCTTAATTATAAAAATACTGCAAGAATTTGTCATAATGATGATGAAATTAAATGAGTTCCTTATTAAAATTCAATGGATGCATTTGTAACGAATGTACATCACCACATTAATGGGAACACAGTATTATGTAATTGAGATTATATATAAGCATTTAGACAAAATCAATTTCAAATTTTCAGCTCGTTACTTTATTCTGCTTATTTTCTCAGTAACTAATGTTGCCCCTCAATAGGTTCAATTCATGTGACTAAAGTAAAATGAAATTAGATACTGGTATTGTGTGTGTGTTGTTCAAATAATACTGGAATTCAAGTTGGTATTTTCCTGGATTTATTGATAGCATTCGATAAACTTCAATAAAACAAAGTGACCGCGGTAGCCAGTGGTATAGGTATCGGATCGTGGCTTACCTCGTCACGAATTCGAGCCCAGTACCACTAAAGACCCGCCGTGTTGGGCAGCGATGCACGTTAAATCTGTTGAGAGCTGAAACGTCCTCCCGTTGGTGTGGTGTGGTAGTTAGGAGAGGGGGGTGCCAGCTCAGGTGTCGTCCACGTCACTTGACATTGGTTCAAAATTACGTGGTCCGTCACCAAAAGCCCTCGTGTAGCTGAAGAGTGCGATGTTAATATTCAATCAATCAGTCAATAAAACAAAACTTAATAATTTAAATTACCAAGTTAAAATATTAAACTGAAAATATTCTAGTAAACAACGGCACTCCTAGAACGCCGAAGTCAAGATCAGGATTTTAAACAGAAAATGTGTCCGAGATAAACAACAGCGCCCAGACGCGCTGAAGCTAAGTTCCAGATTAACACCCAGGCAGAACCCCTTGCATCTGGTTTTCGTCGAGATGGATCACATGGGTCTGAGCATGTTGACAGCTACGCTCCACCCATTCAGGGGGTCATACAATTCACAACAGTGACATCGTAGTCACATGATAATGATAACCACATGTTTTTAGACAATCAGTTTAAAATCTCATGTGATGCCGTAGTCACGTGAAAAAGCAATCATGTGTTTCCAGCTAATTAGTTCATGCGCTTAGTTGTTGCCAATGTTTGATCTTTTCTAGAAATTCCTTTTAAACAAGTAATATAAAAAAATTTAAGTCAATTCCTACTTAGATCAACAAAGAAAAATTTTATTTTAGCTACTTTTTATTAAATAGTTACAATTACTATAAATATGTTTATACATAGGACAGAATCACAACATTAAGTGGTAATTCATTTTTATTAATTATCATTAAAGTATCGTATTGTCATCCAAAACAATCGTGTTTTTAAGATTTTAGTTCAACTGAATGCTTTAAAACGTGAGAAAAAAACCTTTTCAAGTTTTGACACAAGTCGCCAAAAGGGTCGCTAAGTCGCCAAAAATGATGCCAACGTGGCTGTATTTGTAATTCTTTGGATAATTAGTTTTAATAAATTAGTTTTTATTAATTATAATTAAATAATTTTATTGCCATCCAAAATAATTATGTACATAAAATTTCAGCTCAATTGAGCGCCTTAAAATGTATTTTATGAACGATTGAAAATTCCACCAAGATAAATAAATGAATATAGAGAGAGTGTGACCTAACAGTAGGAATTGAAAAAATACAAATTGGTCAGGAACAATAAGGCACATAGGTGGACAAAATGCATTTTATTAAAAGTACATGCGTAAAATAAGATATTTTTATTTTATATATAAAATCTTTTTTAAAGAGAGAGAAATTTATTTTTTACAACACTTGAACATTTCTACCCAATTATAAAACGAAATTTTACGCAAGTTTAGTAAATAAAACACCAAGTACAATTAGTTTGATGTCTGGTTTGAATTCAATGGGGAGAACCCGTGTTTGTCTTTATCATGTGACCGTCATGAATTGAGCTTATTCACACTAATGATCAAACAAGAAAGATTACAAGTAAATGTGCGCAGACCACTCTTTTGAGAGGGGGTGAGGATAGCAGTCTAAAAAACACGTAAATGTAAGCACCGAGAGGTAAGTTCTATCGTAAAAAATAAAAATATGTTAACCCATGGGGGATTGAATCCTAACCCTCTTTGTGTCCGCCAATTACTGGAATTCCTCTTCCAGTAATTAAGTTACAGTGCGAAAAATCCTTCCTCAAGTTTTAGAACACTGAAAAAAAATTATTATACTATTTATACAAATAAATGGCAAATATAATGGAATATAAATGTTTTCTACTTAGTACATTTTATACAATATTCAAAAAATCAGTAATACTTATTACAAATAGAATTTTCAATTTTGTACAGTGTTATTCTAAATACTAAGAGATGTAATATTCTTAACATAGAAAATCAACTTTCTGACTTGTACGTGTAGTTTTTTGTTAAAAATTGGTGACGTCTGATTTTTTTGTTTGTTTTTTTTATTCTGGAAATAGTATTGTACAAAGTACAGTTTCATTCTACGGAGAGCATAATTAATCGGTGAAATCTTAGTTTGATCTACACCTTTGGTAACAGAGAAGAAATGTCGACTATTTGCTGACTGCTCATCTCTTTTTTTCTTTTGTATGGGACTTCTGTTCAATATGATGAAAAAGTTCTCCAAGTTCGCGATAAATAAAGTTAAAATTTAAAAGGATCCTATCCAAGGTATGAAACTTTATCTGTTACTAGCAAATGAATCGGTTTAAACTGACCTACTGATATATTACTTGTAGCTTGCTCACTTATAATTTCCATAGAGAAATATTTATATGTTCTTTACAGCACCGGAAAAGTCCATTATAGTCCGGTTTGCATATTATTTTATTCTATTGATTCTTCTAAAAATCATAGGAACATAATCTAAATTTTTGTACTCAAATGCTTTGTTAATCGTTTATCGTTGAAGTCTCATTAGTTTCTGACTTTCCACTTTCGTTTAAAGTTCGCTTGCAAAACTATCCAAATCTATATTTATTTATGCTTCAAAATCATAGGAACATAATCTAAATTTTTGTACTCAAATGCTTTGTTAATCGTTTATCGTTGAAGTCTCATTAGTTTCTGACTTTCCACTTTCGTTTAAAGTTCGCTTGCAAAACTATCCAAATCTATATTTATTTATGCTTCAAAAAATTCTCCTAGCAACTTTATAGCTTTGCCATGCACTATTTATGTGTAATGAAATAATAACATAATACAGTAGAACGTCGTTTATCTAAATCAATTGGGACCGGATACACGATTGTTCGGATAACCGAACACCGAATGCGATCCATGCAGTATATGAAACCAGACACTATACGAATGTTGAAAATCATCACATGCGGGTAACGTGCTTGAAGAAATGCAAAATAGGTGCAAAATGTCGCAATTTTACCTTTATTGTGGAAAACAATCACTTGTTTTTCGCTCTACCATTGCACACCTTCGTTTTTTCACTGCAACGTCTCTGATTCTCTTGAGCAGCAGTAGTTGAGTAGGACAGCACTCTGATTGTTGTTCGTACTACTCCAACGCAGAAAACGCGTCAGTATTTCGTGGACCCTTGCTACTTTCGTTGTTGTTGTAGTCCTCGTCTTCATCCGTTTCATCGTCGACAGGGTCGGATTCTTCTTGCACAGAAATCACAATTTTGTCATCATTTAGCATTTGAAATCTACAGTCTTCTGCATTGCATGCCATCTAGGTTTCTACATCTTCATCGCATTCTTGAAATCCTGGGATCGATTGGACAAAGTCGGTAATCTCCTCCCTGTGGTCGTCATTGATGTCTTTTTCGCCTTCTAAATTGACAAAAGTTCACAAAAAAAACTGGTCCGAATATTTGACGCTCCGGATAATAAACGTTCGGATAAGCGACGTTCTACTGTATTATACACAAAATTACGATTATTTATGTATTTTACAGAAGAATAATAGTGTCAAATATTATTTCACATAATTATTCTGTTTATTTCCTTTGCAACTAATATAGGCATTCGATTTAATAATTATAATGGTCAAACTAGAAAAATAGTACATTCCATGGATATGCTACGTATTCGAAACAAGTCTAAAAAGAATTGTAAAGAATTTTAAAAGAAATGTTTTGGCGCCATCTACCGTAAAATAATTTCGTTGAATTAAAATTTATTATGCTATAAATTTCTCTAATACAAACATAAATTTTCTGAAAGGTTTCTTATTTGTAACTTTATTCATTATCTTTATTTTTAAGCATTCATTGTTAAGTATTGATTCAAATGTTCGTGCATATTTTGCTTATTCATTTATGAAATTTTTTCACTCTGCTTATGAATTTGAAAGAAAAGTTATTTAAATAAAAATATATTATTTTTAATTTTTCTTAGAAGAAAATTTTGATTAAAAACATCTTTACTTTTAACAACTATTTTTAATGAGATAACACAAACATGTTTACGTTTGAGAGGTATTGCGGATTCCATAAGTCTCAAGTATGTACTTATAAAATTTAAAAGTAGATATTTGCTAATGTAGATGGCAGCACCATTAGTATTACAGTGAAGTGAAACGTATAATTCTAGGTATCAAGAATTATTTTAAAAATATATTGCTTTCAGAGAAAGTAACCTTATTTGTTACATACCACAAACAAGTTATTTGCGTGCAGACAATAATCATTAGTATTTTCTTTTTAAATTTTAATATTATAAATTGATAGACAAATTATTTTGATAAATTTTCTAAATATTGTTCAACTGATAGCTTTTTCTTTCCAAGTTGAAGTATAAGAAAACATAGTTCCAATTTCACTAAGCATTTCATGAAAAGAATATGCTTTTTGTTTCAGCTAAATAAAGAATTTAAGCGTTCAAATTAATTTTGTTTTAAATTTATTGATGATATTCACTGGCGTAGCTAGTCCTACATGGGCCCTGTATCAATTTCTTGGATGCCCTTTTTGAGGAACCCCTTAACATGCTACAATTCTTTTTGCTTATATACGTAGGGGCCCTGTTGCTTGGGGTCCCCATATCATTGATACGGCAGTAGCTACGCCCCTGATGATATTCTATAATCTTAAATTATGTTTAAAAATAGCTAAAAGGACTACGATAATGGCTTTTTTATGACAGTTCAGATAATTTTTTAATTAAATTTTCTCAAGTTATTACAATTAATCCATCTTTTTTCACCCAAGAGAGACCAAACTTATTCAACATGGGTTTTAAATAGTTTTTTAGTAAAAAAAAAAAATTACAATCTATTTTTTTTAAATTCCTGATTACCTTTTTTTAGAATTAAAAACTTGAAATATTCACTGAATAACAAGCCTAAATGTTTATCTCTGCAGTATACGGAGCTTATAAAATAGAAAGAAATTACTAATAAATTGTAAATAAAAACAATAAGTAAAATTTCAAAGCATATAAAAAGGGGATTTGTTATTAAACTCTAGCTGAGCATATAATCGAATCCCCCCTCCTTACGATCATATTCCCTTCGAACAAGGACCTACGTTGGGACACAGATTTATAGCTACAGAATTGTCTTCCCAGTGATTCACACCTGAGTTACTGGAGAGAGTTACTAAGTACATTCCCCAATTTCTCTCTTATTCTGTAATTCCCCTTTGTTTTCTCCCTAATATTTTTTGGTTGCTCTCTCTCTCTCTTTCTCTCTCTCTCTCTCTCTCTACATATATATATAAAGAGTGTTTTTTTAGAGGTATAGAACTTTAAATTGCAATAAAACAACGATGTATTATTCGATTGACATGAATTTTTTTTTTTTATTCGAAAGACAAATCTTGTGGCATTACATTTTAAATATGATTTCGGGCATATAACTGCCACGGCTGGCTCGGATGTAGTCCAATCTGGACGTCCAATTTTCGATTACTTTTTCCAACATTTGTGGCCGTATATCGGCAATAACACGGCGAATATTGTCTTCCAAATGGTCAAGCGTTTGTGGATTATCCACATAGACCAATGACTTTACATAGCCCCACAGAAAATAGTCTAGCGGTGTTAAATCACAAGATCTTGGAGGCCAATTCACAGGTCCAAAACGTGAAATCAGGCGGTCACCAAACGTGTCTTTCAATAAATCGATTGTGGTACGAGCTGTGTGACATGTTGCGCCGTCTTGTTGGAACCACAGCTCCTGGACATCATGATTGTTCAATTCAGGAATGAAAAAGTTAATAATCATGGCTCTATACCGATCACCATTGACTGTAACGTTGTGGCCTTCATCGTTTTGAAGAAGGATTCCACCAGCCCATAAAGCGCACCAAACAGTCAGTTTTTCTGGATGTAACGGTATTTCGACACACACTTGTGGATTAGCTTCCTCAAATGCGGTAGTTTTGTTTGTTGACGTAGCCATTCAACCAGAAGTGAGCTTCATCGCTAAATAAAATTCGCTTATGAAACTCGGGAACAACGGCAATCTCGTTTTGGGCCCATTCGACGAATCTACGCCTTGCTTGATGATCGTTTTGATGAATTGCCAAACCAAACTGAGAATAAATCCCTTGACAGCTGTTAAATCAGGTCACCATCTTGGAAAGTAATGCCAACTTAAACTTCTATATACCTGGAAAAAAACACTCTCTCTCTCTATATATATATTATTTTTATCTCAATTTAAATTTACGAGGCTTGTCCGAAAACTAAGTATCATTTCGTTCTACCACAACCGCAGTTGTAGTTATGCAGCTCAACACTTGCACACACGTGTTTCTAGTTGATTGTCAGTCCAGTGACGTGATTACTGTCGGGTTGTATTGTTTTTACATGTGTTAGTGAGTGTTTAAAATGTTTAAGACTACTTCCAATCCCGCTGATTGGAAAGTGCGTTCTGAAATCCGTTTCTTTTGAACACAAGAAATGTTAAGCCAGCTAGGATTCATCGTCAGCTTGTAAAGATTTATGGTGAAAATGTAATGAGTGATGGAATGAGGAGAAAGTAGGTTCAATAGTTCAATGATAAGGGCAAAATGTTCATGGCGAAGCATGGATTGGACGGCCTTCGGTTATCAGTTATACTTTGGATGAAAAGTAAATGACAAAATTCATAATAACAGACGATTCACAATACGATTACTTTGTAATGAGTTTCCGCAAATTTCAAGAACTGTTCACTGGCGGCATCTTTCTTTAAAGAGAATGTAGATAAGCTGGTTTCTCGATATGAAAAAGGCCTGAACAATGGGGGTAACTATGTACAAAAATAATTTCCGACATGCTCTTTCTTGTAAAAATAAATTTTGTTTTGAAAAAAAGATTTTTATGCGCGTTTTTCAAAGAGGTACTTAGTTTCCGGACATGCCTCGTAGTTACGGAAAAATCTTTTAATTACTAACTTAAACCATATCTAAATTAAGAAGCGAGAATAAATTAATTTTAAATTTAATAAAGACATCGTAACTAGGCCATCAACGCCATATTAATAAATATTACACCTGTTTTCAACAATCTTGGATAATTTTTTAACCGTTATAAATGGGATTATAGGTTCTTTTCTGTATGAAATGTTCTATTCGATACTATACATACATCTTACAACAACTTGACTATTTTTATTTCTTTATAAAACCAAATAGATGTTTGCAGAAAACATAATTTTGGAAAAGCAGTGAGTTTTGATGCAACTCAGGGAGGCAAATATAATAAAAAAATTTTATTCCTCTCGCTTGAAACAAATTTAACAAAAACATTAATAACAAGTAATGTAAAAAAAACCTTTTTTAATGTCCATTCCTACATAGAACAACAAAGATAAATCTATGCATCTCTTGTAATGCTTGAAAAACACATTGAGCTTTTCATACCTTGTAGTAGGATAATCAATGTATACTGTAGCCATCTATTGCCTTTATTCGGAACAAATTTAATTTTTTACTTCCATATAAATCTAAAAATAATTAATTAAATTTAATTAATGAGTTAATATTTGAAAAAACTATGTAAACATCAAATATCAACCACGACAAATTTTAAACAATGCATTTGAACTTGAGTGGATGAATAAAAAGTATTTTATTAACAATTGAAAGTTTGAACAAGATATGTATAGGGAGAGAGTGAACTATAATAGAGTAGGAAAATCTACGCATTTGTTGATAAGTATGAAACAAAAGTATTTAATTTACGAAAAATATTATTTATAAACTATCAAGACTTTGTAATCTACAACTTATTAGGTTATGACCAATAAATTCCAAGATTATGATACATTATTCATCATCACCACCACCATCATTATCATTATTATTAATTTTATTATCTTTTGTTAACTGTTTTCTCATAGCACTAGAGCTAACTTGATCCAGTATTGGAAACCTCCTAAATTATCTGAATGCTTGGACATCAAAGATATTAATTTAAAAAGTAAATAAAAAAGACAGCAGATTTCTCTAAAATTCATGTTTCAATAAACGTACTCGTATTATATTTTGATTCATATTTAAAGTTTACTCTTTACTACCATAGATGGCAGCACGGTGAAAGCTTTAAGTATAAGACAATTCATAACATTTTTCAACGCTGCCACATCTAAGAGAAAATTTCACATATATTTAATGCATATTTTAATTTTTTTATTTTAAACATATGACAGACTTTGAATACTATCATACTTGTTTTGATAGATTTTTCCATTTTGGTTTCACTCTTTTTAAGAACTTCTCTGTGTTGATAACTCTGACTAGAAAATCAAATGTAGCAATTTTTACTCACAACAAAAGAGGTACATGATTTTAGAACAAAATTAAATTTGTACTAAGTAAATATTACATAAACAAACAATCGAGAAGAAATATTGTAACTTCAACTGAGTTTCAATAAAGATATTTTTTGGAAATACTACGCATAAACATTATTAAACAGATATATTAGGTATCAATTATATTACTATAAATATCAATAATTACAAATTCAAAAAAATAAAATCAAAGGTTGTTAAATTTGGCATTCTTTAATTACTCTTTAGTATTCGTAACCAACTACATTCAGCAAAGTAGAGAATGATACAAATGTTTAATGACTGTTAATAGAATGTTGGGAGTAAAAAGATATTAGAGCCCACACCCTTGGCGACAAAACGAAAAAAGCGCCAAGCGAAACTGACAATGGCGGCAAGTGAATACAGAGAGATAAGGTGGATGTGTAATGAAAATATATGTAAACAATACAGAAATTAAACATTTAAGATAAAAAAAATTTAAAAACAGCACTTACTTTCTTACTGCTGATCTTTTCCGAGTGGAGGGTACAGCATAACAACAGATTTTAAAAAAGTCTTGAAGGTCTCATCGCTAAGTGAATGATCGTGTGAGCGCCACCATTTTTATTCTGCGAGGTAATGGTCGAACATACCTTCGGCGTGACTGGTGCAATTTCGAAGAAAGCGTTTTATTGTCGACCATGTTACATCATGCCGATCGTTACATTTAGGGCATTCATAACTCTAAGCAATCAATCCATCCTTCATACACTATTCAATCAATTACTTCTAACCTCTCTCATTCAACAAAGTAAAAAATTCTAAGATATATTCCTTCACACACGCAACCATTCTAACCCGGTTCCCCAAAACAAAATGAAATTCGAAATGCCCACCGACAAAATACGAAAATTCCAGAAATAGTTAGGTTTACCATATCTAGTGTATCAAAGTAGGGTTACCAAGATGGCACAATTATCGCCAACCAAAATAATTCGCGCCAAAGGTGTGGGCTCTCCTAGGACTGAACCGAATGTTGAACTACAGAATAGAATGTCGACTATTGGATGAAATAATGACTTCGGTTCAAACTTATTAAAATTTGTTACTTTAATTTTAAATTAGGCGAGGGAAACATTTATATCTGCTAATCAGACATCTATTCTAACTTTTCACCAATGTTACACTTCCAATTATTATACTTGCGATTAGTATAAAACTAAAATAGGAATGACAATAAACAATGAATTTTAATCAATTCAATAAAGTTTAGAAGCATTCTTCATTTAATATGCAGTATCTTATATCCATCTCTGATCCAAAGCATTTTCAAAAGAAAATGCACTCGCAGTGTCTGCTTTTTGCTGAGTGTGTTATATTTACGCCGTTCTATAAAGCTGCACGACGGCTATTTTTTTGCTGAGTAGAATTTTTTTACTAAAACAAATATATTGCTATTTTGTTTTCGACAACACCTTTATTTAATGTTTTTCCATTTGGATACGTTTTAATGCATTTATTTTAGTTTATTGGAATAGCGAAAATTTATCAAAGCACATTATTTTGTTCGAAATATTTTGCAGAAAATTTAACATGAAAATAAAAAATCTGGCATTTTATCAGATATTAACAAGAGATTTTTCACTGATATCGATCTTGGGCATTATTAAGGTGACCGTTTTTTTTTTACAATAAAAATGAGGACAAAAAATTTAAGAAAAAATTACAACTTAGATATATGAAACGTTTTATTAATACAAACAAAACTATGCTAATTACGCTTACATTCTTTTTAATTAATATCTTAAGCGAGTATTTTTCCATTGAATGATTTTTTTGGCAACATATCATTTTTTTAATATATCGGAAAGTTTGGGCAAAAAATATCCTTCATACTGAATTTTACGGTAAGCATTGTAGCTAAAATAAAAAGATTCAATTTTGATTTCTCGCTATTCACTTCACAAAAATCATTACCTACTGAGAAAAACTCTTTCAACTGCTGCATTACTTCCAGGGCAGCACAACGTAAATTCAACAAGAATAATTACATTTTCATATGGAATGTGTTCATTTTTGAAATGGTTTAAGTAATTTCACCCATTTTTTATCAATTTCTCAGCATGTTGATTTTCTAATTTATTAGAATTTAAATATACATTCAGTCTTCTTTCTTTTTCAAACAGACCATTGTCATTGATTTTAATATCAGGCGTTTCTTTCGATAAAAACTCAACGTAATTTTCTATATCAGCCTAATTTACTAGTGACAAAGCCAAAAAATACCATTGAAAACTGTTATTTCCTGTGATATTTGTTTCGGACCATTCTTCGACATTTTGGAAACGTGTTTGGTTCATCTCTGAAAATAGAGATTAACAAATCAGTTTTAAAATATTGAAAAGGAGAGCAAAAAGGAGGACACTTTTCGAGGAAAGACAGAACATATAAAAGGAGGACGGTTGGTCACCTTAGCATTATGCAATGTTGGATCAAGAATTCAATTTTTTTTTTTTTATGACCTTCTACTTTTCCCAGAAGGACTTTATTTAACTCCTTAACCGGTCAATTTTCTCTGCCAGTCACCCCTTAATTGGTCAATGTTTAAAAAGGGCATACTTTTTATTGCACACAATTAAGCATAATACTAAATAGAATGAAAAAATGGAAGAATTTTGTTTTAATTTACTTTTTTAAGGTTCTCTCGGTATTTTTTGTTTTATAATTATGGAACACAAAACCCACCTAAAAGTTTGCTTTTTATAATGCATGGCGGAATAATGTGTAGCGGTATCATCTATATAAGCAAGTAAGAGCCTCAGTGCTGGAGTGCCCATTTTGGTCCAATGGTATATTACGTGCTTACGGAACCGAAGGTCGCGGGTTCTGTCCTTCGGATGAACGCGCCACTTCAGATGTATGTCTTAAAATTTAAATCGGACTGCATAAAAATTATGCTAAAGTACTATTATATTTAATTTAATTAACTTTTATCTGATACGTTCGGTTTCGCATCGTCAGAGCTCAGGTGCCTCCGTCTGTGGAGGAAACTGAACGTCAAAATTATTTGCGGTGATTGGTATACCTCATATAAGGTGCTGCCCTATATGAGGGAAACTATTCCAGCTGCCGGGAAATGTACTAGGTCTGTAATGGTAAAACACCAATCCAATGTCCCATTAGAAATGAAAAAAATAGTAATAGTTTAATACGATAAGATAATGCTCTTATTTAGATAATTCACAATGAATCAAATCGAATTACTCCATTATTTACATAAAATTATATCCTAACTTTATATCACACACAACTACAATTTTTATCTATTATTTATTATTGATTCTACAAATTTTGTTATTTTATTATTTTGTTATTATGTTTGTTATATCTTTTCTGCTTTTATCAACTTCATTTCCAATATCAACCTAAGGAATTGAATTCTCCTCAACATTTGAATGCAAAAATATATTTTTAAAAAAAATTTGAAACAAAAAAAATATTTAAAATATTGATACACACACACAATGTTTATCTACTAAGAGAGAACTTTTTATCGCATCTGCGTGACAACATACTTTAAGGTATCCGACTATGTTTGGAACCGTGATTTTAAAAAAGCGCATAAATGAATAATTTTCATGATATTTAGAGTCACTTAGATTAGAATACATGTATAAAATTGTTTTAAGGACATTTTGACAAAAAAATTTATTTAAATACAATATTTCGGCAAAAAATTAACTTAGAATAACCTTTTTCCAAAATGTTCTCCTTTTCTGAAAAATGTTTCTATTATAATAATATTTTGCCTGTATATAGCTCAGACCTCTGTACAGAGGCTCAACTAAGAATGTTGAAAAATTCACATTATTTTCAGAGTTACAACCAATTGAAATAGTTATCGGCGTTTTTTTCTTAAAATTTCTCCCCTCTGTTGTCGTAAAACACGGATAAACCCACTTCTAAGTTATATATTTCGAAAATTCTAGTTGAGCCTCTGTATAGAGGTCTCAGCTATACACAGAAAAAATATTATTATAATAGAAGCATTTTTCACAAAAGGAGAATATTTTGAAAATGGGCCATTCTATGTTAATTTTTTTTCAAAATATTGTACTTAAATAATTTTTTATTGTAATACTATTCTTAAAACAATTTTATATACATTTTCTAATCTAAGTGACACTAAATATCATAAATATTATCCGTTTATACGCTTTTGCAAAATCACGGTTCCGAACGTAGTCGAATACCTTAAGCAATAAAAGTTTTCTGTTATCAGATAACACTCCTGCTCTTGTAAAAAATGTGACTGATGTTGTGAAGAGGCTCAAAGTCTTCACGTTGGCGTAAAGATGAAGTTTGGAGAGAGGAAAGTATCGCCTTCGCACTTGATCGAGTTTCAAAATTACGAGGTTCATTGCCAATAAATCTCGCGTTACTTTAAATCAGTGGTGTCATACTCGCGGCCCACACGGAGCATTTTTGCTGCCTGGTCAATGTATTGGCACACAATAATATATAATGAAATATCAAAACTTCTCCCGGAATAGGAAAAATAGTAGCAAAAAAAGAGATGTCGAGTATCAGGACGTACTTATAAAAATTTTCTTGTTCTTTTATGTATGTTTATTATAATGTATTATTCGAAATAAATCTGTGTTTCTATGAATTTAGATTTTCTTTGCGGCTCACTTAAGTTAAGGGGACATGGTACGATTTAATCAAAAAAATTTAATTTAAGGATTTTCAAAATTTTTGCAGTTGCCTCCTATGTGTGTATACAATGTAAAACAGATTTTGAGCTAAAAGTTTCATAAAAAGTTACTCATTTCAATATTTAAGGAAAAAACTTAAAATTTGTGAAGTGATTTTAAAATGCTACTCCTCCCCCTACAAAAATTAACGTACATGCGTGAAATTCGATTTACAAGTACTTCTAACTATGTATAACAAAATTTGGTATGGGTTTTGCGATAACACGATTGGTATTTGTACAATACTTCTTTTTAAGAATCCTTATTGAAAATTCCTTAAAAAATTTGCAAATTCTAATTTCAATTATTTTTTAAAAAATAAATATTGCTTTGATTCAAAAATATGTACTATTAACAATAGGTAAAAAAATTCAAAGCATCAGGCACAATAGAAAAAAAAGCCTTAGCATTTTAAATGAAGACCAACTAGTTATTTTACCTTTCTGAGATAAGTCAGTTTAAAGTTTTGATTTGCCATAAGGATGTGAATAGAAATGAATGTAAAAGCTATCATAATTCTGCGTTTTTTAAGTTTAGAGTTTTCAAATTTTGTGAGGTTATAGAAAAGTATATAAAGAATAATTTATATAGGCTAGAAAAATTAGATTTGATTTTTTGACGGATTTCTGTCAATTGAATCGTACCCTTAAATCTTTTTTAGTTGACCTAAGTCAGCCTTTGAGTTTGACACCCTTGATTTACAGTGTGACGTGAATAAAAAATAAAATCCCACAAATGCACAATAACAGCGTATTGCACAAAGGCAATGTTGTACAATGTGTCGTTAAGGGTATTGATATAAAAATTAATTTTATTACTCGAAACACCGAATAATCTACCATAAAATCCAGCGTAAAACACGCACCTTCTTTTTTACGAAGAAACCTTAAATGTAAGTTAGCAATGCTCTTATGTTTTGACATCATTTGTTCAATGTATTACTCCAAGCTTTAGAAAAAAATAGTATACTTCTATAACAACAATTCTTTAAGTTCATAAGGAATGTCATTTCTTTTAAATAAACAGTGTTTCGATCTACGTAGTCTAATTTTTCTATGCACACCTTTTTTTTAAGCTCTCCTTTTTATACCCGGTGTATAACGCGCACACGATAATTTTGAACTTATTTTTTGTGCTAAAATGTGTGTTCCATAATTTGTTCTTCTCAATGAATCAAGAATTTGTTAATAATCAGGTGCTTCAGGTATACACGACATATATTTTGGATGTTGTCTCGACCCTGCTGTGGCTGGTGAAGATTGGGACACCAAATTATTAGTCACTGTTATAAGAATAGCTAAGTGTATTGATTCAACAATTTACTATCAAGCAATGCTATAAACCGAGGGGACGATCAACTTTAATGGTTATCCTAAATTCCCAAGACATAATTATGCACTTAACTGCGTGTGATCCGATGTAACTGCACTCTTCAAGTCTCGTCGAGTCAACTGGATATCCTGGACTAAAGCTTCTTTTCAAGAACTCTCAAAGACTTCCGATTATCTCACTTTAATAGCAGCCTAATGACTATATCTAACACTCACTTTGCTAAAGTTTAAATAGCATTCAAATTAGTGTAAAATTAAGTTCTCTCTACGGAAAGTTGTTTCAAACTCAAACAACAGTTAAAGAAGTATTTTTCCTCAAGTGTGTTAGTAAAAGAGCGCGTATAATGGACCTGTCACAATGTTACAACTCGAATATGCGTGAGTATCTATTAGAAATACTTATTTTTTCTTTACCAGAAAAATGTTCTTCCTTAAAGAATAATTTTAGAAAAAGTTGCACTTGTTTCAAACACAATACAGTAGTTTCTTAATTTCCGTGGATTCACTTAAGCGCAGAGGAACTGCCTGAAACTTTAAAGTCATTCATGAAGTGGAAGGTATAGATTTTGGTTTTTAAAAGATATGGTTCAAACCGCTTGGGTCTTAAAGCGAGATGGACCGTCTGTCAAATGCATGAAATGACCCTAGAATGAATAGGCAGGTTCTCTCGGAGAACATCATAATTTATTCTAGAACCTTCCAATAATTGCAGTAGATTTATAATTTACAGAAAATGGTAAACACAGTTAAAACTTACAATGGCACAAATCAAAGTAACAATACCAAAGCATCGCATTAGTTCAACGAAACATACAAACACTGCCAAGCTTTGACTTACTGTGAATGGCTTCCCTGCATTTATCTTATACAGGCCGTGAAGTACATTCTTGGATTTTCATGAGCTTTTTTAAATTTCTTCGCCAAGTTCATTCTTATTCATTTACTATTATTGGAAAATAATCTCTCCTTGACGCGCAAGCGATCTTTCTAATCGCAATACCTTTTCGGCAGAAAAGCAAACAAAATCCGCTACCGGGAAGGAAAGAAAAAAACAGTCAACGGGGGGACTCTGGAAACACGTTTTTATATCGTAAACATCAATAACCCCAAAAGAAGATGAATGTAGTAAGAGTGATTTCGAATGATAACACAGGTCTGCGATGAAAAAATTGTTGTATATTTAACTAGTGGGTTTAACTATATTTTTTGTGCTGATTACGGGAAAAATAGTGAAAAAATTCCATCACCCTTAGATAAGTCACAAATTTCATCTGAAATTTTCTTATTTTCAGGGGGTTTCAGGTCCAGTATGCGTTCGATTGTTCAATATTATTGCCTATATAATTGGTGAATTTAGTCTGAATTATGGATCTTTTATGGTGAATAGGTTACTAAACAATATGTATGTTATTTACAAACACAGTTTTATTCTATTTATTTGCTATGACAATGAATCTAAACTCGGAATACCAGTTCCTACTGGAACGAGATATGTCTCATTCTGTCTGCCCCCTCCCCAATCCTACTGGCTGCTAGGTGTCGTGCGCCGTGATCTTGGTTGCAGTCAGTGACTCAGTGTGGAGCTAGCCACTGTAGTGTAAACATCAAACAGATTTGTGCTACGGTATTTAAAAGAAATGGCTACTAGAGGATGTGTTAACTCTCCTAACTGTTTCTGTTATATTTGTGGGTCTTATACCGTCAAGAAGCAACAAAGGAACATTTCTAGTTTTGTTCAGAAAGTGTATTTTGCATACTTTGGTATTAAATTAGGGGATCAAAATAAATCTTGGGTGCCCCATGTAGTGTGTTCTGTGTGTATTGAAGAGCTGATACAATGGTTTAAAGGTAAGAAGAAGTCATTTCGTTTTGCAGTACCCATGATTTGGAGAGAGCCTAAAAATCACAGTGATGACTGTTATTTTTGTTCTTGTTCAGTGCAAGGTTTCAATTTAAAAAACAGGAAGGACATTTCATACCCAACCATCATACGTTTGGCTATTCGCCCTGTACCTCATGGACCTGACTTGCCTATTCCTTCACCTCCGGATACCCTGGACAATATTTTAGACGATTTGGACCAAATATCACATATTAGCAGCGACAGTGATTATGGCTACGATCCAGGTACAAATGACCCTGAACTTTTATCTCAATCAGATTTGAACAACTTAGTACGAGATCTGGGCCTTCTAAAGGACACAGCGGAAGTTTTAGGGTCTAGACTTAAAGAAAGACGTTTGTTAAACTCCGGTGTTTCATTTTCGTGGTACCGATTTAGAGAAAAGGAATTTGTCCCTTTTTTACGCAAGAGGGGGACCTAGTTTTCTGCAACAATGTACCTACAATTTTGGAAATGTTCAAAACTATGTATGAACCAGAGGAATGGAGACCTTTTATTGTTTCGTCAAAAAGGAGTTTGAAAGCCGTACTTCTTCACAATGGTAACCGATATGCTTCTGTGCCTGTTGGACACTCAGTCCATTTGAAAGAATGCTACGAAAATCTTGAGCTTATTCTTAATAAGCTCAGCTACTCTGACCATAAATGGACCATTTGTGGTGATTTGAAAGTTATTTCTATGTTACTAGGTCAACAAAGTGGTTAGACGAAGTTTCCATGTTTCCTCTGTGGATGGGATAGCCGTGACAGGAAACAACACCACGTAAAGCAGACATGGCCAATCAGAAAGGCTCTTATTCCTGGAGTTAAAAATATTGAAAGACAAAGTTTAGTAGATCCTAAGAAGATCTTGTTTCCACTACTTCAGATAAAATTGGGGCTAATGAAACAGTTTGTGAAAGCATTATACAAAGAAGGAGAGTGTTTCAAGCATCTTTGTGAACAGTTTCCTGGTCTATCCGATGCTAAGCTGAAAGAGGGCATCTTTGTTGGGCCTCACATAAGAAAACTTTTAAAAGATGAAACTTTTGTCATTAAAATGGAAATGAAAGAAAAAAATGCCTGGAATTCATTTAAATTTGTTGTAACAGGCTTTCTTGGAAACAAAAAAAGATCCAAACTACAAAGCTTTGGTTGATGAATTGTTACAAAACTACAAAATATTGGGCTGCAATATGAGTGTCAAAGTCCATTTCCTCCACTCACATCTGGACTACTTTCCAGAAAATCTTGGGGCTGTAAGTAAGGAACAAGGAGAACGTTTCCATCAGGATATAAAAGAAATGGAGTGCAGATACCAAGGTCGTTAGAATGTCAGCATGATGGCAGACTACTGTTGGATGTTAAAACGAGAAAATTCGCAAGAACACAGCCGAAAAAGTACTAAAAGAAGCTTCGATGGGAAAAGAAAACGTTTTTACAAAGACTTATAGTAGCATTTTCAACACATGTGTATCACTATTATTCTTATTTAAGCTATTTATCTTTGTTTTTCTTTCTTTTAGTTTATGTTAAAATAATAAAAACAAATCCAAAATTTTCGTTTTTTGTACTTTTCTCAAATATTTTACCTTTATTTTGTAGGCAAGCCTTACGTGATAGATAAAAACCCATGTCATTTTTGAAATCAGCGCAAGTAACTAAATAAAGATCAGTTAATAAAATCAAAACAATTTTTTTAAAAAGTTTTTTTTTTGCAGAACTGTGTAATTACCTAAAAAAGTCAAAGATAACTAACTGCCTGACAAGTTAAAAAAAGCCTTATGTAAAACCTCTTCACTCCAATTCGAGTTTAATATATATTTAAAAATGTGAAATGGATTTTTTTAAAATCGGTTATATATTAAAATGATTTAATTATTTCTGAGCTCAGTTCTTGAAAAATTTCCTAATATGTGGAAGAAATATGTGTTTCACTCCCATGTAAGTAGTATTTTTTTTCTGGGTCTTGAAATTATTTTTAAATTCTATCTGCAATATATGTGTCGCTGTTTTTTACTTGATCTCTCTTATCAAATAATTTAGTTAATGAACTTTAATTTTTTTCAATTTCAAATGTCAGCCTTGAACCATTTCATTTCAGTGCTGAGAAAAATTCTATGCTGTTTTTACACTTATTTACAAAATGGTTTCTCCCACCTCTACATTTATCTAAAATTAGAAATTACTATCTAAGTCTATTTATTACTAATCATGTAGTTTAACTTCTCTTGTATAACAAAATATTTGATTAATGGCATTATTTATTGTGTTTGAATGACAACTTTACTGGAAAGTGCATACTTGTTGAACTATTGATGGAATAAGTTTTAATTTATAGTAATGTTTCGAATAAACTAATATTGAAATGATCAATAAGCAAATAACAAAGGAATCTTTTTATAAGTATTTATTGCACATCTAAAAGTTATGAAAAAATACATTTAAATTATATTTTAATAAATACGATTCCCTTTTAAATTTTTAACCGTTCAAAAAGATAATCTACTAACAACATTATTTATCCAATACTGTAAAGTTGTGATGAAAAAACAACTTCATAATAAGAAATAAATTTTCAAATAATCAATCTATAAACATTTTATATGTAATATATTATAATATATATACTTTAAAAAACAGTTAATATATAATATAACATTTTATATATAATATAGTCTATAAGCTCTTTAATATTGAAAAAAAAATTATCAAAAAATTAAGTGACTGCTTGATATTATTTATTATGAAGTTTAATCGAGATAACACACAATTATCTTTAAATTAATAACCTCGAATATAAATTAAATCTATTTAATAAAAACAAATAAAACTATTTTCTCTCTTTCTATTTTAAAAACTAAAAAAAAAAAAAACGAGGATACAATTACATTGCTTGGAATCAACACCCAATATATTTGATAAATAAAAATCAAGCAATACTCGATATTGATACAATTGTATAAATAATCAACATCGAAGCATTTTAAATTTATAAATTCATTAAATAATATTAATCTGAGAGTTATTTTATTTTGAATTGATTTGTTTACAAAATCATACATTTATTGAGGACGTACACACACATAAATGTATAAAATCTGGCATAAAAATTCTTGTAGTAAAATATAGCTCCAGTATATAACACAAAATACATGACTAAACCAGCTAGCCCTTTATTCTTAATTGATTAAAAAATATTATTCAATATAAAAATAGCTACACACACAACAATAAAAATTACTGCAGAAAGTACGTTCGGAATGGCAACAATGTGCGCAGATGTAATAAATATGGAGGGAAGTGATTTTTCCGAAGAAAAAAAAAGGGGGAAGGCAAACATAATGCTAAAAATTACGTAGTAATGACGTCACACATATTTTTCTTTTTTAAAGTGGTTTATAATTTACATCAATATATTTTTTCATTCTTTAATTATAAAAAAGTATTAAAGAAAATGGTTATTAGTATGATGAAAATAAAATACTGGAATTAACATTCTTATTACTAAGATATTGCTTTGAAAAGCATTTTGACTTTTAAAAAGTATTTCGACTTCAGAAATAATCCTAGTTTTATATTAAAACCACTAACGGAGTTTTTTAAAATGGGAATTTGCTTACATACCACTTTTATGAAAAAGGATAAGGGATTCAAATTATAAAAATAACTTCTAGAATAAAATATTCTAAACATTCCTTTGCAAGAAGTTTCCGATGTTACGTAAAAACCATATTCCATCCCACAATGCATTTCATCGCAGTATGATTACATATGAGTAAATGTGAGATAATCCCACATACATGATCTCGCCTGGAGAAGATAATCACAGTGTTCTTTTACAAAAAAAAAGATAATTATTATTCAATTTGCTTTTCCTTTGAGTTTTTAACTGAGACCGACGCTCTTGAGCAATATTTGACCGAGGGTGTAAGGACATGATGAGAAGGCGTAGCTGCAATCTTCATTTGCAAGTCCTCTGTACGCTGCATCCAAGTACTTCTCCATTCCTGTTATTTTTTTGCTGCAGAAAATAAAAGAAATTATAGTTTCGTCGCACGGGAATCAAGTTTTTATACAAATCAGAATGTGCAATTCAGCATAAGAACATTTTGTGATCTTTCTGGATTAAAATACATTTACTTATAAATCTGCAATAAAATTAAGTTCTAATTTCTGTAAAAATTGTGCTGTCATTTAACTACATAACAAAGTGCAAAAAAAAAAAAAAACATTAAGGAAAAACATGCATCGTTGGAGATATAGAATAAAAAAAAAGAATGAAAGAGAATGGATGTGAGAAAAAGAGAGTAAATATAGACATTCTAAAAGAAAATATTCCTTATACTCCACGATGACATAATAGCCAAGAGAACATAACATAGCTGTCGAGGCAGTTGGAGGATAGTGCGGGAAATATGAACAAGTGATGGGAGGCCAGATTAGTTCATGTTTTAGAAATCGCCTCTAAAATGGCTTGGGATTTTTATACGAGTCCCCCTTGACCGGATGTGGTGAAACTCCTTTTGGTGGGGAGTGTCAAAAAGTTCCCGCGTTACAAAGTTCAGTAAACGCATAAATTTTGAGGTGATGTAACACTGCGCCGGCCTCGGGACCAATCAGAGAAATTATACTGGACAAAGCAAAGAGTTCGGCTCCAGGATTTTGGAGTGATGAGGAGTCGGATAAAAAGGGACGCCGAGAATTTCAGAGACACAGAGAGCCTCTCCCCGAGCAGCGGAAAACTTCAAACAAAAGACGCCGAAATTCCACCTGGACCGGGCGTCGGTCGTGTCTACCCCTTTGCACCTTCTCTCTCTCTCAAGCTAAGTTTAATAATTTTTTTGATCTTCTTGTATGTAGAATTACAATTCTTTTTCCTTTAAATGTGCTTAAAATAAATGTGCTTAAAATAAATATAATTGTTTACCACTATACGGCCGGATTTTAATTTAGCGTAAAGTTAATTTGTTAATACATGATTCTTGTTTATTTTAATTTTTGGTCATGATGCGATGTTAAAGTATGGAAACTGGGTTCACAATTAAGAAATTAAATAAGTTAAAAAAGCGTTGCATCACAAGGATGAGACGACGATGACGAGATAGACGCTTCGAACGAAGGGATGTAGCTACCGCCGTATCAACCATATCAATTATCAATGATACGAGGCCCCCAAGCTACAGGGGCCCCGAAATGTGTATCTACAGACCCACTAAGAGGGTTCTTAGATTTGAAAAGGGCCCAGAAGGAATTTTGATGTAGGGCCCCCTCAAAACTAACTACACCAGTGTTCGAATGTGTCATTTTTGTCAATGTTTTTACACTTTTTATTAACTTCTAGAATTCCATCGTAAATAATTGTCCCTAATAAATGTATAGTTAATTTAAATCTGTTTGGGTTTGTCATCATGAGTTCATAATGATATAAACCAGTAGTGCACACAGGAATTTTTAGGGGGGGAGGTAGGGTCGGAAATCCATCATTCTCGTATCAAGCTCCAATACGTCGCCTAATATATTCTTTTGATTTTGTCGATTTGGGGAATCAAAAAGCAGTAAGAAATTCATTATTTAATAAATAATTAGCATTAATTAATAAAATTAATTGTTAAGAACAAATACTTAATTAAATTGTACGTACTATATACATAGGATTACAATCAATCGAAAAAAAATCAAAGGTTTTGGACGGGGTCCAGACTTGTGGAACCCTTTCTTTTGTGCGCCACTGAGATAAACTCGTTTTTGAAATCTTTATCTTAAGAACATTTCGAAAAATTATTATTTTATCATTATAAACGTAACAAAAGAATAAGAACATATAAAGAACTAACTTATGTTATTTGAATAATTTCTCTTTTAAGAAAATTGGTCTAATTTCTTGTAAGGATTTCATTTGTCTGTAAGTTAAAAAAATAAAACAGCTAATTTTTTAACCTTAAATGTTTTTATGTCATCTAAAAATGTAATCACAATTATTTATCTTTGCGTGTCTTTCTGCCAGCATAAATAATATTAACTATACATTAGACGTTAATTAATTTAAAAATTTTAATCTGAAGAATAAATACAATAAATCAAATTAATGGTATTAATTCGTACATAAAATTATACAAAACAGTCAAAATCATGATATTTAATGCATATTTGTAATATTTCTTAATACAATTTACATTCAAATTTTCTTAGCCGCGGTATCCGAGTGGTCAAGGTATCGGACCGTGGCTTGCCTTGTCACGTGTTTGAGCCCGGTACCACTAAAGACCCGCCGTGTAGGGCAGCGAAGCACATTGAATCTGTCGAGAGCTGAAACGTCCTCCCGTTGGTGTGGTAGTTAGGAGAGGGGAGTGCCAGCTCAGGTGTCGTCCACGTCACTTGACCATGGTTCAAAATTACGTCTTCCGTTGCTAAAAGTCCTCGTGTAGTTGAACAGTGCGACGCTAATAATAAATCAATCAATCAATCATAGCAATAATATTTATTTACACTCACCTTACGCCTTTGAGAATCACCGAAGCTATACCCTTCTTGGCAAGGAACTTCTCAAACTCACACACAGCTCTCTGCTTACAAGATTCATCCTTGATCCTCAACAGCTTGAAAGAAGCCTCGGGATAGTTGAAGTCGGTAACCGATCGGAACATCTTGCCAATATCGTGAGATCCAAAGTACAACCCACTGCTTTCAGTGGATTGTCTTCTGTTATAACCCTGAGCTGCTGGAATTCCATTAAGGACATGTTGAGGAGGGGCATATTGGTGAGGAGGTGCCGAGTAAGCGTGCTGGTAGGCGGTATTGTGTGGATCCAACATGCTTCCAAAGAGTGCTACCATGCTGACGTAGGTCAGGTATCCACCTCCTACAGCGGCTAAAAGACCTGTCATGGTTGCCATGGTATCGGATACTCCCCTAAAGGAGAAGGGGTGACCCATAACATTCTGGAGCCTGGATATGAATTTCTGGATGCTCTGCAAACCCTTCAGACCTTGCTGGATGCTCAAGGCAGAACTTGTGCCACCTGATGAACCAGAACCACTGCCTTGGCTACCACCTCCAAACACTCCCAACAGACCACCCCCAAGATTGCTGAGGACATTAAGGCGTTCTTTTCTGTTCACTGCGATCTCTTTGGTAGATGTTTCATTGACAGAATGGGAATTTTCAGTGGCTTCTGCCAAAAGGATGGCAGAAAGAAGAATCACAGCGAAAATTCGGGTCCGGCTCATGATTCTGTAAAGAGGAAGTAAAACATTTTTTATTATGAATCATTGTTAAAAGCATTTTGCCATAAAGCTCATATTTTTCAATAGTAAAAAATGAGTTAAGATACATGAACTATACATTTAAATCTGGACTCTTAAATATCGTTACGTATTGTGAGGGCAACTGTATTCATTTGTCAAAATTCCGCATTATGATATTAAAGCTTATTACTGCCTGAACTTTTCCTAAATTGAGTAATTGTGACGCTGGTTATTATGAAACGTGATTCATTCATAGCTCATATTCTTCACTTTGAAATCGTTTGTACATTTTAGCACTTTTCTCAATCAAAAAAATGTGTGTATTTTCAAATTAGGCACTTAATTACAGATAAAATAAATAAATAAATAAAACACCTGCTTTTAAAAAAAATTTATTATCCTTACCACCTATCTTGTATTCCAATCTAAGCCCTGTATCTTTATCTAGGACCCATAACATTGATTTCAATAAAAAGAAAAATCGAACAAGTGAAACTATATCCAATAATAAATAAAATTTGCTTCCTAAATGTAAGTCAAACAACTAAATGTTGGATTATAGCTCAAATTTTAAAAGCATTTTCAGTTTTGGTTTATTTTAAGTCGCAGAGTGAAGCAACATGAGAGTTATCAGTGACGGAACACGTGACTTTGAGCCGAGATATGTGACGAGGACGGCACCTGAAATGGTGACCCCCTCTCCAAACTTCCCCACCATGTCAACGGGAGAACTTTGAGCCTGGAATTTAATGTACAATAGTAGCCCTAGGTTTCGAACTCACTATTTGACCAGCCGGGCCACGTGTTCGACCACTCGACCAGCTTGGCCACAAAAGCCCTTTTAACGGAACAAAGGTAGAATTTGAATTTGTTCGAATAGAAAATTCTTTAAAATTTGTGGATAGTTATTCTTCTAATGTTAATGTAAATAAAGATATCCTTCTAATGTAAGAAAACTGGGGACATTCTTTTTATGTATCGATCAAATTGGAAAAATTAAATGTACTCACACGGTTTATTTTTATAAATATTGCGTCCAAAGCCCGAAATCGGCCTGTTCGCGAATTTGCTGGTCAATTCACGTTTTGGCAATTGTTGCTGTAAACGTACATTGCTCAATGCCCGATCTTTTCTTGACTTCGGGCTTTGGCCAGCCAATTCGTGAAGTGGCTTGGGACAATCGGCCAAAGTAGGAAGAAAGAAATCAAGAGCAGATTGCTTTACATACTGTTAAAAAGGAAATATTTAAAAATGAGTACTTCTGTGTACTGTTTTTTTTAGTACAATAGTTTCAGAAACGAATTCAAATATAAGTGATACCTCTGAGTGTTAAAAATCAACTTGTAATATATTAACATATTATCTCATTTAATTTTGTTCTCATTTCAAAGCCATATTAGAAGTTATTCAGTGAACGTATATGTTGTAGCAACGTGATAGCGAGAAGATTAGATTTGCGCCCTTCAAAATGACGAATGAGTTGCGTATCGTGTATGAATACATAGGCAAATTGAGCACTCAATTTGTCAACTACCTTTCAGGGTGACCATTAGTCTTTCTCTGCTCCATAGACCTAATGTTAAAGATCCCAGATCAAATTGCCTCCCGAAATATAGCTTCAAAAATATGATTTTTTAACAAAGGCAAATAGCAAATACAAGGGCTAATTAAAACACGAAGAAATTGCTATTAATATTAATTAAAGACATTTCTTTTTGTTGGAGCCATCTGTCGAATTTCACCTACAACACATCCTTATTTATATTTTTTACGTAAATGTCATTAAAATGTCAATGTACCATTGTTACATCGGGTTTTGGCCAAGGATTCCTAGCCACTTCGCGAAATAGCCTGGCAAAGTAAAATATCGTCGGCCTGATTATCAGACTGCGTAACTCCACCGGTCTAACTGATTTGATATAGGAGTGCAACGCTCCAAGCGCTTTTTGGCGCGATTCCTTGATCGCGCCAAGCAGCGGTGAAGCAAAACATTCCCTTTTGTTTTGTCTACTCCATGCCTCAGTGCGCGCTCCACTTTTAATTTATTCCTTTGATCAGTATAATCACTATTCTTTTTATTTCATAATAACACTAGATTTCGAAGGGAGAGGTGATAGCAAGATTTTAACATAAAATAAATACAACAGAAAGTAATATTAATGTATTATACTTCCCGATATAAATTATTGACACTATTTTAAGCGTTCATTATACAAAATTTGTAACAATGTGTTACTTTAGCTGAGCAGAGATCAGTTTAGGAAGGTGTTTTCAAAAATCAACTCACAAGAGATTTACGGGAGTTATAAATAAAAAAAATCCTTTTTATCAGCTATTAGATCTACAGACTTAAAATTTAATAATTTTTTTTGTTCAGCTGAGAAATGCAAAAAGCTTTTTTTTTGTTTAATTTGCAATTCACGATTGTAATATTATCGCCTATCTTGGCGAACATAAACAACAACTTGGCGCCTAGCCCTACTGTATCAAATTAGCATCCCAGATGGAGTTAGGCAGTCTGATAATTAGACCGACGATATAGAATATTAATTGCAAGAACTTTGGGCTCTGGCCGTAAGATATACAGCAGATCCTGCGTAGCTCTCATGCTAGAAATGTTACTATTTTCCAAACGTAAACTTATCAATCAATGGGCCTCTCCTAATATTAATGTAAAAGAAAAAATATTTTTTACATTATTTAACTAGCGATAACTTAATTCATTCTGCGACATAAATAAACTCTAAGATTAACTGCTTTCATTGTTAATTCGTTAAAGTATTTCGAAAATTTTTTTAATTATATTTTATTACTTGAAAGATACTTTACTATTTCACTTCCTCATTTATGAATTCTTAAATCCTTCATGAACTTCTCAAGACACATACATAACTATTTAAAAATGTCTCATCTTCTATGCGACTGCGATAACAGAGAATAAGATTCTTTATTGATATTTTAAAATGTGCAATCCTAATTAGGCACTGATTAAAGAAAAATCCATGGATATAAACCCTAATTAATTTAGAAGCTACGATACCCAATAGGAAATGAATTGATCAGTTTCTTCTACTGTCTAATGAGCATCATTTGCATCCCTAAGCAGCTCACTTGCTGCGCATTACAACTCAATCTTGTTTCCTCATTGCACAAACAATTTTTTCTACGTGACCCGTAAGAGGTCGTGGAAAATTATCACGTTGCGAAAAATTGATTAGCATCCCTTGAGTAATTAATTTGTTACGGTACAACTGGATTTGGAGGAATGTTAATATTATGCAGAAATCTTTAAGGAATCGGTAGTTTCAACAAAGAGTATAATTGTTCTGTTATTCAGTGCATAGTATTTTTTCACCTCCATATATCACATAATTCTTAGAACTGAATGTAGTGTCTGACTACTGTTGGCGGCAGATTTTTGGAGTATTTGGCGTCATCCTCCACCCCTACGGGGGTGGTTGATATTTTTGTGAAAGAAGGTGATTGACCTTCGAACAAGGGAAGAGATAGTCCCTTGGTTTTGGAGCGCAGAGTCGCTGGACCGAATTTTGTGTTAAGGAAAGCGAGTTCCTTTATTTTAGCCCGACGCACAGGGCTTGGTTTGATTGTATTGAGAAACGAAATAATTCTGTTGGCTGTTAACGTAAAGCACAGAGTTTAGAAGCTTTAAGAAAGTAATAGAAAAAGATATTACCCTTAAATTTATATATTGTATAAGCTGATGAATTATTTTCAATTATACTGAACTGAACTCAGTGGCGCAACAGCACATGACGACCAAGGCCTACTGTGCGTATCTCAGTTTACGTGAAATTAGGTGCAGGGTTCATGTGCAGATGTTTCGGTCAAGTGGTCAGTTTGACGCGAAACCCCCAGTGTTCAGCTCCCAAGCAAATTGGTATTCATTTATCGACCTAAAAAAGGGAGGAAAGGCTGAGTCGACCTTTCCCAGCCTTGAATTTGAATCTCGGGCCTGTGGTGTGGAAGCGCGATACACTACCACTCAGCCCCTAAGTTTCATTTTTTCAATTATAGTTACTAAATTTTCTATATCTATTAATCCCTTCTACAAAAAGAAAGTCCGGACACATACCGGAGGTTTTAAAATATTAAGGTGCCTGACTAGTTGCGGAGACATTTTTTTGACATTTTGCTGAAAATTTATTTTCAAACTCATTTTTTGTTTAATTATAACTGAAAACTAATAAAAATAGCAAAACATTTTTTTTTTTCATTGTATTTTTTTTAAATATGGCCAATTTTAGGTTTAAATTAGACGTTATTTGTACGTTACGTTAAACATAGTAAAATAAATTCTAATGCATAATATTTTAAAAAACCCACATAATTTTACTCAAAAACAGTTACTAATGAATTGACCAAATATCTTTGAAAATTTTAATTTGTTACTGAACTAGAAGTCAAAAAGTGCACGCAATGCAAATTTTTCAAAAATTTTCACATTTATCACAGAAAAAAAAAAATCATAAAAAAGGTAAATATGCTGTTTTTCTTAATCCCTAGGTCACAGCATACATACTATAATAATGCACAATTACACAAAATTACAGACAATTATCTACAGAACTTTTGAGATATCATGCTTACCGTGTTGTAAAATATCAAAAATCTGTTTCAGAGAAAATGCATTTAAAGATTTAAAATTCAAAATTTAAAAAACTATACAGCTAAAAAAACCTAAAACCTCTCTATATCAAAAGAACAAACATTTTCAAAGCAATTATGAATATTATATACTTTCTTCAAACTTTTATCTTTTAATATTTTTAACAATTTTATAGTGTCAAAAAGCTTTTTCTTAAAGTCTAAGTACACAGTTTACGAAATACAGATTAGACATATAAAAAGCACTTTAAAAACCTTATTGCATTAATAATAAAAACATTTTACATAGAAAAACAAATATATATTATTCCATATTATTTTAGAAGTTAAGAAATATATCATACAAAATATATTTGTGTTGTTTTACCAGTAAACATTCACGAAAAACTCTTGAAAAATATTGTTTATCACAAAAGTTATCATAAATTATATATATATATATAGAGAATAAAAATCCTGCAAAGAAGTACTTTAAAACCCTCCATATGAATATACTAAGCCTTCTGTTTTTTCATCCTTAGTACTTTTTGTTTTCCTAGCTGCTTTTCTTTTTTTTTTTTTCGAGACAATTTCGCAATCGGTAAAGAATGTCTTAAAGATGTTGAAGTCCGTTGTTTATCAAATTTAAGTAACTCTTGAGCAACACTTTCAGGAAGGGAACCATTTACATTTCGAATTACTGATAATATACCAGCATAACCAGAATTATAAAGTATTAGAGCTAATAATGCACCCAAACAAATTGTTTCCAGTCCAATAAATATATTTTGGGAACAATATTCCACAAAATGTTGTTATAACTTTCATTGCAGTTCTGTGTCTTACCATGAAGACATTTTTTCAACAAAGTTTCATTACACAGTTTTAGATATGTAGGCTTTATTTGGTTTATAATTTTATTAGGAAGTCCTTGCTCGATTTCTTTGAGGGGACTCCCAGCTGCTTTTGCCCTTTGGTAACGACACCAACTCTCAGATCCTTCAGGACACTGTCCATGCAATGAATTGTTTTTTCCAGATACACAGTGAAAAATGCAGCTATTACACTACTCATCATCTTTTGTAGATTACCTACATTGCTTCGAATAGCTATTCCATAATAGTTCTGAATTCTGTCGATTAATTTATCAGTTAATTTATTTTTCCCTCCCAAACCTTTCGTCGTTTTTTTAATTGATGCAACCGCCCCCCTACACGTTTCTGTACATGACCTATACACTCGAGTTTGGTTACTGTATTAATTCCATAAAAGTTTTTAACAGATTCATTTCCTTTTGAGTCCCTATCTCCGTAGTATTCATTGTACTGTACATTCCTCACATTTGATCTCTCAAATATACGGTAGGCTCCAACAACCTCCATGTTCCCCGCGGAACCTTTATAGTTCGAACATACATGTTTCGATGATTGGCTATTGCCTTTCGCGCATATGTGGCAATATTGTGTCATAACTTCAATGTCTAAAATTTTACCGGTGTCAACTGATATGGCACTTACACACCCATTCAAAGATGAGTAGCCTCTGCGTTGCCAAGTACCATCAATGGATATTCCACATTTAGTGAAACTATTTGAGCCTTTGATTTCAGTCAATGCAGCGTTGATGTTTTCTTGAGCAACGCGTTCAGTTGCTTTCAACTGTTTTCTTTCTTGATTGCGGAAAGCAAGTTTTGACAGGAATGGTAAACCGAGGAAAGCACATAACTTTTTGCCAGCTGAAAATCCTTTCCCGATTATCCTTAGCCCCAAAACAATTGAAGAGTTTATAAGACAAGAACCTTTCATCTTCTCTGTCGTAGGGAAACCTTTAAAGAAGGAGCAGTTTTTGCACTTTAGGTTCATATGTGAGCATAATCCACTGATAGAGTCTTCTATAAGTTCCAAGCCCTGAGAATAACAATCAGGACAACAAACTATGGCAAAAAATGAAATCAAAGTTGTCCAGCTGACAATTATATTGTCTTTAGAAGTTTCAAACAAACTTTCTGAGAAAATTTCCAAACTTGTATGGCTTGATTCCAACTTTTTGGCACTAGCGGATTCAGTAGAATTGAGCTCAGATGTTTCATCATTCTCATTAATAGTGGCACGAATGGTATAACGATTTCCAGTAAATCGGCGCTTCTTAGACCTCCCAGATCTTGATTTAGCCATAATTAATCAATATTTTGTCTTAAGAAAGACAGTTTTTTTCATAAAATATATCAAAATAATAAATTAAACGAGGAGCGAAGAATCGAGTAGCTAGAACATAAACAAATCGAAAAATGACAACAAACCTGTAAAGTTGTTGCCAAATTTTACTAAAACTATTAAATAATTTTTAAAAAAATATCACCATATTCAGTTTTAATGTTACCAAAATTAATATTTTATAAATAAATTCAATAAAATTCCAAAAAAGAGTAAAAATCTTTCAAATTCAAAGTACTTCCGGTTTCGATTTCTAACTTCCGGTTCGTTTTTGTTGTTCTCACTTGACATAAAACTGCTATAACTTCGTAAATAATTGGAGTACAAGCAAAAGTAAGGTATTTTTAGAAAGAAGAAAAATTCAAATATTAAAAATATCAAATAAAATTTTTTTTGTCATGTTCATCAAAATTGATGATTTTACACTAGTCAGGCACCTTAAGTCAAATTCGCAATAAGAATCAGTAACGTCAAAAATATTTTTGATATGTGCATCAAGTGATGCCTCACGTTGATGTACGAGGTCTGCCATTCTAGCTCTTCAAAATACGATGTTAAAAAACAATCCTATTTAAAAAGTGAATAAAACAGTTTAATAACGACATTCAAATTCTTTCATTATTGTAAAAATACATAAATGAATTCTAATTTTTTTAAAAAAATTATTCATTATTATTAAAGAAGCTTCTATAAAAATATTTTTTAATCTCCAAAAATTTTGTTGTTGGTCAGATTATTTAAACTTGGGCTTTTTTTTTCTTCGAGTTCGATGTATTTTGCTTACATATAATCATTAATAAATTTTTATACAATGTTTTGAGATTATTCAAACATAACCTCTAAAATTAATGTATCCGAATAGGTTAAAAGAGTGGTGTTTAATGTTAGAGCCATTTAGAAAAGAAAGAAATATTAATATTGAGGAAGAAGGAATATAATATATAAAACTAGAAAGTTTTTAAAGTTGTTTTTATAGCATTTACTCTTTTTCCATAACAAATAAGAATATTTGTGTGTGTGTTTTTGAAGAATGAAATATTCACGACAATTAGTGCACGAAAAAAGGGATATCTCCAAAACAATCCAATCAAATTCAATGAAATTTATAACATATATGTTATAAGCTCTTTAGAGTGTAACAAAATGCAGGTTTTAAGATAGTTACATTTAATCACATTTTGCAGCCATTTTTAGATTAGAAAATACTGTAATTTTGCTGAAACATTATTAACATCAAATTTAAAAAAATGCTTATAAATATTTATTTCTTAAAACATTTTTTACCCTGTGGTTTGCGACACTTCTGATAGCTCAAGAAGTATATCGATGAAATTAAATTATATTCAGTCGAATGCATTTTTATTTATCGCGTTTTTCATAATTTAGAAAATTTTGCTGAAATTTCATAAAAATAATGTTATATTCAAAACCAAAGAAGGATAAATGTTATTTATTTAATAATTATAACTCCTTAGGCCTATTTGTGTTCTTTAAAATCATAAAATTCTTCTGAAAATCAATTTTTGAAAAATTGGTCTCCCGACCTAGTCGGATGCTTTGAATTTATATTTGCCATCACAATGTAATGGCTTAACAATACATTACATTGTATCCTATTACGTTAATCTCATCTCTAATAAAAAAACGAGTGTCATACAAAAAAATTTTATTTAATTCCTACTTAGGTCAACAAAGAAAAATTCTATTTTAGTTACTTTTTATTAAATAATTACAATTAATATAAATATGTATATACATATGACAGAATCCCAATATTAAGTTACAGAGTAGAAAGCGATTTTCCTTTCTGTATATGTGGTTTTGGACTACTATTTTTGTGTGTTTCTCTACTTATTTCTATGTATTTCACATTCTCAGAAATTTGGCCATCCCAGTAGAGATTCGAACCCTCGACATTTGGATTAAAAGTACAACGCGCTATCCATTGCGTTACAGGGTTACAACGAGCGACTTTTCTTTTTATATAGGGTATTGGACTATTATTTTTGTTTGCTACCATTTATTCATTTTTCAATTTAATTAATGAATTAACATTTTGAAAAACTGTATTATCATCAAGTGTCATCCACTACAAGTTTAAAAAATGTATTTGAACTTAAATGGATGAATAGAAGGTATTTTATTAACGATTGAAAATTTGAACAAGATATATATATATATATATATATATATATATATATATATATATATATATATATATATATATATATATATATATATATATATATATATATATATATATATATATATATATATATAAGAGCGAGTGTGAGTGAATATTAACGTCACACTGTTCAGATACACGAGGGCTTTTGGCGACGGACCTCGTCATTTCGAACCATAGTCAAGTGACGAGAACGACACCTGATCTGGCATTCCCTTCTCCGAACTACCACACCACACCAACGGGAGACGTTTGAGCTCTTGACAGATTTAAAGAACATCGCTCCCTTACACGGCGGATCCTCAGTAGTACTGGGATCGAACTCATGACATGCCTGCCGATACCTTAACCACTGGGCTACCGGAATTGAATAAGGCTTCATTTACCCCTTATTACACATTTTACACTTTTATTTATCAAAGCTTTGGATTTGACACACTTTATTTACCATATATTGTATTACATTTCCACTAAAATAAGTAAGAGAGGAAGAACTTGAATTCGACACTTAATTCACATTTTGCTTATTTTTTTAATTCAAACAAAACACGAAAGAACAAAAAGGGCAAAAGCAAACATTTTCCAACGTAAATAAGCAGAACCTACGAATCCTTTGACATAATTGAGTATGGTAGCATCTCGGCAATAATTAACATAAATATTCTCTAGTGGAGGTTAAGACAACACTTCGGTTCTTAATGAACTATGAGAGGCGTTAAGGTCAAACTCGCACACGTTACCTATTGCTGCAGGTGAGCAAAGGTTAGCAGGTGATGCGCAATCGAATGACAGCCACAACCCTATTTTTTCTCCAATGGAGGAAATAGATTGTCGGGTCATTGTTCTTTCTAAAATCCCATTACTATATTGGAAAAAATCCTTTTTACGGTTTAAAGGTACGATTTACACAATTTTTTTTAATTTAATGATTTTTCATAATTTTTTTGGTTGCCTCCTCTGTGTATGCATAATGTAAAACGGATTTAAGCTGAAAATTTCATTAAAAACTAACCATTTAATTTTAAAATACTACTCTCCTCCTACAAAGATGGACGTATATATATATATGTATAAAATTTGATTTACAAGTACGTTATACTGTGTATAACAAAAGTTGGTATGGGGTTTGTGATAACATTAATAGTATTCGTGCAATACTCCTTTTTTGTGAATGCTTATTGAAAATTCTTTAAAAAAATGTGTAAATTCTAACTTCAATAATTTTTCAAAAAAATAAGTATTGCTTTGAGTGAAAAATGTATGCCAACATGTAATATTAGCAACAAGTGAAAAAAAATTCCAAGTATTAAGCACAATAGAAAAAAAAAGCCTTAGCATTTTAAATATAAAGACAAACTAGTTATTTTATTTTTCTGAGATAAGTCAGTTTAAAGTTTTGATTTGCCATTGGAATGTGAATAAAAAAACAGCGTAAACACTATCATAGCTCTGCGTTTTTTAAACTTAGAGCTTTCAAATTTTGAGAGTTTGTAGAAAAGTATTAAAAAAATTAGACTAAAAAAATTACCAATGTTTGTCAATTAAATCGTGTTGTGTTCCCTTAAGTCATATATTTAATAAAACTATAATGATCGTTGCTTAGATTTTTGATTTCTTACCTTGATATTATGTTCAGATGGTTTTATATATCGGTATCATGTTTTTTTGTGAATAATTCTCAGTACGGGTAACATTTACCCTTGTTACGTTCCGGCGTATAACGAGTAGATCAGAGTAACAATGACGGGGCAGATGAAATAGAATTCTAAAGATATGCCTGAAAATGTAACGCAAGACAGATATGACAGTTTTTTTTTCATTTGATCCAATAATGAAAGTTCATGAAGTGTAGTTTAGATACATGTAGAAATCTAATTTTTTTATGCTCACATCTTTTTTTTTTATTTTTAAAGCTATCCTCTTTATATCTGGCGTATGACACGCGTCCATAAATTTATATTTTTTTGTGTTACAAGTTTGCGTTAAACGCCAGATTGATTATACGGTATTTAATATAACAGTATTAATTTTTTGTAGCATCTTTTTGCCATGTAGCAAAAAATTTAAAATATTTAATTGACAAAGCAAAAAAATATTAAAAATTAATTACTTATGCTCAAATTGGAAAGTATTATTGGATAAATGATAATGTGTAAAAGCTGTTTTTTTTTAACTCAAAGAAATGATAAATAATAAATTGCTTAATGGAATACTTCCAAATTTCAGAATGCCAGTATAAACTGGAGTATTTTCAGATAAAGATTATTCTTTGACATCTTACGTAGATTTTGTTCCTCAAAAATACATTCTGCTTTAATAAATTACTTTAAAACGTTTTTATCGGTTATTTCAGTGTTATTTTTAGTAGGATTTTAATTTTAGCAACCATTTTTATTCCACTTATAAGACAATTCTACTTTTAAGAGAGTAATATGTATTTTGAGACAAGAAATATAAGATTTTATTGGGGTGGAAATCGGAACGTAATAAAAAAAAATAATCGTTATTTTGAACACATAAAAACTATTTTTGACAGGGGAAAAAACGAATTGCCGCAGTAGAGTAATATATGTCATAGTAAAAATAAATATTCAGTACGATAAATGGAGGGGAAATGGGTAACCTTTTTCTGAAAAATCGTTTTTTTTTATAGGTAAACCTATTGAATTTGAGAATTTTTCTATTTATGTGTATGTTACCACGAGAGCGTGGAATCCGTTATTTCGTAAAATAACTAAATATTTCTGGAAATAATGGACCACATCAGTTACAATATAAATAATAATTGGCTATAATTTAACTAGTAATTTAACGTTCTCCTAATCCCTTTTATATAATACAGCATGTTTTCTCGTTTTTTTAAAAAAAACTCTCTTGAAATAGCATACTTGTTTTGCCAGGAGGACTTTACCGTAAAAGCCTGCGCATAACGCGCGCTTTTAACATAAAAAATAAGATCGAAATTTACGGGTGCGCGTTATACGGTGAATATACCTAAAAATTAAAAAATGGAACTTGAAACTATAGGTGCGCGCTATACGTTGGATTTTACGGTAGGCTAATTATTTACATAATTATAATTTGAGCAATTTAAATATAACTACTGCTCTCACTGTCATACGTTGATCCTCTACCTGATTATTATTTTTATTTTAATGTATGGTAGAAAGTTAAAATTACTAATAGCAACAGTCGAGTTTTTGTTGTTCTAATTTGAGAGAGAATAAAAATGGCTTTCAGCTGTGACTCATGAGTTTTAGAGAATTAATAACTACTAATTAACTAGAGAATTTATATTTATTAAGAATTTTACACCGTTTATTTTTAAGTGATATTTTTGAGAAGTTAAAGCAAAAGAGATTAAACAGATTGACTAATCATAATTCTTCTGATTCTGTATTCCAAACGGTACACTCACTATATTCTGTTATTTTTATTACTGTTTAACCATTCTAGCAGTAAGTAATCTCTTTAGTGATGTTTCATAATATTCTATTTTTATTTATTTTTTATCAATTAATCTATCCGTACTGGGAAATGCATTTTTCGAATTACTTTAACTGTTTATCATCAGTTAATTAAAAAAACATATTAGTTTTAATATCCAATGGTTTATTTTTCGTTTTAACGATCTATCAATGGTTTACTTTTAGAATACCCAGCTATTTCACTGAATAACTAGACAAAATGTGAAATTTTTAAATCTTTTAGTGACTCCGTGTCAGTTATTTCATGAAATACCTCGGAAATTACTGAATGATAAGTTATAATGGTAACATCTATGCAACCTAAAATGATGAAATCTCATTTCACTAAAAATTACGCACAATTTATATCTCCAGTGGATAATAAAGATATTTATTCATGATAATAATTATTATTAACGTTCCTAAGAGGAAACTACTTATCAGAGTCATAATTATTTTAGTGCAAAACACGCGAAAGAAATTATTTATAGTGTAATTAATATATTTCAATAGTCTTCTCATGTCTGAAAATAACTTTCGTTGATATTTTCATTCTTTTCAATTACGTTGCTTACTTTGACTGAGAACTCATTTTAGAGTATTTACATTCACATTTTCATTTAACACACTGTAAAAAATTATACATCTTCGTAGCCATTTTCACTGTCATTTTACCATAAAGGTTTATTTTAGTTTTGCAACAAATAAAAATGTGTGGGGTTTTTAATAAATACTTTCGAATACACAGAATTTTTTTAAATGCGTAAATTTATTGATTCTCTCTCTCTTTCTCAGAGATTAATTAAAGTTATATTACTTTTTTCGTGGTTCAATTTATACCTATTTGAACAATCATTTTAAAAAGGTGTGGTCTTCAGGTATCATTCGCTTCCAAAATGTTGTCTTCGAGCCAAAACCATTGTCCGTTTTTGGTCTATTGGCTATGATCCCTTGTATTCGGAGCTACATTTCCAGTAGAATAAAAATGCCTCTTAGAATCGTTAAAAAATCCTTAATAAAAACCTCATCATTTATTACCTATAAGGTATTCCTTTATGGTAAAAGGTTTCTAGTTGATTTCTTTTGAACGAAAATCGATTACTCGTTGTACAAACAACATCAACTCTAAGTTAAGTGTTCAATTACTGTATCGTACAGTAAATCATCAAAAAATTAAATGTAATCTAACAATAATTCAAAAGAACATCATTTTACCATTCGCTCAGGTTCGCTAACCTTTTTTAAGTTAATTTCACAGAACCTCCACACAATACACATTAGTTATCATTCTCACGCACCGGAATTCCCAAACATCCGGAGCGTTTTAATCGACACAAAATTTCCAGAATCGGCACGAATTTCCTGAAGCAGATAACGACAGGACTCAGGATTCTTCTTGTAGCTTAGCCGTGAACTCCCACATTTTTCCATAAAGACATTCAGAGCGAAAATAAAGCATGCCATAAAAGAAAAAGAAATGGAGTAAAAAAATCGCTATTTAGCGATGCCTGACCCTTTCTGATTCCCATTCACGAACACCAAATGGGCTACAAAGCCCGCATCGTTGCCTCGGGGTACGATAATTATCTTCCCGGCCATTTTTACGATAAACTTGGATTAATGTGATTGATAACAACATATCCAGGAAACTTGAGTGACATCATGGATCATTTTCTTTCTGTGCTTCAATAAACGCTGGAGAGGACAAATTCCAAACTCCGCAGTGGCTTTTTCGTTACCCCAGGGGATGTACACAATTGTTTGTATACATCTACATTTTTTTCTTCTTCTGGAGAAGCGGACTTTAATTTGCTCCCCAGATGCTATGCATCATTGATTAAAAGTTTGTCCTCTAATTTGAGAACCGTTATCCGTTACAAATTATCCTCTAAGTGATATACAAAGTATCTTACTTGTCAATGAGGAAATCACTGAACCTTTAAAAAAATGTTAAGTTCTTTTTTTTAAGCATAAAAGTTATTTTGTCTTTTTTTTATTAGTCTTTTTTAAATAGGAAAAGGTTTATATTATTGATTTATATTTAATTGTAGATATGTATTTCCAAATTTGATGCATTGTCTACAGCAGCTAACTACAATATCGGACATGTAGAATGTTTGAGAAAAATTTCTAGGATATTCATCAATACTTATGGGAAATCTTACGATATTATTAAGTCATTCGGAAGTTAAGTACCTCAAAAATGGTTTTATAGGTTCATTTCTTCAACATTGAAAAATATTTTCTCCAAATCTCAAGGAAAACAAAATACACATCTCAAACCATTATGTAAATGAAAATTTATACATATATTTTTTTAATGAGCTGCGGATTGGAATTTTTACCATTAACAGACCTAGTACATTTCCTCGGAAGCTGTTATAAAATTTATTCTGGTTCCATACAGGTATATACTAATTTAAACAATTTATAATTTTGACGCAAATTTTGCTCTCCAGAAGGAGACACATGGCCTCTGACTATGCGAAATTGACCTAGGAAATTAAATTTTGCAGAGAGCACCTGAGCCAAACTGAGCCTCTAGGGATATCTTTTTCATGCCGTATAATCATACGACATTTAAGCTGAAGATTTTTTTTTTTTTTGCATTAGGGAAATCCACCGTCCTGGGCCTTTGGTTGAACCCGCAAACTTGGGTGTACAAGGCTAGAGCCTAGCCAACTGCGCCACCCAGCCGGCAAAATATATATTATTTGTATTTAATTATTAAAAATGAAATATTTCAAACGTTCTATTTGAAAAGAAATTATAATTATTTTTAATTCATACACTATTTAATTTTTGTATGCACAGCCTTGCATTAGCTCTATAATCCCATATTACAGTAATGTGAACAATATAAAAATCTTTTAGAACATTTTTCACTCTTAATTAAGGAAACAAGAAAGTGGACTCGCTGACGGCCTTTTTCAAAATCCTAAAAAGGTTAAATATTTTGCATATATAGTCTGACACCGATTTAACGAAACCCTATTTAACGAATTTTTCTATTTCCCGTTTAAAATAGAGGCAAAAACACCTATTTAACGAACAATATACCTTGAAATCCCGAATCATTTCAACAGCTAAAAAAATAATTAATTTGTTTGTGTTAGAAAAAATTGTATTCTTTTTTTCAAATGACATTGTTTTTGTCCGGAACAGAAAAAAGATTTTGTCTTGTCGGTGTCTTTCGTAGACAGGAAAGGATGCAGAACGTTATGAGACTGTACTAGTGTAGATGAGTCCTAAGGGCAAGGTATCGTAAGAGTTTTGAATAGGACAGGAAACTCCTTTCTTATCCCATCCCACTCAATAAAGCAGGGAATGTTTTAAGATTTTAACGGTTATATATTACATTTGATGACAGACTGCCTATTTGTGCAATTGAAATTCAGAAAATTGTTGATTTGTCGGAGCCAGTGAATAGAGATTCTGATGCAGAAACTATTATCTGATAATGAAATTATTATCAAAACTGCTACATTTTCTAATATGTAGCAGGATGTAAATGACGCAGTATTTCTTTCTCTGCGTAAAATCGAAAAAGAACTCTTTCGAGTCAGGAAGCAAAAATATTTTCGAAATTTATTAGTCAGTATTTTAATTTTTTTTTATTTAACTGGTGCATAATAATTCACTAAAAGTACTTTAACTGTTGATTTAACTGTTACTTTAACTGTTGTTAATTTCTAACTATGGGTATTTTTCTCGAGTAGTTGCTTTTTATAGAATTTCCAAAAGGTAAGAGCAAAAAAATTGTATTTTGTTTGGACCTCGATATGAAGAATAACTTCGATTTAACGAACAAACTGTTAGGTCCCGATGAACTCATTACATTGAGGTCCGACTGTGTATACATAGGAAGAGATTTTTAAAATGCGTTAATTTATCGTTTCTAACAGAAATGAAAACGATATGTATTACAATATGGAACTCTTGGTATACATGTTATTTGTCGTACATAATGGCTGATTACTTTGATTAGGATTTAACTAGACATCCTGAAATATGAATCATGATGTAATTAATAAGCATGATTTATCTAAATTATCATTTGATTGACTTTCAATTAAATCTTTTACGTAAAGTAATTCGTATAAATTCTCTATCAAATAAAACCGATCTTTTCTTTTCAACGTGATATATTAGCTAAAATGTAAAGTATAATCAAATGTATATGTTACCGTTAAAGTGTGAAATCCGTTATTTCATAGAATAACTAGGTATTTCATGAAATGACTAGACAAGTCAGTTATAAGTACATAAATTATTGAATTCTTCTATTTAACTAGGTATTCTATAGATTAACGATTACTTGATCGTTAAAGTATGAAATACGGCACTCGAAAGTTCTTTGAACCGGTTCTAGCTGCTTTAGGAAGAATTTTTCCAATTAGGAAATAGAGATGGCCGAGTAAAAAAACAATTGTACTCTGGATATCAATTCAGTATATGTGATCGAGAATTAATTTCCATTGAAGAGGTTCCAAATATTGACACAATGCTTCTATCTGTTGCAACAGCTCAAAGTTGTGGTACTGGACAAGGATTTAAAAAGTGCTCGTGTAAAAAAAATGTATCATAGTAAAAAGTATGCTTGTTTCAAAAATAATAAATGGTGCCATCTAAAGTGTCACCACAGTAATCCTTGCTCTAATAAATAATAAAAAGTAAAATAAAGGTATCTCATGAAATTTAAATTAATATTCTCTAGCATTTTTGTATTAAAAAGTTTACACAATGCTTTTATGAAGCAACAGTTTTCCTTCCCAGCATGTATTTTTGTTGATAATATTTAAATATTATCTATTTTTACAACATCTTTTTTCTCCTTTCTGTTTAACTAATGTTAGCAATATGAGCAATAGTAAATTATATCATCTACTTTCCCTTATTATTTTTGAATTATTCATCCGCAAAAGGGATCAAATGTATTTTTCGAGAGATTTTAGCTATTTATGATCAATTAATTTATAAAATATCTTTGAAATTGTTTATTTTTTCACTTTAACGGTCTATCCTTAGTTATTTCATAGAATGCCTAGTTATTGCATAGAATAACTAGGTAAAGTATGAAATTTTTCATCTATTATGTACTTTAACTGACTTGTCTATTTATTTCATAAAATACCTAGTTATTCTGTTAAACAACTGAATGATATACGTTAATGGTAACATATATACTTTTTTCAGTTAATTTATAGAATTCGTAAATTTATTTGGAAAGCCAAAATATACAGTACTTTAGGAAAAATTTTTAAAAAGTGATTGATCGATGAAAACGAAGTATTTATGCTTAGCAGTAATACTAACATTTATTTAAAAAAATGTCATTGGAAACGAATGACAAGATTTCTTTTTCTTTTTTTAATTTATTTTTCAATTAAGTTTCATTAAGTATGAAGTCTTATATGCCTGCTTTTTTACTCTTCTCTCCTGTTTAGGGAAACAGTACAGCAAAATATTATATAAATTTTGAAGCATAATAAAATATCAATCTCAACTTGAAATTGATGGAAAATTTTAAAAGGAGTTTTGGAAATGAGAAAAACTAATTTGTCTATGGAATGTTCACTTTTAGTAATTAGATACTACGTTTAACTTTATAATAAATGTTCCTAATCAACTTTATTATAAATTGTAACTCTCTTTTAAGCAATCACATTGTAATGTGGTAAGTTAAAATAAGCACCAGCATGGCCACTGTTGGCATGCTTTAAAAAAAGAGATTTCACTTGAAATTTGTTTAACATTTCATATACTCAGGCATTGTGTTGTTTCGGATATTTTAAACGGAAAGTTTTTGGACTGATCCGTACATATTATTTTCGTAATATATATGCATGAGCATTAATGAAAAGATCTACGAGAAAATAATTCGATTAAGAATTTTGTAGTCTCTTCTACTCTAACTAAAGATCTTCGTGGAATAAAATCAAAGGTTAAAGCTTCTAATCTATAAAATTTAAAACATTAGTGTTATTGCACCACAAAGCTAAAGTATCTAGTGTATTATTTATATTTTAAAATCGAGACTTTTTTTATACATCAAAGGCTGTTTTTCTATTTTTCCCTTTCGTCTTACAAAGGATGAAATAGTTTACATTTGATCTCTTGCGATTGTAAAGAAATGATCTTTTATCATTTGAAAGTAAAAAAATATAAATATCGCATTAAAGATAGTTCATGTTTTTTTTTAAAAAATATTACTGGAAAAAATTATGTAATTTCTCATGTTAGAAGAATGATTCCTTTCCCGATTATCCCATGAAATATTTGTTTAACATCTTAAAGATAGATGGCAGCACCACAACATATGCATATGTATGCCTTATGTGAAGTTTAATTTCTAAAGACGGAATAATTTAAATGAGGAAAGATCAGTTAAACAAAATTTTTGATGCAACGAAGATCTATTATTTTTAATGAATTTCTAAGTATTTCAGAACAAATTTTCCTCTCTTCACTTTCTTTTACCAATTATAAAATGAAACATTAAATTTTCGTTATTAGACCATAAGTTCTATCTCTTAACAAAAATATCCTTTTATAATTGTATAATTTTACTTACGTGTAGAAACCATGATAATAACATTTGACATTTACTTAAAATTGGTTCTACAAATTTGCATTTTAAAAGTAAAATCGCTCTTTTAACAGTTTTTTTTTCAATCTAAGTTGCCAGTCTATACTCAGTTTTCATTGATAACTTAAAATATTATTCCACTCCTATTATTTCAGATTTAAATGAACGTGTTATTTTACTGTATTGAAATATTTAATGTAGTTCAAATTGTTAATTTGAGGCATTAAAATTAATTAGCAAAGAAATAATGCTTAGGTATTTCAATATTGCACAGCATGTTTGGGGAAGACGTGCTTTTCTATGTTGCTTCTCTACACCCTTTTTTAAAGTGTTAACTCAGGATAAATTATTACATAAATAATAAAAGTTTTGTTGCATAAACGTTTGAAGCGTGAATCAAAAAATTTAATCGGAGAAGTCGGAAAAATATTTTAAGCACTGTACTTAAAGTTAATAAATCTCAAATCATTAGAAGATATTGAAAATACTTCATTAAAAAAAGTTGTTTAAAAGGAAAAAAAACAATTAAGGCAGTTCATTTGAAATATTTATACTGAAGTTTAATTCCCTAAACAATAAATAAATGGTTAAAATCATGCTTCGTATTAACAAGTATTTCTTAAAAAGTAATTTTAATGGATGAAATGATATATGCAAGGTACCAGAAAATTTTTGAAGTTAATTTGTGCCAAAGACATTTTATAGAAGTTTGCCTGTTGAAAGAATAATTTTTTTCAGAAAAAAAATTAAGGATGACAAAAATTTAAAAAAAAAAGGTTTTAGCAATTAAATTAGATAGTTTAATAATATTCAATTAACATTAATTTTGTTCTAAAAATTTAATTTGTTTTTTAACTATATTTTAAGTTTTACAACAATATCGCTACTCTCAAGTACACGCGCAGTTTAAGACTTCAGAAATTTCAATTTTAATAACCTTTCCTCATTATGCATCAAGTTAAAAAGTAGCACAATAAAAAAAATTACTCGATTTTTGAATACAAATGAGTAAATTCTGAAAACACAAATCTGTATTTTTCATAAAAAGAAAGTTTGATATCGTCTCAGAACAGTAAATAGGTATTTTATTGTTATATGTATAAAGTGAAGTTAATTTAAAATATATCATCAGACATTTAAAATATATCATTGAGATCATAAATGAATGTGAATTCAAATACTTATTTATTTGTGTATTTCTTTGAAAAAAGTATACAACAAGAGTAAAAATTTTCGTATCTTTAATGATATTCGAAGAAATTCGAAATTACCAAACGATCTCAAAAACGTGTAAAATAAAAAAAATTCGCAGTTAAAATAAGTCGAAATAAACATAGTACTTTGTTTAAAAATAAATTTTGCACTTGAATCTCGGACCCATCAATATATCCAAAAATAAAATCTGAAAACATATTCTGATTATATATATCAACACTCAATAAAACATTTTTTCGTACCCGCGAAAAAAAAAAGAACTCCATCAAGCTTACCTGTCTTACTCAATCCAATAACGAGCTGCAACGATAAACAGTGGAATCAAAAAACGCGGGAATTCCAAAAGAAGCGTTCTTCTCAAAATTGATGCAACAAATAGTTTTCGGAGGCCAAGGTCAGGCATCTTTATAGTCTCAGTCACGCCTGCCTACCTACAGAGCATCCCTCACCCACGCTTCCTACCTGTCTTCGAGACGGTGAGTAATGCTGGCTACATTTGGCTACTTATCGAACCGGCGTGGAAGAATTTCGAATTGTAAGAGAAAGAATCGTTTGCACTTTATATTCTTCCACAATTCGTGAAAGAAAATGGTTTGATGAGAATAGAAGTAAAATTATATACAATATAAAAATCAAAATATAATTCTTCATTATTTTTTGAGTTAAGTTATTTAATATATATATATATATATATATATTTAAATAATTAACAGCTTTACTTGTAGATTTAAGAAAGTAAGTGGTAAATAATTTAGCAAAAAAAGTACTATAAGTTGGAGTTTTTTCCCATTTTATTTTTGTGTAACATTAAGAGAGAAATATTTGCTGCTTATTCGTACCTAAGACTTAAATTTCTCATCTTCACTTTCAACTCTCTTCTTTATTTATTTTTCAAAAATAATTCTTGACTTATGATTATTTCTTCCGCATTTTGACCACTGAACATCAGTCATGTCTTACTGTATGTAATACTTTTTTGAATGTTAATTTGTATGATATTACAGGAAAGCTGTTTAGTTTAAATTCCTCATGCCCAATTTTTTTATTTAGTGCATTTAATTGATAGGAATGTGCGCTAATTCTTACTTCGTGTATAATTATAAAATTATTTTGAAAAAAAAATTGTTATAAGTTTTTCTATGATAATTCTTTGTATTTATTGCAACAATGTATTCACTGAAATAAGATACACAATTGTTTTTTTTATTATATTAAAGCACTTAAAAGTTTGTCATTTTGTATATTTGTTTTTATTTAATGTTCATAAAAGTGTATAGAAATATATTATAGAGGAATATTACACTAAGTCTAAAGGAACATAAGTTCTTTAGTAAAAAATAAGGTATGATGGAAATTCTCAAATTTATAAATATATTGTTATATATTTATAATATAATATAAATATATATAATATATGTTATTATACAAAAAAAGCATTCCATGAATCAGGGAACTGCGAAACAAATACAACAGTTAGCGTTGAATTCAAACAAACGAGGTACATTACAATTTGATCATTTTTTTACATAATGTAATACATTTTAATCACGTTCACATGTTCTCTGCTTTCATTTTCTTAAAATGTAATCGTTTTCAAAGCTGATTAAGGTATCCGACTACTTGCGACAACTTTTTTTTTAAAAAAAATGGAGATATGGAGATTTTTTTTGTTTTTTTTTAGATATTTTAAGGAAAAAAGGCTAAAATTAAAAAGAGAAGAATAAATTATTACTACCAAAATGGTTAAAAATTGACAAAAAATTAAATAAACGGGGCCCGCGCTGTACAAATAGTAAATGAACAAATTCTCAATTTTGATATATTACTTTGCTATTCCTTTTTGAAATGACCTTCAGGATAAGAAATATTTTAATTTTTACAAAAACTAGAGTACTTTATCTTAGTTATTAAAAAAACAGTGATTATATTCACATAAAGGACTGTTAATGTTGTAATAATACAGGGATTGAGATAAATCTGAAGGTTAAAACACTTCTACTGTAACACAGAACATACACAAAACACGTCAGCAAATTATTTTAAAAAAATTTTCAGCACTCGCTGTCCCCGTTTGAGTTTTTCGATAAAAACACATTTCGAGTAAAACGCATTTTAAAGTTTGACATCTTATGTAAAGTTATGGTATCTGCTTTTACTAAAACACCTGTAGTTTTTGTTCTATTAAATGGAAAATAAAACACTTGGTATTTTTGTAAAGCTAATAAAATGGCCTATAAAATTAAATCGTAAAAAAATTGTCAATTTTTTAAAAAATCATGATTTTAGGGTAGTCGGATACCTTAACATGTCGTATATATTTTTCTCATTTCATTTTTCTTAACATGATAAATAAAAACGAATTTTAAGCATTTGTTTTAGTAAAGATTATTTAAAAACACTCATTTGATCAGGAAAAAACTCCAGTGCTTACAAGCTGATTAATTGAAAACGTAGTGCAAATAGAAAAATATAAAAATTAGGTAGGCAAAGGTTTTAAAGTTCCGACAAACTTTGGACAAAAGTTCTAACTTTTAAATGTTTAAAAAAATACAATGTGAATTAATAAAATTTGTTCGATTCAAAATTTGAAAAAAAGTTGACGATTAATCACTTTAAAAATTATTAATTTATTATTTCAATTAATCATTTAAAATTATCAAATTAATTATTTTTATTTTAAATTATGGCAATTATCACATATGTCTAACGTTCATAAATTTAACTATCAAAAGATAATCAAATATGAGATACAGTAAAATAAAAGGTCAGTAAAGTACTCAAATTCTTTTTTAGAAAAAAGGATACAAATATGCTATCAAAAAGAAAAAAAAGCAAATTGTAGGTGATTTTAATAACACAAAAAATACCGAGATGTAAAACTTGTTTCAGTTATCATTTAAGACTGACACCTTTCGACTATTGTTAGTTAAACACACCACAGAAATGCTGTACCGTACATTTACAAAGAAATGAAAAGAGGTGAATAACATTTGCTCAAAGAAAGATATTTAAGTGGTTTATTTACGGAAGTTTGCAAACTTAATAAGATCTCAACAGATAAACCAGCATTTTTCCTACAGGTACTACGTTTCTCTTGCGTTCATTTCATTTTTTTATGTTCAATATTGTACATGTAACCACTGAACTTCATGACAAATAATAATTAACTTTTTAACGTAATTATTATTTAATAATTTAACTCAGGGGTGGACAAATAGGTGCCAGTCAAGGCAGTCAGAAAACCAAATAGATAAAAAAATGTTTTTTATGTTTGGGTCGATATATATTTGTGACCAAAACTTTTCTTGCATGAAGATCAGCAAGCATAAATATAGATGCAAGTTAGCTGACAATTTTCAGGTTGTGATGAAAAATTCAATTAGTAATTTCTCCCTTCTGATTTCAAAAAAAAATTGTAGGTAAGTCTCCTAGAGTACATTTGTTTCATTGAATTGATTCTAAAATTACCGTAAAATCCGGCGTATAACGCGAACCTGTGCTCTCAAGCTGCATTTTTTAAAATTTTAGGTAAATTCACCGTATAATACCCCCTCCCCCTTTTTTACGAAGGAATCTGAAATGTACGTGTGTAATGCTCTAATGTTTTGAAGTCCTTTATTCAAGGTATTACCCCAGGCTTTTGAAAAAAATAATAAAGTTCTAGAACTACAACCATTCAAGTTCATTAGGTATGTCATATCTTTTAAATAAACAGTACTCCTATCTATGTAGAAGTCTAATTTTTCTTATTCTCAATCTCTTTTATTATTTTTGAAGCTATAATTTTTATACCCGGCGTATAACGCGTACCCTTAAATTTCGATCTTGTTTTTGGTGTTAAAAGTGCGCGTTATACGCCGTATTTTACTGTAAATTTGTTTGCAGCTATAGATATGAAATTAGCATAGTCAGTAATATAGATACAGATAACATAGGTCAGGGATGGTGAACCAGTGGCACGCGATGGCACGCGACACAATATTTTTGGCAAGCCAGTGATCTAAATGGTTTGTATTTTATTTCAAAATTTCGAAGTTGACTGTGAAGTATTACGAACAAACGCGAGTGATCGGTCGCTGGCGGCGGGAAGCGCACTCATTTGTCTTGCCTTAGTTACGTCGTAGATTACTATTGCTTAGGATGTAAATTCTGTCTACGCATAGCATAGTCGATTTCATTGATACAACTGTATTTTAAAGTTTATCTGTGTTATATTTATGATTTTTAACTGTTATTTAACTAGGCTGGTTCAGCAAAAGAATAAAAAAGGCAAGATAGTAAGCTTGTAACCAGAGAATTTCAAATTTGGTGAATCTAGAAATATGGCATTATATTAGTAAAAGCGACAAAGTAGTGTGTGTCTTATGTTCTGGAATAGTGGTACGCAGAACATATATATATATATATATATATATATATATATATATATATATATATATATATATATATATTGTCCGTAAAACGGTATTTTGAACCAAATCATAAACTCTCTTGTCAAAAAAAAAATGAACCACAGCACAAATAATTAATTGCTTTGTAACCGTTTGGAAGATGACTCCAATCCATCCTGAGATCTACAAAAAGTAACATCTTATAATCCTATTATAAGTTATTTTTCATCCAACCTGCAACAACAGAAGTCGCACTAATGTTACTTTACGTACATTAATCGCATAACTAAAACACTTATAACTATACAGTGCAAAAGGTATTTTTTCGTAGTCAATAGAGTTTTGTGTTGTTAGTACTCTTAGTTTTATTTTTTTCCCCAATAATCACAAGTCAAAGTTAGTCGACGGCATGTCTATACATCATTAAACACTTTTTTAAAAAAATGGCACGTTGATGCATAAAGGTTCGCCACCCCTGATATAGGTATTCAATATATATTGAATAAAACTCTGACACTACTTTATTCCACTTATATTTATCAATTTTTATGGTATAACTCTGAGATGTAAAGTTAACTAATGAAGGCAATCACATTTTAAAAAGGTTCCGGCCTTCCGGTATTCTCTATTCTCACAATGTGGAGCTCGAGCTAAGCAATTGCCCACCCCTGATTTAATTACATCAAAGCTATTAAGTTTGTTGAGAATTATAATAAAGTTAAAAGTGCTTCCCGATCTTCCTGTTTGAATTAACTCAAATTATACAGTGCATTTTCTAACTCATCATTTAAGTTTTGAAACATATTTCATTGAAATAAATTAAGGTATCCGACTACTTTCGGAACCGTGATTTTAAAAAAGCGCGTAAATGGATAATTTTCATGATATTTAGTGCCACTCAGATTAGAATACATGCACAAAATTGTTTTAAGGACATTGTGACAAAAACAATTTATTTAAATATGATATTTTGGCAAAAAATTCACTTAGAATAATTTTGTTTCCAAATGTTTTTTTTGTGAAAAATGGTTCTATTCTAATAATATTTTACCTGTATATAGCTCAGACCTCTCTACAGAAGCTCGACTAGAATTTTTGAAAAATTCACATTTTTTTCAGAGTTACCACCAATTGAAATAATTATCTTAAAATTGCTCCCCTCTGTCGTCATAAAATATGAATAAACCTACTTCTAAGTTATATATTACAAAAATTCTATTTGGGCCTCTGTACAGAGGTCTGAGCTATATACAGGCAAAATATTATTATAATAGAACCATTTTTCACAAAAGGAGAACATTTGGAAAAAAGATTATTCTAAGTTAATTTTTTGCCAAAATATTGTATTTAAATAAATTTTTTTGTCAAAATGTCCTTAAAACAATTTTATGCATATATTCTAATCTAAGTGACACTAAATATCATGAAAATTATCCATTTATGCGCTTTTGCAAAATCACAGTTCCGAACGTAGTTGGATACCTTAAAAGAACTGAAATGTAAAAGAGAACATATATGTTCTCTTTTACAACATTCTTTTTTACAACATACTTTTTTTTTTTCAAACATTTATCTTATCCAATATTTGAGAAAACTTTTTAGGGGATATTCTAGGATGTGAAATACCATTCCAGGAATCAAACCTCGAGCATTCTGGCTAGGAAGACCGTATGAATACCCATTCAACCAAAGAAAATGCTTTAAATAGTTGCAATCAAAAGACCAGAGACGGCCCAAGAGTTCAATAGGGATTATCCTTGCTTTAGAGCTAAGAGCCACGAAAATTGTTCAGGAAATGAGGCAAAATGTCAGTAGAATTTTTTCGCAAGTCGGCGTATTTGCATAAGGAATAATTCCATCTGTAATTGTTTTTCTTGAGGTATAATAATTTCCATAAACCTATTGAGCGGGATTGTGAAACGTTTTTCTTTAACAGGATTTAAATAAATACATCGGATACGATCGGAGAATGTAAAATCTCGAAATCTTTCATTCTATTATAAAGTCTCTATTGAGATAGACTTCATTCAGTTGCAAGTATCTTTATAAATGAGGATTGTGAAAGGCATAAAAACAAATATTTGCAGTGGCAGTTATAGTACCTTATACAAATTTATAGTTACATTATCATTTTCTCTCTCTCTCTCTCTCTCTCTCTCTCCCCATTTAAGAAATGTAGAACACTATCGTTCTTGTTTCTTATATTAAAACAACGGGTCTCCAAGTAGTAGCTTGGATGATGTTTATTGTAGCACATTCCGAACTGTATTACAATAAATTCTTGTATAAGAATTGCAATATAGATAATAAAAGTATTTTATATGGTAAGTAAATCTCCAACAAACGTCTCATATTTATCTTTTTACGTGAATTTATTATAATCCAGTGGCGAAACGTACACCCCACAAAACCCGCATCGCGAGGGCCAGGATTTTAGGGGGCCCAAGACCTGACTTTGCAGGGAGGGGGGCTAATATTTTTCGTTACTCCTCTGTTATAATTCCTTTATAATCTGATTTGATTTTTTTCTTCACAAAAAAGCAATTAAAATACATTGCTCAAAAAATTACAGGAGCACACGGATTTAACGAAATTACGTAAATATGTCTTCTGATAGCTAATGCAAAACAAAACATCTACAGTCTAAAGTATAGGAGAAAACGAAGAAGAAAATTTCATATACAAATAAATCTTTATGATGTCAAAAACCAGAAAAAGGATTCAAGTGCAGAAATCGTAATTTGGTAAAAGCTATTGTTTTTCATTGTCTCAGTGGTGAAATTCAACCTTTCGGTTGTTGTTTTGAGAAAAGATGACTGAAAAATGTCAAAACAACGTGATATACCGGAATCCATGGCTTGGGGTATTATCGGGAGGCTGCGATTCGAGAAAACACAAATAATTGTAGTAGACGCTGTTGAAGTTGCAAGAAGTGTCATTGTAAGACTGTAGAATCAATTCCAAGAAACAGAGTATGTCCAATGTCGACCAGTATAAGATCGTCCCCATGATGGCATAGCAAATAATGACTGATATGTAGCAAATAATGACTTGCTAACAACCCTTCGTGACAGAGCAGCCAATAAGATCAAATTCAAAGAAGTTTCTTTTGGCATCAAGACGAAATGTCTCAGGTTAAACAATCCAAAATAGGCTTCATGCACGTAGGACAAAGATGTGTACTTTATTGACATCAATACACCGTGTGGCCCAAATAAAGTGGGCCGCTGAACATCGGCATTGGATGCAAAGTGATTGGAGTCAAGTGCCGTTTAAGGACGAGCCCCGATTTAGTTCAGTGTGATACCAGACTTGTTTGGGTACGGCACTCAAAATAACCTTATATTCATTCAGGGAAGATCACATTACAGACGAGGTGGATTGATAGTATAGACTGGAATCAGCATATTATTAGGAAGGGCAATTTTACGGCTCAAAGATATGCAGACAAGATCCTGAAACACCATGCCAGACCTCATACAGATTGTCTTATGGAGAACTTTCTTGAAGCTGAAACAATACAACGCATGGTGTGGTCAGCATACCTTTTTGATCTTAATCCGGTCCAGCATATTTGGACACACTCGGATGACGCATTGCTGCAAGGCCAAGGTCTCCTGTTATTGTCCAAGACTTCAAGATCACACTTCGTGCAGAGTGGAAGAGTATTCCCCAAAGTCTCATCGCATCCATGCTAAACTAGTGTGCAGTATTTTTAGCAGTTCGGTGGTCCTACACACCATATCAAACATCTAGAATGATTTCCAAGCAATCAGTTTCTTTGCTAGTTACATGTAACCAAATTACTACACTGGAGCATCATTTCATGGTCATTATACCAATCCAAAGAATTAAAGTTCCCATACAATTGTTTTTGCTTTTTGCTTCTTTTTTTCTGTATTACGTATTGTTACACCTGTATTCTCCATTTTACGCCCATGTATGGCTATCGTGCAATGGTTTCTTCACTTTTTTGCTTGCACCTCCCCCCCCCCTCTCTTTTGGAGCAGTGTACTTAAAACATTTCCTATTGAGAAGTTTTCTGGCTGCTTGTTGCTGTCCCACATTAAAGTCCATTAGGCATTGCCATCAACCTCATAATTCTGGAACAAGTCAAGTGACAAGATTGATACTTGAACTGGAAACCCATTCATGACATCCAAGTCACGCGTCAATACATAAAGAATAATGTTTACAAAGTATGAATCATTTCAGCATCACTTGGAGTCAGTTTGAAGTATTTACAGTTCACAGATTGAAATTGGGGTTCAAAAGTTATAGGAAAATATAAATTTCCTCCAGTTGTCACATATGAAAAAAATTACTGATTTCTTCCACTAACACAACCAATATTTTTTTCTTTTCCACTGAAAAAATATCGGATAAATGTCATCATCATGGCAGCATCAACTGCGCATGTCAGTGGAAGTACTTTATCTCTTTTTTTTAGCAATATCTATAAAATGAGCATCTCAATAATTTCTCTCTCATAAAGTTTTAGTTCTGATACACAACCATGTATGCGATAAAGTATTTTAAATTTATTTTGGATAAATTGAGTTAACTATACTCTTCCTTAATTATTTATATAGCATTTAACTATTGATTCCTTTCAGTTGCTTTATTTAAAATCTTCTATTCGTTCATAGACTTTTCCACTTTTGCTCTACGAGACATTTTTGCTTTCAACTAATTGTAAGATTGAAACGCTCGATGTCGCGAACTTCATTAATAAAGCTCACCTGAAAGGTTAGAAAAGAAAAATATTTCTTACGAAGGCGTGGCTTTGTTAATGAATTAACAGCTAATATGCCGATCGTAATTTAATGTAAAAAATTTACATAAAAAATTACGCCTTTTGAATTCAAAACACTTCTCGCTCAGCATTGTACAACAACCTCTAAAAGAGTATAGCCTTTTAAAAATTTTCTATCACATTATAGTAAAATAACTTGCGAACATAAAAATAATTTCAATTGAAAATAGATCTTTTTGAAAAAATTTCCTTTAAAGAAACAACGGGAGACGTGTTTTTTTTTATTATTATGAAAAGCCGGAAAGAAATCATGGTTAGGGGCACAATTATGGGTAAAACATCGGAAACGAAGCCGGATCCAACCTGTGGGTGGTGTTTGCCAATTCTGTTGATCAAGATATCTTAACCTTAGAGTCGCGACTCAAATGTAGGTTATTTGGAATATTTACTTGATTACAAAATAATTTTGAGGTAGCCTCTAACATAGGAACCTAATAAGAAAATTTGATATTTTATTCCAGTGTTGAATACACAAACCTCAGTTAATTTTAATTTAAGCATCTTATATTAAGATACTAGGAATATTAAATAGCACTCACCCTTTAAAACGTATAAAAATAGTTTTTTGAAACATAAAAGTATACAATTAGTTACTTCGTTGCCGTGTTTTACCAATGTTTGAAAGTTTTACACGTTTTACGGATGAAATTAGCAGAAGAATATTGTCATTTTAATAAATATATCTCTGAACTCACACATTTATATATGACTCGAATAATAACGCATTTTGGGAGTATCAAATCTTTTATTTAAAAATAAAATTACGAAACACTTTCAGCAGCAGTTTTTAAAACGGGCTTAAAAATGACATTTAACATCATTATTCAATGAGTTGGCAGTTTTCTTAAATGCTAAATACAAAGTCTTATTATCTTTAAAATAAAATAAAGAATAATTTGAAATCTATACGGTACGGATTTTTTCTGCCGAATAGTTGTAAAATTTCGCTAAGTTGGGGCATTACATTACAGTATGATAACATTAATTAGACTGGCCAAAAAAAGGTCTGTTTGGCACGTCTAAATTAGAAAGGCCTCAAAAAGATTAAAAGCTCTTTAGTTTTTTGAGGAACGCGATAACGAAAATTTAGTAAATGCAGAAGTCATCATAAGGCATAAAGGACCAACCAAGATAATGGGATTATAAGTTCATTATATATATAGCTACAGTTTGAAATAATAAATAATGATTTTTACATTTCGGTTCTTACGTCGACCAATTTCGTCACATCAAAAGACGTCGCCATACGCTACAATATATAGCCAATAGTGGGAAAACCATTCCCCCACATATACAAACGTAGTAGTAATAAAGACAGTATTTAGAAAACAGTTTTTGAATTGACGACGTCTTTTGATTTGGCGAAATGAGAGTCGACGGTATGATACGTATGTATGAACTTTTTCAATGATATTTAATTTATTTTTTGCCGGGTAGTGGAATTAAATTTATTGTCCTTTTATGAGTTGCATACCAAAAATAGTTAAGAAATACTACTGTCTTATATATATATATATATTTCCTATAACAAGTATTTCAAAAAATATTAGTTACAATGAGCATCAAACAATTATTTCACCGTAATACTGATAAGAATCATTTATATAGGTACAATCTTGAATCAGAGAAAATAGTCCATTCACAGTACTCTACATGGGAACAGTTCTAAACATTTAAATACAAACTTTTTAAAATCATAAAATGCATTGATTATTTTCCGCTCAAAAATCTCTTAGGAGCTCCAACACCTCACTCAACTGTCCATGACTTTTTAAAAGTCGGAATATTGATCCTATTATTAACAAACTTAGTAGAGCTGAACATTCGGGGATTATAACTTAATTTCCTTACGGAAGACGTTTTAACAAATTCTGTGAGAATTTTCTGTCATTTGGTCGAGAGTTTGGCAAATATTTTGCATGTAAATCTGAAATGTGTGAATAATTTCACACCAGAGACGAATATCCAGTTTTCGGATTAGATCGGGTCAGATAATTTTTAAGACAATACTAACGGTTCAGATTTTTCAAGTAGATATTTTGTTCAATCACCATTGAGGAATCACCTAGATCTTCACTGTAGGCTTGAAGTGTTTTATGTTTTGTTTTTTTACGTCATTTAACATGATTTTACACTAATCTATCGATTTGATTTCCAGTAAACCACAATTTAGAAGCTTTTGTATTGATACCAGTTCTCTAAAACACGAACTATTTTATGTACGTGCAACTTTCCTCTCTATAGGGTGGATTGCATCTCAGGAGTCGAAACCGTTGCCTAATCTGATTAAAAAAATTAAGAGATGTATTGATTTGCTTAAAAGATCTTGTAAACTAAACTAAACTCAGTGGCGCAACAGCCCAAGAGGTCCAAGGCCTACTGTGCCCGTCTTGGTGTACGTGAACTTGGGCGCTGAAGTGCATAAGCAGATTTTCCGGTCAGATGGTCAGTCTGACGCAAAAACCCAAGCCCTGGTACTCATTTATCGACCCCCTGAATGGATGAAAGGCGGAGTCGATCTTGCCCAACCCGGAATTTGAGCCCCGGACCTTTGGCATGGAAAAGCGAAACGCTACCATTTAGCCACTGGACTTCAAAAGATCTTCTGTCTGACAGAAATAAGATACGGTTATAACGGTCTCATAATAAATACAATCACGTGTTCTCCATTAGATTTGCTGTTCTATTTGTAAAATAGAGATGAAATTTCGAATTTGATAAGGATGATGTTAAGATGTTCAAATATTATGATTCACTCGAGCGACAGCATGGCCGTAAAACATGAAGTCCCACATCACATTTAGTTGAGAAAAATTGTGGTAATAGTAGTCGTCAGGTGGGATGTGGGGGTTTTGTAGTACCGTGGTAGGTTTGAAGAAACCTTCACTCACATGCGAATTTTCCATTCGCCTGAGAAAAATAAAAGCGGTGAGAACGTTATCATAAAGCGCAGGTGTTAAATTGCATCTGGATAACATTGTCGGATTACACGAACGGGGAATTTTGCGGATATGCACTTCATGTCTGGTTCCCCTGATTGCAATGGATGCCTAAAAAACAGAGAATGTACCAGGACCACTTTCCGAGGAGACGATATTCACACCATACTACCTTCACGAGCATGGATCGACGGCTGCGAGAGAACGGATTCTTTCGGATAACGAGGCCTAATGCTGGGCAAGAACACATCTAAACTGGAAGGCCGAGTATTGTAACAGTTTGCTGAATCGCCGACAACCAGTACACGATCGGTCGTTGCAGAACTGGGGATTCGTCACGAAACGGTGAGGAAATTACTGGGGCACCCTTTCCTCCTGCAGAAGATCCAACTCTTTGCCGATGGTGACTACCACGTACGACTGCGTTTATACGCTGGATGCTTTATCCACAATTCTCTGCGACAGTTCTATTCACAGATGCATGCCAGTTGGTGTCGGCTGTGCTGCGACCGACGTTGAGGCAAATTCGAACAATTCGATTGACAATAATTTGTCGTTGCATTTTTGCAATCGAGTTGATCGTATGCATTGATCGTATTGTAAACAGGATTTACGCCTAAAGAATGTATTTCTTACCTCTTATTGCCTTTTTTCATTCCATTCGACATCAAGCCCTTTATAACGGTTTTCATGAATTACTTTAGCTAAACGTGGTTTGCAACCCTATGTTCTATGGGGATTTGACATCCCCATGCTACCCCATAACATCTCCGTATCGTAGAGTGCCCAGGGTTCTAGGGGGCCAAATCTTAACTGACCCCAAGTATATACCTTTTGTAAGATCCGGTTTGTGGCCCAAAACCTGACTTTGCAAAGGGGGAGGGGCTAATCATCTCCGTTACGTCACTGCTACTATCCCACCTCTGAATTTGTCGGTTGAATTAGGCAACACCATGCATATATTTATCTTCTGTTTCCCTCAAGTTATATATAAGTCTTACTTTTACTATTCTCAAACAAAGTGTTGGCAATACGCTTTATAAAATGATGGTATTTTAAAATATTGGATAATTACTATCAGTTCAAATTTGATAAAATTTAAAATAAATGTTTACATTAGTAATAAAGTTTTATTCCGTAATTTTTTGCATATCAAAAATTGTATTAAATAAAAACTATTAAAGTTACTAATTTCTTGAACTTCATTGAAATTTATCAATATCATTATTAATTATTTTAATGCGATAAATACAATTTTTAGAGCACAGTATTTATTTTTTAACCATTTCTTTCAAAGACGCAAACTATTATTTAGTATGTTTCGTAGGAAAAAATAAGACATGAATTAAAATTTTTATACTGCTGATCTTGGTTTAAAATCTTTTGAAAAGCCACAAGAAAAAAAAATCTTTCTTCAAACAATATTACAACAAGGAACAAATATTCGCTAAATAATATTGACATACAATTGAAAAATCACAAGGAAATGTTTATTAAATCATATTAGTTGGGTATCGTACTAGTATCATATTAATTACGATATAAGATGTTAAAAATAAAATTAATTAATTATTTTTTGTTAAAATTACGTGCAAAAATTACACTAAAATTATTCTACAAAAAAAACCGCTTTCGAAATTTCCAAAGAAGACATTTAAAGATACATATCATAAGAAATTCTAGACATTTCTAAAGTAAGTAATATAAAATAAGAATAAAATTTTTAAAAAATTAAATTAAATTATAATTTAATCTATTAAATTCTAATTTATAACGGATATTCAGACAGAACAACAAATTACAAAAAGAGAAATTCAAACATTTTTCCGTAATTATCAAAATTTTTTTCATGTTATTCAATTGAGAATTTATTTTACATAATGATAAACAGCAAACATCTTATAATTTAGTAACAACTTCATACTAATTGCTATTGTGTTGTCTAACACTTCATTAATTAAGGGAGGTTTGTTTATCCGTTCCTCAAGGTATTTAGCTCGTATTGTTTTCGTTTTGTTTAGTTTCTTTCAATAAATACATCCATTTCAGCTGTATATTTATAATATGTAATTATAGACAGTATGTAATATGCAATTATATTCCCTTAAGTGATCCTAATGCGTGTTTGCTAAAAAAATATTTAATGAAAAAATTTATTTTATTAATATTGCGTGTCTAAAAGAAAATGAGTGATTTTAAAGTTTATTTTTTTCCTCCTCTAAATTCGAATTAATTTTTTTAAAACTCATCCTCGTATTTAGTTTAGAAGAATAATATTAATGCGAAACAAAGATAAAGGTATGTAACTGCAATATTTTTGTTAGGAATAGGTTGAATGAGCTGAAACTTAAAAATTTCCAACGGCATATATTTAAAAAAGTTGATTTTAACTGCAGTTGATATGACATTATAATGAATTTCATGTAAATAAAAGAAATATTTTTCTTAAAATCATTTTTCTACCAATTTTTTAGCTTGCGACACCTTATTTTTTTTAAATAAATTCTTTGAAACAACAACAGTTTTCTCACTCATAGAGAAATCTTTCTTTCTTTTTTTTTCCTCTTTCTTTCTATCTTTTTTCTTTTTTTCTATTTCAGCTTTTATTTTACCATTCTATTGATGAAAAAAAAACTGTAGATTTGTGTGATATTGAAATACAATCGAGCCTCCATATTACGAATATCTATATTGGGAATTTTTTTACATAGCGAACTTTTTCCTGGAACCAAGAACATTTCACGGCTTTCTTCGTAAAATAACCTCCCAATAGCGAAGTGCATTTTCTATGTAACGAACTTTTTCTCTTGTGATTCAATTGTTTTTCTCCCTTTTTTTAAAGTATTTCTGGACATATCCAGTTATTTTTTTCTTTATGGTGGTCATAAGCCCTTAACTGGTTTTATTAGGCACCGAGTCGCCGAGAGCAATGGAATTCTGGGCGTTTCATCCAAGAAGCGCAACTTTTACCCCCTATCTTCCAGTTAACTAGAAATATTTTCGATATTCCCTTGCACCCTCAGTGGAGTTGTCTCGGGTCCCCGTATCCTTGAACTAGTCCCCTTTCATTTGTAGTATTGATCAGTCGTACTGCTAACTTCGTTTCTTGTAGCTCGAAAATGTCAAAACTTAAGTGCTTGAGCATTAGAGAAAAAAATTCTTCAGGAAGTGGATAAAGGCGTCAAAAAACTTTCCTTGCGGTTTTTCTTTTTGATGGGTAAGATGCATCAAAAAAATATTATTAATTTACAAAAGAATGTGAATAATTATTTTTTAATGTATAGTACTTATGAATTTAAAATTTCTTTTATATGGTTTATAAAAAAAAATTTAGAGTTGAGCCTCTATATAACGAATTTTCCATATAACGAACTTTTTTACGTTATATAGAGGTCCAACTGTATATGTTAAATTTTAGCACATTTGGTTAGACTATGAGCTCTTAACGAACAAATAATTAAATAAGTTTAGTGAATAAACTTAAATAAGCAAAAATTATAATTCATAAGGAATTTCATTAAAATCTTTCAAAATATATCGAACATATAATGAAAGGCGCATTGTCTATACACCTTGTTAAACAGAAAAAGGAAGTTTTCATTTAGTTTCAAGCACTGGCGTAGCTAGTTCTGAGTAGGCCCTGTATCAAAATTCTTTGATGTTCCTTTTTTGGGAGATAAATTAAAATACATAAATAAAAAAAAAAACTTATCTTAAAATGTCAATATAATCCCATGTTGGGGCCCTTGTAGATTAAGGGCCCACTATTATTGATACGGAGGATGCGGTGGTAGCTGCACTCCTTGTTTCAAGTTTATTTTTGATTTTTTGCGATGGACTTCGTTACTTTGAACCACTGTCAAGTGACGAGGACGACACCAGAACTGTGGCAACCCCTTTCCAAACTACCATACCACGCCAGCGTGAAGACTTTGGGCCAAGGCATGTGTAACATGCATGAGCCCCTCATGCAGGTTTTTAGTGACACAAAGACTCGAACTCATGATACTCCAGCCACGAGCTCTTGACCATAACTACTAGTAATCCGAACACATAATGATGTTCATAAATAATTTAAGATAAACAAAAAATTACAATGCCAAGATTCAAAAATAAAAAGGGCCCAATTTTTTATGCTACTATTTTTCTTAAAAATATTAAATTAATATTCAACTATAATCGCTTAAATCAGCGTTTCTCAAACTGTGGGGCGTGATAACTCTACAAGGGGGCGCGAGCATACTGAAAAGTCGAAAACAAAAGATTATTTTTAAAAAATTACTAATTTACTGAAAGTAAACAAACAAAAAATACATTCCAAAATAATAAAAAATAGAATACACATTTACACTGATATAATACACTGATAAAAGTATCAGTACTGCACAATGTATTTTATAATTAATTTAACAATACTAAGTTTCGAACAAGTATAATAATTACCAGTGATCCCATGGTTGTGTCACACATATAAAACTATATACAAAAATTAATACTTATCTTAATAATGTTTGCGGTTTATAATGAATCCCTTAACTGTCGATTAAAAGTTACACGATTCGCTCCCCCAATGTCACCGTTTTCTAAGAAGGCATGCTTGTAGCGTATTGGGGGGGAGAGGAATAAAAATAAGCAAATCCTCTGAAATAAGTACATCCTTCGCGCAAACACTGTCCTTTTGTTGTATTCCAAAGCCTGTGGAATATTAGAATTGCACAGAAAAGATCGTACTTTTGACAGACGTATATATACGTGCAGTGAAAAGAACGTTTTAGCTGAGCGAGACGTTTTCACGCGCGGGTGGAACTTAAGAGATTTAAAATATTATTGTAGATTTAGCATCAAAGTATCGTATTATTGAAATCAATAAATTGTTATCGTATGGAGAGGAGCGCGATGAAAATTATGTTTGAATATCGGCCCGCAAGTATTGAACGTTTGAGAACCACTGGCTTAAATAACTCGTTCATTAAATTTCAATACCAAAGCCCCATTATTCGCACGCGGAACTGAACTGAAGTCAAAAGGTCACGATTTAATAAAGGATCCATGATTTTTCTTAAAAAATTATATTTGTTTTTTTAATTTGATTATAAACAAGTGTTTTAAGTACATTTAAACGCGCCTGTAATCTCACAAACGTTTAGATATAGCCTCAGTCGAAAAAAGTTAACTTTAAATATTTACACAATTCGTTAAAGTTGCACACACACACACACAGATACAACACACACATTAGAATACAAAATCTAATATATTTTCAGAATTTTTTCCATGCATATTTAATAACACTTCGAACATAACTACTTCGAAACCGGATTTGGGAATAAAAAGTTTCTTCTACGAGGCTGATTTCCAAACCCCTCCGACAACCAGAACAAAACAAAACAAAAGTCTTGCATATCCTAAAACACTATTATTTCCTCAACGAAGTGAAACTATTCCTAGCAACACATCAAACAACTCTTCTGAACATGATAATGATCTAACCTTATGCATAAGCACAGTGTTTTTCTTTCATTCGAAAGCGTGTCCCATTTTCTTGAAGTGGATATATCTAGTTAACCCATTTTTGCCACCAACGTCCCCCGTCCAGAAATATAGGTTACTGGAATAGCCCATCCCTGGATAAAATTTGGCGAAACTTTGACGATGGTCACGTCAACAGGTAGTAACCCTTCGCATATTTAGACCATTTCGAGTTAAGATCCGCTCTCCCCCATCTTTGGAGGATCTAGCTCACTGCACAGCTGGCACATTTCTAATTGCGGCTCTCTCTCTCTCCATGACCAGGCAGGACATTAATTAAATACCTCGACCCCGATTGCTTTTGTGTGAGTGAGTGCTTTTTCTTTTTTTTAGACGAAATCTCGAAACGGATGCGGTCCTGAATTCTAAGAACGGGGGTGGATCCCGATTTTGTGCGCTTCGACTCAGAAACAGGATCGGAGGACAAAGTGGGAGATCTCATTTTTTTAAAGTGGCAGGTTTTTGTATTCCATTCTGCTTGTCTTTGGAACACGGTGTATCTGAAAGCGACCCATCTTCTGTTGGGGATTATTTGTGGTAAAGGCTAGAGAAAGAGCTGGGAAATGAAATAAAATAGACACCTTGGGGTGGTCTAAGAAACAGGTCAAAGAACACAAGAAAATTGAAAATAATCAATTTAAATGGGGTTGATTTCGAATTTGTTTATGTGTTTTTTAGAACATGACCTTTACGGAGTTTGTTTTCATGATCTCAACGGAGTTTATTTTCACATTTTTTGTAACGAGAAAGAGCTTCTAGATATCGGGGAGGGGGCGAGAGATCAATCAGTTTTAACACATATACGTATGTTTTAGAGTAAAAACTAGTTCAAACTGAGTTTCGAAATCTTTGAGCATGACTTAACAAAGAGATACTTTAGTTAATTATATTTATATAATTTATATTTTACTAGCTGGTATACCCGTTCTTCGCACGGGTGAATTAAAAAATTAACCAATGCTGATTGAAGAATAAAAAAGTTCTTAATGAGTTAATTTTACGTGAATTGTAAATTAATCAATAAAAAAGGCTTTCTGCTTATCTCAGCCGAAAAAAAACCCCATATTTGTTGAATTTTAAGTCTGTAGATCTAATAGCTGATTAAAATGACTTTTTATTAAAATTTATAACGCCCCATAACTCCTTTGTGGGTCAATTTTTGAAAACACCTTCCTGAACTGATTTCTGCTCAGCAAAAGTAATACATTGTTACAAATTTTGTGTAATGAACGTTTAAAATAGTGTAAATACAGTCCAACCTCTATATAGCAAACTTTTTCCTGGAACATTAAATATTTCACGATTTTCTTCGCAAAATTACCTCTCTATAGCGAAGAGCATTTTCTATATAACGAACTTTTCCTTTTGTGATTCAATTTTTGTCCTCCCTTTTTTTTAAAGTATTTCTTAAAAAATTTCAAGTTATTCTCTCTTTAACACATTTTATGGTGGTCATAAATCTTAAACTGGTTCCTAGTTCCTAAATCGCCGAGAGCAACAGAGTTCATGACGTTTCATCCAAGAAGTGCAACCTTTTACTCCCATTGCCCAGTTCACTAGAAACATCTTCGATATCCTCTTTCACCCTCAGTGGAGTTGTCCCGTGTCCCCGAGTTTTAATTATAAAATAATGTATGTTTAATATAACTTGTATCCTTTAAATTATAAAATGTCCTTAAAATTCATTCATTTTAGAATAAAATTAATTTCTTAATATTGAAAATACAATGAATTCTTCGACATTCTTTTTTCTTGTTTCCTTACAGTATTTCTTTCTTTCTTTCGTTTTTGAAGGATTATGTATATAAAATAAACATACATTAACTGTAAAAAAGGTGTGTGAGAGAGAATAATTACTTTTTTAATATATATAGTAGTTATAAATTTAAAATTTGTTTTATGTGGCTTATAAAGTATATTAAAAGATGAACCTCTATATATAACGAATTTTCCATATAACGAACTTTTTCCCGGGATTTAGCGACTTCGTTACGTAGAGGTCCGACTGTAATTTATATCTGGATGTGTAAAACGTTAATATTACTTTCTGTTCTACTTTATTTATATTAAAAATGTAATATTCGCAAGCAACACCGTTCTGTACATTATAATGGTGATTCAATGGAAACATAGCGAAATGTTGGCGATATAGCCAAGTTGGCATTTTTTGCCGACCATGTTGGCAACTTGGCAATTGATTAAACGGTGTAATAGTTGAGATGCTGTAGCGCTACCTGATGAGGAGCTGCAACGAAGAGGATAGCAGAAAAACCTTCTCCACAAAAAATACATATACTACATGCCAATTTTCATAGTGATCGGTTGAAGGGTATTGGAATGAAGCGAGGTCCAAACAATATATATTTATACATATAGAATAAATTATTATTTTATTTTTGTTTGAAAAATGCCGAAACATTAAATGCATATTTGCAATACCTTCCTTATTGCACCGATATAATTCAAATTTTTGTGACCACGGTAACCTAGGGGGGGGTCATGGTTACAATTTCATCTACAGTGGATCCCTCCCCATGTATTAAACATCGCGGTATAGATTCTGCAGACTCATTGGGTTAAAAGGGTGCGTGTGAGCTATCGGTTCTACCAGCACCTGTCTTTTATGAAACCGTGTTTCAAAATAGAACGTAAAGACAGGGTCACTTGAACCCCCCAGCTTGGGTATCAATAGTCGTGTCATAATTTCGAGACATAGTGTCACTGAAGATACACCGTGTAGAGGGGTTGATGCTTGATAAATTCTTTGAGATACAAATTCCTCTTGTTGGCGTGGTGTGGTAGTTTGGAACAGGGGTGCCAACTCTGATCTCATCCTCGTTATTTTACCAAAGTTCAAAATTACAAAGTCCATCACCAATATCACTCATGTAGCTTTACAACGTGACGTTTATAAACAATCATTCATAAAAAGTCAAAATGTCTATATTTTATTTAATTAAGGTATTTTTTTAGTGGAAAAATAGCAGAAAGATTGAACGCTTACTTGAAATGCCATTTTTCAATTCTGCTATTAGTTCACTCTCTCTCTCTCTCTCTATATATATATATATATATTTCTTATTCAAATTTTCAATCGTTAGTAAAATACATTCTATTCATCCAATCAAGTTCTAACGCTTGATTGAAAATATTGTGTTCCATTCCATATATTTTTTTCTGCAATGCATAGAATCGCCTTATATAGTTATAGAACAGTTCTTTAAAAAAACTATTGATAAGTACGATATTGTCGCTTTGCTCGACGAACCGCGTAAGTTTGAACTACAATCAGGTGATGAGGAAGACACCTGAGAGCTGGCACTTCGTTCTCCTAGCTTCCACACCACGCCAACGTGAGGACTTAAAACCACGACAGATACAAAGTGCCTCAATCCCTCTGCAGAGGCGGTTTTCAGTGACACTAGGTTTTAAATCCACTACTCAATAATGTTGGCCACGGGTCCATGCCCATGATCACTAGGTTACTGCAGCCACGAGTACTAAATTGCAAAATTTAGTATTTTCTATCATTATAGTTGAATTTGCAAACTACAATTTATTTTCAGAATATCGGAATAATTGATAGTTCGACTTTTTGTACTAATGTGAAAATAAAGGCTAAAAAAAAAAGACTCTCAGTTTTCTTTTTCATATTTATCTGAACATTCAAATCGTTTTTGTGATCAGTTTAGTTTTTACTATTTTTTTTTTTCTTCTCGGTTATGATTTTTCAGAATCTGTAGCCCCTTAACTTGAGAGGAAAAGTCAACGCGATTCGCTCTCCAGTGCCATCATTTTTCACACCTGTACCCGTAGTTATGCTGTATGTTTTGGGGAAAGGAAAAGTATAAATAAGTAAATACCTTTCTGAAATTAGTGTATCCTTCGCAAATGCTGTGAAGGTCATTTTATTGCATTTTAAAACCTTCCGAATAGTTTTACTGATAGAAGTGTAATGCAAAAGATCGTACTTCAGAAAGTCGTATAGGTACACCAGGGGCCGAAGGCGCACATACATACGCCAGCGGCAGTTAAGGGGTTAAGACCCATTTCAAGGAAAAATCCATTTTTATTACATTTTTTGCCTGTATTTTATTACAATAAAATAAACAAAACAGTCTACAGTATACTAAAAGCCTCCAAAAATTAACCTGACGCGCGAATAAAATTTTAAATAATAAATAAAATGGATACCTACGTACGAATTATAATATATTATTCCTTCTGTCCCTTGGTCTGAATATAGCAATACTAAATACAGAGTGTTTTTAAACTAATGTACACTTAACGGCTATAGCGTCAATATTTATTACCTGTTGAGCGAAACGATAATTACTTCGAGTCTTAACTGTTCCGTGAATTTTCTTTACCTTCAAAAGAAGAATAAATCAAATAAGTCGACAAGCAAGTAAAAAAGGCTTAGACGCCAACCATCCTCTCAAAATGAAAGAAAAATAAATAAGAAAAAGATGGTCTCTCTAAGGCTATTATATTGCAGTAGACCTCGAAAATAATTAAAGGACTGGGACACTTAAGAGTATTTTAATGTCAGCGACACACTTTAGTCTGTGCTATGAGCAGTGTGGGCTTGCTCCACTTCACATTCAAGAAACGGATGTTCCGGTCATCGCAAAGGCGATTTATTATAAAAATTAATGACGCGTTTTTCACAAAAATTTTAAATAAGTGTTTTATTTTCAGTTAGTCTTTTTAAGTGTATAAGGCTTTTACTAATGGTATAATTTAATAATGATAATAATAACAAAGAGAAAATTGGCTCTTATCTTATTGTGTTTCGCATTTATTTTCGGGCATTAGCATGTTTTAAAATTTATTTTTGAAAATTTATAGATGAGGGGTGCCCCCTGTCCACCTAAAAGTGAACAACCACCGTTGTACAAATTATACAACTGTTCATACTCATTTCTCAAATTGTTATTTACATATATTATGTAGATCAATTTACGTCATCAAGTTTCATCATCGTCAAGTTTAATTATTTTTGTACGTTCATGCAAAGCCTTACCATCATCATAAAATAAATTTATTACAGCACCAAGAAAAACCTTTATGTATAAAGAGAAATTACTTAATTTTTTCCCACATATAAATATATATATATATATATATATATATATATATATATATATATATATTATTTTACCAAAACCTTCTAAATCATATATAAGATATATATATATATATACGAGGGATATTCGGAAACTAAGGTCCGAATCGTCGTAGCTAATCGAATGTCGCGCAAACATTGAAATGCGCATGCGTACCAACTCCCGGCATACCTTGCTCGTCAAACGACGCCATTTGCATTGGTATTGTTGCAGTGTGGTAAGTACAGTGCTACTTCAAAATGTTTAAAACAATCGATCAGCCCGCTGACTGTGAAATACGGTCAGTGATTCGGTTTTTGACAGCAAAGAACGCTTCAGCAGCGGAAATTCATAGACAGATAAGCGACGTGTATGGCCCAAATGCGATGAGTAGCAGCAAAGTGCGTAAGTGGGTGAGAGCTTTCAAGGACGGACGGGAAAATGTTCATGATGAACCGCGTTCCGGTCGACCATCAGTGATCACAGATGATTTGGTCAATGCCGTGGATGAAAATATTCGTGAAGACCGGCGATTCACAATTTCAACTTTAGCATTGGAATTTCCGAATGTGGGTAGAACAACTTTGCACAAAGTCGTTTCCGAAAAGTTGAAATTTAATTGTGTGCACGTTGGCTTCCCAAGCTGCTTACTGAGGAACACAAACTGAAAAGAATGGCTTGTGCTCTTGATTTTTGGATCGATATCAAAAGAAGGTGATAAATTTTTAGAGAGGATTGTCACAGGGGACGAGACGTGGGTTTCTCACATAACCCCAGAGTCTAAACGTCAGTCAATGGAATGGCGTCACACAAATTCACCAGTCAGAGTCAAAGCCAAGCGGACAATCTCAACACGCAAGGTTATGGCAACCGTGTTTTGGGATAGACATGGGGTCTTGTTGGTGGAGTTTATGCAGCAAGGAACAACAATAAATGCAGCCGCTTACTGCGCTACCCTAACTAAACTTAGACGTGCGATGCAGAATAAGCGACGTGGTCTTCTGACGACTGGAGTTCTGTTGCTGCATGACAATGCCAGACCCCATTCTGCAATTAACACAAAAAATCTGATCAGATCTTTTGGATGGGAACAGATTGACCACCCGCCGTACAGTCCAGACATGGCTCCGAGTGATTTTCACTTATTCCTCTACCTAAAAGAGTTTCTCGGCGGCAAGCGCTTCGACACAGCTGACGAGGTGAAAGAAGAAGTTCAAGACTGGTTATCCTCACAGGCGGCAGACGTCTACGACTTAGGCATACAGAAGCACGTAGAACGTTATGACAAATGTTTAAACAAATATGGAAAGTATGTAGAAAAATAGAGACACATGTAAGGAAATTAAAAATATAAAGTGTTTTGAAAAAAATCTGTAATGTTTTATGTTTTATAAGTAAACGGACCTTATAGTTTCCGAATATCCCTCGTATATATATATATTCATTATACTTCTTATAAGTTTTATCTCCCAAAAAATAATAAAATCGACTTCATGTAATATTCGGGTAATTAATATTTCCAGTGATATATACCAGCAGAGAAAAGGTTAACTTTTTAAAAACAGTTTTTATGTATAAAAATTAAAGTGAGAAATATTATCTCTTGTTATTATCTTGTAAAAATATTTTAGAGCATTTTCTAAATTAGGTATAAAAATATCACCAAGCTATGTAAGAAAAGTATATCTCTAGTATAACAAAGATAGTACAAGCTTTAGAGATACGAAAAGTTGAGTAGAAATCTTAAATGTAAGAAATTCAATTGTTAGTGAACCAAAAAAAAAATGGAAACCTGTATAATAATGATAATACCGAGGTATTAGAAGTTTCTTCTACACAAAGTAAAGGAAAGCCCTTGATTTGTTATTTGTAGATTGTAGGTGATTTATAAAAAAAATTTAGACTAAAATTTAATCCTGATAATTTTAGATGAGTATAACAATGATAATATGCTGCGAACTAATAACTATGCAAATAAACACGTCTCTCTCTCTCTCTCTGTAACAAATAACTGAATCCTTTAAAAAACTTTTGCAGCCTACATTGTTAAGGTATCCGACTACGTTCGGAACCGTGATTTTAAAAAGCGCATAAATGTGGATAGTTTTCTCATGATATTTAGTGTCACTTAGATTAGAACACATGTATAAAATTGTTTTAAGGACATTTTGACAAAAAAATTTATTTAAATACAATATTTCGGCAAAAAATTAACTTAGAATAACCTTTTTTCAAAATGTTCTCCTTTTCTGAAAAATGCTTCTATTATAATTGCTGCGAAAGCACCCAAGGAGCAAAGGGGTAATTGACCCGAGGAGGGGCGAGCGCCTGGTTTCTCTTCATTCGTGTGGTAACGGGGGAGGAAAGGCACCCCGAAAAGAAAAGAGAGAAGGCCTCTAAAAGCGTTTGGCTATGAGCGTGAACGATATTTAATTTTTTTTATGCATTCTTGTAAATACTTAATAAATGTTTTAATTAAATTGAGAAACACTCGTAGCCACACAACATTTATTTTGCACTTAGTTCTTATATTTGTAAATGAGTTGTGAATTTGAGAACTGAGTATTTTCTGGCACCCCCGGGTAGGCTACAAGTGTTAGAAAAACATTTTTGAATATAAGAAAGTAGAACATAGATGCTTTAAAATTGAGACGCACGCCGTTGAGGACAGCCTTCACGAAGGTTGTAAATCATCTATACAAGAAGTTTATGAACACATGAGCCAGTAGATGTAATTGCGTTAGAAACATCATTTGAACAATTAAAGATAAAAGGCACAAAACTTAAGAAGTAGATGATGCTGTTTTAGAATTAATGATCGAGTCAAACTGTACGCAAGAAGCGTACAATATTGAATTTGAAGCCATTGAAGGCTATGCTGAAAAAATGATTGCCTGGCAAGTCCACGTAAAAAATATCATTAAGACAGATGCTTTGGGACAGAAGGACAACCACAGCCTAGTCACATCTTCGTCTTCATCTCTGCGTCTTCCCAAGATTCAGTTCCAGCAGTTTTCTGGAGAGTTGACGGATTGGCTGCGTTTCCACAACCAGTTCAAGAGAATCCATGCAGATGAGAGAATTGATGATGGGGACAAGTTTCAATATTTAATCCAGGCAACAACTCCAAAATCCCGGGCCAGGGACATAGTTGAAAGTTTTCCGGCAACCCCTGAAAACTACAGAAAGGTTTTTGAATACCCGAGAATGCGGTTCGGGCAAGAGGATGTCTTAATTCAAGTTTATGTCCGAGAACTATTAAAACTGGTTCTACAGAACACAGAAGACAAGAAAGTCAATTTGTCTTCGCTGTATGACAAGATTGAGGCCCAGCTACGCGCCTTAGAGTCCTTGGTTTGATTGATTGAATATTAACGTCGCACTGTTCAGCTACACGAGGGCTTTTGGCGACGGACCACGTAATTTTGAACCATGGTCAAGTGACGTGGATGACACCTGAGCTGGCACCCCCCTCTCCTAACTACCACACCACACCAACGGGAGGACGTTTCAGCTCTCGATAGATTTAACGTGCATCGCTGCCCTACACGGCGGGTCTTTAGTGGTACTGGGCTCGAACCCGTGACAAAGCAAGCCACGGTCCGATACCCATACCACTCGGCTACCGCGGCCACTTTAGAGTCCTTGGGAGTCACCAAAGAAAATATGCTGCCATGCTGTTCCCGCTGGTGGAATCCTGTCTTCCCTCAGAAATTCTGCGCGCCTGGAAGAGATGCGTTGGCTATTCATCAGATGAATCAGGTAAGAAAGACCTTGATTCTCTTATGAAATTTTTATCTATAGAAGTATCTAGTGAAGACAGAATAAAACTAGCTAGGAATAGTTTTGATTCTGAGAAATTTAATTATAAGAAAAATATTAGGAAATCTTTCCACTATTACAACTGCTGCAGATTTATTTAATAGTAACTTTAAAAACAGGAAAGACTTAAAACTTAAGAATAGTAATAATAATTGTATATTTTGTGAAAAAACGCATGCCTCTGAAAATTGTTGTGAAGCAGCTTCTATGTTATATGATGTTAAGAAGAATGCTGTGATTAAGAGAGGCGTGTGTTATATTTGTTTAAAAAGGGGTCACACATGGCACATTCATGTAGATCATATGTTAAATGCATAACACACGAAATAAGCGGTATTATACTGTGTTATGCTCTAAATTGCCTTTGAGATCGGGTTTGGAAACCGAAAGTGCAAGTACTGAGAATAGCACGACTGCTAGTTCATCTAGCTCTAATGTTTTGGCTAATCAAGCTTGCACTGCTGAAGTTCTCTCGCAGACTCTTGTGGTTATGTTGCAAAACGGAAACCATAAGAGTTTAGTAAGAGCTTTAATTGACACCGAATCTCAAAAATCTTATATTTTTTAAAATCCGCTGCTGAAAAATTAGGATTTGAATATGAAAGAGAAGAAGAATTTGTTCATTCTTTGTTTGGCGGTTCAAAAACAAAAATGTACAGACATAAATGTTATAAAATTTGTTTAACTTATACTGATAATTATTATACTTGTAACCTAAATGTGTATGACCAAGAAATAATATGTAATGATGTTCCGAGTATCAGACATGGTCCTTGGATAAATGAATTAAAAAATAGAAAAAATAATTTGTCAGATAGCGGTCATAATTTAGGAGGGAAAATAGAAATATTACTAGGAGCAGATGTAGCTGGAAAGCTACTGACTGGAACTATGTTCTATTTAAAATTTGGCCCTGCAGCTATAAAAACTGAATTAGGTTGGACGCTTATAGGAAAAACCTATAGAAATGACACTAAGTTTGATAAAAATCATTTTATGAATGTTAGTTCCATGTTTGTAAATGATATGCGTATTTCCGATTTGTGGAAGCTCGATTCTCTTGGTATTACAGATCCCGTAGAAACTAGGACAAAGTTAGAAATACAAAAAGAGATACTAAATCATTTTCAAAAAACCATAAGTGTAGATTTTAATGGTCGATATGAGGTAGCTTTGCCTTGGGTTCTGGATAATAAACTTTTATCATCTAATAAGAAATTAGATGAAACTAGACTTCAAAGTACTAAAAGGAAATTAATTGCAACGGGTAAATTCCAGGAATACCAAGATGTTTTAGACCTTTGGTTATCAGAAAAAATAATTGAAGAAGTTAATGATGACAAAGAAAATTTTGTTCATTATCTCCCGCATAGGCCCGTTATTAAAGAAAAAAGCACAAGTAAAATAAGACCTATTTTTGACGCGTCCGCGCGAACAAAGAGCTCCCCTTCTCTAAATGACTGTCTAGAGCAGTGTTTGGGGGGAGGGGCGTTCCACAGGGGGCAATTCGAAAATGGATACGACACAACACTAACCCTTCCGCTCCGGGCCATTTAAATGCAATGCTAGATATCGGTGCCAAATTTATCAAAACAAGCAAATTCTTAAATAATTATTAGGCATAATTTCGTTTGACGAGACCAAAATATCAACTGGGTGATTGGCTTCGTCCGGGGTTCATCACGGAGTGTGCCGTCTGCCGGGAGGGGGACATAGCCCCGGCCAGTCAAGAAATTTACTAAACAGCGCAGTTGTTTGCAAGAAAGCTATTACTATCGTTTCCATCTTCATTTTTGGCTGAATGTGGATTTAGTGCTGTAAATGATTTACTGATAAAAAAAAAAGAAATCGGCTGGATATAACTAAACGTGGGGATTTGAGACTTAAGCTAACCAAATTGGAACCCAATATAAAATCTATCTGCAGCAAGCATCAAGCGCAAGGATTTCACTAAATTAAAATGACAAATTAATATATAAAAATCATTATATTAAAATTATTTTGAATTTTAATTTCTGTTTTTCATTATATATTTTGAAATTTTACTTACTGTGTTTTGTTAACAATTTGATAGTGATTTATTCCTAGAATCCATCATTTATGTTTCTTAAGTGAACAAATCAATTTTTTAATATTAAATATTATGTATATTACATGGGGGCATACAAACTTTAGAAATGTTAAAGTGGGGCATGGAACAAAAAAGGTTGGGAAATACTGGTCTAGAGAAAGACTTCAACTTTATTGAAGTCATACCGACTATACTTAATCGTTTTAGAAAGTATAAGTATAAAATTAGGGTTATTTTGCACATAGAAAAAGCCTTCTTACAGATAAGAATAAGGGATCACAAGATAGAGATGTTTTGAGGTTTATGTGGTATGACAGAGAAAATAGGGACCACATTAAAATCTATCGTCACCGTCGTGTAGTTTTTGGAATGACATCAAGTCCTTTTTTACTGGGTGCGACATTAAATCACCATTTAGATAATGCTCGTGGAAACTTTGATAATGTAGCTAAAATTTTGAGAAAATCGTTTTATGTTGACAACTGTGTGACTAGTTTTGAGACTAAAGAACAGTTGCAAAAATTTATAGTGTTGAATCTAAAATATTATTATATTCAGCACGTTTTAATTTAAGAGGTTGGCAGTCAAACGTTTTATTAAATCCTGAAAATTTTTCAGAGTTGGAAAGCCAACCTGAGAGAGATAACTTTGAGACTATGGTTTTCGGATTAATTTGGAACCTCAAAGATGATTGTTTATCATGTAATATTAACTGTCAGAAAAATGAAGGTAAGGCTATATAACTAAAAGGTCATTGTTATCCATAGCTAATCATATTTTTGAACCGATTGGTTTTACGGCTCCTGTGACTTTAAAACCAAACTTAATTTTACAGGAAATTTGGAAATTAAAATTAAAATGGGATGAAAATCTCCCAGGAGTTATTTTAAATCAAGTTAAAAAGTGGTTAGAGCAACTCCCTATACTTGCAGGTATTAAAATACCAGGATGTTTGAATTTGAGATCTAATGGAATTGAACGGATAACAATGCATGTGTTTTGTGACGCTAGTAAAAAAGCGTCTGCCGCATGTGTATTTTTGAGGGTAGAATAGGAGGAAAACGTTTTTGTGAAACTGATACAAGCAAAAAGGAGGGTAGATCCTTTGAGAGATATTTCTATCCCCCATTTGGAACTATTAGCATGTACTATAGGAGCCCGACTTGCGGCTTTGGTTAAGAACGATTTAAACTTGCTAGATGTGCGAATTTATTATTTGACTGATTCCATGACAGCGTTGCCACGGATGCAGCGTAGTAGAGATTGGGGCGTATTTGTTTTTAACAGGGTGAAATAAATCCGAAACCTTTCCGATGTTAGTAGCTGGGAACACGTGCCTTCAGAAAAGAATTTCGTGGACACTCTTTCTCTGGGATGTAGCGCTCAACAGCTTATTTATTTAAGATGATGGGACGGACCCTTCTGGCTGTCCGAAAACCAGATTCAATGGCCGAGACCAAAACAAGTCCCCGATGAAGAGGCGATAAATTTAGAGTTAAGAAAATCTGTTTTGGTTAATACCACTAAGAGAATTGAGGAGTTTAACTGACACTGCAAATATTTCTAATCGTACTTAAAAGTTGTTCGCATGATTGCTTGGATATTTCGTTTCTTTAAAAATGCCAGGAGAATCGATATTTGTAATACTTCGGAAATAACATTTTCTGAATTTGATCATGCGGAAAAAATTGTAATTAAATTAATACAAATGGAAAATTTTGAGAGAGTAACGGATGAGAAATTGCGTCCTTTAAAACCATTTTTAGATCAATTTGGAATTTTGTGTGCTAGAACAAAACTTAGTTTTCGGGAAGATACAGACAATTTTAAGTTTCCTATCATTTTACCTTACGAACACCCAGTTGTTCATTTGATGATCGTGCGTAAACAGGAGGAACTTGTGCATTCAGGTGTATCTATTGTAATGAAGCATTTGCGAGAAAATTTTTGGATTTTAAAAGCGCGGAAATTAATTAGACAAATAATACAAAAATGCACTAGGTGCAAAAGATTTTCGGCTCAAAAAATGGAAGTGGTACCATCTTCTTTACCGAAAGATAGGGTGAGCAACTCTAAAATACTTCAAATTGTAGCAGTTGATCTTACAGGACCACTTTATTTAAAAGATAAACGTAAGGGCTGGGTAGTATTAATCACTTGCGCTGTATTCCGTGCAGTGCATTTTGAACTTATTACATCTCTTACTACCGCAGCATTTTTACAATCTTTAAGAAGATTTATTTCGAGAAGAGGACGACCGATTATTATTTATTAGGATAATGGAACAAATTTTGTTGAGTCTAATAGCGCACTAAATTCTATTGACTGGGATGTAGTAATGTCTAAAGCTAATATCCAAAAAATAGAGTGGAAATTTAACCCTCCCAGTCCTGCGTGGTGGGGTGGATTCGGGGAAAGAACGGTTCAAATGTTAAAACAAATGTTGAGAAAAATGTTAGGTAGAGCTTCGTTATATTACGAAGAATATTAAATACTGTACTATGTGAATGTGATCAATTCTAGACCCTTAACTTACATTTCTGAGGATGTTAATTATTTATCACCATTAACACCAGTTATGTTTTTACAAGAAATCGAAACGTCAAATGTAACTGACATATATTGTCTAGATCAGGGGTGAACCTTTTTGGATCAACGTGCCATTTTTTTCTAAAAAAATGTTTAATGAGTTATAGGTGTGCCATCAAATAATTTTGACTTGTGATTATTAGGAAACTAATAAAACTATATACGAACAAATCAAAATTCTTTATTTAAGGTATCCGACTACGTTCGGAACCGTGATTTTAAAAAAGCGCATAAATAGATAAATTTCATGATATTTAGATTAATTTTCATGATAGATAGTTTCATGATATTTTATTTTATAATTTCATGATATTTATATGATATTTTTTTCATAATATAATTTTCATTACATTTATTTATATAATTTCATGATATTTAGATTTTATTAATTTTCATGATATTAGATATTTTTAATTTCATGTATTATTTAAATTAAAATACGTCTATAAAATTGTTTTAAGGACATTTTGACAAAAAAAATTTATTTAAATACAATATTTCGGCAAAAAATTAACTTAGAATAACCTTTTTTCAAAATGTTCTCCTTTTGTGAAAAATGCTTCTATTATAATAACATTTTGCCTGTATATAGCTCAGACCTCTGTACTGAGACTCAACTATGATTTTTGAAAAATTCACATTATTTTCAGTCACATCCAATTGAAATAATTATCGGCGTTTTTTTCTCCCCTCTGTTGTCGTAAAACACATGTATAAACCCACTTCTAAGCTATATATTTCAAATATTCTAGTTGAGCCTCTGTACAGAGGTCTGAGCTATATACAGGCAAAATATTATTATAATAGAAGCATTTTTCACAAAAGGAGAATATTTTGAAAATTGGTCATTCTATGTTCATTTTTTGTCAAAATATTGTACTTAAATAATTTTTATTGCAATACTATTCTTAAAACAATTTTATATACATTTTCTAATCTAAGTGACGCTAAATATTTTAAATATTATCCATTTAAAACGGTTGCGAACATAGTCAGATAACTTAAGCAGATTTTGCAGATGTAATTGTTTACAAATACTAATACGTTAGAGTCCCAAAAACTCGGCACTCGATAGCCCAGCAGTCCGGTTAACTAGGCACACCCTTGGAGGTAAAAAGACTCCACGTGCAGATCCGTTCTAGAAATGCTACCCTTTAATGAAAAAATGCCGGAAAATTATGAAGATGTTAACGTTGAGGGGACTGTACCAACTCCTAAACATCACTTAGTGAGAGACTATAGGCTACCGAAACCACCATTCATTATTTTGAACTACAAGGTGCGTCTGTAATGGACTTAATGTTCCTTCGTCATTTTCGTGATGAAGCAATAAAACGCAGAGTGCAGTACGGGGACAACAGGACATTACGCATTTCTTTCAAAAAGTAACCAGACTTTGCAAAGTAGGCTACTTAATTGTCATTGTAGACAGCTTTATGCTTTTTTCTGTGATGTGTCTGATTAGGTAAATTACTGTATACTATGTGTTCATTAATTTTCCCAAAGTAAATGTTCTATGCCTTCATAAAGTACGTATTTTTCCTTTGACTACCTTTACATGACTACCTTTGACAATACTCTTTCCATATAATCGCTATTTGTTTTTATTTGACTCTTGTGTGTTAATCCTGCCATAAAAATCAAAAACCTTTAATATGGCCGATCGGAGCAAAATGGGGACATTGCCAACTTGCCTCTAGTGCTTTTTTTTATTAATTTCTATATATGTGCCTGTTTTATTTATCTTGTTCCATTTTTCAGATCTTCAAAGACCTATTGCAGCCAAGCTTGTAATAACTTTGTGGTTATTCATCCAGTTCAAGCGAGTACTGAGAAAAAGATAGATGAGCTATTGAACACTGCTTATTTTTATATCGCTTCGGCCGGTAATGCAGTTGATGGATTCAAAGAATGAGGAATAGAATTGCATGATCTTCAAGAGTTGAGCTGCATTATATTACTGATGGGAGCCCCAGAAACTGTTTTTGTTAAAGGGAAGTTCAGAAAGAGAAACTGTTAATGTTTGGCTGAAGTACCTAAAGAACAACTCATAGATACTCCTAATGATTCTCCTGAATAAGAAACAGAGAAAAAAGAAAGAACCGGTACCTCTAAGAAAGACTACTTCCGTTAAGCCCAATCCATGTTAAATTATTTTTGTTTGTAAAACACTGCCTATATATATAAAGAAAGACCAGAAGTGAGAATGTGCCAATGCAATGCGAGAAAAGCTCACTTATGAAAGGAATGCTGGTTTACTAAAATGCGCAAGAGTTGTTAAAAACACGTTTAGAACAACAAAGATGATAGGGTAAGAGTACTAAAAAGGAATAAATGTATCAAACTGAAATTAGATCTCTGTAAAAATCCTAAGACACTGATCTTCCGACACTCACAACGGCAGCTTAAACTTCCAAAAAAGTTAAGTACAATGTCTTAAGTGTGATGTGAATTATATTTTCACCCTCATTCAAACAAAAACAAAACAAAAACGATTAGTATGCTGCAATTGCCACACCTGACGACATATGGACTATTTAAACATGGAAGGACTGAAATTTGTGCGTGATTTTCTTTAACAACAAGTACAGTAAGACCCCGCTTAACGCGGGGGGTATACATTCCATCAAAGTAGAGCGTAATATGAAACAGCGTTAAACGAGGTTATCTCATCATGTAAATAATGGGGTTAGGGGAAGATGGATAGAAAATTGGTCAGGTATTTTACCATTAAATTTATTAATTATGTCTTTTATAATAATAAAACAAAAATTTCTTACAAATATAGAAACAAAATAAACGAATAAGCATATAAAAATAAATAAAATTCTAAGTCAGTATGTTTACATTTCAGAGAGAGAGAGATCACACACACATTCAGTCTCTCCCTTCTGTATTTCCAATTTTCTGCCATTTTATCAAGAAAGTAGATTGGTTTAATGGCATTTTGCGTTCAATTTCGTCGTCAATCCATATAGAAAGTCGTTTTTCCATTTCTTCTATTATTTCTAAAACGGGTAATTCTAGTTGCAGAGCTTGTCGTAGTTGTAGTTACCGATGACAGTATTTTTTCTTTATTCTTAAGAATGATCCTTATTGTTGAAGTTGCCAAATTCAATGCAGCACCAATTTGAGATTGACGTTCACCTGTATCTAATCTTCTAATCACTTGCATTTTAGTTTCTAGTGAAATGCTTTTTTATGCTTTATTTTCGTGTTTTTTAATATCACCCTTGATAAAAATTAAAAATTATAATATTTGTCACTATAGCAATCATTATATTATATTAATTAATACTTACAATAACGTCAACAAATGTTTGAAACGATAAAAATACTTTTGTATAATACCACTGGAAAGAAGAAACACAGATAAACTGCTTCGGATATCGGGAAGCCTGCCTGCTATTTCGGGGAATCCCACAATTCAAATAAAAGAGCGTTAAACCGAAACAGCGCTAAACGAAACAGCGTTAAGCGGGGTCTTACTGTAATATAAAAAAAAATTAAGTCAATTCCTACTTAAGTCAACAAAAAAGTTTTTTATTTTAGTTACTTTTTATCAAATAATTACAATTAATATAAATATGTATATATATATAACAGAATCACAATATTAAGTAGCAATTAATTTTTATTAATTATCATTAAAGTATCGTATTGTCATTCAAACCAATCGTGTACAGAAAATTTCAGCTCAAATGAGCGCTTTAAAATGTGAGAAAAAAAAAACCTTTTCAAGTTTTGACACAAGTCGCCAAAAGGATCGCTGAGTCACCAAAAATGAGGCCAAAGTGGATGATTTTGTAATTATTTGATTAATTAGTTTCAATCAATTAATTTTTATTAATTATAATTAAAAATTATTGTATTGTCATCCAAAATAATCATGTACATTACATTTCAGCTCAATTGAGCGCTTTAAAATGTATTTTATTAACGATTGAAAATTTGAACAAGATAAATAAATATATAGAGAGTGTGAGCAAATAGTAGGAATTGAAAAAACACTGATTTTAGGTAATTTCATTGATTTACAGCACAATAAATCTTTCATTCTATTCCATTCAAGGAAAAATAAATTACAAAGATGGGTTATGTAGTGTACTATAATACACTTCCTAATAATAAAATGTATTCAACTTCAAATGTATTCCCAGTATAGAGGAAAAGGTATTTTTACAACTGGATATGATACAACAAAAGGTGACGGATTAAATTCATTATTATCTCGTGATAAATGCAATCCCGTGTTCTCCATTAAATTCAAAATGACACTAGACTTGTCCTTGTTGTTCTACTTATATAATTTATATAAAATTTCAGATTTTTGATAATTGAGCAAAATATGCTCAAGTATTAAGATTCTTCAAAAAGTTTGTCAGAGTTAAAAAAAATAAAATCTTATTCGTGTATTTTTAAATAAAGTATATTTTTTTCCGTTCATTATTGTCGTTGACAGCTATATACTTTTTAAAAGAAAGTTTCTGCAAAGAGCACAAGTTGGCAACAACGAAGCGGATAAACTGATTGGCTGAAAACACGTGATTGTACTTATCCTGTGACCATGACTTCACATCAATTTTTTAACTGATTGGTAGGAAACACGTAATTGTAGCTATCATGTGACTATGAACGTCGCACGAGTTTAACCCATTCTAATGATACAGGCAACATAAACCATTCAGCTCAAAAATGAATTTATTAAAAATGGTCAACTGCTAGCCTCATCAACTTGCTCCGGTTTCCGCTGCCAGAATCAACAGGTCAAATATCTGCGGCGTAAAACTTTACAACCCCATTACCCCTCCCTATAATTACTGTATCTTAAATATCTAAGCAAACTTCTTTTGTTTTATTTAATAGACACCTTATATAAATCAGTTTCACCCGTGAACTCGAAACTAAGTCCGAGAAAGGCAAAGTTTGGTGGCTCGTTTTGAAGAAGAAAGCAAGTTCAATTAACGTGTGAATTCAAGTATTTCCGTCATCCTATCCATATGCGACCTCGTAGCCACCGCTTCAATAGACATGCATCATCCTTTCGACATCTGAAGGAAATTCGGCAGACAGCAACAAGGGAAAATCGGAACACCTCAGAGATCCAATCAGAGCGTGACTTAAAACAATGTTCATCTTATCGTTTGCACCGATGGGAGGAAGAAGCTCAATCTTGAAAAAGTGGAAAATAAACTCACTTGCATTCGGAACACGAAATGTAAGGCAATTTAGAATTTTTCTTATTTAAATACTAAATTTATTCTGGACCGGATCATCAATCTGATTAAAATCGTTTTCATCTATAATGAAGAACTTCTCTTATTTATTTTTCATCGTTTAGTGTCAATGGTTTTAATTTTGTTTTGACAAACACATGATGGAAAAGTTCGCGAAGTTAATGTAGGGAAAGTTTGGACATTTGAACTCCTTTTTCAACATTTTCCCGTGAACTTCTTTTGTAATAAATATAGGAAAGAGGCTGAAAAGAGTTTAGTAATAAGGCAATAAAATATAAAAGTTACGATTTTCTGATTCTAAAGGGGATAGCTCAGGTGTCGTCCAAGCCACTTGACCCGTTGGTGTGGTGTGGTAGTTAGGAGAGGGGGTGCCAGCTCAGGTGTCGTCCACGTCACTTGACCATGGTTCAAAATTACGTGGTCCGTCGCCAAAAGCCCTCGTGTAGCTGAACAGTGCGACGTTAATATTCAATCAATCAACCAAGCCACTTGACCGAGTTGTTCAAACTTAAGAAATCCGTCTCCAAAAGCTCTCGAATTGCTTAGAAGTGTAACATTAATGAACAATCAATCAATTATTTTTTTAAAAAATGTTCACAATAGTTAATGAGGTTAATTCATATGACGCCTTAGTCACATGGTAAATAAAATCGTGTATTTCCAGCCGATCAGTTCGATCGTCTCACTGTTGCCCTCTTTTGAGTTTTACAGAAAATTTCTTTTTAAAAGTACATATTTGTTGACAAATATTCACATTACACACAAGTAAATAAAATTCAATTGGTTTAAAAACCAGTATAACGAAAGAATTTTAATTTTACTACGAAAAACTTTAAGAATCTTAATATTTGGATATGCTTGCCCAAGAATCAAATATCAAATTGCATCTAGATTTTACAAGTACAAGAAGACGTATAAGTCTAAATTCAGCTTTGAAATTCCATGCAAAACAGTAATTACTTTTATCATGTGACAGTTATGAATTTAGCCTTTTCAAACAATACAAAATCAAACTTTCCGTATTTAAAACCCCATTAAGTTGTTTCTTGTTATTTTTAACATTTTCATCATGAAAAAAAATATAATACACTGAGAAAAAATGAAAGCACTGATTATTTGCTCAGAAGCTACACAAAAAAATTAAGAGTTTTTAATTTAAACTCTCGTACCGTTTCATCACTTTGTTTTAGTTTGACAACTGCTGCACACAAAAAAAAAGATACCGATATAAACGAAGTTTGTATTTTTCATTCAATTCCTACTATTAGCTCACATTCTCTATATATTTATTTATCTTGGTGGAATTTTCAATCGTTAATAAAAAATATTTTAAAGCGCTCAATTGAGATGAAATTTTATATGCATGATTATTTTGGATGACAATACAGTAATTTAATGAAAATTAATAAAAATTAATTGATTAAAACTAATTATTTAAAGAATTACGAATACAGCCACGTTGGTATCATTTTTTGAGATGTGTCAAAACTTTAAAAGGTTTTTTTTTCTCACGTTTTAAAGCATTCAGTAGAACTGAAATTTTACATACACGATTGTTTCGGAGGACAATACGATGCTTTAATGATAATTAATAAAAATTAATTACCACTTAATGTTGGGATTCTGTCATATGTATATACATATTTATGTACATTAATTGTAATTATTTAATAAAAAGTAGCTAAAATAAAATTTTTCTTTGTTGATCTAAGTAGGAATTGACTTAATTTTTTTTATTATTACTTGTTAAACTGTATGCAACTTATTACTTTTGGAAAAACATTGCGTTTCCGAAATTTAAAATTTTCGCAAACATTTTTTGTACGTAATACAGTTATAAATATTGTAAATATTTTTTAAAATGCTTTATTACTTACTGTTTTAGTTTTAACATGGAAACAGCGAAGAACAATCGTAAAATATTAATAATTCATTATAACAATTTACTGAAAGTTCTTTGATAACTATTTTAACAGATTGAATTATAACTTATATATATAGTTAAGTAATAGATTATACTGAATAATAATAAATAATAGATTATACTGAATAATAATAATAAATAAATAATAGATTATACTGAATAATAATAGTAATAAATAATAGATTATACTGAATAATAATAGTAATAAATAATAGATTATACTGAATAATAATAATAATAAATAATAGATTATACTGAATAATAATAATAATAAATAATAGATTATACTGAATAATAATAATAATAAATAATAGATTATATTAAATAATAATAATAATAAATAATAGATTATACTGAATAATAATAATAATAAATAATAGATTATACTGAATAATAATAATAATAAATAATAGATTATACTGAATAATAATAATAATAAATAATAGATTATACTGAATAATAATAATAATAAATAATAGATTATACTGAATAATAATAATAAATAAATAATAGATTATACTAAATAATAATAATAAATAATAGATTATACTGAATAATAATAATAATAAATAATAGATTATACTGAATAATAATAATAATAAATAATAGATTATATTAAATAATAATAATAATAATAAATAATAGATTATACTGAATAATAATAATAAATAATAGATTATACTGAATAATAATAATAATAAATAATAGATTATACTGAATAATAATAATAATAAATAATAGATTATACTGAATAATAATAATAATAAATAATAGATTATACTGAATAATAATAATAATAAATAACTGATTATACTGCATAACAATAAATAATAGATTATACTGAATAATAATAATAATAAATAATAGATTATACTAAATAATAATAATAATAAATAACTGATTATACTGCATAACAATAAATAATAGATTATACTGCATAATAATAAATAATAGATTATACTGAATAACAATAAATAATAGATTATACTGAATAATAATAAATAATAGATTAAGTAATAGATCACACTGAATAGGTGGCAGATTATACTGAAGTAATATATTAAGTAATAGATCACACTGAAAAGGTAGCAGATTATACTGAATAAGTAAGTTGTATTTAATACTGAAATATCTATCAATAGTAGTGATTGATTAATCTGTAGGTAAATAAAAAACAAGAACTAATCATACGATCAAATGAAACACATTTTTTTAAAACAGTACCTCCATTTTTAATTCGAGATGTTCGAATTCCTTTATTTAAATTTGGCTCCCATGAGGAAAAAAAAAAGTTCAAAATTTTTAACATTTCCTTGAATGGGATCGCGTTCAAATTTATCTGCTTTTTCAGTTCAGCATATATATATGCAATAAAATTAATGATTTCTGTCTGAAGCTGTGTGCACATGGGATGATCTCAGAAGAAATTCAATCATTTATCCTGCTATGAAAATACATCTTTTTCTGGCACCTCAACAAATTTCTTTGACAATTCTCCTCTCTTGGTCGCTATTACAAAAATGCCATTTATAGAAATTGTGTTATACATCAACAATCGATAAAATATATCAATGTACTCAAGTAGGGGTGACCAACCTTTTTGGGAAGAGTGCCACTATCTGATGGAAAAAAAATTATGTGTGCCACTTCAAACATTTCCAGCTAACAAAAGAATATGAAAAGGTAAAAAATGTTACGTATTGACTTATGCAATTTTTAAGCAAGTCTAATTAGTGGACATTTAATAATAAGATAATAAATAAAACTGAAGTATAAAGTTAGGTTTTAATGTTAATAAACCCTTTACTAGTTTAATGAGTTTGCTTAGGTATAAAATGAAAATGAGTAATTAGAAACATTTAATTCTAAATAGTTATATTGAACATTCCGTACTTGCTTAATGTGGTTTTTGAATTTGCAGTTTTTTATCTAGTCATATATATTAGGATTAATTCTCGAAAATGATAACAAAATTAGGTTGTTTTAGGTGTGTATCAATTAATTTTGATTTTATTATGTTCATAATAGAAACATTTGTTCACACAAACATGTTGATTGAAACCTACAACAATTTTTGTTATTCAAATCGTGTACATATGAAAAACTGTTTGTTGGTACAACTTTCCGTAAAATTCGGATCCCTTGCAATTAAAAAAAGTTATCTTTTAAAATTTTCTAAAAATATGAAAAAGTTTTCGGGTGCCCCTTTTTCAACCCAGCCGTGCCCACTGTGGCACGTGTGTTGCGGGTTGGCCACCCCTGTACTAAAGAAACTTTCTTAACCATCTTTCCGCTTAGCTGGCAGCTTAGATGTAAAAATAACTTCTGGAAACTTCCGAAATGTTTCACTTCAAACTTTAGTATTTTGTCTATTTAAAGTAAGTAAGACAATACTAAATTTTGCTCTCAACATAGAACAGGCAAAAACCATCTATTATGGTTAAAATTTTGTTAAAATCTTTATCAGAAAGAATAAAACTAGGTCTCACATTGAAATTTTATCGAATATTTCCGTATAAAGCTCTACCTTGTATTGATCAAGCGAATGAATTCACAACTAATTTAAAAACTAAGTATTAATTTTGTGTCAATGATATTGTTTTGTTTAGTTTATAGTATACAGAAATAAAATTAAAATGTTTTAAATTTTTTCATAATTTTCGAGATATTTCGATGTTATATAGCCTTTCTGTATTTCAATTCAATAACTGTAAAAAAAGAGCCAAATTATTTGGATAACGAAGTGATACCTTGCTATAATGATCGTGCCGGAACATTAAACCTAGTTAATGGATAGCAAACAATTCATTGTTCGTGTGAAAATTCTATTCCTTTATTTTTTTTAATGACTTCATTCACAAACAAAGCATTTCCCGAAAAAATCCTTTCTTATACTAGATTACCAAACGAAAAATTTCTGGTGCTTCTAAATAGAAAGGAGTTTTTAAATTTCTAAGAGGAAAAAAACTGAATAGTTTGGACCAGTAGCGCACACAGGAATTTTTCAAAGGCGTCGAAAGTTCACCATTCTTGTATCATGCTCCTTTTGATTTTGTCGATTTACGGGAACAAAACACAATAAAAACTAATTTTTGAATGAATAATTAGCATTAATTAATAAAATTAATCATTAATAACAAGTAATTAATTAAATTTTACGTACTATATACTTAGAATTATAATCAATCGGAAAAAAAATCAAGGGCTTTGGGGGGGTCCGGACCCCCTTGTGCGCCACTGGTTTAGACACATTTCTTCCATTTTTCATGCAAGGGAAAATATACATATTAATTAATATTTATTAATGAAATCAATATTATACGTCAATGATCAAAAGTTTTTATAGTTATTTTCATTTATTTGTAAGTAATATTTTCAATATACTACAAAAGTAACAATTTTTTTGTAAAAGTTTCTAGAAATATTGAAATTACTGTTAAAAAAATGAAAAGCTGCTACAAACTACTTATAAAGATACATCAATATTAGTCGAATCCTTAAAAAATAATTTCTGGAAGCGTTTTAAGAGGACTTGGTACCCCAAAAATGACAGACCTATCGTTTTTTTAATATTTATTTAAACTTATTCTTTGCATTATTATCTTTCAATTGATATATCATTTGTGCAAGTCGAAAAGTTAGAAGTTGAATAAAACTCAATTTGAAAACAAATTAGGCAATTCCGCCACGTCCCCTTTTTAGAAAAAAAAGATAAAAATAAATGATAAAAAAAATCTATCTTATATAGAGAAATAATAACTATAAAAAAAGAATGTGTAATATATAAAGCAGAATATTTCCGAAGCAATACAATAATGTAATTTTTCTTCTTTGTGAAATGTGTGCATGTAAAATTGTTGAATTAAGGCATTTTATATTAATAATTTCATAATTCCATGTCTTATTTCTTATATGTTTTTCATACAAACGCAATATTTCAATATTATGTGAAGAATAAAACTAAAATTAGTGTCGTGACAGAAAAAAAAATTTGTTTAACATTTTTCTTGAATTTTCTTGTGTGTGTGTGCAATTAATACCTTCTTAAAATTGATCATTTATAAAAATGTATGGGTTGAGAAAATACGAAAAGGCAATTATTTTAAAGAAAAATATATAACTAATATCTTAAAGTGGTATTTTAAGTTTATTTAAGCTTATTATATATATTTTTTTCAGAATTATATAAACTTTAAAGCGGTTTTTCTCAGTTTGTGGTTTTCGAAACATTAGTGCATTCAAAATGCTACTCCTTCCTCAACCATTTACCAATCACTTCCACTTTTTTTCTGTGTGTTGCATATAAAGCATGTAACAAAATTAGGGATCCATTTTGCTTTAAACTGAATACTTTTTTTTAAAAAAAATTCAAATGTAAGAGATATTGGCTTTTTCGTTGATTTTTAGCATGCTTATCAACATTTTATTTTTTTTTCTCAAAATCGATCCCTAAAGTTGTCTATAACATCCATAAGAATATTACAAAAAAAATTTCAAGTCAAAAAAATTAATAATTACAAAAGAAGTAAAATTTTAAAATTTTCGTAATTTTCTTCAAAAAATTTAAATTTTGGAAAATGTGTGAATGATATGTGAAAAATTTCATCACGTATCATTTTCTTGAATAGAAACATTATATAAAATGTTAAAATATAATTTTTAAATACATAAAGAAAGAAAGTAGTTCAAAGGATACCAAGTCTTCTTAAATGTGTTCAGCAAAAAATACGATAATGATGCTTTTATGGAAAAAATTAGTATTACACAGAATTGGGTGTTTTTTTTTTTTTTGAGAACTAAATAAAAATAATTATGCCTATGGTAAAAAGCATTGTTTTAAAAAAATTTATGTGTTTTACATTTTTGTTGATTTAGTCAATTAACAATTTTCGTCTAATTTTCGGAATATGTTATCTCTTTATTATTGTTACTATATTATTAGTCAGCCTTTCATCCCTACTGCAGCGGATCGATAAATGAGAACTAAGCTTGCTAGGGGACTTAAACACTGGGGGTCTCACTTCAAACTTACCACCTGATCGGAACATCTGCTTTTTCACCTCAGCGCCCAATGGTAACTTATACTGGGATGGCCCTGACATTCATGGGCTGTTGCACCAATGAGTTTCAGTTTATATTTTTATATATTAATTGTAAAATTCTTAAGTTAAAAGAGCTCAGCCTTTCAACTCATACCAGGAAAACCAAAGTAAATTATTAAATGTATTATCATAAACATGACACTTTACACTAGTTTGATTTTTATTAAGGATTCAGATGATTTTATGTTGTGTTATATAATTAGTTTTTATTTGTACATGCTTTCAAAACCTGAGGCACGTGCAACAATTCCAAATCGGGTGATTTCTGTTAAAACACAATCTTTAAGAAAAATTATCCCATTTATGCCAAACAGTAGTGTGTTAGAACTAATCTAATATGTAGTTATAATAAAATATGAAATATGAACTTGATTAAGAATGAAGCCACTATACCTTTTGTAGGGGAAGTCGTCTCACTTGATCAAATTTCAAGGGTTAAATTTAAATTAATGTTGATTATTACGGCAGTCCAAATAGTTAGTACACAATTTAACCATTTCGTGGGACTTGGGAAGATTACTTCCCATTTACATGATCTTACAAAATACACCTGTGGGAAGCGCAAAACCCATTATAATACATTGGCCTTGCTATTTTAACAATTTGAACCTGCTTTAGTTTTGTGCTACTGCACATAATCAAGCATTTATAATATCTGTAAATCAGACAAAAAAGGATGGTACTAAAGAAGATGTACCTTGTTCAAAATCTGTCGCTGTATGTAATGATGTCAATCGTAGGAGTAGTTGATTACTTCGATCAAAGAAAAGAAAGACACCAAATAAGATCTGTAAATTGGTGGTATCGTATCTTTTATTTTCTTATTGACCTTGCTATCGTAAGTAGTTTCATACTGTGGCAAGTGAACAAAAGAAACAGAAGTTTAGACCAGCTAACATTCCGTATAGCATTAACTCGTCAGCTAATAGACGGACATTCCTCAAGAAAAAGGAAAATACGTCCTGCTAGCTTCCAAGCAAAGAAGTGTGTAGTTCCGGATGATGTGCGCTGAGCCAGTGAGAGAGATCACATGCTAAAGATTCTTTCCATCTATAGACGATGTAGGAAATGTAGCAGAAAGGGACATGAAAAGAGGACCCGCTCCATGTGTGCCAAATGTGATGTCCCTTTGTGCATTGCAACATGCTTCTCATTTTTTCATGGCAAATAATCCCCATTAAATTTAATTTTCTTTATAACGGTCAATGTCCATTGGGAAACATACTTTCCACTCCTAAAATTTAAATGTAAATATAAAATTCGCAAAATCTAGATACATTATCTAGATTTTCTTTATAACGTTCAATGTCCCTTGGGAAATATTCTTTCCACTCCTAAAATTTATATGTAAATATAAAATTCGCAAAATCTAGATACATATTATAAATGCGAAAGTTTGGATGTTTGGTCATTTTTCACGCAAATCAACAGAATGAATTTTAATGAAACTTTACAGTAATATAGCTTATACATCAGAATAATACATAGGCTATAATTTATAGAATAGGCTATAATTTATAAAGATATTGTGTGAAGTGTCCAAAATATAACAATATTTGTCAAGTAAGTAGGAAAAAATTCTGCCAACTGCAAGCAATTCTGGCGTGCGCTGCAAAAAAGCCCACGACAGCATATATCTATCTTTTATTTGTGAAGAAACCCTTTTGTTTTGGCTACGGAAGGCGCTGACTTCTAATTTATTCCTGTAATCATCGTAATCCCTAATTATTTTTTTAATTTCAGAATAAAACTAAGTTTTGAAGGGAGAGGCTGTTATAAATCTCTCTTTATTTGAATATATATTTTTTATGACTTTATTATGCACATTTGGTAGTAAGAAATTGATCTTTTTTCAAAATAAATACTTTTATCACTTCTGGTAAATAAACTTTTTCTTTCACACTACATCATTTGGACAAGATTTCAAAATTTGTTTGTGGTTAGTAATTAATTATAACGCTATAATTTTAATTAAATAGGCAGATATTGCATTTTTAAGTATAAAAATAATTATAACTACTATACAGTACTTTTTAGAGTGTGTGAATATTAACGTCACACTGTTCAGTTACACGAAAGCTTTTGGCTACAGACCACGTAATTTTGAACCATGGTTAAATGACGTGAGCGACACCTGAGCTGGCAACCCCTTCTCCTAACTACCACACCACACCAACTTAGAAGGAATATTTGAAATCCACTCTTCCAAGATATATGGCAGCACGGGTTATACGATGAGTATTTTAGTGGGGAAGGGGCGAAAAGTTTTGTAGCAGATATTGCGTTTTCAGCGGATTGCAAAGATTATCATTTTTGTCCCGTAAAAAAATAGTTAATGTCAGAATTTAAGTGTCTTATGTTTTTGTATGGTAATGAAGACCTTAGAAAACGATTTGACTACTTATTTTAAGTGAACGGTATATATAATTAATATTACAGTGGAATATCTTTAATTAATTTATTAGCTCTAACGGATTAAATTTTCCAAAGTGGAGTATTTTGTTTATGTATATCCCTTATTTTCAATGTAATGATCCAAAAAAAATATTGCATGAAAAAAACTGCAGTAAGTCATAATGTGGTAGATAAAGCATTAACGTGCATCGCTCCCCTACATGGCGGGTCTTACTAAACTCTAATAAAGCTCGAGCTATGAAAGTAGATAGACATTTGCCAACTTGACTCTATCGTCAACATTTCGCTATGTTTTTCATTGAATCGCCATTATAATTTAAGAAACGGCGTTGTTTGCGAATATTACAATTTTAACATAAAATAAATACAACAGAAAGTAATATTAATGTATTACACTTTCAGATATAAATTATTTACACTATTTTAAGCGTTCATTGCGCAAAACTTTTAACAATGCGTTACTTTTGCTGAGCAGAGATCAGCTTAGGGAGGTATTTTCAAAAATCGACCTTCAAGAGTGTTACGGGGAGTTATAAATAAAAAAAATCCTTTTTATCAGCTATTAGATCTACAGACTTAAAATTTAACAAAGATGTTTTTTTCTTTCTTTTGTTTCAGCTGAGATATGCAAAAAGCTTTTTTTTTGTTTAATTTACAATTCATGTAAAAATGAACTCATTAAAAACTTTTTTATCCTTCAATCTGTGCTGTTTAATTTTTCAGTTCACCCGTGCAAAGAACGGGTATACCAGCTAGTAAAATATATTTCCTTAAATGCTATTGTTTAAGTGATAATGAAACATAAAAAACTGCGAGAAACTCAAAAGAGAAATAAATGGTCCACGAAAGGGTTAAAGAAAAAATAAACACAAAAATATCGGTTTCTATCTCATTGAAAATAATGGGGTAAAGGAAACCTTGAAAATTATATATAATGCATTCAGCAAAGATTCCTTTTCATCGGAGAAGAATATTTAATTAAAATAAGAACTTGTTATATTGAATTATTTAAAAGCTTCAAAGCAAAAAATAATAGCATGAATTTGGAATAGGTATGATTGAATTTTTTTTCTTTTGCACTTCTATTCATGATTTTGTAATCATTTTTAAGTTTCTGAATTGTGCAAAAAAAGAAAAAAAAATTAAATGTTACTAATTTTATTGAAGAATTCGAAATATTTTAATTGTGCGTTTATTAAAATATTTATTTTGTACTTACAAAGAGTTCAAAAATTTCTCCAAAGATAAGAACAACATTAATAACAGATCGAAAAACAGACATTGATATTAAAAAATAAAAGGAAAAGATTAACAGCATGGCATATTTAAAAAGTAAAAGTATTTAACTTCGATCATAGTTTCTCAGCAATTATTAGGCTTCAAAACACTCGGTTCGTAAGCACCATTTGCTTTAATTTGTGATTTTCTTTAGTTTTTGTATATAAATACTATGGAATAAATTTTTTTCTGTACGTAAAATTTTTCTTTTAAAACAGGATTTTCTCTATAACTTTCAACAAATTAAAATAAAATCCAGAGCAAAATGAAATATTTTTTTCAATTTATATAATATAATTCATATTTTCACAAGAAAGCAAAAAAAAATTTAAAAAAATAAAGTGGACTTCTATGCATCCATGAATAGATAGAATAGGAATAAATAAAAAGGAATGCTAAAAATATACTGGGCCTCACATACTTTGTTTGGATAATTTATCTCTTTTTGCGGGTTTAGGAAACATTTAATACATTTCTTTTTATTTTCTCATTAAAGAAATTCCGTTTCACAAGATTATTGTATTCTCTCATGATTTGATTATTCATATACTTCATGGAATACATTTATTTGTAAATCATTTATTTAAATCAGCAGCAAGTTCTCGTTCAAGAGAAAAGAGGTTCTAAATTTTAATACAGACTTCAATGTTCCCCTAAATTGCTTACTTTTTGTAACATCAAAAAACGACTGAATCTCTTGCATCAACACTTTTCATTATACTTTTAGTCATTTTAATGATTTTGTAAGAATAAATTTTTATCGAAACTTGCTTATGACTATTCGTGTTGATTAACATCAATTCTACGTTGAGATTCATCTAGAACCGAGTTTGGCAATGTTTTAGCTGTCGTGTGCCAAACAGGAATCAGCGTACCGCATAGGACATTTTTGAAACAATTCAATTCCCTCGATAATACATGCAGAGTAAAAGAAAAGAAGTCAATAATATACACAAATTAAGTTTACATCATTTAAAGGTGTTTATTAACATAAAAATAAACAGCACAAATTTTATAACTATTTCTTCAACAACAACAGATATTATGTATTTTTAAACATATTGAGAGATTAAAATAAGAAATAAACAACATAAAATATAAATTGTCCCCTTCAGGGATATAATTTGTGACTCAGTTTGACACGATTCTGAATATTCGGTTGTTAAACAATTTCTCTTTGCGGATTTTTTTATATAAGAAAAGTTTTTTACATAGGTATGTAGAACAAAAAGAGAAAAGCAAAGTACATGTAAGTTTCTCTAGTAAGGGCCTACCCCCAGGGGACGTTTTCTCATCATCTTGTTGACCTAAATCTGTAGGAGGGAAAGATGAATGACCAAGACTAACCATGATAAATGTAATTTATTATTATCAAAGATAATATTCCAGAACAAGCAATCTATAAAGGGGACCTTTGGAGTGATATAACGAGAGCGCCAACCTTATGTGAATAAGCGTACGAAATTCCGAATATCTTAATCAATCCTATCTTAGCACTCCTAAATTCACTGATTTATTCTAGTAGATAAAAACCGCCTTTAGCCACATGGGGAAATTCTAATTCTTACCGTATCAACACAGCTTTCAGCGAATCCGCCCCTTCTCCTTCTAATCTATGATTATTAAACTTAAACTATACATGCACTAGCTAATTTGCATCTCATGGTTTCTTGTTGAGAGGGATAGCTGTGAAATAATGCGGTTGCTGGTGCAAAGATTCCCCAAGAGGATTATTAGTTAAAAGTCACGTAAAGCCCCGTCACACTCTCTTCAGTAATTTATAAATTAGATGTAAATTTATCTTTAGAGTTATCTTTTAGATTTCCTCGTAATTCCGTAAATATCCTAAATTCTAAAGATGATTGTCAAATAAGGTCCATTACAAATTTATCAACTTCCATCCACTCAAAAAGTGACAAATTTTCAGAGTAGGGCAGAATGCCACTAAGAATCATACCGCGTGCCACATGTGGCACGCGTGCCTTAGGTTGCAGACTTCTTATCTAGAATACATTATAGGATTGGAGAGAGCTTATGCAACTGGTAGTGAGACAGCATATTTTTCGTTTTAAATGAAATATATTGCCTAATTCATGAAAAATGAATGCAATAAAGGGGTATTTATAAAAGAATATTGCCATATATATATATTGGTTTCAAAGAATAGCATTTGCCAAAATCTTAATGGGAGAGAGAGATTAAATGCATTATTCTTATTATATTTCAAAACAAAAGATAAAATTATTTTAAGAATTATTTTGTTTATAGTTTTTTCAAAATCAACAAGTTTAGAAAAAAATAATCATCAGTACTTATGACAAAATTGGAAGTGTATTATTCGATACTTAATTCAAATATTTCATGAGCAAATTTAAAAAGCACATGTGAATGAAATGAACATACATTTCTTCATATTTTCGTACGTTTAGTTGCCTTTTACGTATACCGAATTAAAAAATGGATGTTCTATATTATAAATAACAATATTCTACTTGAATAAGTTCAGTTTTGCAAAAAAAAATCCTTTGCCATTCAAGATTAAGTATCGAAACGAATTAGAACTTCAGTATAATGATCCCTAACTCAGTTTTTTTTAATTGTATAATAGTTGTAGTATGCGAAATAGGCAAACAAATATTCCGGCATATAACATGCACTTTTAAAACAAAAAAAATTAAATCGAAATTTATGGATGCACGTTTTACGCCGAGTATAAAAATGTTAACTTTAAAAATCAAGAAAAGACTAACGTATAAAAATTAGATTTCTACATACGCATTTGGCTTCCTGTTGCAAATGTTGGTTTTTTTTTTCACTTTCTAACATCCACATATTTCCCTGTCGTTTTAAATTGTGTGTGTGTGAATAGCTTTTTTATTATATATATACATCTAAAGCTGAACTTATAGGGTTCATGCGTCTGGAATGAAACTGTTGCACTCTATCTGCAATTTCTTAGTATTACCCGTTAGAAGGGATCTGAATACGCCCCAAACTAAAACACTTTCTGAATTCTTTAAAACACCAAGACGCTCTCGTCAAACATTTCTTATTCACAATTTCACACCATTTTCGTCCATTCACCTGTTAAGTGTTGTGTAAATAATTCTTATGATGCCCCTAAATAAAAAGTGAATATTTGTCGTGAGAGAGCGCTAGTGTGTATAGAGTTCAGTGTGTATGTAAACCAGTGCTTCTCAAACTGTGAGGCGCGCCCCCTAGGGGGGCGTGATAACCCTACAAATGGGGGGGGAGTATATGGAAAAGTCGAAAACAAAAGATTATTTTTTAAAAAAATTATTAATTTACTTAGACGAATTAAAATAAAATATATTCTGACAAAAGAAAATAAAATAAAAATATGTTTCATAATTAATTTAACAACACTAAGTTAAGAACAAGTTTTATAATTACCAGTGGGCATGTCATAAAATTATATATAAAATGTAATACATATCTTGATAATTTGTATGGTTTATAATTAAAATCGTATTGTGTAGCTTTAGATTCAGCATACATTATTATTGAAATCAATACATTGTTATTGTATGGAAGGGGGGTGGCAATGAAAACTATTATTGAAAATTGGGCCGCAAGTATTGAAAGTTTGAGAAGCCCTGGTGTAAACTTTGTGAGCTCGAATAAAATTCTTTTTCGAAGAGTCCCTGCCATTTAATTTGTGGTGTGAATTTTTAGTGAAAACAAGTATGAGTGAACTAGCGAAAAAACACCACCCTTCTCGTGCAGATGAATGAAAACCTTTTTCGGGAAAGATTAGATTTTGGCATTACTTTTCTTTTCAAAATAACGATAGGTTTTGATGTTGTACTGTCCGCTATCCGGAACACTGTGATGAAGTGAGATAATTCGTGACCTGTTATTGTCATTAAATAAAAGGAAGCATCGTACATATACATTTTAGGTCTTTTCTTGAAAAAACTGCCGGATGCGGGTATTACGGCCAATACATATAAAAACTAAAAAATGCATTTTAAAAGTATGCGCGCATAATACCCCGGAATATACTTATGATTTATAAATATCATACGTAACGGATAAATTCCAATAGTTTTGTACATAAAAGATTTTTTTTTAATTCGAATAATTCGTTCTTGTCAAATTTTATTTTTAGAAAAATTAAATTATTTTTGTTAGAAGAACGTAGATCATAATAAAAGTTATTTTCTATGTAAGTGAGTAAAAAAAAGCGGGAGAATGCAAAAATGAATGAAATTGTCTTTTTCCTTGCTTCTTTTCCCCCTACTTTTTTAATTGCAAAGAAAAGTCACTTAGAACACTAATCAATAAATACCAAAGTAAGAGTACTCGAATATTTTTTTTCAAAATTCTTTTTGTAACATTAATGACAGAGCCAACTTATGTTTGTCTTATTATATATATAGACCTTTACACTTAAAACCTTCTATTTTTTTAACAATGTTTAACTTTAAACGTTACATGGTCGCATATCGCATATGAATAAATCCAAGTATGACAGATGTCTATTATTTGCTTTTGTAGAGTAAACATTATTTTAATTACTAATTATAGCTAATTAGCTAAGGAAGACTAACATATTTGTACATGTAATCTGGCATTTAGAAAAAAAATTGTTTTCCAATAAATAATACATATTCATTAAATTCACTAAATATCCAACCTTAAGTTAATTTGGGACTCCCAAAGTAAAAATAAGCGAATAAAAATAAATAACTTTTAAGATAACCTACTTAACAAGAAGTGAACCGAATCGGTACTTAAACACAACGAGTGACTTTTATGCTACTATGTCAAAGCAAAAAGTAATCAATCCGAACTTTTGTTACCAGAATATAGTTCTCAGAAATCTTGCCCCAAGGAAATTCAGGAAATGAGTATGCGTGCAAGATGCAAATGCCTTGAGCAACCACAAGACCAGATAAAACATTTGGAATCTTGTTGTTTGGGCTTCAAACCTTATTATTTATTACAGGTTTAAGAATTCGGATGAGTAGCAGAGTTTCTTTTTAATTCTTTTGAAGCTCGGGAACAATTTAGAGTATAATCAGAATCCCTTTACTTAACTCCGTTGTTTTTCTTTGGTTTTTGCGTCCTATAAACTATTTTACTGTGACTTACCTGCTTATTTAACCCTTAAGTAAGACTGTTTTTAATTCGGATAATGTGTGCAAATATTTTTTTCACGAAGAACTGCACATGTCAAAGCTGTCAGAAAGCTGCAGATTCCACAATTACTGACACTTTTTCAAAAGCAAGCACTGAGCGACTTGTCAAGGAAGATATATAGTCCTTCAGAGCAAGACGACGAGGAATTTTTTGGTTGCTTTATTACTATGTATGAATCATGGATCCATCAATATTACACAGAGATCAAAGAGATGAAGAAGAAGGATCGTTTTCCCAGAAAGCTAAGATGCAACAGTCTGAAGAGAGGTCATGCTGACAGTTTTTTGGGACTGCCGTTAAGTTCTCTCTCGAATTGTATGCTTTTTTCAAAGGAAGAAGATCCTTGTTTAAAAAATACAATTTCTACCGTTTGACTAGATCATTTTTTACTCATTTTAGATTAAACTGACCTGACACATACACGCTCTAATCGAAACTTTTCTACGAGGAAAGCTTTTATTTACTTTCAGGTTGTACCTAGATAACCCCTTATTTTAAATTTTGTGCTTTAAAATTTTAAGTGTCGCAAGGGATTTAGTTGATTCTAAAATCTATTAGAGTGAAACTGTGTTCTATGATTTCGTGTTCTATGATGTTTTTCTCAATTCTAGAACAGTATTATGAAAATGCTATGTTATGTAAACTTTACCTGTATATGTATGTATAAAAAAAGATATAAACTTATGATAATTTATATATAAGATAAAAATGTACAGAATATGTTTACCTTTTATCTTTTTAATAGTGTTACATATCTCTCTATTGAAAATAATACATCAATAAAGAAAATGTAAAATATATCCAAATTATATATTGGAAGAATAATTCTCTGAAAATTTTGCTTCGTATTAAATTCAATTTAAATACATTTTTTTTTTTCTAAATTTGTGCTCATTTTTTGAACACTATAGCCACTTAAAATCTTTCAATATATCTCATCCGATTCAAAATATTCTAAAGAAATGAAAATGGTAAAATAATTCAAGATTACATCATAACAATTGCTGGGTGAATCTTACATAACTATTATTGGTGTCATCAAAAAATAGATCTCTGGTGTATTTTCGGGTGCATCTCTTCACAATGTCAACATTGTTCAAGGTTGGCTGACGGTGCAGAACTCGGGAACCGCGTGCATTGCTGACAGTCGGACATCCGCCACGCTTTTTCTTTCTTTTTTATCTTTTTGTTATCGCCAACGGTTCCGCAAAATTTGCGTAATAGGTCATTGGGATATTTCTTCGTATTCATTTTAATATCTTCTTTAAATGGCAATTAAAAACAAGCAATTGTTTAAATTTAGCTTTGAGAGTGAAAAACGTTTTGTTTGAAAAAAAAAGGATTCAAAATTACTTTACATTGAAAAGAAGCATTTAATTAAGTGGGATGAAAAAGAATTTTTAACGAATGCAAGTTTTAGTTTTCTATGCTGATCGATTTTAAAAAAATATTTTATTTTGTTGTATTTATTTTATTCTTCTTCTCAATAATATTCAATGATAAAACGTATTGTTATACTTATGTTTCAATAGAATTCCTTTTTAATTCTTAAGCGAGGTACACTTATAGAATAATTATTTGCATTAACTAAAATATAAAAATGATTAAAAACAGACAATTACCTCCCACTTCCTTTTTAAAATCCGACTACGCTAAAAAGCTTTGACTGTGTTGAATAGACAATAAAACGGAAATGCTAACTTAAGAAAAAATATCACAACTTTTGTACAGAAATGAGAAGATGTAACAATTATTATAAGTCATCTCCGTAGCAAAATGTAGCCCCCGTTCCCTAGTGGTTATAGTCACGAACTCTTGGACACTGCGTCATGAGTTCAATACCTAATGCCAATGAAACCCCGTTGAGGCATATGAATGTTAAACCTATCAAGGATCACTCGTTGGCATGGTTTGCAAGGAGGGGGAGGGTGCCAGCTCAGGTGTCGTCCCCGTCGCTTGATCAGGTTTCAAATGTACGAGGTCCATCGCCAATATCCCTCGTGTTGCTTTATAGTGCTTTACTGCTTTATAGTTAATAAAACACTCACTATTACACAAAGAGTAGATATCACAACTTTTTTTCATAATATCCAATTCAAAAATGCATGCAGGGTGCTCCAAAAATATCGCTCAAACTCTTCACAGCCAAATTCCTAGTTGGGAATTTATAAAAAAAAAATGCCCAAAGAACTGTACCTGTACGATGCATAGTTTGCGAGAAAAATACGAAAAACAAAGTGTGCCTTTGTAAGAAAAACACCTTATTGAACTCATCAACAGCACTATTTGCAAATACAGTCAACTTTCGCTAATTCAACCTTCAATAATACGAACCTCTCGCTAATTCGAAGTATATGTTCAACCCCTGGAAAAATTCTTGACATTTCGAACTACAACGATACGTTTTGGTACACTCAATATTTCGAAGTAAAATCTGCGGCTGGCCAGACTACAACACGTGATAATTCGAAGCTATCTTATATAACTCTCGACAATTCGAAAACTCACTATCACGTAGAGTCCTGCAGCAAACAGGCTGGAACTTACATGTTTTGTGTTGTGTTGTCCCGGAGAGTCTCCCCTGTAACATATCCCTCTTTGATGACCATTTATCTACCATCCCATCTTTGTGTTTCCTGGTTCCTCAAGCAAAAAGACACTATTACTACTTTCCTTCTTTAAGTGTACAATAGACCTGCCGCACTTGTTGTCAGCCGTCTGTATCTTTCGTTTAAGGGGATCTGGCACGTCCATAAGAGCCCATGTTAAATTGCGTAAGTTTATGTACCTTTTTCTCAGAAAGAGCGTACTTCTCATGGATAATTTTTTTAAAGTTGCTTATGTGTACTATCAATAACACTTTAACGAAGAGTTTTGTTTTTTTGTTAAAAATTAAATTAATTATGAATTTTTAAAAATTGTCCAATTTTTTTCCACTAAAATTTAGTTTAAAAAAAGCCATATCTAAAACGGTATGCTAGATATATCTAATTCCTTCCGTTAAAACGTGTTAACATATTAAAAGTCTTCTCACTGAAAATTTGAGGATTATATGATAAGTAGTTTTTGAGAAAAAGATACATAAAGGGGAAAAAATTACATTTTGAGAAAATGGGCTTTAAAGCAAGAATTTGTAATTTTTTGATCGTTTACTTTTTTTAATACTTTCTAGAAGCATATGAAGCCTTTTTTTTTACTCTGCTCATACAAAAGACTCTTCTAATTTTCTTTTTTTTTTCATGATTTTTAACAATTTTGTCTTTTTTAGGGATCTCAAGATGCTTTCGTTGGGCTACACGAATCCTACGTGCATGTAGTTTTTTGAAGCATGGCACACAGTTATAACTTGGTTCTGTAACAGAATGTTTAAAGATCATTAATTTTGCTACATGACGCATATTGAACTGTTCAATAGCCATATTTACCCTTAATTTTAGAATTTTTAATTCCACAAATGTAGATTTTGGAATCACTGACCATATGGTGCTATTAACTAACTCGTTTGGGTTCTGAGACTTTCCATGTAAACATTTTCTTAATAACATAGGATCACCTAGATCTCTAAAAATTGGCTTCATTTAGTTCATTATCGTATATAGCCCGTGTGTATGTGTTTGTCATAGTGCCTTTCGTTACATTCAGCTTCTGTCTTTTGAAACTTGCACCATGCATTTGTACCCGCGGGGACACAGATCATGTTGAGGGCTTTCATTTGAAGACAGGGGATGAAAATAAATAGCCCATACAGAATTTCCATACTATGTAGATCAATTATAATATTTCTAATAGCCCTACTATAATATCTCTGAATTTTTTTTATATTAAAATGTCGGTGAGTCGGTGCACCTCCACTTAAGCGTTTTCCATCGCTTAACTTTTTTCTCCCTGTTTCGCTTTTAAGATCCAAAAGACGTGTACCCATACACTTTTGGATAATCCCAATACACTCTAATTTTTCCACTTGAGCATCATGTGGATTCGCGCTCATCAGAAACTTATGCGAGAGGAAACACAAGTGTTCCTAGCAGAGCTCATTTGATGCGCGTCAAGGAGTAGCTTTATTTAAAAATATATATATATATTTCTATTTATAGTATATCCTCATATCATATATATATATTATTTTAAACAGAAATATTTGAACTTTTAGAGAATATAAAAAAGTGAAAATCGATAATTTTTCAAAAACTCGTGTGCCGGACCTTCTTAACTCTTGGCCTTGCTACACATATGTTCAGAAAGGATAGTCTTCTATTGTGAAGAAGAGATGCTTAGGATTGTGTGTTTTGCGTCGGAGTGACATGTTGATTTATGACTCATCAATGTGACTCAGCATGTGACGCTAAATACGGCATGAACCGCACTGGACCGACCCTGCCTTGAAGAACCAATGGTGTTGGAGACAGTGTCTGAGGGACCGATAACAGATTTTTTCGTTAAAAAAGATTAATTATGTACAGTATGTATTCTTTTAATGCAGAACTTTTAACTTCTGTATAATATGCACTTTTTAAAAATACAGTCAGACCTATATATAACGAAGTCGCTAAATCCCGGGGAAAAGTTCGTTATATGGAAAATTCGTTACATAGAGGTTCCTCTTTTAATATACTTTATAAAGCAGATAAAACAAATTTTAAATTCATAAACACTATATATTAAAAAAGTAATCATTCGCACCTTTTTTAAAATTAATATGTGTTTATTTTATGTATCTTACCTTTCCAAAAAGAAAGAAAAAAACTGCAAGGAAAACGAAGAAAAAAGAATATCAAAGAATTCACTGTATTTTCAATATTAAGATAATAATTTTATACCAAAATTAATGAATTTTAAGAACATTTTATAATTTAAAGCATACAAGTAATATTAAACATGCATTATTTTATAATTAGAACTCGGGGACACGGGACAACTCCACTGAGGGTGAAAAAGGATATCGAAGATGTTTCTAGTAAACTGGGCAATGGGAGTAAAAGGTTGCACTTCTTGGATGAAATGTCATGAACTCTGTTGCTCTCATTGATTTATGATCTAGGAACCAGTTTAATATTTATGAACACCATAAAATGTATTAATAACTTGAAATTTTTTCAGAAATACTTTAAAAAAAGGGAGGACAAAAATTAAATCACAAAAGAAAAGTTCGTTATTTAGAAAATACACTTCGCAATAGAGAGGTTATTTTACGAAGAAAATCGTGAAATGTTCAAGGTTCCAGGAAAAAGTTCGCTATATAGAAAAATTCACAATGTAGAGGTTCGACTGTAATTTAAAATAATTTTATGCATATGTATAATTGTTGTTTTATTTCATAGTTTCAAATTTAAATGTGTTAGAAAAAAAATTTCTCTTCGTGTATTTTGGGAGTTTTTTACTATCCTCTTGATAATTCGAAGCTTTTCAAAGGTCCCTCCAACTTCGAATTATCGAGAGTCGGCTGTATTTAAAAAGGCAGATGTTCAAAGTGTCCGTTGAGAGCGCTTATGGAATGGATGAGTGCACACGTTGCAGCAACGCGGCGTCCACCGAAGTTCACGCAAATGCAGACGAGCAACTACGTACGCTTGTGTTGTCTTAACGTCTCAATGCACCAATACCTTCAGATATACCCCATAGGACAAAAATCCAATGATGTGAGATATGGAAATCATGACGGCCATAGAACCAGACCTCTACGTCCGATTCAGTGGCCGAGGTATGCCATATCCAGCCAATCAAGCACAGAAATGCTATATATATATATATATATATATATATATATATATATATATATATATTACATAACTCCTTTCTTTTCCTCTTTTCTCTCTCTTTATTTATTTTACATTGTTGCTCACTTCCTTTTTATTTTATTTTTTTTTTTAAAAAGTGGGGCAGGGGTTCTGAATGAAAAATCCTTCTTCCAGTGCTGAATCATATTTTCTTTCAACTGAAGGACAAATTAGGAGGAAAAAGTATCAACAGAAAGTGTTGGCGTCAACTTAAAACATGAATCAAAAGAAACATTTTATTATTATTATTATGTTTCCAGCCTTTTTCCCCCTTTAGGTCTGTACTGTTTATTCGTATTGGATAATTTTATTATTATTGATGTATTTGTAAGAATGCTGGAATAATGTATATTCTTTCTTCTCTTATATATATATCCTTTATGTTTTCTTTTTAATTATTATGATTATTATTATTGCCTTGTATATTTGTATAATGTATACCTATGTATATCATGCAGTTACCTTCAAATTGTATTGTTACTTTACTGACTTCTGCTGTTTAAAATGTAAACTTTGATTAAATTTTAATAAAGGTTGGACGTGGGAGTGGTTGTTTCCCGAGGCATCGGTTTGTAGCTCTAAACCAACGATACTCAACCTGTGACCCACCGGACCTTTCTGCGGGGCCCGGTCTCTTGTCCCGTTTCACTGACAAATTCAATTATTTAAGAACAATGTTTTAGAAATTTAGCGAGAAATTCTATCAATCAAGCAATCACATATATCGATTTTGATATCGATGTGGTGCTGGTAGGATTTGCGGGATAAATTTTTTTCTTTTGTAATTGTAACGGTTAGTCTTAACAAATAACAGTAGAATAGTGACCATTTTATGGGTAAAACTAATTTTTAAACCCTCATGCCTTCCAAGCGAAAAATGTCTAAAGAATATTTATTTTTTCAAGACGATTGGGATCTTGACAGTTTCGTAGAGAAATCAAACATAAATCAACAACTTGCTTAATTTGTCATGAAAATGCTATAATTAAAAAATATATATATTTGCTCGTCACTATGCCACTAAGCACAAATCTTTCAATGCCTCCTTTTTTTTTTGGCAACAAAATATTTGGGGGTGGGGGACTTGAGATCATTGATGAAAGGAAATCAAAATTACCCCATAACGGGGTAAAAAAATGCATTAGCCCTTTTGTGCCCCTCCCTTTTTGTGAGTTGAGTTCGATGGAGTTTAATATAGTTTTAAAATTAAATTCAAAACTATTAATATTTTGATAAGTTTCTGCATTTTAATCTTATAGCGTTCCCCCCCTCCCCCTTTAATCCTCATGTTGCGGCTCGCGAGAAAAAGTTGTCATATAGGTATATGCGACCCGAGGTTGAGAAAGATTGAGTACCGCTGCTCTAAGCCCTCTTCGGTTGAGCTCGGTTCCTTTGAGCATTCTGCCGGAGCCCCATGTAGGAGAAGGGGGGTACCAGCTCAGGCATTGTTTTCGTCACTTGACCGTGGTTCAAAATTACGAGGTCCGTCGCCAAAAGCCCTCGTGTAGCTGAACAGTGCGACATTAATATTCAGTCAGTCAGCCGGAGCCCCATCATGCATCATCATTCATTCATCGTCATTTACCGTATTTTTATTGTAAACTGTGGATCGAACAGGTGCAGTTTTTTGGGCTATTTTTTCATATACTATTAACGAGGAATCTGGCTATGTAGAGTTTGGACGATATTTTTGGGACACTCAATGTAAGTGCACAAAGAATAGCAAATTTACATTGCTCGATGTGCTATTCATTTCCAGTACATTATGACAGACGAAAATAAGTTAATTATTTTTCATATATATATATATATATATATATATATATATATATATATATAATTCAAATATATTTTTAATAACAATGCAAATGAAATGCCTCCATTTCATTAAAATTTAGGTTACATTTTTGCATTAATATTCATCTTCGACCAAAGACTGCTGATCCTCTAATACAGTGGTTCCCAAACTTTTTCACCTCATGGAACCCCTACAACTAGAAAGTGTTTTCGTGGAACCCCATTCTATACACACACACACATACTTCGAAGGATATATCTCAAAATAATATTTAAAGTAGATCAACATGTTATGAGCACTTTATGTAAGGGCAATTAAAAAAAGTGTTGCAATTATTATTAAAAAATTATAATCTAATTTTTAATATAATTTAACTCATTAATAGTATTAATTTGTGATCCAAAGGTCACGTATCCATGCATTATTTAATAACTGGGATTAGGGATTGCAATACCGGTATACCGGGGTACCAAATACCGGTATTTTGAGCAATTTGTACAATTTTGTAATACCGGTATTCTCAAGCTTAAATACCGGCTCTTTTCGGTATTTACTAGAAATTCTTAAAGTTGTCTCCACTATATGATCAGGGATTGCCAAACTAGCAAAATAGTATGCGTTTCTGTTTTTATGTCTCCATAACGGGTGAAATTAATTAGACTGTGAATATAAAAAGTTGTATCGTACAATTAAGAGAAGTGATAAAATATGTGAATTATATCCAAGGACCAAAACTATTCTGACAGCTCAGAGCGATACTGCACATGCGCAGCATTCGTAATCTGATATTCGTATCTGTGAAAACAAGGTTGTATTTGTAAAGAAAGTGTGTAATATTTCGATATATTTTAAATTGGGGCATTTGTTATTCACATTGTGTATTTGCATATCATCGTGATTTTATAAATGAACACGAAAAAGAAGGAAACAAGCTAGCCAATTCAAATTTGATCAAGTTTATAGTAAATTTTCTTAAATTGTTTTACCCACATACTGTCCATATTCAGAAGAATTCGGTTCAGTTACATCGAAGATGATTAAGATACTAATGTCGATAGTGAAAAGGAATTGTCTCTTGAACAAAAATTAGATTTAGCAATAACAAATGTAAATAAATAAAAAAAAATCAACAAACCAAAATACAATACAGAAATCAGCTATATCCAAAACCATCCGACGAGAAATCGATTTATTTGAAGATGAGAGATTTAGAGGTAAATACTTAAAAAATATATTGCGTATTGCTAACAATACCACCAAATCGCGTAGATGCCGAAAGAACGCTTTGAAAGCTGGTAATTTTTGTACATAATTGCGTTCCATGTTTAATGACAGTACAATTAATGCGTTTTTTTAACATCACATTTCAAAAATTTGTTGTGGATCCACAGACTGAATAGTGATATTTACGCTTTTTTTGTGATTTAAATAAATAAGATATTCCTTTACTTTTTTCTGATTCTTTAAATACTATTATAATTTAAAAATTACAAACTATTTTTTTGTGAAATTTACATTCTCTAACAAAACTGCAAATAAAACAAAGGAACACATGTATTTTCTTTCTTTTCCTATAACTTCTACTACCGGTACCTTGGTATTCAGATCTCAAAAATACCGAATACCGGTATTGAACTTTTGGTCCGATATTGCAATTCCTAACTGCCAACATACATGTTTGCTTTTTTTTCACACAAACTGTCGAAGTCTAGGTCTAATGAGATTAAATGTAACTGCATTATATTCAGAGTTTAATTTGTTGTGTACTTTGTTTTTGTAGCTACTCACGTTTCGAAATATATTTTATATAAACATAATGCCCTGAATGACATTAAAATGTTTATAGCAGTATGAGAAAACCCTTGTATTTCGTATGAATTTTCGACCTAAAATTTAGATGCTATGTTCTTGTTAAATTTAGATCATAACATCAAATCGGTTGATATGTTGATAAGTTGTTCCTTCTCCTTCATTTTTGGTGTTTTTACCACAAATACAAAACAAAAAGTGAATTTTGCATTGGAAAACTACTTAGTTTTGCAAAACATTTTGATAACTAACGAGTAGAAATTATCTCGTAAAACTCGAGAGAGTAAACAATAGAATATTCTCAATCTAGTAGGAAATATATATATGTATAAAGATAAAGCGTTTTAATATTAATTTATTACATAATAGTACGAGAGCTAGCAACGTCAGAAAAGCAAGAATTTTAGAAAAGCTGATTTTTTAATATTTCTTTATCTATGCCCTTTCGTACATCGTGCGGGCCATCTGGCTGCCGGTAAGCGTTGCGTTTATTAATGCGCATCATACCTTTACAGGTAAAAATATTGATTTTTTAAGTAATTTTATAAAGAAAGTTTTTTTTTCACTAAATTTAAAATGTTATTAACAACATGAATTTATTAATGCCAGACATTTTTGTTGTTGAAAATAATGTGCCAGATGCCATTTTGTATGAAAAAAAAATCATTAATTTCAAACCATTTTAGAATGTCTGTAATTTTAATATTATTTTATTTATACATAAACAAGTACAAATTTAAATTTCCAGACATTAATTCGGTTGCTTACTTAACAGACAGGGCCGATTTATACCGCGGTATTATGCCTGTCGTTAGAGAGAGACAGTGGCAAAGTAGGTAGGCGGAAGATTGACAGGAATACTTTACACTATTTAAAGTATTCGAAACAACTTTTTTTAATTTTTATGTCTTCGAGGATCAATATAATAAAAAATTAATATTTAAATTCTAATTAAAATAATATTAAATACTTGATTAAAGTATTTATAACAAAAGGGAAAATATCGTTTTTTAAATTTCATATAAATTTAATTGTAACTGAATAAAAGGATTTTATAAAAGATAAAGGAAAAAAATTGACATTGATACAATAACAAAATTCTCACTTTTATTTATACATATTATGTTTATATGGTCAAAATCATTTTTCCATGAAATATGTATTTTCATTCCGTAAAAGTGTCACAAAAAAAACCCGAACTTCATAGTCGTCAACATTGTCACTGCTCCCATTATTATCAATATCATCATAATCATCTTGCTTTGTGTTTTGGTTTTCTAGTAATGTTGGTTCTGGAGCCAAAAAAAATTATTATTAGGTTATCATGGTCTAAATAATAATTTACTCTTTCGATTTATCATAGTATAAATAATACTTTACTTTTTATGACAATGCCAGCAACTGATGATGGAAACTGCTCCCCAGCAAACCAAACGAAATCGTATTTATCATCATTGACGATCCACCCGGAAGCTAACGGCGATAAAGGTGATGGATTTTTTAAATGAGCATTTTTCCAAAACTTTGTCACATACCGCACTTCAATAAATGCTGATATAATTGAGTTTTACATGGTGGTTAACCCGATGAATCAAAACTTCGACATTTCTTTTCGAAATTATCATCGAGTTTTTTCGATTAATAAGTTTTCGAAAATAGATAGAAGCGAACATCATTAACATTTGAAGAGTTAGGCACCCCATACATGTGACATATAAATTTTTCCAAAGTGGCAAATATACGTTCAAGTTCATCGTCAGCATCACTTATAATCTTTTGACATGCTAACTGATACTCGACAGATTTTTCGAGCAGCTTGAAGGGTCGTAGTTTACCTTTCCGAAAAAATGCTGGGATACAATCGCACCCTGTTATTGCGTGGAAACATGGTAGTGCTTCCGATAAAGAAATACAAAGATCTTGATATAAATCATTGATGCTTATTAGACGTTCATGGTTTCCTACACCCCATTGGATCCAAAGCTTCAAAGATGCATTCAGATGATCCAAATTGCCAAGAAGTATAATCAGAATATCGGAGTCTGAGCAGCGTACAACTTGAGCGTCAACGCTTATCTGGCAAATATGATATGTAATTCGAGTATCAGTTTCATGTTCATCACATGATAATGATTCTTCAATACTTCTAATAACTTAGTTATTTACAACGCGATACGAATAACACTCTTATCGAAGCTTAAATAAATAGTTTTATTCCCAATAAAAGAATACATGTTATCGTTAGCCCAATGATCAAGAAAAAATTTTACGAGAGCTTCCTTGAACTGAGTATTTTTGAGTTCACCAGCAAAATTATGATGCCGAATTTGATTAGGTCCGATGGAAACTGTACTGGTTGTTTCGTTGCGACGTAAACGCTCACAATCTTTTATAGAAGATGTGAAATATTGATCAAATACAACATCAATGTTAGGTGATTTAAACTGTGAAATCATTTTAAGGAATTTTTTTTTATATGTCATCGAAAGTTTGGGGTACTTCTTTGATGATGAGTAACACGAAGAAACCGTCTAAAATACTAATATCAAAAAATAAGGATTTCTGATTGACCTTGCTAACTTTTTTCTCGAAAACTTTAATTAATTGTGCTTTATCTGTTTTACAAATACTACCGTCTGCATGACACATCAATGTTGGTATCGGCGTTAGTGGAAATCCCAGTACTTTTTCAATATCGACTTTGTTGGTCATAGATATACCTAAGAGTCAACCAAACAGATCTCGTTGCATTCTTAGCTTAATAACTTTGTTACCAAGAGTTATTTTTGTTTCTTCTTTGGAGCACCAGCAAAATTAAGCACTTGATTTTTTTATTGGTTTATCAAATCTATCCTGATCTTCAGCACATTCAGTAATAAACTGTTTCCGTAAATCTTCACTATTTTTCTCAATGTTCAGCCAAAAGTTCGCTACATTTTCAGGAACAGGCTTGGCAGTAGCAATATTATATAAACTATCTTTGTCTAAACTTTCATCAAATGGATTAATATTATTTTCAAAAATTTCAATGGAATCAGCGATTTGTTTGCCATAAATTTTGATTCCATTTGGTTGCAAATCCTCAGACACGTCTTGTAATTGCTTCAATCGACAAACATCGAGAACGTGAGAGATTATAGTAGCTCTAATACTGTGACTTTTGGTCCAGCGTTGACGGGCAGCTAAGGGATTAGTAAAATGTGCAATACCACTTAGGCGTCTAGCCGCTTCAGCATTGATAGTCTGCTCCAGTGTAAGATCAATTTGTACGCCCGAAAATGGATTGTCGGTTCTTTTTATTCCACAAAACATCCATTCATGAAATCATTTTTTAGTCCAGGATGTGTTTCATCTACTTTATTTAGATTGTCTAAATATTTAACACACCATCGAGCAAAATTCGGTTGATTTACTGCGAAAAATAAATTGGTTATTTTTGGAATAACATATTTGAACATTTTGAAATCTCGCATGCGTATGCTTCTTGACAGGATAATATAATAGTTTACAAGCTGGATGTAAATCAAATAGAATTGAGCCGTTTTCCCATGCTAACCTTGTCTTGATTCTTCTACGAGTTTTTGATATGCAGATAATACTCTCGATAATACATTATTAGGTAATTCTATTGGCATAGATGAATGAGAATCTATAACTTCTTGATAATGAAGGAGATCGTCGATAACTTGTTTCTTCAATAAATTGTATTCAATATTGTTCATCTTCAAAAAATGATCAAAATGTAACATTTTCAAGCCAAGAGCCATCAACGGATGCAGACGTTTGCAACGATTAAAATGTTTACCTTCAACTAAACCGTTCACTGAGCCAGAAGCAATAATATTACTCTCAATCATCATATAAGATAGACCACACTCATTTATAAAAACTCCTATGGCTTTGAAGAAAGCCATCATTAAATGGAATTAACCAAAATGGATGAAAAGATTATTGAATTGTGTCTTTGACATTGATTGGATTTTATATGCTATTTTAGCTATTGCCAGGTCATCAGTAACTTGCACGTATATTTGATTACATTCCTTTCCAACAACTTGGGCCTGTTCCATTGTATGTTTAACTACCGCTACATTTGTAGGTGAAAAATTAATAGGTGTAAGATAAGATACTTTTTGTTTGGGAATAGTATCTTTAATAATTTTAGAATTAAAACCTGTCCACATTGGGGTATTTGGCACATGTAAGAAGTGTGAAAGTAAATATAACAGATCTATTGTTTCTATCAAAGGTAAGGTTGGTTCATTCTCAACTGGTGTTAAATTTTCTAACATTTGCAATCGATGATTATACGACGGTAGTTGTATAATTTCCTCGTTAAAGCCCATCTTCTTTTTGTTGGTGGTAGAGGTGTCAAGATTTCCACTTATACTACTTGAATTTAATTCAATATCGTAATCATCCCTTACATTTTGGTAAATGATTCCTACGGTGTCATGTAAAGTGTCCTTTCCAGTTAAAGTATCGACGTATCTATCAAAATTATCGAATGCTACACCTGTGCTTAATGACGGACTTTGAATAATGTCAGAAGGGCAAATTTGAGAACGGTTTACAGATGAGATCGTAGCTTCAGTTTCTAGTTCTTCCAGCGTATTGTAGTTACAACAATGTCCAAGTCGATTTAAAATATTAATCATTTTTCTACTATTTGTAAGACTTTTCACGGTCATACCCAGTGTTATGTGCTTTGATGACTTAACAGTACCATTACTTACACAGTAAATAGCATCAGAAGCCAATGAATTGCTTAACCTATGACAATAGACTCCATCTCGGCTACGAACATCTTTACTTCCAATTAATGCTTTGAAAAAGCGATCTAGTTTTTCTGGAATAGTACATTTACCATTAATGAAATCTTCCATCTTCATTACAGCAGGTAATGTTGTTTTATCCATTTTTAAAATAGTACTTCGTAGAATGAAAGCAACTTTATCAATGAGATCATTTTCTTCGTTTTTTTAGATCTTGTTCCAATAAGTTACTATTTTTATGCATTTTTTTCTTTTCTTTTTTATTACGATCTTAATTTACTTGAATTGTTTTACTATTTTTTCTTCAAGTTGATGCTTTTTCATTAAACTTACATCTGCTTCAGGTTGATGTATTAACTCTTCTTGAAATTCTTTATTATACATGTCACAAAGGGAAAAGTAAGTTAATAACAAATAATTTCTTTTTTTAACTACATCTTCCTCAATTACTGACACAATTTTATCAAAAATATCCTTATGAATATCTCGTACACTATGCCAGGAGGTGCGTACAGTATTAACAGTTATTTTCTTGTAGTCATTGAAATATCCCACTTCACACGAATGGTGATAAAAAATTGGAGCATTTGAGGTTTTTAGATTATTAATTATTTGTAATAATTCTCTCTCTTGATTTTGGAATTTGGTAACCCATTCTGTTATTTTGTCATACACTTTGGCATCATTGGAAGAATGTAAACTTTGTTGTTTACCTTTAATTTGCTTTCGATCTCAAATTATAACGTTCTATAATTTTATTATATTTTTCTTTGTTGAGTTGAATAATATTTGTCTCAACAAACGTAAACATATGACTTGGGACTGACGTAGTCAGGCGCCGCTAACATGCCCTGCAGCAATTATCGCTATCTTTCTCCAGTAGCCAATGATTGATTAGTATGTAAAATAGTTAAACTATCGGGTTGGTGAGAAAGTTCTGTCGTATTTTAAATAGGCAGGTGATTTTTCTTGTAAATAAAAAAAAACATCTGGCTAGTGAGTCATTCGGATTTTGCTTTGTTTTTTTAGCTACTGTATAATGTAAAAGGAGTCCTTTATTACCGTTCATCATTTACTTGTAATATTTCAAGTGAAAAAAAACGTCAGTAGATAAAGTGTATTTACGACACAGCATTTTGTATGAATTACAAAAAGGAAGCAACGCATCGGTCACTCTTCCGCCTACCTACTTTGCTACTGTCTCTCTCTAACGACAGGCATAATACCGCGGTATAAATCGGTCTGTCTGTTAAGTAAGCAACCGAATTAATGTCTGGCAATTTAAATTTGTACTTATTTATGTATAAATAAAATAATATTAAAATTACAGACATTCTAAAATGGTTTGAAATTAATGATTTTTTTTCATACAAAATGGCATCTGGCACATTATTTTCAACAACAAAATGTCTGGCATTAATAAATTCATGTTGTTAATAACATTTTAAATTTAGTGAAAAAAAAACTTTCTTTCTAAAATTACTTAAAAAAATCAATATTTTTACCTATAAAGGTATGATGCGCATTAATAAACGCAACGCTTACCGGCAGCCAGATGGCCCTCACGATGTATGTTCAAAAAGTCATAGAGAAAGAAATTTTAAAGAATCAGCTTTTCTAAAATTCTTTCTCGAAAACGTTGCTAGCTCTTAGACTATTATGATAAAAGTTTTTAAAGTGTTGCATAATAAAGTTATTATATATAAATAAAATTTTCAATTTTAATGATTTGGACGAGCTATAGATACTTGTAACTATATAAAATTGATAGAGAACGTGAATCCATTTTGAATACATATTTATTTCTACTCAATATTTTCCTTGTGACTCGTGGTACCCCTGGGTATGCCTGATGGAATCCCAGGGTTCCGCGAAATACTGTTTGGGAACCACTGCTCTAATGAAAGAGTGTCGAATTTTTTGTACGAAATTAACTTCACAATTTAAGAGTTAATGACTTAAAAAAGTTTAAAAAAATAGTTCCATTCCCTATATAAAATCTGATTACATTTATAAGTTTTTAATAACGCAAACAAATAATAATTACACATTCGCACACAATTTTTAGTGCATAACGCCCCATTAATAATAAATTAAATTAGAATCCATATTTGTTTAGTTAACTTTGTATTAGAGAATTGTTGTAAGAAATATATATAAAAGCGATTGTAAGAAATATAAGCCCGTGATTCTGAACTAAGTCAGGTGTCCAGGTAGGCATTAGAGTTAGCATCTCACTCTCGCTACTTCTTGCATCACTCTACATGCCGATTTTCAAAATATTATTAAATTTACTAGAGAATATTTTATTTTTCCTCAATATAGTTTTTTTAAATATAGAATTCTTATGATTTTTTATGAATATTATATTCTCTTATAAACATAAATATGGAATAAATATCATTATTTGATAGTAAATAACATCACTACAAAATATAATAATTTTAAAAAAAGAAAAAAAATATTCTTGATTACAAACTTGTTTTTTTAATTATATTACTTAAGTTCAAATTTCATCAGCATTTAATCTTAGCTAATTCAGTTAAATTGTTAATATACTTGAATTGGATGCACAGAAGAAGAGAGAGAAAAACCGTTTTTTTTTTATATATAAAAATAAATATTTGGAAATATGAAACTGAACAAAAAAAAATTTCGTCAATCAATGCATTTGAATGTTTAAGAATCGAATGAATTACATATAATATTTAAAAATAAATTAAAATAGAATTCACACAAAAATGCAGACGATTTATACTGTACTACATGGCGACATCTATTGTTAACTTTTAAAACTATAGTAATTTGAAATCATTTTAAAATCAAACAAGGCTACAGATAAAGCTCTCAAGCATATTGTTTTTTTTCACCAGAACAATCAAATGGTAATGAGAAACTATAATAAAAAAAATTGCAAATACTGCTTCCGAAAAGATATGCAAATGGAAGTTACGCCGTTGATTAAAAAAGAGAATCGTCATCTTCTTTTCATTACTAGCTATATCATATCCTATTTATCAGCATTTATTTAAATACGTATTTCTGCGTCACTCAAGAAAATAAGCTTCTCGAAAGAGAGCGTTACTATCTTGAAAAATCTGGTGTGATAATTAAGAGATGAATTCTCTGTAATTTAAATGACTGCAATTAATAAAATATAATGCACAAATTTTTTTAGCATTCTTCACGATCATTGGCTATGGTTACTGGGAGCCTCAAGCTTTAATTGGCCAGAGAGGATCCCTGTTTAAGTAGTAATAAATATAAGTAAAGAAACTTGTGCAAAATCGGAAGCAAGTAAATATACATAAGGATAAAATCTTATAAGAAAAAAAAAAGCTTCGTGTATAATTTATTTTACTTCATATAAATTGGTAATTGTCGAGTATTTCTAAATTTGTAGATATATTATTGAAAAATTAATATATTATCAATTCTTGATGCTTAGTTTGAATTAACATATTGGAGACAAACCTCGTGAAATTGAACTATTGACTATGAAGTATCAAAGCTTCTCAATTCTTCTTTATCACGCAGTGTGAGAGAGGACTCTTTAAGATTTAATTCTATTTAACTTGGAGTATATCATTGCTATGGTAACTGGGCTATTAGCTATTGCCAAAAATACAAAAGGAACCCCGGATACAAATATTTCATAGGCTTTAAGATAGTTTCTTAAATCGTATAACTCACTGTCTGTCAAATTAAGTCTACTGGTTCAAGTATGAACAGTAATATAATAATCGTACTTCTCTATAATTTTAAAGGATCCTTTTTATCTCTTTTATGCAATAAGACTATCAAATAATCGATTCAAATATTCTATATAAGAGAATTTAATACTGTTGTGATTAATAGCAGTCAAAGTTTATTCCCAAAGACGCCTTTCATTCATATAATCACTCAAAAATGATCAAAAAGATCTCTAAATGAATAATATCTCAAAAAAATATACAAAAATTACTTACATAATAAATTCAACCAGCGTTGATTAAACATTACACAATTCCTTTCTCCGACTGAACCAACATATTTAGAATAATTACAAAAGATGCCAACTTAAGCAAAATAACTTTTAACGACAGACGATTATTCATATATCTGCAAATAAATTAAGTAATCAGATAAATTAAGAGTTATCCGAATTATATATTGAATTAAAACAGACGATAATAATTTGGAAAAGAATTTTAAATCCAAACAATATTTGTATAACTACCATATAATTTAAAATTAGTTTAAAATAAAGAAAAGAAGTTTAAATAGAACTGAATATTTTACAATACGAAACAATTGTATTGTAATGCTTGAATCAAACAAATTCGCATTTAAAGAATATTTCAATGCAGAAAATCAACTTGCCTTTCTATTCAATACACTATTTGTTGCAACAAAAATAGACACGCAGTTCAAATTTTCAATCTTCAGAAAAAAAAAAAATCCATGTCACAATTAATTCTGATTTGATTGTCTGATCTTACGCGAGTTATGTAATCGTTGAAGACTTCTGTAAGATTTTCTGAAAGTGCATTTCACACACACACACACATTCACACACAAATGAAAAGTATTTTTCAATAACCCAAATGAAATGAAATCATACAGCTTACACAAAAACTCTTTTCTTTAATGTATAAATATAATAGCAACTTTAATGTGCACTGTTTCTTATATCAAAGTTTTGTTTTTCATTTTTGTTGGGTCAGTATCGCAAATTAGTAGTAATTTATTAATAAGTAGTATAATTTATTAATTCTGCAGTGAATTATTAATAATTTACTTTACATATCTCATAATTGCTACACATAATATTCCCTTTAACTGCAATATAGAATTATACTGTAAAGGATTGACATGCAAATCGAATTTTTTTTGTTGCTTATGCAATTATTATTGGAAATATATAATTCTCGAATTCGATAAATAACAATTAGTCGAAGCTGGACATATTAAAACAGAACTTTGTCATATTTTAAAACCATCATTTTATTAAATAATTCGTTAAACTAACTTAATTTATAATTTACCAACAGTAATAAAAAAAAATCATCATCACATTAACATTTTTATTAATTGGCCAATAAAACTAGATAACTTTATCTGATGGAATGCTGAAAGAATATTGAAAGGTAAATAATTTCTCATTAATTATTAAAGACTTCATTTGACAGAGGGTATCTAATTCTTTCTAAAAACTTATTTGCAGTTTTTAAAAAATGAATGGCATAAGTGTATTATCAGAATTCATTTGTTAAATTTTGCTCAAGTGGTTCTTAAAGATTAGTGGAAGCTAATAGCAACAAATTAAAATGGTAGCAAATTAAACAAATTAAAATCCTCAAATCAAATATCAATTTAATTAAAATTTATCAACAATTAAAATCCTCAAATACAACAAATTAAAATCCTCACGAAGCAGTACAAAATGTAACAGAAAATTTAAAACATACGAAAATTAAGAGCAGAAATTCCTTTTCAAGGCTTTTGGAGATGTGAATAAACTCATTTCCTATCAGATTAAGAAAGTTAATTAATTAAGAAACATAAATAAGCTTTATTTTAAAACATGAAAGGAAGTTCACTTTTTATGAAATATATGATGGACAACACACAACACACAGTTCATAATGCCAAGCAAAAAAGAAGGGGAAGGGGGTCTAGCAGACACAATGATGCAGCAGAAAACATGCTTAATAAAGCTTTATTAAAGTAAAGACAAGACTAAAATATTAATGATGAATTTGCTTGCGCACTGTTTTGAAAACAGAACACGTAAACTATTCATCAAAAACATTCTTAATTGGTGAGTAACATAGAATTATTTTTCGTCACAGTGTCATCAAACTGAAAATATCAATCAAGAATCGACTAAAATTGCCCTAATATAAAGGACACTCAATCACTTCATACAAAGATATATCACATCTTAATTATTTCGTAGAACTTAATTTAACAGAGAAAAATTCTTAAAATCTAATCAAAATAACTCAAGATCATATTCTTTGAATTCAAGCCCAGGACTACTTTGAGCATAAAATTGGGATGCCTTAAATAATGATAAAACTTAGTTGATAACAAATTTATATAATTGTTAAAAAACGTTAACATAATTTTTTTATTCAGTAAAAATCCCATGAACTTTGGCATACAATATAATAAATTTTCCATTTAATAGTTCATTCATATATACATCAAGCTCTTGAAATAGCTGCCATATTTTAAAATATTTAGTCATTTCAAAAAATTCAAAAACCGTATAAGCACAAATCTTTAGTTACAATATACAAAATTGTGAATGATTGAGAACTATTAAAGTGAAAAATTTTTGCAAGAGGCAATAGTTGTTGTAAATTAAATGATATTTTATAATGTTCTTAATGCATTGAAATTAAAAGCTTTGTTCTAGCAATGTATTAAAAAATATATTAGAAAATTCTAAAAAGGTGTTTTCATTCTTTATGGTATGTTTCAACAAAGCTGGGGGCTCAGAAGTAGGCTTACTTTGTGCAGACAAATCATTTTGAATAATTTTACTTTATCGAGAATTGAACACTTATTTTTTTAACAAAAACTTCAATAAGATCTTACATTGCTCTAACTGACATATACATCAAGAATTTAGTATCTGAAATATGGCAAGAAAAATGTGAAATTCATGGGAAAGTTTAAATAATTTTACTATCTTATTTTATCAACAATATTACTTATTTTGTATGTTTATATCTATATAATTTTAAATCTAATTACTTTATTTCTATTCAGTATCATTACAAAAATCCAACTTTTCTTTCATTGTTGCATCGCAAAATTTAAAAAACAATGCCATCAGATTTCTGAAAACAGTTACTCCAACATAAAATAGCAGCTTTTATTTAAAAATCACGAATATTTTTATCTTTAATATGAAATTACCTAATCACTCATAACAGAAAATTTGCACTAGTAATAAACATATAGGTTTCATGAATCAACACTACACTTATAAAATAATAAGACTGCTAAATGAAAATAAAAACTATTCAAAAAATTTTTTAACAAATCTGATTCTGTATGTATGAAATGATAAAATTTAGTCAGTTTTAAACACTAATAGGTAACACTACAGTGCTTAGTGACATATTTTATAAATCATACAGTTACTTATAATTCTTTGATAATAATTATAACTTATAGCATTATGACATGTGTTCATTTTCTTTGTTTTATTATACAATACACAGATAATACATAAACTTACTTTTTCATACATGAAACTCGTGAGTTATTATTGTTTATCAAATAAATAGGTTTGATATAATAACAATTTCTTAATTAACTTAATGCAATTGAGTTTTTATACATGTTAAGGTGACACAGTACGATACAATTGACAAACATCGGTCAAAAATTCAAATAACTTTTTTTTAGACTCAATTATTTTTTTATATATAATTTTCTATAATCTCAGAAAGTTCAAAGAATTCAGAGTTATGATAACCCTTACTTTTGCTTTTATTCACATCCCAACGGCAAATAAAAAACTTTAAACTGGTTTATCTTAGAAAGAAAAATAACTAGTTTACCTTCAATTAAAATGCTAAGACTTTTTTTTTTTCTATTGTACCAAATACTTCAATATTTTTTTAACCTTTTTGTCATTAGCACATACAAGAAGAGTTGGTATATGCATTTTTGAATCAAAAAATCAATACCTTTCTTTTTAATTCCTTAAGTATTGTATAGGAGTATATATACATGTCCTTTCAAAGGTGGACTTTTTGTGTGTTGTGCTGCTCTGTTTAAAACTATAGTCCCACAGCTTCAGAAAACAATAACATAACATTGACAGTACTTCTAAAGAATTTACTTATTTCAGAAAAGAGGTTGGGAAGGAATTAGAAAGGGTATATATTCCACAAACAATGAAAATCATAGCTAAGCAGTTTTTCTTGCATTTGGTTTGAGTGTGCTCTTGTCTATTCTTCATTTTCACTTACTGTGTATACTCTCTAGGAGCTTTTTAATTTTTTGTACGAATGTACTGAATGTGATTACGGTTTATGAGTTCAACCATGTTTCAGGATATATCACAGAACAGATAAGTTGCAATTTATTTTTTATTATATTGTAACTTTAAAAATAAAATTTTTTATTTTCATTTTATAATTTTATCTCTCCTTTCTTCTTCTTAAAGTGAAAGTAAACAATTTTAAGTTGGAAAAACATGCCTTTTATTTTCCCCTGATAAACCACGTAACATGCACCTGTGAGTAAAACGGTAGATATAGGGGGAGGTGAATTTCGTAGCTTTCACAAGGCAGTTAAGGGGTTATAAATAGTTGAACTTAGAATTGGTACATTTTTCAAGGAGTTTTCAATAACATTCATAAAAAAAATGTATTTTACAAATATCATTCATATTGGCAGAAAACCATACCAATTTTTGTTATACATAGTTTAACATATTTGTAAACCTAATTTCATGTGTGTATGCTGATTATTATAGGAGCAGTAGCATTTCAAAATCCCTTCATAAATTTTTACATTTTTCTTTAAAAAATTAAATGGTAAGCTATTTGCAGAATTTTGAGCATAAAAACTGTTTTACATAATACATTTTTTACAAGTTACCATTAATCAAAAGATTTTTTTATAAATCATATCAAGTCCCCTTAAATTAAAAAAATGCTGAAATTTAAAAATAATTAAATGATGATTAAAAAATGATTTTCATGAATTCATTATTAAGAGCTCTTCAGCATTTTAAACATGCTCTGACTATCTAGTGTATTTAAAGTTTCTTTTTCCATAAGTAAACTAATAACATGACTTTTAAGTACATTTTAAAAATGTAATGATGGATTTTGAATAATTACTTTGCTTCAATAAATGTATTGCTTTTAAAACATAATCATCCATGATACTTTTAAATGTGGCAAGATTATTTTTGTAAAATTATAAATACATGCATACATTTATGGCATAACAATTAAATTTATTGTACTGATCATGCAATTTCAGATAATCCATCCATCAAACTTTTTAATTAAAACTCGCAGAGAATTTCTTTTTAACAAATTCTTACTTTTTTTTCTTATGTGTATTGCAAATGTGTCAATAATTTTCTACTTTTCATCGAAAGCATAAAAACTGCTCTCAACCGCAACTTTATTTTGAAAGTGATTTAAATAATGTAACAAACTAAAAAAACTAGTGAAAGTATTCAAATGAAATAATATACATATAACAGAGAAGAAAACTATTAGCAAACAAAAATATTTGAAAAAGACAAATTTATTTAAGATCTTACAGATGAACACAGAATGGATGTTTCATAATTACATTGCATGTATAAAAATGATGCATTAAAAAGCATCTCAACCAACAGAGCTGCACTATATAGACATTTACCAGACAAAAACTTTGCTTTGAAATTAATTGTTCAAATTCTAAACTATCTACAAAATTTTGAAATAAAAAAATTATTAATTACAATCATACTTGAAATTGTGGCGTTTATCAACAATATCATCACAGTTCTGCAATAATTCATTAAATTCGTTCATTGAAGAAAAATACAATCAAGTATGTAAAAAGATCACCTGTAACATTGCTTTGATCACAATGTGTTTGTTCAAAATAATATTATTAACATGTGTGATTTAAATTCAAATACCTAATAATATTATACAATCAATAGCACAGTAAAGTTCCGTAGTATATCAACAATGTATTTAATTGTTGACAAAAATACAAAATTAAAAAAAATGAGTATCTTAAATATAGAATTCATAAGCATAAAAATACACTGCACTTTTCACTAGCTATCACAATCAATTGATTAAGAATCTTTACATGAGTATCTCGAAATTTAATTAAAAGATAAGAGGTAAGCATAAAATAAAATTTCCTCTCTCGTTCTATATTTTACATAGTAGCAGTGCATTCAAAGATGAAGCATGATACAGCTCATTTTACATAGTGACAGCAGGTAATTAAATGTTTGCTTCACATATATAATCGATTAAAATTCCATTACATTTCTCAATGAAAAAGTGCTCTTTCATTAGCTATGATTAAATTCTTTAAATAAACCTCACTCACACATACTAATACTTTTTATACTCGCACATTAAGTCAAGCAATAAATTGTATTGGAGAGGTATGAATATTTGATTTTAAAAACTCACTAAGAACACATAATGATTCAGCAAACCAACTTCCAGGCATTTTACACACAGCTGAAGAACAGGTTTCAAATAAGCATTTATCAAAGAAAATGCTTCTGAGGTTGAGCTTTAAATTTACAATACACATCTTTAAAATTAAAATACAATCATAGAACACAACACCAACATTCAAAAAACTGCTTTTTGCCCATTATAAAGCAGCTTTTAATGGCATGCTAAAAATGTTTCCAAATCAGAAGACATCTCTATACTCTTTAAAATAAAGGTAGCTGTCAACTTTGAAGAAGAAGGACAGTTATAACACCTGAAAGAAAAAAGGAAAACAATAATTTTAAATTATTCTGTCTCAACATACATTTGCATCATAGCAACTTTTTTTATTTAATTCAAAAAGAATCTTATATATTACCGTATTTTCCTGTATATAATCCGCGGATTATGTGTTAAAAAAGTTTCAAATTTCGTTGTGTGGATTCTACGCCGCCACGGATTATCTGAGAAAAAACATTCTCCATCAGAAAAGTTAACAAAGTTTTGAAAGAAATGCTGTTTATGTTTTATAAAATAAATAATAGATGGCGCTTTCACAACTCGGCTGACGTATTACGGCCATAATTAGTGTTTGTCCAATTACTTTCAAGAACGAATTCGGCTCCTCGGAAGGAAATAACAGTTACAAGTTGCTGGCGTCATTTACAACTTTGTCTTGACTAGAGGTGTTGCATCCTTTGAAAGTTTTTATCATGATGAAGCGTAAGCGTGTTAGCTATACTGCAGACTTCAAATTAAATGCTGTAGAGAAGGCTAACAAAGTCGGAAATCGAGAAGCTGCAAGATTTTTCAACGTTGACGAATCGAATATTCGTTTGTGGAGAAGGAACAAGACTAACTTCGAAAATTGCGATAGACGTAAAAGGGCCGATCGTCGTGGAAAACCTCACTGACCAGAATTAGAGGCAGAAATAAATAAATGGATTTTAAAAGAAAGGGACGATGGGAAAGCTGTCTCGACAGTTAGCATCAGAATGAAAGCCCGAGTTATTGCACGCGAAATGAATATTGTTAACTTCTCTGGTGGGCCCACGTGGTGTTACCGGTTTATGAAGAGAAACAATTTAGTTGTTCAACGGTCGGACAGAAATTACCTGATGACTGGGAAAAACAATCTGACGACTTTTTGACATTTTGCAAGCAAATTTTATTGTTGAAAATAATTTTACAGAGGATTTGATTTTTAATATGGACGAAGTTCCATTATCATTTGATATTCCACCTACCAGGACCGTCGACGTTCAAGGAGCAAGATTATTTGCAGCCAAAACTGCCGCGGATTATACGATGTTTTTTTTTACTCGGAAAAAAGGGCTCTGCGGATAATACGCCGCTGCGGATTATATACAGGAAAATACGGTAACTCTTATCCTTATTTTTAAAAAACCTCTTTACATTTAAAATAGATTTGAATGAAAAATTAAATATAATTCTTTTTGATAAAGCAGATGATGGTACAACAAAGGCTTATTACTTTATGTTTTTTTAAATAGTAAAAAAAAATAAAGAAAAAAAATTCAATTATTACACAATCCCATTATAAATACAGTCCATAAGACATTTTTCTAATAAAGTCGCTAAAACCTGAAAAAGTTTGTTATGTGGAAAATTGGATTTATAAAGATTCATCTTTCAATATACTTTGAGAAACCACATAAAACAGATTTTTAATTCATAAACGCTTTATATTATTTAAAAAAAAGATATTACTCATTTTTTTGTAAACTTTTTTTAACATCAATTTATTTTATATATCTTACCTATAAAAAAAGTCTGCAAAAAAAATTTCCAGAAGTATGCTGCATCTTCAACTTCATTAATTTTAATATAAATTTATTTTTAGAATTTTTAGCAGCATTTTCTAATTTTAAGCCTATAAGTAATTTTAAACATACATTACTTTATAACCAGAATTTTTAAGCATATATTAGCACATGCATTCTTAAATTTAATTGTTTAGTATAAAATCTAATAATTTTGAGTTTTTTTAAAAATTACAGCAATTTTATTGCTCTAGGTGAGTTAGGTACTTGGTAAAACCAGTTCAAGTTCACTGATAACCATAAAATGTGCTAAAAGAGAGAATAATTTGAAGAATGTACTGAAATATTTTAAAAATAGGGAGAGCAAAAAATTGAATCACAAGAAAAAAAGTTTGTTAAATAGAAAATGCACTTCGCTATATGGAGGTTGTTTTATAAAAAAATAGAAAAATATTTTTTGTCCCAGGAAAAAAGTTTGTAAAATAGAGAAATTTGCAATACAGAGGTTTTTATATGGAGGTTTGACTATAATTAAAAGAGCTCTAATTTACTTTTAAATAACTGTTGATCTCAGTTACACTATGGGTTAATAACAAATTTCTTAATTCTAGACAAGAGAGCAACAGAGCTAAAATGTTGTCCAGATTTCCATAACATGGACTTGGTTGAAAATAACATGTATATGTAAAGTCCCAATATACAAATTTTATAAAAAATCAATGCCAAACACTAAAATCAACATTTTTGACGGGTAACTACATTATTAATGTAGAAAGTTTGCTAATTCTGCACCCAGAAATAACAAAAATTATTTGTGATAAACTTCATAATTCTGAATTAGAGTCAAGTGATGAGGATGACATCTAAGCTGAATTCTGCATCATGGCAATGCGAGCACTTTGATGTCCTGATAGAATTAACATGCACCTGTCCCACTATGAAAAAAAAATTAGTCTGCATTAAAGAAAAATTTTGAAGTAACCATATCCATAGGAAAAAAACAGAAGAGAACAAAATCCTAAAAACTATTGGTGATAATCCTTGGATTTTGAGCCATGGTCAAGAGACGAGAATGACGTCCAACATAGTACCCCCCTCTTCAAACTTCCCAAGAAGGCTTTAAGCATCGAGAGGTTTAATGTGTATCAGTCCCTCTACACCACGGTTATTTAGTGACTCCAAGAATTAATGGGAAGAAGTTCTAGGTCCATTATAAGACTACCCAACTGCTATTGCTCATAATTTTTTTTTACCAAAGATAATATCCATCTACAATGAGCCAACATTATGGATGAGTGCCAGAAAAATAAGGGTATTTCACATATTCCTCTGACCTTTAAAAATCCCTAGGACGCCTTCCAGTACGTTATCTCCACATTTCCTCAAACCAATATTAGACATCTGAAAACAACCTTAGAGAAAGAATGGTCTGTACTAGCACTAATCACCTCAATGAAAACATGAACAATCACTGTAAAGTTTGTATGAGATGCCTAATTATACTTATTCTTTAGTTTTATATATATATCATTTTGCTAATGACCCAATTATGATGCCATCACATAACAACTTTAAAAAAATTAACCTTTTCATCTTTGTGTGTAATTCTGCATTTTCTTAATGCATAAAAACATGTTACTTGAAGCTTCCCTTTTTGTTGATTTGACCATTATGTTCTCAACTCTTCGAAATTAATGTATACACACAATCAACAGTGTATTGCATAATTATTCTTCTCAGTGTGAGTAAAAGATTAAATTAAATATCTGATTAAATTGAAAAGCACTCATAATTTGTAAATTGGTGCAAATATAGTTTTTGAAGAACATATTTTAGTTATGCATTAATTCGTATTCAATAAAAAAAAATCAACTCTTCGCCATTTTTATTAACAAATTTCCTGCTAAAAATGATTTAAGTATCAGCTTGTTTCAAATTTAATTTTGTTCGTAATTAAATAAAGTAACCAAATTAAAACTTAATAAGCAAATAAAATTACTTTTGTATTCCTAAATATTTTATTTAAAAAAAAAAAAAGATTGCTTCAAATAAATTTTAAAAATTATTTTCATAAAAGGGAAGGATAATTATAAATTACAGAAATTTTTTTTAAATCTTTCCATTGTTTAAAATAATGATAGTTAAATTATGAAAGCTTACCTAGCAGATAGGATACCATAAGCTTCATTTCTGAAGTTGGTCTAGGTAAGACATTAGGAAAATATTCACTAATATCACCTTCTTTTGGCATTGCTAGAGTTATAACACCAAGGATTATGGCTACCAAGTATATAATCTTGTTATTACTTCTTTCTAAATGGAATAAGACAAAATTATTAAAATATATATGAAATAATTTTTTCAAATATTCAATTATACCTCAGCATATGTTCTTAAACTGATTTAATTATTTTTATTTACAGTGGATCTTCCCTTAATGAGCATAATTCATTCCAAAATCTTACTCATAATGTGACACTCATTAAGCAAAACAATTTTTACAGTATAAATTAATGTAAAATGCAATACAGTAGAACGTTGTTTATCCGAATGTTTATTATCCAGAGCATCAAATATCCAGACCAGTTTTCTTTTTAGATCTTGCAGCGAAAAAATCAGCCAATCAAGAGACCTTGCAGCAAAAAAGGAAGGTAAACAATGGTACAGCGAAAAATAAGTGGTTAATTTCCACAAAAAAGGTAAAATTGTGACATTTTGCATCTATTTTGCTTTTCCTTCAAGCATGTTTCCCGCATGTGATGATTTTCAATATTCGTATAGTGTCTGGTTTCATAAATTACATGGATCGCATTCGGTTTTCAGCTATCCAAACTGTGTCCTGTCCCAATTGATTCGGATAAACATTCTATATTGTAATGCATTCCATACCAAAAATACTCAAAAAATTTTCCAGTTAATGCTTCCCCCTTTAATGCAATAACCCAGTGGTATGCAAATAGTGATCTGTGGGCCACATGCAACTTGCCAAGACAGTCAGAAAATAAGCTTTGAACCGAGATTTCTTTCCAGTGCGCAATGCAATCAAAGATTTGTCTCGTATTTTTCACTATTAGGAAAACCGAATTCCTTTATTCTTTTACAAGAAAAATAAAGCAAATGAACGTATTTCTGCTATTGAGATCATCTGCAGAGTTTGGGGGATGTGGTCACAAAATTTCAAGATAAGAAAATTGAGCTTAAAATTCAAATTTGCTCTGTTATCCCATTGCTGCATATTATTGATAAAGCACCCAAGAGCCTACAGCTTGAACTTATTGACTTGCAGCTAGATCACAATGAGAAGGAAATGTTTAATTCTCTGACATTGACTTTTACAAATATCTGTCAGCTGAAAAATTTCCATGTATGAAGAAATTTCTGGAAAACTGTTCTTTATATTTTAGTCAACATATATTTAGTGTACAGATTCAAATACAACAAGATGACATAAACCAGCAGACTGTCATACAAATTCAACCAAGCAATCTTGCGCTCGATTACAAAAAATTGTGAAAAAGTATGATAAGGAACATTTGCCTCCTTAAACTGATTCTTAAATCAAATGTGCATGTAGCCATAAAAAATATGCAATTAGCACAATTAATAAATTGAATTAGATTGTCTCTATTTTATTTAAATTATTATTTCTTATAATGAATGGAATCATTTTAAAAAGCTGTGGCCCTTTAGTATCCTCCGTTCCCACAATGTGGCCTATGAACCAAAACAAGCAGCCCACCCCTGCAATAAACCCTTTGTATGTATTTTTGATCATTTTCGGGTAGGCAATAATGTGAAAGTGATGCTTTGTCACCTCAAAACAACACTTAATCAGAAATAACCAGCTGATCCATAGGATGGAGTAATGGGGTCATGTTGAAAATCAAAAAGAGAGATGGATCTTAATAAACTTAAATTCTTTTAAGAAATTAACTAATAATCTTGGATGATGGGGTGGATTATTGACTATAACAAGCAGGACATGCAGTGGCAGATTCATTTCAAGTTAACATAAGGAGCAGTGAGTGAATATTAACATACTATTCAGCTGCACTAGGACTTAAGGTGAAGAACCTCTAAATTTTGAACCATTGTCAAGAGACAAGGCACCCTCCTCTTCATCACACCCATGGGAGAATGTCTGAACCTCGACAAATGTAACATGCATCAGACCCTCTATGTGGCAGGTCTTTAGCAGCACTGGACTCAAACTCATGATATGCTGCCCACATGTCTGTGACCTTAACCATTAGGCTACTGTGAACACAACATTAGGAGCAAACACTCAAATGATTTAATAAGTAAAAAGTCATATGGAAAAGCCTAGATTGGACCTCAACATCAAATTAAGTCTGCTCTTCTCAATTTTGCAAATCTGAAGACTCATGGAATTCCTGAATGGCAAATAAGCAGTAATTCAATTTTTAAGTCACCATTTGTTTTAGCACAAAACAGCAAGAAACATTCTTTGGTATGCGGTAACACTGCATGTGTATGCTGAAACAGATTGATTTGATTTGGTAAAATGACAAGGATGACTCCTAAGTTGACGCACCATTCTCCCAACTTTCAAACTAAGTCATTATGAAGAGTTTGAGCCCCAACAGATTTAATGTTCCTCAGCTCCTCTAAGCAGTGGCTCTTCAGTGGCACCAGGACTCAAACCCATAATTCGTAAGCCACAAGTTCATAGCCATAATTGCTTGGCTACCACAACCTTAATACTGAACTAGCTATGACTTCCCTAAAATACTTCTTTGACAATTGAGGACCTAGCTAGCTTCCTAATGAGGTCAACAAAAATGACATTCGCCTTCTCACAAATGATGTTTTTGTTAATAGTATCACTTTGCAATGGACAAAGTCTATCATTAATTCGCATGAGAATTGACCTTTCAACATCATTATGAATATGTAACAATTGTGTAGATTTTCCTGTTACTCCTTTTAAAATATCTTCTAAATAATGAACTTGTTTCTGAGAATAGTGTGAATCGTTCATGTGCAGCAATTGTACGTCCATGCTAAAGATTAGCTGTGCTTACATCTTTCTCATTTTTTTTCTTTTACAACTGTCTTACAGCAGCTTTTTTCGGAGACATTTTTGGAATGGTTATTTAAAATTTGGACAATAATATGTCTGAACACAAATGACTTACAAATCAAAAATCTAAATGATATTGTTACAAATTTAAAATACTTGATGCCAGAATTAACTTGATAAACCAATACAATTTAATTAATCAATATTTAAACATATGTGATCAAATTATATAATTTTAATCTCATTAAGCTGCATAAATATATTAAAAACTATTTATGAGAACATTTGCAATAATTATTTTTCTATAGTTACAAACATAATATAGTTATAATAGTAGTGAAAAGCATAATCAAAGCAATCTTACGCTCTTGAACAATGGGCACAGGTAGTGGCTGTTGTCTCAATAAACCCTGAGCAGCAGAGCTGGCTTCCAGTTGTTGAAATCGATCAACTTCCTGTGATTGTAACTTTTCTTTTGGTGCACATTCTAGGAGTACAACTGAAAGGTCCCGTTTTCCACTGATACGAGCTTGCTGCACAGTGGAGTACATAACAACTCGCACTTTATCAATAATATTAACATTGTTGGGGTTTACAGCTGTATGATACAAAGTACTAGAAAAGAGAAAAAAACACAGACCTAAATAACAAATATGCAAAATATTTAAAATGTTAAGTAACAATTTCATATGCACTACTGTCTCATAAATATCTCAACTTATTGATGTAACTTATATTGATATAACTTATCACATTACTGAATTATTTACAAAAGGATTCAGTATTTTTATTTGGTACAAAAAAAAATATTTTTAAAACCCTTAAAATTTTAAAACAATGTCCTGTCAAGCACATACAAATGTCTCAATAATTATTATTCAATATGCTTTGTATTAACAATATGTAGTTCAGTTTATTGCAGGTGGAAATTAAGGTAATACTTATCTATTCCAGCAAAATTGGAAATTGTTGAAAAAAAAGAAATAAATGTATTTTATAACATGAGTAAGAAATGCAATTTTCGAGCAGTAAATGAGAAAATTTGCAACAGACCATAATTTCTTTAAAACTTTATCATACTCTTATACTTAAAGGAATATTTTTTATTTTTGCAAACCTTCGATCTGCAGAGCCATTTTGAAAAAATTCATAATTAATAAACATAAAAACCCATCACATTTTAAGTAGTTCCCCCCCCCCCTCAACTTCATACATATGTAAGAATTCTCTCTAGTGCAAATATTTACTACACTGGTGTGCAAAAATTAAGGACAAAGTCGAAAAATTAGCATATCAGCTGAACAAAGAGGCAGAGCGGACAGAAAGACCCATCAGGAGATTAAGTAAGGTGATGTAAAGTAGCACATGCGCAGATATGCAGGTAGATGTAATGGGGAGTGTCTGAGTAGTATAAAACATGTTGTCGGTGTAAGATCAGTATTTCTGGCAAAGAGATTGCACGCCGTATAGCAGTTAAAATCACACCGAGTTGCTGCCTCAGCGAGAAATGGTGAATAATCAATCTGTTAGACGACATCTGGATGCTTTTACCCGAGGTCGAATCATTGGGAAGTTGGAGGAAGGCCGCAGTGTGACAAGTGTGGCTGCAGAGTTCGGAATTGCTCACAGCATCGTTTCACGACTTTGACAATTTCAAACTACAGGAACAGCTATCTGGGGGTTCAGTAGTGATCGTCACGAGGAACCACACCCGCAGATGACCGGTACATTGTCTTACAGGCCAGAAGAAACAGGCGACAGACAGCGGGAGAAATCGCTAGACACACAACACAGGCGACTGGACGACCTATATCGCATTTTACCGTGGCCAGAAGACTGCACGGTGGTGGTCTGTTTGCACGACGCCCTGTACGGTGTGTACCTTTAACGCCTGCCCATCGGAAAAGGCGTTCTCTGTGGTGCCGGGAACACCAGAATTGGATTGATTGATTGAATATTAACGTCGCACTGTTCAGCTACACAAGGGCTTTACACCGAATTGGAGAGACAATGAATGGGGATGAGTACTCTTTACAGATGAGCAGATTCAGTTTGAGTAGCGATTCTCATCACATACTCATCTGGAGAGAGCGGGAAGCCGCAATCATCCCTCAAACATCATTGAAAGGGACAGGTATGGAGGTTGCGGTGTTCTCGTTTGGGGAGGCATCATGCTTGGTAGTCCTACAGACCTTCACATCTTCGACGCAGGTTCAGTCAACGGGACCCGTTATTGTAACGAGATTCTTCTTCCATATGTGCGTCTTTTAGAGGCGCTATGGGTCTGCAGTTCCTTTTCATGGACGACAATGCACCATGTCATCGCACAGTAGCTGCCGAACAGCTCTTAGAGAGTGAGGATATTGAACGTATGGATTGGCCGGCACGATCTCCGGATCTCAATCCCATCGAGCATGTATGGTATTTTCTAGGCAGATGCTTGGCAGCTCGTACCTTACCACCAGTAACGATTCGGAAGCTTCGATTGGCGCTGCAACACGAATGGGCAGCAATGCCTCAACAACTCATTGACACCCTCATTCTCAGCATGGGCAGACACTGTGAAACCTGCCTAGCAGTCAGGGGAGATCATATCCCCTACTAAAGACCGGATGTTTCTTGCTGGACACCCATCACAGGGATGTTTCGGCCTTCAGTCGCATTGCGCTCCATGCTACTTTTTCAATCAAGCTTCTTTTTATCCCTCTGATTTCTCTTTTAGTAAGTGTTGCTTACATTACACATGTCCTTACGTATTGGGGATCTTACGGTATTAAATGTGTTGATTTGGAAAGCTTTTGTACTAAGTTATATTCAAAAAACCGTCTCGTCCTTAATTTTTGCACACCAGTGTATATGTGTGTGTCCCAACTTTAAAAAAAAATTTTTTTTACCAAAATAAATGTTCTTTTTAATATATAGAGTGCTTAGCTATGTACTTAGGCATATTTTATTGGCTGATTAGTTTAATCCAGGTACCCTAGAGATCCAATTAATACAAATTAACTAAGTTTTGTATTTATTTTTGTGAAGTTAACAAATACATAAAATAAATTCTTTTCAACAAATACAATTGACTTTTGCCCAACATGAAGTTCCTAAAACACAACATACTTTTCTCAAAAGCTGAATTATTATTAATTAATTAGTCAAATAATTCTAAACCTAACTATAATTTCTTTAAAAAATTCTAAGGTAGATCTAAATGGTAGAACTTTTACTTTTGATTTTTAAAATTTCACAGAAATTTATTATTTATTGGAGTTTAATAATGTAAATATAGATATAAAAATAACCTGTAAAAATAGATTAATATCTGCATTTCTATTTCACTCTTAGAAAAATTCAAATATTTAAAAAGCTTTTATTTAGATTACACAATCAACATTTATGACATAAAAAAATAAAGCAATACCCTTAAAAATCCAATACAAAATTTAAAAGTAATATCTCATTTTTTTAAACATTAAAAATTCTGAAAACAAATCATATTGCAATTCTTTTTAAAAAACTGGACAGTTTAATATAATGCATAACATATACACAACAATTTTTAGGAAGTTTAACAGCAAAACTATTAAGTACAAAATTTTAATATAACTAATAATAAAGAATTTTTCAGAACACTTAAAAGTATATACTTTGTAAAAAAAAAAAAAAAAAAAAAAAAAAAAAAGATAAATACATCAGCATACACTAAATCATATTTTTATTTTACCTTTTTAAAATTATCCTGCAAATTAAACTTGCAATTACAAAATTTTGTTATAAAAAATGCACAGACTGTTTTTAATTTTCTACAAACACTGTGCTTTGTGCATATATATTTTAAGAACCTTCTGAAAATCAATAGGCATGTTAACTAATATAATGTACCAAGACGCCAATTTTAAAATTAAAAATTTCAGTTTTAATTTATAAAAATTTAATTTTTTGAAAAACAATGTATTTTAATGTGAATAAATTTTCTAATTCTTAAAATTTAATGATAAATTTAAAATGATTTAAAAATTTAGTTAAAAAATACTTGCTTTGAAAATATTACTTCCGCTTACATAAAAAATATATTTAACTCAATTTAAAATTAATAAACAGAGAAATAAATTTCTAAAACTTTCAATAAATAGCAGAATGTCTAAGTAGAAGAATTAATAATTAAACAAAAAAATAATAGAAAGTTTAATTTAAAAACTATATTATTGAGAAATATTTGTGCTAAAATCGACAACATAAAAAATTTTTTTAAGAAATAAAATCTTAATATTTTTTGGTTAAGTTAGTTGAACATATCATTACAAAGACAAAAAAATCAAAACATTTCAAACATTGCTGGAATACAAAAGTATAGGACAGGGGTTGGCAACCTATAGTACGCGAGCCACATGTGGCATGCAGGTCATTTCTCAGTGGCACTCTGCACTACTCAACAAATTGATCAATTTTTGAATGGACTAAAGTTGCTAAATTTGTAATGGACCTTATGTGACAAACACCTTCAGAATTACAGAATTAGGAAAAAACCCGAAAGATAAATTTACAGCTAACTTAAGAGTTAATTTGTAAATTATTACATGTCATTGCTGGAGATATTTCATTGTTTGAAGTGAGAAAATTGCATCTATTCTGCTTTCCCCTCTTGGTCTACACAATTAAGTAAAAAATCTTTCCTTGTATGAAAAATATTCCGAGTCCACAAAGAAATTGTTCAACTGAATGTTCAGAATCATGTCAAATTGAAAGTAATAAATTATACCCCTGATTTTGCAATATGAAAGTAGAGTGGTGCAAGCAGTAAGCTCACATTAAAATTTTTTATTTATTTAACTATAATGTGAGGAAATATTTGTATTTTATGTTGTCTATTTCTTATTTTAATGAATATGTTTCAAAATACATAATATATGTACAATTTAATAATTTTTATTTTTGTAGAAGAAATAGTTATATTTTATGCTGTTTATTTTTATGATAAGAAATACCTTTAAGTGATGAAAAATTAATACATAATAAAACTATAATCTATATTATTGACCACTATTCTCTACCTCTGTATGCTTTATCCCGAGAATCGAATTGTTTTGAAAATGTCCCACTGCGTGGCATGCTGAATCATATTAGTAGATTGATTTGGCATGCCACAGCTAAAAGATTGTTGACCCCTGGTATTGGATAAAAAGATTTTTCATGAAATTAAGTACAAAACTATGGAGGGAAAAAGGATTCCCTATTTATCAAGCAGAATTTTGAAACATCTAATTAATTCATTAGAAAACTACAGATATGAGAAAAATTGCTATAAAAAAAGTCTTCTTTTATAAAAAACAGGGAAAAAATGCATTTTTTTAAAGGTAAACAAATAAAATACTAAAAATACCCACACTGTGGCTGTATGATGGGGCTTAATAGTACCACAAGATGTATTAACAGTGTACTTTGAACAATCTTGTGATGAAACCAATACTGAAAAAGATATTTTAATTAATAAAAAACAAATCTTAGTAACTAAACCAAAATTCATCAATGTATTATAACACTTTCTTTTAAATTTCAATATTTGGGTTAGAAAATATTCTTAAAATTACATAACAAAAGGTTGTAGGATGAAGGTTTAATTTTTTTTTAAACTACAGTTGGAAAAAACAAGATATTTTTAAATGCATATAATAATAAATTATTTATTTTTAAAAAGTTCCACTTTAATGAAATGAAACCAAAATACATCTCATGAACTTTTAACACAAGATAAAAAAAAGTTCACTTTTATATTTCACTTCCTAAATTTTTCTCTTGAGAAATTTAATGAATATAGAATATGTGTGGGAGGTACATTCCAAAACAAATTTACTCATCATACCACACCATTTCTTGATCAAATCATCATGCAATTTATTCAGAAGTGCGATAATAGGCACAAATTAATGTCTGACTTTTTAACAGGTAGTCTGTTAAGATGACTCCATAACAGTCTCCAAAAACAGACAGCACAGCCTTCCCTGCAGACTTCCACACCTTAGCCTTCTTGAATAGAGGTGAAGTCATTTATATTTCTGAACTAGCTGGTATACCGTTCTTCGCACAGGTGAATTTAAAAATTAAAAAATACAGACTGAAGGATGAAGTTTTTAATGAGTTAATTTTACGCGAATTGTATAAATTAAACAAAAAAAAGCTTTTTACATAACTCAGCTGAACGAAAAAACCCTGTTTGCTAAATTTTAAGTCTTTAGATATAATTGCTGATTTTTTAATTATTGTTATTATTTATGATGCCCCGTAACTTTCTTGTGGGTCGATTTTTGAAAACACTTACCTGCTCAGCAAAAGTAACACATTGTTACAAATTTTGTGTAATAAACACTAAAAATAGTGTAAATAATTTTTAACTGGATGTGTAATACATTAATATTACTTTCTGATGCATTTATTTTATGTTAAATAGCTGTTACCCGCGACTTCCTCCACGTGGAGTTTAACAAAAAAGTGTTTATTCACTTCGCAGAGTTTACGAAAACTTTTCTTCTACTTTGTGAATCTATGTTTCTTTTTTGTTTTTGTTTTTTTCTTTGCTTTTTGTTGAGCAAGGGGTGAAAGGGACGCATGACCTTTGACACTGTCGAAGGTTGAGGACTAAAATCTTTAGGATCAAAATAGGTATAAGTAGCAAGTAGGATGAAATGCGAACACAAACGAAGCCGCAAGGAAGGGGGTGAAAGGGACGCATCTCTGACAATGCAGTTAACAACTGTAAAATCATTAGGATCAAAACATGAATGGGAAATGTGGCGAATGACAGCAACCTAATCAAAGAAAAAAGTTTGATATAACTGATAGCAATTGTTGAGACAGAAGGCTCGCGAAATAAAATAATTCCTATTAAATAAAAATAATCCCTATTGAATAAAAATAGTCCCTATTGAAATAAATAAACCCTATTTGAATCGGATATTGCTCACTATTTCATTGGTTTTAATTTTATTTTCCTGGAATCCTAATTTTTTTTTTCTAAAATAAAAGTAGCCTAAGTTATTCCTTATAACATTAGCTATCTGCCAGTGAAAGTTTCGTCAAAATTGGTCCAGCCGTTTCAGAGATTAGCCCAAACAAACAGACGGACAGCAAGACAGACAAAAAAATTTTAAATTGATTTTTTCATATAAGTACCGCATATACTTTTAAATGCATTTAGTAAAAAGCTGTTAATTTCAAATTACAAACAGACACTTCATTTTTATTTATATATATAGATTTATGCGCTTTCTATTTAATAATCAATAAATATTTCTATATATTGCTAAATTTATGTAAATAATCTATTTTGTTTTAATTCCAATAATTCTTTTTCAAAGAATTTACTACAGGTATACTAATGAGAGCTAGAGATTACTAGCCAACAGGAAAAAATTATGGATCTCTTTGACAAAGAAAACTAATACAATGACTCAAAAATTATGGATCTCTTTGACAAAGAAAACTAATACAATGACTCACTTTCAATGAAGCTGTTATGATTGAATAACAGCAACATATAGATTTTACTAGTGATGTGCATTAAATATATGCCAGCTATTTGTCCCTATATATTAACTGCAAGTTAGATTAAGCTCGAAGCCCAGTGGTTGTGTGGTTAGTGCATCACGTTTCCACATCACAGGTCCAATGTTCAAACCCTGGGCTGGGCAATGTTGCGACTCAGCCTTTCATCTCTTCAGTGGGTCAATAAATGAGTACCAAGCTTGCTTGGGAACTTAACACTGGGGGTTTTTACATCTGATTGACCACCTGACTGAAACATCTGCTCATGCACCTGAGGGCCCAAGGTTACAAATATTGATATGGGCACGGTAGGCCTTGGCTCTCATGTGCTGTTGTGCCACTGAGTTAAGTTAGATTAAACTCAGAGAATTTAAGAGTTATTGCAATTTATCTCATTTTAAATTTATATGAAGGCTATATTTTTCCCAAATATAACTTGCCAAAACAGTGTGGAATTAATACACAAATGCAGCTTGTTTTGAGTAAATTAGTGTTGTCATCTCCAGCAGGACATACAAATAAAAAGGATTAAGTCTAATATTTTTTTAATAATTAAATCAATATACAACATAGATTTAGATGAATGTAATAAAAATGATTTTAAATATATTTGATGCTACACAAATATGTATGCATTAGTCATTTTATAAACAAGCATCTAATTGAATAGTAGAATTTACACTCAAACTGCAATAAAAAAAAATACTACAGTAAAATAATGTAACCATCAAAATCAATTCTCAAGAGACAAAAACCAAACATTGCTGCTTGTGCTTAGTTTTCTGCAATGGTGAACGTGAATTCAATTAAAAGAGTGATGTATGTCTGAATAAACAAAGGAGCTTTATGATTGCATGAAATGAATAGTTTTTAAAAACTTATTATTTTACACAAGAAAAAGGTAACAAATCTTTATGTAAAATATTACGAATTTTATTTCACACAGAAAGAAAGATAAAACTCTGCTTATTTTGGATTTAAAAAAGAACTACAAGGAAAGATTGAAAAAAAAAATCTTTGAAGAATTTTATTTATTTGGGAATTATTCTTATAAAAACAAATTTTATAGAATTCTTTCTTTAAAATAAAAGAAAATATGCCCTTTTTATTAAAAAAGACATACCTATATGATTTCCTAAAATTTAATAAAAGGTAAAATGGATTGGAAAAACCAGCTTAAAATTATTTCTATACTAATTCCATAGAAATGCTAATTTTGAACAAAAATGTGAAATTTTCTAAAAATTACAATTGGTAAATGAGTTTATTCAATAGAGGGATATTTAATACTCAACAAATAATATGTTGTCCAAAATTGCAATTCTTTCTTATATGTAACTATAAGCACATGTTTTAAAAATTTATGGTACTTGTGTATTTTTGCAACAATTACCAACTCTATTAATAACTTGGTAAGTTGGCAACCTCAATTTCCTCTGTTGTACGTGCTAAATTGACAACCAGGTGCTTTGTTTCATATAAAGTTGCCAATAGGTTGTGATAATATGCAAGTACCAAATTTATTTTCTATTGACATTTTTAAAAAAAAGTCATTCTATATTAAACGCAAGTAAAAATAGTTTAATATAGTTGATTACATTACCATAATTATTAAGTAATCGAGGGGAAAAAGTCCTTAAAGTGACATTTTTTTTCAAATACCAAGGAGACTGACATATTAAATTAAGGAAAAAAACTTTAAATTTGCTGCAATCAATTGATTTCAATCACGTGAAATTTAACTGTGCTAAATTTGTTAAAAATATATTTTTCATTTTTAAAAACCATTTTACAACTAGTTGCTGAATAACCATATTTCAACTAGTTTCTTCAATAAAGATAACTGAATTATCTATGAATAATAAAATTTATTATACTTGTACTACTTTAATAAAATTCAGATGATTTATTAGGACATTATACTGATTATAAAATAACAAAAATATGTATTCATAAAAAATATAAAATCTTCATATTTTTATAAAAGGTTCCACATACAAATGAAAAAAACTATTAATTTTTCAGAATAGTGTTTTACTTTTGAAAGAAAATGGTGTTAAAAAAAATTATTTTTGATTAATAAGACTTCTTTTTAGACAGAATATATTACATAATGCATCAATATTTTCTAATAGGTTTCCATTTTATACTGTCACAAAAATAATTCCAAATAATTCCTATTTTATAAAAAGATAAAGATGTAAGAATTTTTAATTGTCTGAATATCTCTATTTGCTATATCTTTTTCATGTAACTTTTTTAAAAATAAAATACTTACTCTTAAATTTAACAAAAAAGTCAAAGGGATTTATAATGGACAAATGCTGAGTATAGGTAGTTGGATCATCTGCATAGAAAGTAATTTGCTGGGAAGGTGTGGTAAACACAGGCAGTGGCAACTTATTTTCGATTCCACTTGTTTCGAGCATCAAGCTGCCTTTAGATAAAATCCTGTCATTGATCAGGCTGAAATAAAAAACTTGATTTTTAAAAACAATTTAATTATTTAAAATATTAAACTTATATAACCTCAAAGTCAGAAGAGATATAAAAGCATGTATAAACTAATTTTACAAGTTACATACATAAAAAAATCTATTTATCGAAATATCACTTTTTAAAATTACGTAAAAAAACATAGAATATTATTTAAATTGCAAACTAGAAAAAGATTATAGGTAATCAGGAATGGAAAAAAAAATTAGAGAATTATGATCAACAAATCATTTTAGAATTAAATTATGTAGACATTTACAAGAAATAAATAAAAGAAAGATAAAATTAATGCGAAATTCCAATCAAATTAAAATACAAGTTAAACAATACTTAGTGGTATTACATTTTTGAGAATTATTTCCTTCTCAAATGAAACAAAAATTTCTTAAAATTATCCTACAATAATTAAAATTTATTTTGTACCCCGACCGTTACGTAAATTTATTAATAAACAAGTATGACGTATAAGAAATTCTTTTCTTAACATACAACTATTCCATAAATGTTTTTTTGGCGTACATTTATTTTCAAGATGCAGGAAAATGAATTCAGATAACCAACACAAAGGATAATTAACTTTTGACGCATTAGCAACTATCACGGGAAATGTTAAAACGTTATTTACTGATGAAAATACGTACTATTTTTTTCAAGTTTAAAATTATAGGCGAAATACAAATGACTCCCTTTGATTCACATTGGTTTCAAATTCTGCACGCAAAGTACGACTGATCTTATTGTTTACTAAAAATGCTTTGTTGTGATACAGTCAACAGCTGACTAGTATGAAATGCTCGTATATTTTTTTTAAGTACTACTACTTCTCTCAAGCAGATTGCCAGATTGTTTTCAAGTTTTTAAAAAGAAAAAAAAGATAAAAACAATATTCTAAAGATGAAGAGGCAAACAAACAAAACAATATGCAAACTAATGAAATTTATTACAATGAAAGCACTAAATAACAAATCTAATTAAGTATGTTATGTTGCATTTCGCAGCAATTCAGAAGCCGTTTTAACGAATATCCTTTCTCGCATTCAAATACTCACTGGTTCTATGACTTTTATTAATTTTGCTCTTAACCTTTTACATTACATCAAAATAGCAATAATAATAATATTTTAATTATTTCACTTTTTTTTCTCCTAATTCAAACTCTCGTTTTATACTCGCTATTATAAATTTAAATTCAATTCATTACTTAAACGTTCTAAAACATGTGATAAGTAGTGCGATAGACCTCTTAATTTTAAACATCATTCAAGTGACGAACACGACGCTAAGCTGGTACCTCACTCCCCAAACCCCACCAACATGAGGACTTGGAACCTCAATAGATTGCATCAGCCCCTCTGCATGGTAGTCCTCATTCAGACTGGAACCAACAATTCGAAAAGGTTGGCTACAAGTTCGTGATCATAACCACTCAGCTGCCGTAACCCCAAGGATAATTAAATCAGAGAAAGGAACTTTTCTCCTAAATTGGCACTGGAAAAATTAAATGGCCGTTGTGTTGTTTGACTAATCATCACCAATTAAGAGAGGAAATGAAAAATAAGCTGTTTCATCAACAGAAATTAGTAAATGTTCATAAACATTACGAAGTAAACGCAAAAGTCATGCATCTTCAGAACAGAGCACACAAATTAATGTGATGTTACCATTTCACGTTGCTGGGAACATTACTCATAGCAGACTTTCTGTAAGTAGACATTTCTATGTAAAGTTACAAAATAGGCTATTTTTAGGAAGGAGTGTTCTATATCAATTCTTTGAAGAATTGTGATGGCATGCTATTGGATGTATAACAATTCCATGCTGCAAGATGTTTGAATATAACCCCTTCTACTATCTGTCATCTGTATTTCTAATGACAGAATTCTGCTTCTTAAAGATACGGCCGAGGAAGACATAGAACAACAGGTTGTGTATAACCACTATTTGCAGCAAATACAAGGAGGGGAAAAAAAACACAACACCAAACCCCGACTCAGACCTTCTCTTGTTATAGACACTAGAAAAAGACATGTACGCAAATTGACTGCTTTCATAAAACTTTTCGAATGACATGGAGGATTGAATCATAACATACAACAATGTGAGTATCCCTCGTATCACGCCATCGAAATAAATGTTTTAATTGGGCACGCACACATTTCAATTGGAATGCAATTATTCTGTGTGGCCACGGTAACCTAGTGGTTAAGGTAAGAGATTCGTGGCCGGCGTGCCATGAGTTCGATCCTATTACCACTGAAGAGCCGCCATGTAGAGAGGTGCGATGCACGTTAAATCTGCTGAAGGTCAAACATCCTCCCGTTGGTGTGGTGTGGAACTTAGGAGAGGGGGTGCCAGCTCAGGTGTCGTCCTCGTCACTTGACCATGGTTCAAAGTTAGGAGGTCTGTCGCCAAAAGCCCTCAAGTAGCTGAATAATGAGACGCTAATGTTCACTCACTCACTGGAAAGAAAGTTTATTTTCTGTTGTGTTAGAATTTTGCAAAGTGACTCAAGAAGATTGCTGGTCTGGCGAGGAGTGTTGTCTTAATAAAGTTAGACCAAGAAAGAAGTGAATTTGGTAGCTCCTGAGTATGTACATGGGTCTCAAAGGATTTTTTTAAGGCTCCGTTTCTTCAAAACGATATTTCTAATCCAATTGTCGTTCTGAGTTCAGTGTAGTGGGTGCGTGACTCTTTATCTAAAACTGCTTAACCACAGCGTGTTCGGTTGGTGGAGAATTATCTTCACAAAAAAATTATTAAGAAAATGAAGTACTGTGTGTACTTACCCTGCAACTAGTCAATGTCTTCGAATTTTCTCTACAAAACTATTCCCGTTTACTGAGATAATAAAAACCATAATTTTTTGGGTATAGAACATTGCTGCCGTGTTTATGGTTGTTAGAAATTATCACATTCCGAATCGAATTTGATTCCACACTGAACTCAAATATATCATGCTTCGGGAATATTTCTATTTTATGTATTTTCAAGATGAAAACTAAGCCTATTGTCTTTGTGCTTATTTGTGAAGCACTGATTTATTAATGTTTTTTTTAACAATTTTCATTAAGTTTTAACGATTAGAAATTTCACAATTTTTCTAATTTTTTTTTTCGCTATTTTTTGGAAACTAGTGTATTGTTTCGAATTTTGAGTTAAGAATACTTAAAATAGTGTAAATAATTTATATCTGAATGTGTAAATACGTTTATATTACACTACGTTGTACTTATTTTAAGTTAAAATTTAATATTCGCACAAGCCATGCCGTTCCTTACATTATAATGACGATTAATAGAGGCGAAATCTTGGCAATAGAGCCAAGTTGGCATCATTTTGGATGACGATGTTGGTGACTTGACGACCATGTTGGTGATCATTTATAGCGAGTTCATGAGCCTATGGATTATTCAGGAAATTACTGGAGAAATCTACTAATATCACGATCTATGACGCAAGCGAATTTTTTGAGAAAAATCGGTAAGGCCTATAAATAGGATTTCGCACGCCGAGACTGAGTTCATCTTGTTTTGACCGTTGAAGAGTATTTTCTTAGCAGTTGAACAGTCGACCAGCGATTAGTGATTACGAAGGCGATTAGTGATTAGAACGAGCGAGTGCTTGTATTTTAGACACTAATAGTTGTGCCTGAACTCCGTAGAAGGTGTGAAGGTCTTCTGAGGTTTATTCAGTGAATTTGAGTACTTTATCCTGTATTCTAAGGATCGTTTTTGAAAATAAATTTCCATCGCTATTGAAGAGCTGTCTTGTTCTTTGAGACTCATAGCACAAAATCCTCGAACCCCGATTTATGTAACAGTATATTCTTTGCTTTTTTAAACCAATAATTAAAAAATATACAAACAAATTACCCTTAATTAATGTAAAATAATTAAATTTTTGAAAGATCGAAAGTATCAAAATGTTATCTTGTTCATATTTTTAAGATCTGATTTTACTCGTTGGTTTACAGAATAATTCTGTTATATTGTCCAATTTCTACCTGCTCTGTTTTTAAGAGGGTCATTCTGGATTTGACCTGATATGTACTTAATGAAAAACAAGTTATGTAACGGGGAAATTAGAGCACATTCATCCTTTCAAGTAAAAATTCTTTTATTCTTGAAATGAACTTCGATTGTATATTGGACTGCTAAAAATAACATTTATATTATGTGTATATATATAATGCACAAAATATTTTGAATATATATGCTATTTTCTGATGTATAAATTTTTCGTTCTTTTACATGTCAACTCAAAATACATATACAATTTGAAATTGCATTTTTTTAAATCACTTTTTTTTGTCGTGTCCATGGACAATCAGATAATGTCGTGAGCTCTCTGAACCGCCTCCGCAAGTCTCGGCGCATCAGCGCTGTAAAGAACCTCGCGTAGCTCCGAAGCCAGTGGCACCATTCCGAGCCGTATAATATGCGGAATAAGGGCCGGACATTCTAGGATGTGGTCTGGCGTTAGTTGGGCCTCGGTGCAGTTCTGGCAGGGGATGTAAGTTCTAGTTTTGTCTGATGAGATCTTCATACCTTTAAAATGGCCCGTCCTTAGTCTTGCAATTATGGATGTAAGATTTCTAGAGCAATCAAAATCGACAATGAGGGGGTTTTTTGTAGCGATGAGGCAGAAGTCTGTAATTTGCGACCGCATTTGCATCTGCAAGCGTAATGGTGGGACAAAGTTGGTCATCCTTTCTGCCCTCTTTGGCCAGGGAGTCCTCACACTCGTTTTCCTCAATGTTTACGTGAGCAGGAATCCATTGCAATAGGCAGGATTTTCCCCTGCAACTCTCGGGGGAGCCTGTAACCCCTAGAGAGCGCGTCCCCAGGTGGCGGATAGGGGAACGCTTTCAGTGGTTTCCACTGGTGGTAGAAAGGAAATATATAAAATATCTTCCGCGAACCAACAGGTAGAAGTCCAACCTCCTGGAGGCTCTGGCAACCCCATCTTCCATGGACAGTGCAATATTGATTCCTAGTCTTTTAAATCACTACTAGTATTAAACATAAAATTTTAGACATAGAATGAAAATTTGACATGAAATTTTAAATGGTAGCATGGATTCATTAGGGGGAGAACTTAACAAAGATTTTTTTAATCCTAAAAATCGCATACTGTTTTCGTTATAAAAAATGTCGAAATAATATATTAAGATAATCAAAAACTTGTAAGTATTTTTAGCGATCACTAAAAAATGCAACTTTGAAATATTATGGTTCTCACAATTAAAATTAGAAGTCATTAAAAATATTTTAAGGAGGGAAAAAAAATTATTTTAAGAAAAATCGATGTAATAAATACTTTGAGCCGTTGTAAAATACTAAACATATATTACACAAGTAATATATATAAAAAAAGTTTAAGTCAATTTCTACTTTGGATGGATGAAGAGAAAGCATTTTATTGAAAATTGAAAATTTGAGCAAGATATATATATATATATTAATAAATATGTATTTATTAGCAAAGGGTGAACTAATAGTAGGAATTGAGAAAAGAGTATAATTTGTCTGCATTGTTGCAACAATGTGCTCCTGGTTTGGCTAGTTTGGCTAAAAAACCTGTTTTCGACGCCAACTTTTGTCATTGTTTTAACAGTTACATTGTTACAATAAAGGAGACGAATCTATGTTGGCATCAAAAACCGGTAATTAATTTAATTAATTAAATAGAATTAATGAATTAATATTTGAAGAAACTGTGTTAACATCAAGTATAAGCCACTACAAGTTTTAAAAAATGTATTTGAACTTGATTGGATGAAAAGGAAAATATTTTATTTACGATTGAAAATTTGAATAAAATATATTTATAAATGAGTGAGTGAGCGAGTGAATATTAACGTCGCACTGTTCTTTTGGCGACGGACCATGAAATTTTGAACCATGGTCAAGAGACGTGGACGACACCTGAGCTGGCACCCGCTCTCCTGACTACCACACCACACCAATATATATATATATATATATATATATATGGGAAAATGACTACAACCTAAGGATGATAAATGCTTTATTTAACAAGATGGATAAAATATCTAAATTATACTAAACAGCAAAGGAGAACGTCTTTCTCCTACGTCTAGAGCCTAGCGTCCCTAACGTCCGTCTGCGTATTTTCCCGTGTGTCCTTTAGTCGGACATTCCTGATGGGGTGTGACGTCAGTGTGGACTGCTCCACCCTAAGTAACAGGGGGAGGGGTTGTCACATTGCACATATCCAACCCTACATCTATATATATATATATATATCTATATATATATATATATATATATATATATATATATATATATATATATATATATATATATATAGGGAGAGAGTGAGCTATAAATAATCAGCATGTTGTCACAGGAGACCTTAGCATTGTGAAAGATGATTTGTTAAGAAATTTTATGGAAAAAGGTACCGGTTTTAGACTGATGATCACAAAAAAATAAATCTAACGTTATGAAACAAATCATAAAAGATTTAGATAAATTCTACCTTAAAATTGCAATTAAATACGGAATGCCGATTGAAGCATTCAATCAATTTAGATCTTATGTAGCAACAGAAATTCGGGAGTTAGATTTCACTGTTGAAAATGAAATTATGTATAAAGATCTTAAATCATCAATAGAAAATATCCAAAATGACTTCGTGATTACATATGTTGACAAGGTCTCTGCTAATTATGCCATATTTGTAAATACTTTTACAGTAAATTATTATGTAACCACATTTTAAATAATAATTCCTTTCAAAAATCAATTCACATTAATAGAGAAGATGATAATCGTCTTTTAGCTTTGAACAAAAGACTGAATATTCATCTAAATAATATTAAATATCCAAGTATTTTTTTAACACCAAAATTTCATAAAAGCCCTATAAAATTCCGTAGTATCACTAATGGATACAATACATATATCACGAGGTCTGGGAAGATCTTACAATCTCTTCTTCAAAATCTAATTGATAATTTACAAAACACGGCAATAATTAAAAATAGCTTAGAGATTGCTAGAGTTACTAAGGATATGTTAATTTTTTCCATGCATGGCTTTGATTTCGAGGACCTTTTAATTCTATAGATATTGACGATATGATTAAGGTTCTACAGTTAATTTATGATAAATATGAATTATATACTTCAATGAAAAAGATAAATTTGATATTCTTGTTAACCTCGTATTAAAGAAAATTTCATTGCATTTTTTTGATCAGAATCTTTATAAACAGATCAAAGGATTACCTCAGGGTGGTCCAGCTAGTAATTGTTTAGCGAACCTATATTTACATTTTTTGAAATAGATCATGTTGTAAATGATTCTTACTTAATTTATCGTTATATAGATGATATAATAATTTTTGGTAAAAATAATGAATACAAACCAAATATTACGTTCTACCCTGATTATCTCAAGCTCCTTAAAACTAACTTCAACTCTAATATGGTGGAATTCTTCGATTTAGACTTGCATCTTATTAACAATAATGTAGTCAGTAACATTTTTGACAAAAGAGATTCGTTTAAGTTCCATATAATTAAAATTCCCGTATGGAATAGTAATTTGCATATATCAATTTACAGAAATATCATTTTGAATTTTTATTTAGAAATGATAACTTAACTATCCACAAAATAGATAAATACAATAATATAAAACAATTTTTTCAATGTTGTTTAGATCATGAATACCCTTTTAATTTCTTAAGAACTTATATTCATCACAAATACATTAACCGTCTTGCTACTTCGAATTCCAAAACCACCACACAACAATAGGATTTCAAAGTCAGCATGTTAGTGGTCTTGCTGTGAAGATTATATCATAACACTCATATCACAGTTTACATTTTTTCCACACACATCTTGAACATCTTACACATTGCTGACAACCAACCAAATTAGAGCCTAGCAAATTTACATTTTTGACAATCAACCAATTCAAATTCTACCGTATTTGATTGTCGTCTTTTTATACCTGTCTTTGCTGGCTGGTTTAAAAGTCAGCTCAAAAGATGTGTTTATGTATTTTCGAATTTTTAACTTGGTGAATAATCGATTTTCATTAATGTCAAGACGCTTGATTCTCCTCGTAAAAGCTCTGTGAGTAAAGAAATTTTGTTAAATTATTTCTTGAAAGATACTTTTCTTATGTAATTGTTTTAGGATTTTTCTACTTTTCTTACGTAATTATTTTGTGATTTTTCTGCATTAAGAGTTTGGGAAAGTTTGTTACATAATAGTAATGAGTGGTTTTTTCATACTCTCTGAGTTATCCAAACTCTGAAGTTTTGTTTATTTTATTTTATTTGGTTTTCCTACCGAGTTGCAAAGGGGGAAGGTTGGCGCCTTCAAACTAGTTTAACCCCACTTATTCGGTCCTAAGTCCGAAATTGCTTTCTGACTCGCTAGGTTCTTCTTTTTTGTAGTTTCTTTTTTATTTCTCTATAATTTTGTTCTTCATGTTCAGGTTTTATATTTTTATTATGCTATTTCTTGTTATGTTCTTTATCTATTATTTCTTATTTTTGATATATAATACATATTTCTTTATATATATATATATATATATATATATATATATATATATATATATATAGGGAGAGAGTGAGCTATAAAGCTATAATAGTAGGAATTGAATAAGAAAGACTCAAGATGACTGAAACAGTCCTTTAGTCGGACATTCCTGACGGGGTGTGACGTCAGTGTGGACTGCTCCACCCTAAGTAACAGGGGGAGGGGTTGTCACATTGCACATATCCAACCCTACATCTATCTATCTATCTATATCTATCTCTATATATATAGGGAGAGAGTGAGGTATAAAGCTATAATAGTAGGAATTGAATGAGAAAGACTCAAGATGACTGAAACATAGGTCAATTTACATAATTTTCTTACTAATAGTAGATAACTGCTTTTAGTATTTTTCAATAAAAATATTTTTTCCGAAAGACACGTCTTCGCCCCCAAAAGGGTGAAAATCGGCATATTTTTTCGGATGTAAAAATACTCCAATTAATATTATATTCTGACTTCACTGTCCTATTCAAGGTAGCACGCTTTATTATATTACATTTCTGTGCTTGAATCAATCTAATTTTTCTTGTATTAAATCAGGGCTCCCCAAACTTTCAATGTTTGCGATCCTATTTTCAAACATAATTTTCATCGCCCCCCCTCCATACAATAGCAATGTATTGAATGCAATATTAATGTAATTAGTTTGACTCTAAAGCTGTAAAACTACCTTAATTATATACCTTACAGTTTATCAAGATAAGTATTAAATCTTGTTTAGGTTACTTTTAAGTAATAGATATTTTAAGTACATAAGTTATTTTTAATTTATAGGATATGTATAATAGGTAGCTTTTTCTTTCTGTTTTTTAAAATGAATTGATTGCCAAATAATTTTTAATTATAGAAGGTACCAAAGCTACCAGGGGCCTTGCTACAGAAGAGCTCTTAACTGCGAATAAGAAATCTTCATAGATTTCATGTCAAGTGGCGAAATCAAAAGGCAACTTTAAATAAACTACTCTTTGAATGTTGGGTAGGGGTGGATGGTGAATTTTCTGCTCTGAAAACAAATGTATTTCGTATATTTTGTGCATTTCCAACACTAATAATTATTAAAATTAATCTTAATTTAGTTATGATAAACTAATTATCAAATAAAATATGCAGTTCTGCTATATTTATAAGTATATTGCATCAGTTTAGAGAGCGAGATTTTCATTTTATTTTTTTATCATATCAATGCATTTGGTTTTACTTCCATTCTGTAAATTAATAATTTTTTAAAATAATCTTTTATTTTCGACTTTTTGATTATATTCTTCATACCCCCCACGTAGGATTATCACCAGTGGTGTAACGTACATTCCCGCAACCCCCACACTGTGGGGGGCCCAAGGCTTCTAGGAGACCCAACGCCAGACTGATGCCATTAACGTAGAATTTCACAAAATTAGCTTTAGATTTTTTTAAATCCAATTTTAAGCGATTTTCAAATTGGTAATCTAACATCATTCAGAATCAAAACTTTGATCGCTTATTAGATATCTTAGATCCAATAACCAAATCAAAAAACATTTTAATTTGCTGCAATCCCCACGACGAAAGAGATACTTTTCTTTAGTGGGTTTTCTTTTCAAACCTAAATTACTAACAGATAAAAAGAAAGTCAGACGAAAAATTGGATAAAATGCTAGAAAGATAAAAAAAAAATTCATCACTGTTTTTTTAGTATACTTCATGTTAGCGGTAGGGAGAAAAAAATACATGTTACTTTTTACTGAAGTACCAAAGTAACTTATTGGCGTCTTTAGCTTCCCTCCCCCGATACACACATGTATTTCCTTTTCATTTAGCGAACTCGTAAATAACGTACATCTGTTATGCTTTTTTCATGAAAAATAATATTGCGATACTTGAAAACTCATAGAGAGCATTTTAAATGATTACATGGTCTAGATTTATGATTTAGAAACCCATATGCCCACAGAAATTTCCGTATATTTATGAGTATTCAATCAAATAAAGCATAATGAGAAATGTTTCACAAAATTGTTTTTTGAACATATATATTTTTATATTAAATACACTTCAGTATAGGGAATGTTCCTTCGCTGTTAAAACATTTTGATCTCACTTTTCTCTCTTGTAATATTAGAACTGTTTTTTGTAAACGGAATTAATTATTCTGGTTCTTATATTGTTATTTTGTTAATAAGACAAGAAGAAACGCGGCCCTAAAATGAGTGGAGTTAAAAAAAACTGAGTGGTTCTCAAAAACGAAAAATTCGAAAGGAAAAGGAGTATAATATTAATAGCAAATATGCAAAATTGGATAACTTTTTAATATCTGCAAGTTCATTATCTTGTGCAAGTGCTAGTAATAATAATGCCAGGGAACTTGATGAACAAATCCTAAAAGTGAAAATTAATCCACAAGAAAAAAACACAGTTTCGGACACTTCAACTAATAAAGATATACTCTATCTAAAGAAAAGGAGTCGGAAAATGAAAACGAAGAAACAAAATTGATTAGAAATTATTTTGCGCATTATGTAGGTACGCCCATAGATACAGATTTAAGGGAACAAATTTTAAAATTGGGACGATACCAACTAGAAGGTAATTTCCAAAAAGATGCCAAGGGAAGGAGCTTTTCATCATTTTATTATAGTTTCATATCCAAGGCAGGACAAAAGATCGAAAGGAAATGGCTGTGCTATTTATTCATCACTTCATGTTGCTTACTGTCAGGTATGTTGGCTTTTCGCTGATAGTGTAAAGGTGTGAATGACTGGCAAGGAATATCAAAAAAAAATTAAAGAGCATGAAAATTCTATAATTCATATCCAAGCATGTCGCACATATGACATCTGGAAACCAAAATAAAACGGTGGATTCATTATTGAAATGCAATTTTAAAGAAGAAATTAATAAGGTTAGCCAAATCTTACGAAGAATCATAGACGTTACAATGACTCTAGCGATGTGCAATCTTCCTTTTCGGGGACATCGAGATACTCGGGATTCGACTCAAAGGGGAAATTTTTTGAATATAATAGACCTCTCGGCTAAATATGACCTTCTCAATGTTCATTTGTCAGAAAAAAAGAATTCAAAAATATCTTAACCCAAAATTCAAAATGAACTTTTTGTTATTATAGGCTCTAGAGAGAATAAAAGAAAATATTGTGTTAAAAATTTAAGGAAATGTTCTTTTTTCTTTTTTATTCTGGACACGACACAGGATATTTCAGAAAAAAACCTTTATAATAAGGTACGTAAAAAAGTATTATAATAAGGTACGTAACAACTGATGTTAATGATAATAATAAGCCAGATAATATCAGAATAAACAAAACGTTCTTATGCTTTATTGAGGCGGCAAATCAGACTGCAAAAAGTTTGGAAAGTGATGTGTTAAATCTTCTAAATACACTGGACATTAATTTGGTGAAGTGTCGAGGACAAGGATATGATGGGGCAGCCAACATGAGTGGAGCGTGTGGGGGATTACAGAAATTAATTAAGGACAAACAACCAAGAGCAAATTACGTTCACTGCTCACCACACAACCTCAATCTTGTTCTAAACGATGCATGCAATAACGTGCCTCATGTAAGAGAATTTTATGACTTTTGTCAAAACATTTACACATTTTTTGGGCTCAGCATTAAAAGGTGGAGTGATCTGAAAACTGTGCAGAATAACGAGAACATTCAGCATACTTTTAAATCATTATGCATGACAAGGTGGTTTTGACTCTGTAATATCAATGCGCTACAATTACATTTCGATTTTAAAAGTACTTTCAAATATTTTACTAACCAGCACTAAGCAAGAAGAGAAACAGGAAGCTTTAGCGATTAAAAAACATATGGAAAAGTTTCAATTTTTTTTTTTTTTTACTAATTTTTCAATGTCAAATTTTACAAAGCAAAAATTTAACTTCAAAAGCATTACAATCACCAAAAATAGATTTGGAAAACACTAAGATCATGTTAAATTCTAGCTTAACGTCTATCGAGAATCTTCGTAAGAATTTTGCATATATAAAGGAAGAAGCTATTGGTTTGGCTAAAAAAATGGGGTATCACCCCGGCGTTTGAAAAAAAGAGACATAGAAAAGTTAGACAGTTTTTCTCAATGATTTCAATGCTGATGAAAAATTGCAACACAGAGAACGATTGTTTGAGGTGGAGTTTTTAAGGCCAATGTTGATGTTATTACTAGTCAGTTAAAAATCGCTTTGAGAGTATGAATGGCATTTACAAATCATTCAGTTTTCTTTCTCCCAAAAATATTGTAAGCACTACAAATTATCTCTTATATAATGAAGCCAGTAATCTTCAAAAAGTACATAGCCTCGACCTATCTAGTGAATTTCCAAATCAAACTATGTCTCTAAAAGCAGTTTTTAGTGAAGATTTAATTAAGCTGAATTCGATAAAAGATTTAGGTAATTTTTTGATGATTCAAAATAAGTTTGCTGAGCCAAGTTTACCAGATGTATGTATTGCAGTTTTATTGTTTTTGACTCTTCCAGTTACTTCTACAATGGTAGAAAGGTCAATTTTTAAATTAAAATTAATAAAAAATTATCTACGTTGTACGATGTCAGAAGAGAAGCTCTCCTATTTGTCTTTGATAAGTATTGAACAACAAGAAGCAAGAAAAATTGAATTGGATGAATTAATAACCGACTTTGCTAAGAAAAATGTGAGACGTCAATCGCTTTTTTTGTGATTTACTTCTTGAGTGTAGTGCTGTACATTAGCTAGTAGTGTGTGTCGCGAACAACCCAACGAACTAGTTTCTTTCGTAGTTCAACCTGAGTGATACTGCGAGCGCATTCTTTTTTGTGTTCATGCTTTCTTGACAATTTATGCTAGAATTTTATCGAACTTAAGGTGAAGCTCATCCCGGGATTCATAAATAAAGAATTTGGGAAGTGATACCTTTTTTCTATCATAAGGATCTGAAATCGAAAATATTATTTTAGTGTTTGTGTTTTTCTTAGTGTATCGTTTTTATTTAAGTTACTAAGTTATCTGTCGACTGTTGTTAGATTTTACATTTTTGTAATACTATAAATACTCTCTAATGTTAAACGTTATTTACTTTACTTACTCAGACACAGGTTGATTTTATATTCAGTTATAAGTTTAATATTTAAATATTTTTACGTGATGTATAAAGGTACATTATGTTATGGTTTTGCAATTATTTATATATATATATATATATATATATACTGCTGGACAATTGCTAAGGACGGATAACACTATCATCCATAGCAACCACAAAATGAAAGGAAGCAAAATGTGGAAAATTAGAATAAGTGCGGGATATTAGTAAGAAGAAATATGAGTATGCAAATTTTTTCCCACGTCTGTTCATCACGTGATAGCGTTCATAAGAGCTTTAAAGGTTTTGACGCGTGTGGACAGTTGTTGTTTCAAGTCAAAGTTTTACAGGAAAGATTTAATAGACGAACTTAACATTTTTGGCGTGTCTTCCCGACATCACATAGATGATTTTATGCGTGGCCGAATTATTGGAAAGATCGAAGAAGGGCGAAAAATAACAGATGTTGCCAGGGAGTACGACATCACTCACAACTTGTTTCACGGCTGTGGAAGTCATTTAAAACTACTGGAATGTGTAGTAGACGGCACGGGGAGGTCGTGTTAGAAGTACGACGCCTGCAGAAGACAGATATATCGTCCTATCAGCAAAAGGAACAAGCGCACCACAGCTCAGCAGGTGGCAAATCAGTTTCTTGCTGCCTCAGGAAAGCAGATCTCCCGAAAAACTGTTGCCAGACGTTTGAGGGGAGGAAGACTATACGCACGCAGACCTGTTGTGTGTGTCCCATTGACCAGACAGCACCGTACTGCCCGTTTGCAATGGTGTCGTGAGCATCACAATTGGACTGAACAGGACTGGGCATGCGTACTATTCTCAGATGAGAGTAGGTTCAGTCTGTCATCGGATTGTAGACGCCAACTGATCTGGCGCGAGAGTGGTGCTGCTTATCTTCCAGAAAATATCCAGGAAAAGGACCGATATCCGACATACAGTATCATGGTGTGGGCCGGCATCATGATCAATGGCCGCACGCGCCTACATGTGGTTGCGAATGGGACTATGACGGGCCAACGATACATTGATGAAGTTCTACTTCCTCATGTTCGTCTTTTCCGTGGTGCTGTCGGTGATAAATTTGTTTTTATGGACGACAATGCAACATGTCATCGAACACTCACTGTTCAGGATTATCTAGACAGCGAGGGTATTCAACGTCTCGTATCGCCAGCGTGTTCTCCAGATCTAAACCCCATTGAAAATGTGTGGGATGCTTTGGGGAGGCAAGTTGCTGGTCGAAACTATCCTCCGACAAACAAGAACACCCTCATCCGTGCACTCACAGAGGAATGGGATAAATTGCTTTAACAGCTGCTGGATAATGTTGTGCAAAGTATGGTACGACGTGTGGAATGTTGCATCACATTCCACGGTGGACATATCCCGTACTGATACCTTTCTTTAAGGTGCTTGCTGACTTTTAGATGCATTGTTCCATTTCTCCGTACGCAGATCAAATGAACATTTTTTTTCTTTCAGATGTTTCACAGCTTTTGTACTTTCCAGAACAATAAATATTCTTTATTCTAATGTCTGAACAGTGTGGCAACTATATTTTATCCTACTAGGCCTCATGTCTCGCCTAATGTTATGCAACATAGCAATTTGTGATCCGTCCTTAGCAATTGTCCAGCAGTGTATATATATATAATCTAAAACATAAAAATACACAGATAGTTAGAATCTAAGATAACTATACTAAATAGGAAGAAATAGGCATATATATATCCGGCTTGGGGCCCAAGATCTGACCTTGCGGGGGGCCCAATTATTTTCCTTTACTCCACTGATTATCACGCCCTTTCCCAGAGGGGTACCACTAAAGACCGGCCGTGTAGGGCAAGGATGCACGTTAAATCTGTCAAGAGCTGAAACGTCCCCCCGTTGGTGGGGTGTGGTAGTTAGGAGAGGGGGTGTCAGCTCAGGTGTCGTCCACGTCACTTGACCATGGTTCAAAATTACGTGGTCCGTCGCCAAAAGCCCTCGTGTAGCTGAACAGTGCGACGTTAATATTCACTCACTCACTCACCCCCTAGAGTTTGAGAACCACTGTATTAAATACATTCAACACTTCTTTTTATAATGAGCTAAACTGATACCTAATTCTGTCTGCTGAAATGAAAAATGGTGCTTTTATCAAATATTTGCTTAACTTATTATCAAACTTCTTTATTAAAATTTATATCAAATATGTTATATATATATATAGAAACGCAGTATTATAAATAAAAGTACTAAATACACTTTTTGACTGAGAAACTATCCACCTTATGTCTCTGAGCAGAAATTAAACTATGAACATTTTTTCAAATTAAAGGAAGAATGTATATGTGTGTTCGTGTGTGTCATACATCGTCATAATATCGCATTAGGAAAATGAACGCCCAATCACTGTCAAGCTTTGACTATAATGCTGTTTCTCTGCATCGTCCTTATAAAGGCTAGAAAGACTCTTGTAGAGGCTTCTGAAACTTTTCTCTCGAAATAATTATCCTAAACCTTTCTGAATTTTTCTGGATGTATCTACTTTTGTAGTTATAATTGGCAATTTGGCGACATTTAGCAACCAATTCTGTCACCAAATAGTTCACCAAGAAGTCATTCTTATTCACTTATTATTAGTGGGTCACCCGCAAATGAAATTTCCACCCACAATATCACTTAGGTAGAGAAGTAAACATAATCTGAAGTTTCCGAAAACAAGATATGTTCGTATATGTATAAATATAATGAGACATCAAGAGAGAGTCTCGTTTCTCAGCTTTAAAATGCATTTAGGTGACTGCCTACCTTAAAAAAATGTCGTTTTTCGTCTACATAAGGCATTTTTTTTAATTTTAGAATCTTATACTTTGAACATTTTTCTTTCCATAACAGTTTTTCTTTTTCCTTTACGCGAAATAGAAATAAAGCTACAGTGATTTTAAAAAACATCACTCTATTCAAACGGGCAGTAAGATAAAACTTTAAATGAGTTTTTCTCAAAATTATGTTTTCGAAAAAAACTCTTTACCAGATACATGATATCTTAAGAATCAAATCAGATAACGTTTTGAAATTTTGTGGGAATGCTCATTATACTATTTTTCATGAAGTGGACCATAAGTTTTGTTGTAGGTTAAATATTTTTTCATTTAGAGTAGTTTTCATAAAGATAAAGAAAAAACTTTAAAAATATCAAAAAAATTTCATATCATTATGTATATTGTCTGTAATATTTTTGTATTTTAATATTTCTCTTTGATTTTGGTTCATTTTGAAAAGCACCGTAATATGTATATTGTGTATAAAGAAAATTATGATAATTGTATTAGAAATTTTTATAGTGTTGTCCGTTTTAATAAAAATTTGGTAAAATTTCCTTGAAAACAACCAATTTTTCTAAAAGTACAATATTTATTCAAAATTTATGTATTTACATTTTTTTTTATTTTTCTTCCTAAAAACACTCAATTTGTTTCAAAAATTTGTTTTTATAAAACAAAAAATTGGGTCCAAAGGTAGGCAGTTATCTTATACATTTTTAATTATTCATTAACTAATTATTTCTTTATAACTTCATCAAGTGTTAAACTTGCTGAAAGAAATTCAAATATTTATCTCGAATTTTTTCTATAATCACATTCCTTACTTTTGGTATATTTTTCATCGTCAATTTTAGCGATTGTATCGTCATCTCTCAACTGTTTAATATGAATACGAAAGCCATTGGTGGCAAGATTAAAAATATTTATGTGAATCGTCCAATCACAGCTACAAGCGGTTTATTACGGTATGCTATCAAACATATACCTAGGGGCAGTGGATAGCCTAGTGGTTAGAACATCAGACTCCAAACCGGAAGACCTGGGTTCGATGCCACCAAATACCCTCCTAGTACACACGGAGTACGTGCTCGTTAAATCAGTGGGTCCGAAAGTCTTGTGGGCTGAAATCACAAGTGCAGGGAACTGGAGAATATGTCTCTCCCCTTCAGTTTCATGCCTAAATTTTGGAGGTGGAGATCGGTGGTGTCGCCATCTATCGTCCCTTTGGGAATTTTACAGAGCTAAATCGTACTGTCACCTGTATGGTGATCAAGGCCAACATCTAATCGCTTACCACGATGAATTTCGTGGGCCTCGATCTGACTAAGTCAGACAGGTGGCATTAGAAACAACAACTACAACATATACTAGTATTTGTATTTGTGTGATATCCGATTTCTTGCGGTTACCATCTCCAGAATCCTTTTCTCTCAGCAGAAGGCGCTCCCAGTGGCACAGTCATGAGCAAAGGAATGAAAGAGAACGAGTCGAGATGGTTGCTTCTTTGTTGTGGTCTCAGTTCGAAGGCTACTAATACTTATTAACTCTCGTTAACCCTTTGTCGACCGCATTATTATTTACTGAAATTCTTTTCACGGAACATTTTTTTTTGAATCACTACATTGAAAATTAAGGGATATACATAAATAAAATAACTTTGGGAAATTTAATCTTTAGAGCTAAATAATTAAATTGGTCAGACCACACCGTCAGTCCACAAAGGTCGAAAATATTCTCATAATACAAAAAGACAGAACGGCTTTTTAAACGCAATTTTAACTCTTTAAAATGCTAAATAACTAGAGAACACTAATATTTTAGGGCACAAAATATTTATTTTTTAAAATTATTAAATTTTTAAATTTTTTTTTACTTTTTTTAAACATAAAAACAGCTTTTATACAAAAACATGATTTGATCATATTCAAAGAAACAGTTTTTCTTTTCATTAATTCACAAAAATTCATTACATGGTGTGCACTTTGAGTGAGGTTTCGATTGATTTTTTTTAAAGCACTGCATCCTGGGGTAGAACGTGTTGTACTCTTCTTCAAATGAACTACTGCATCTTGAGTCTTATTCGGTATCTTGATCGTCATCTTAAGAATCTAACGAAAATTCCAGCAAATTATTAACTGAGACTTCTCATCCGAAAAATCATCTGTTAGTACATCACTGATTTCAGAGGGTAGGTTTTGTAGTAAATCCAAAGCTTCTTGAGAACTGAGCTTCTTTCCAGACTTTCTAAGAAAAGGAAATAATAATAATAATAGCACCTTGAATATTTCAAATTATTGTTAAATCTCAATATCTCAGTTACCCAAAAAGAAATTAAAATGTTAATTTTTTTTAAAAAAAATTAAAGATTTTTCATTTATCTGTGCGGCAAAAAAAGCAAGCTCAGATTCAAAGTTAAAAATGTTTTGAAAACGATAAAATAAAACAATAAAAAAGCAAAATAAATAAGTTAAGCTAAAGAGAAATGTCAAAAAAAAGCATAAGTCTATTGCACGATAGTAATGACTCTACAAAACAACAACAAACACAGCAATAAGCCCTATAAGCGAAGAAAAGTTCTTGCTCTAACGCCCAGTGTGCTGTTGGTACTTATAAGTACCACAAAGTTATTCAACTATAAAATTAATTATATACATTGTTCGCTTAAAATAAATAGTCAAATCATTTTCCAAGATCTTTATTAACATACAAAAAAAGACCCTTACCTTTTGACATTATCTACTTTTTGAGAATAAAAATGTCAATCTTCGCAATCTGAGCAAAATGTCAGCTGAAAGCGCAACTTCTGCTAGAAAACTATTCGCCTTTCCCGCTAAAAATACTCATCATAGAACCCGTGCTGATATATATCTTGGACGAGTGGATTGATTTAAAAGAATATTCCTACTTAGTATCGTCAGAGTATTCGTAAAAATGGTTATTCTATTCAATTTAAAAGTGAGTGGTACTTATAAGTACGGGGGTAGATAAAGGGTTAAATATAGCATTCGCGTTGTTTCGTTCAAAAAAGGGATTTTGTTTGTCAACAACCTAGCTCGACTGTGGGAATTCCGGTAGTCACAACGATCCCCATATATATGTGTGTGAATAATATTTAATTGTGTGTGTATTGTGTTATTCTGACGTATAGCAGTTATCCGAATATAATTTGTAAACTGGAGAAGAACGCCTTTATTTATGACTGAAAGTCGGTTGGAATATTATAAAGAAGGAGCGTGGTTAGAAATCTGTTGAAAATAAGAGTGAAATTTTTTCTCCTTTTTCTTAGTTGAAAGCGATATAGATTAAGCCGATTATTCCGAATGGGGCGCGAACATCATTTGGTGACGAATTTGAATTTCCTAATGTTTCCTGGCGCCAATAAAGACGTATGCTATATTTTTTTTTTTGAGGTAAATGTTTAAAAATATTCAAAAAATTATACGAGTTTTGAAAATATTCAGAGTTAAAAATTTTATCAAAATATTTCTTGAAAGTTCTACAAAAAAGCATGATGGAATGAGCACTACGTATTCACCAAAGAATCGGTTAACTATTTCTCATGTATTTAATGCAATGAACGCGTTTGCTAATTTAACTAGTCTGCATTTAAAGGAATGCAATTCACTCCTGCTGTGAAAAGTTATTGAGGATAAATCACTTAAGCGAGAGAAGACATCCGGTTAAAAACAAAGAATGAAACCATCCATTTATAAGCATTATTAAATGCTTGTTTTTAACAGATATAATTTGATAATGTTTCCTTAATATCTTGAGTTATTTCTAAAGTACTCATTCTGACTATTTTTACTGCCGGCTGGGTGGCATGGTTGATTTGTCGCTGGCCTTCTGCACCTAATATTGCGGGTTCGATCCCGGCCCAAGATGAATTTTGATTATACGGCATGAAAAAAATTCCTTGAGTGCTTGTTTGGCTTCGGTGCTCTCGGCAAAATTAAAATTCTAAGTACGGTTTCGCATCGCCAGAGCACTGGTGCCTCCCTCTGAGGAGGAAACTGGGCTCAAAATTAATTGCGGTAATTGGTATCGTCTATATGTTGCCGCACTAAACAATGATACCAGCTCCTGGGGAATGTACTAACAAGGGGAGGCTACGATGCATGGATCACCGATTCGATCCATCTTTAGTACACGTGTAGGGCATAACCAGGAGTACAACGGGTGCAAGTAGTAAGGTGCGCTTCTCAGCCGTTTCCGAGAAATTAATTAATCGAAATTTGAGTTGCGTTCATATGCGTTTTACGTTAGCAAAAATTCAACGAGCGCGTAGCGCAGCGGTAAGAGCCCTGCTTCGTAAGCGCGGGATCGCTGGATCGAATCCCGCCGGTGAACTCGATTTTTTTTTCTAATATTTCATATTTTTTACAAATTTAGGTGTCTTGAATAATATTTATTTTGGAATCAATTGTATAATTTATTTTTTTAACGGAAAAAAGGATTCTGAAAAAATCATATACAGGAGATTGAAGAATTAATACTTTTATTCCCAGTATTTTGTACAACTATTTATTCTACCCTATTTTCTATTCACTATCGTGCTGTTCGAGCGCCGAATTACTGCACGAGAAGTAGGATGATATCGGTCATAGAAGCAGGAAAACAATAGTTATTGCGACATCTTGCGCAAGTGATAAATGCCGAATTTTTGCATTCGCAGGAATTTTTAGCACATCTATCCGAAAGCAAACTTCGTTCACGTTCATGAACGATGTCCGGTCATCGCACAATTTGGCGGCAAACCACGCGTATTTTAACATGCAACAGAAAATTGGTGCCGACAATTGATGGTGTACGAGAGACTGAATTTTGATACAATCTTCTCTGGAAGATATTTCTCTATCCTGTTCGATAATGTAAGCTCAGTTCTGTAGTCTCTTGATAAAGTTCTTCACTTGCCGGTAAAAATAAACATCACACGGCTGCACTAATGGAGTGCATTTTGGTGGTATTTCGATTAATTAATTTCTCGGAAACGGCTGAGAAGCGCACCTTACTACTTGCACCCGTTGTACTCCTGGTTATGCCCTACACGTGTACTAAAAATGGATTGAATCCGTGATCCATGCATCGTAGCCTCCCCTTGTAAGTCTGGGGAAAGGTTAAATACCAATGCGAATCTTCATTAGAGAAGAAGATTTTTTATCCTTTTTTTAAGTACATCAAGAGTAATAAATAATAAACTTATTGAAAAATCTTTCTTAAAACTTAAAATTGTTGTTTGAACATTTGTAAAATTATTAGAATCTCGCAACTGCTTTTTTTGTGATGAAACGTTGTCTTGTATAGAAAACTGTAATTTAATTTTAAATAACATAAAGTTTTCATCATCTTAACTCTCTAATCTTGCCTTTACTGTCAATTGTAAAGAAACAAATACAGATTTTTAATCTCACGAGTTGAAGACACGAGTTTACTTTGCAATGAAGTCGACGAGAATTACCGATCGGAAGGTAATTAGCTCGAGTCTTGATTTCCCCAAATGTAATCGTAAGATATGATTGGTGCTGTGGAACGCTAAATCCATTAGAGTATCAATGGTACTATGCATGTGATGGAGAAATTAGAAACAATGCTGTAAAGTTCGTCCTTGATATTTATTGCACGTCATTTTATATAATTTTTATTACATTTTATACAATCATGTCCAAAATTAAAGTCACAAACACGTTTTTCCCCATAATACGAAATTACCTTCAGTAAAACTGACAGAATTTATATTTTATATATTTTGAAGAATAAGTAGTACAATATTGACCTTCAGCTTAGAAAAAGATATTGTTTATTGTTAGTTTTTGCAGAATTATTAAACTGAGACCTTTTACGCATATGACATTTTTGTCTGCAGTTTTGTGAATATTGCGTTAAAGCAAACAGGTTAGCCATCGCTTCAGGGAAAATGACTTTTCATAATCATTTAGACCAGTGATCCGCAATCCCCAGTCCATGGATCAAATGGTGCCGGGCCGCCTAAAAAACATTAAACTATTGCCATTTTATTTAAAGTGGTGCATTTCTCTCGGATTTGCGCAATTCTCCACGAAAATCACTTTATATTCCACGTTAAATCACTTTTATACATTTTTGGTGTAACGATATTTTATTCTGAAGGCATATTTAAACGTAACTGTATTAAAATTGTTAAATCAGAACAATCTAAAATATAAACAATCAACGTGTCCCACCCTCAGAGGGCCGCGGTAAAATTATCAAACGTTGACCGGTCCGCAGCGATAAAAAGGTCGCGGAGCACTGATTTAGACGATTCCTTAAGAAGGAGAGCCGTTGGCAGGCTTGAAACTGGCCCGATGGCTACAAGTTTTCCGGCAGAGGAATCAATTGCTAATAAGTGGTACTGTCACCAGGAAGGTCGCCAAGGCAACCATAGAGCAACGGCATTTGCCCAGGATCGCTACTTGGCATTAAATGTACGTCGACATCGGCGGACAACGACTCCTCAGCTTGCTCGTGACCTTGCTGCTGTGTTTGGAAGAAGAATTTCCAAGTAAACAGTCTACAGACATCTTGCAGCGACTGGCCTTTATTCCCGGTGTACAGTCTTGTGTGTCCCTTGACGGCATCCAACGGGAAAGATCGGTTGTTGTGTAATCGAAGATATCAGACGAGGACACCGCAAGAATGGAGGCGTGTTCTTTTCAGTGACGAGTCGAGATTCACCAGACAAAGTTATCCTTGTCGAATCTTCGTCTGGGAAGAAAGTGGAGCTCCCTTTCATCCATTCTACGTAACAAAAATCGACAGATTTGGTGGCAAAAGCATTCTTGTGGGAAACAGCATAATGTTGGACAGTCGTACACTGTACGTCTTCGATGCAGGTATTGTCAACTCAGTGCTGTAGGGATGAGGTCCTTGAAGTCTATGTGAGGTTATTCTTGGTGCTATGGGTCCGGATTTCATTTTTATATATAACCATGTACTGCCACTCAGAGCTCATATTGTTGATGAATTTCATGAAGAAAAGGATATTCACCGTATGAATTGTCCCTTGAGGTGTCCAGATCTCAATCCTATCGAACATGTTTGGGATGATCTAGGAAGAGCTATTTTCAGTGCAGCTTCCCTTCCAGAGCCTCCCCCCCCAGGAGTTAAAAGTCGAGCTTTCGGAAGAATGGGCTTTCATTGTCATAAACATTTATTGAAATCCTCATAAGCAGTATGAACGTTCATTGTATACCGGTGCACACGGTGGTTATACTTCATATCAGACAGACTTTTCTCGAGGTAAATGCTTATCTCTAATTCATAATTTCACACTTTTTGATATGTCCTCTATCTTAATTCAAACCTATTAGAAACTGAATATCTTCATTATAAACTATTTTTCTAATCAATCGGAAGGAGAGTTAACAAATTCGACAAGAATGAGAGAAATAAATAGTATTGAGGCCGGAACAGGAAATTCCTTACCTTTACATGAGACCACGGGCATATTGTGCGCATGTCAATGATGGATCGCTCTGCCACATCCATAACTATATCACAACAAATATGGTTTACGAGTATTGCACAACAATTGATGTCTGTACGTACCATTCGACGTCGTTTGCAGCTCAGGGAAGTGTTTTCAAGGCGTCCTTTCTGCAATTATTTTTGTCTTAAAACTGCAGGTGTCTGTAATGATGCGCAAAGTGGGAGCATGGATATCAAAATGGCACGAAACTATCTTAAAAAAGACGAAAAGTACTTTTTCTAATATGTAATGGTTGTCGATTTAGATTCAGGAGAGATCATGGAAATTGACTGCTTGTCTTATGCATTAACATACTGATCCTTCAACTAGTATTGTGGTTTTACGGTGATATTGAATTCCGTCCCCACATCATCCCTAGTATGCATTGCCATGCCAACTTTATACCTGGGAGTTAAGAGATCCTTTTTTACTGTATCACTTTTAAAGCTTGCTTTTAGCCGCATTCAGACAGGACCGTGTATGGCGTGACACACAATGCTCAAGACTTCTTCGTCCACCAGATTTCAGTGATACCTTAGCTTGCCTGATATTCAGATCTATCCCCTTTCGAAAACTAGAGGCATACATCACCTTTACATAATCACCTTTTACAACACCAGAAAAACTTTGACAATATGTGGAGGCAGCATAGGATGTGCCATACATCGACAAGGTGTTCAAATCCTCTTTCATTCAGTGCCGAAACTTGCAACAACATTTTGGCTGTTACATTCAACAGTGATTACTTTGTCTTTTTCGTCTTCCTCACCTAGCAGTAAGCTGTATTTTTAATCATTTCACCTTTGCATTGTGGCTTATCACTCAAACAAATTAGGGTTTTGATATCTCTTGTCCTTGCGGTGTTGCATTTTGGATGGCTAGCAGTGTTAACATAAATAAATAAATATTATTTTATATTAAAAAACGCAACTAGTATATATTCCTGAAATAAATTATTATTCTTTTATCAATATTTTGAGAAAAGCAAAGATAGCAGTAACCAGTAATAATTTCAGTTGCAAATTTAAGAAGTTCCAAAATTATCGAACGGAGTTAAAAGGGATGTATATATTTCTTATTCTTATAATTAGTCATTTGATTGTAATTGATCTGAAGTTTTATACAGTTAAATTCTTTATTTGTGATTATCATCACATTATATTTAAAAAATTATTATTCAAAAATTGAGACTTTTTCTGGCTAATGATCAAAATATTTTTAATGCTGTTAAAATTCTTCAGACGATGAAAACAAAGACATAAAGAAGAAAGGTAAACAAAATTTTTCTTTATATTTCCATCGGAAAATTGAAAGACATAGGTATTAAAAATAGTAATAATGAGAAAAAAATGAAAAAGTTTTCAGATGAATGGATTTTATATAAAAGTAAACAAGAATTATTATTTTCATTTTGTTTTAGAAAAAAATTCTTGAAAGAATTCTAAAACACGATTGTTTAAATCCTCATCTTTTTAAAATTAGACTAAAGGACATTTCAGCCTGTACTCTTTGCAATTCTGGACAGTCCATGGATATGGATGTTTTGAATTATATGGACCAGGTGGTCTGAGTGGATGGAGCGTAGCTGTCACCACGCTCAAATCCCACTTGGTCTATCTCGACGAAAACCATATGTAACGGATTCTGCCTCAGTCTTAATCTTGATCTTGGCTTCGGCGTAACCAGGTGCCGTTGTTTACTGGGATTTTTCTCTCAAATATTCCAGTCTAATATTTTAACTTGGTAATTTAATTTGTTAAAGATTATTGAGTTTATCATTGTTACCAATAAATCCAGGAAAAGGCAAACTTACACTCCAGAATTATTTGAATAAATGCCACACACATGCATCAGTATTTATTAAGGGATCATATTGACGAATGCACTGCACTGCTATCCTTTAATTCTATTTTTCTTAAGTATTGGGAAGCTAGATCGAGACTAATGACCTAGTGGCCAAATGTCTTGCATTTGTATAAATATTTTAAATATTGATTAGAGAATTAATTAATTATTCCGTAAGCATCTCGTATTAATTAAAATATAACTCGTTCATTTTGATTCTCCTCATGAGCTATTTCAAATTTTTTGTTCATATAATTATTCAATCGGAACAAAATACAAAGTATCCTCATCTCTTCATAAATCCATAAAATAAAAATTATATTGATTTTATTCGCTTGAACCATTATACTATTTAGAAAAACAAAAACAAATTTTCGAAAACAAGTTTCAAGTGTTTCTAAAAATATCGTTATCACACAGAACATTTCATTTCGAAATTTGTGATACCTGCTTCAGTTTATATTTCTTTTCTTACTCTACCGAGTCCAAAAGTTAGCCAAAAATTCTAAATATTTATACACATCTTTTTCGCATCTGATCTACGGAAGTTGACGCACCTGCTTGTGAAAGAGAGATGTTGATATTCGCTGTCTTTATACCGGAAATAATGCTGCAGGTTCGTTGCTCTCCCTAACAGTAAGATGGTAGATAAAACCTAAGTGATGATATCAAGTTTCGAACAGAATTTTGTTTTTAAAGACAGAACTATCTTTTTATTTCGTACTGAAGTATTAGAAAATTCTTAGAAAGAAGAGAAAAGAGAGTAAGTTTATTTAATGTTTGGTGAGATAGATGTGTATATATGTGGGGAAATAATTATATTTTACATCAAATTAAATTTTTAAGCATCAATAATTTCAATATCATTCTCTTTCTTGACAGTGAAATTCTTTCGCACAAAATCTATTTATAATATAAATAAAAAACTGCTTAAAAGTATGTTTTAAATATGTTTGAGGACTATATATAGGGTGTCGCAAAAATAGCTCCCAATCTCTGCACAGCCAAATTCCTCGTTGGGAAAACATAAAATTGCCCTTAGAACTGTATCTGTACGGTCCATAGTTTACGAGAAAATACTATAAATGATAATGAATGATGGTTCATGATAGGCAGAAACGTAACGAAGAATATTATGGGCCTCCTGCAAGGTCAGGTTTTGGGCCCCAAGCCGGATCTTACAAAGGGTACGTACTTGGTATCAGTCAGGCTTTGAGCTCCCTAGATTCCTACCCTTCCCCCCGCTATGCTGGGGTGCCGCTGTGTACGTTACGCCACTGATGATACGCCACTGATTTATGTGCTCCTGTGCGTGACTGGACTTATATGGCATTCTCCAGCCGCTGGATAGGATGTGTAGGTCCAGTTCTATGGCCACCCTGATCACCAGATCTCACTCAGATTTTTTCCTAAAGGGCCATTTCAGTGTTTTGGTGCATGGAGACGTAGTTACAACATAAACGGTCTTATTTGATCGTCTGCGTGTTGCTTGTGCTTCGTTGGGCACCGCACTGCTGCGACGTGTGCTCTCATCCGTTCCACGGCGTGTTCAAGCCTGCCTCGATATGCACGGTGGATACTTTGAACGTCTGCATTTATAAATATTTGAAAATAATGCTGTTGATGAGTCCAATATAGCTATGACGTCCTGCTTTGTTTTTGGAATCTTTCTCGTTAACTCTACATTGTACAAGTACAGTTCTTTGGGCATTTTTTATGTACTCCTAACGAGGAAACTGGCTGTAAAAAGTTTGGGTGCCATTTTTGGGATACCCTGTATATACTAGCCGTTACACTATCACTTCGCTGGGTATTTCCTGACACTTTAGCTTTTCAGGTCATTGTTATCAAAGTCCTAGCATTAAAATTTTGATTGTTTTGAAATATATGCTTATAACCCTCCCCTGTAGATTTAAAAAGGACAGGATTTGAATTATTAAAACAGAAGTATATTTATATTATTCCCCCTTTAGTAGCCCTACTTTTGAAATAGAATCCTTCAAATCCCATTTTTAATAGTTCTCTACTCATCAAAAGTAACATGCTTGCAAAACAAAAAAGTGTGTAGATTTACTTGCCCCCAAACGGGAATTTTTTTAGCTATAACAGCCCTGTAACCTCCTCTAACTCCCCTTGGGAATCGATTTTCGCAAAATCTGCTCTTAGTGGATATCTGCACAATAAAAGAAATATGTTTGCCGATTTTGAAGTATTTGCATGTAGTAATTTGAAAACGGGACATTTTATCTATAATTTCCTGCCTCTCCCCTTCCTTGGAACAATTCAAATGTAATTTCCGTAAAACCCGATTTTACCAAACTTCCGCTCAACAAAACAAAGCAGGTTTACCGAATTTCAAGTATGTCAGTCTAATATTTCAAAAACGAGAATTTTTGTGTGTAACATTTCCGCAAACCCCTTAAAAGTCGACTTACATAAAACAGTTCCTTAGCTGATCTCTACTCAACAAAGGAAGCATGTCCAAATTTCAAGTCTGTGAGTGTAGTAATTCAAAAAAGGAAATTTTTGTACATAACCCCCCTCCATAACACCCTGAAAACCTCTTGTGAGTCTATTTTCGACTAACAAGGGGAACTCAAAAGGAAAGCCCTCTACTAGTGCTCTACTAGTGGGTCTCTTCTGAAAAGAAGGTAACATGTTTACCGATTTTCAAATTTATATGTCTAATAGTACAAAAAACTGAATATTTTTATGTATCCCTGTAATCACCCACTAAAAGCGATTTACGCAAAACACGGTCTTACTGGATCTCTTTTAAACAGAAAAAAACATGCTTGCCATGCTTCAAGTCTAGAAAAGTCTTATATTTTAAAAACGAAAAATTTTTCTTAAATATAACGTCCACTTTACCCCCAAATCCTTTTGTGAGTCGCCTTCGAGAAAATCCGTTCTTATGGGATCTCTACTCAACAAAAAAAAAAAGGAGCCTGTCTACAAAATTTCAAGTCTGTAAATTTAATAGTTCAGAAGATTTTGTGATGAGTCTGTTAGTGAGTCACTTTTCTCTTGTGTTTCTTAAAATATAATTGTTATTAACTGCTTATTGGTTTTATGTAATACCAATTAATTTTTATAATATACTCCATATGCCAGCGTTTCTCAAACTGTGGGGATAGCTCTACGAGGGGATTATAGCGAGCATATTGAAAAGTTGAAAAACAAAAGATTATTTAAAAAAAATTATTAATTTACTGAAAGTTAACAAATACAATACATTTTGACATTATAAGAAATAAATACGTTTTACACTAATAAAAACACTTATAAATATATCAGTACTACACAATGTATTTTATAATTAATTTAGTAATATTAAGTTAAGAACAAGTTTAATAACTGCTATTGATCCCATGAGCTTATCATATACAAAGTTATTTACAAAATTAACACTTATCTTGATAATGTGTACGGTTTATAATTAATCCCTTAACTGCAGAATAAAAGTCACGTGATTCGCTCCCCAATGCCACTGTTTTCCACGTAGGTGTGCGTAAGTAATGTATTGGGAGGGGGGAGAAAAGAAATAAATAAGAAAATCCTTCGCAAACACTGTCAATGTCTTTTTATTGCTCTTCACGCTATAGCTTTGGAAACTATCAATACCCGCTTCCCACCGGAGGAATGGCTTCACATTTACACAGATGGCTCGCTCTTGGACTTTGCCCAAGGCGCTGGCATTGGTGTTTTTAGTCACCTCTTCTCCTTCTATTTACACGCCGGCCCTTTGACAACTCACTTTGATGGTGAGGTTGAAGCTATACATATAGCCCTTCAGCAACTTGCTGTTCGTCTTCCCCCCCATTGAAAGAGCTGTAATTCTTTCAGATTCTACTTCTGCCCTTCAGGCTTTGTCCAACTATAATGAGAATAAGTGTTTACGTAGAGAACTCCTGGGAAAGATAAAAGGAAAGATCGTCTTTCAATGGGTACCATCCCACTGTGGTCTTTGGGGAAATGAGAGGGCAGACTTTTTGGCAAAAAAGGGAACGGGTATCCTTCAGAACTTTCGCAGAGACCTGACACTTCATTCTGCCAAACTGGAAATTAAAAGGATTTTTGGGGAATCATTTCGCCTTACAGCTTCTCGTGTTGCTCGTGATAAGCCTTGGAGTACACTATGTAAGAAATCCCACGGTATTCCAAGTTCTCCTCGTGCTGCTGCTGTGGCTAAATTTAGACTTTTAACCGGACATGACTGCCTTTGTGCTCATCTGTTTCGTTTTAATTTAGTGACTTCACCTATCTGCGTTTTGTGTGACATTGGACAAGACATGACTGCCGCTCATTTGGACGAGTGCTCTGCACTGAATGATCTTAACTGCATTGTAAAAAGGTATTGGAGAGCCCGTTGCCTAATGACCTGATGGTCAATGGCCTGGCATTTGTAAAATAAATAAATAAATCTTTTTATTGCATTCGAAAGCCTTCGGAACAATTTTAAGAATAGAAGTACACAGAAAAGATCGTACTTCGGAAAGACGTATATATACGTCCAGGGCAAGTACACTTTGGCTTAGCGAGACGTTTATATACGCCGATTGTACTTAGGAGGTTAAAGTCGTATTGTAGCTTTAGCGTCAAAGTATAGTATTATTGAAATCAATACATTGTTATTGTATGGAGGATGGGGGGGAGGTGCAATGAAAATTATGATTGAATATTGGGTCATAAATATTAAAAGTTTGAGAAGCACTGCCACATGCCAAAGGTTCAAAGTTACATATAAAGGAAACCCACAAGAAAGTTAAGATTTCAGAGCTCTCAGGTAGAGAAGTAAGTCATGCACATCTTTGAATTTTTTTCCATCGACAACTTCACTCAATCTTGCGATTACAATAATTTATCAGTTTCAGGGCTACCATGATTGTTTTATTATCTGGTTAAGTAAAATGTTTATATATATATAAGAAACGAAATGGTTAGAGAAACCGTTGACCGTTTCATCAAACGAGAAACTCTCTTACGTTTGATTACATAGCTACTAAAAGTCGATTAATCTTTTCACATTTTAATCTTCAAGCTTATTTTAATAATAAACATTTCTCTGTCTAATTCTGGTCATCTTTTATAATGAGTTTTTCCAAGTATTCCAGAAGCTTTGTGAAGTTAAGCCTAATTTCATAAAATAATCCTAAAAAATCAATAACGCCACAAGTGCACTTAATGAACAGGCACGTGAATAAGATAGAGGAATGTGTACGTAGCTTCTGGGGCTATTTAACATTAATATTTATCGAGTTGAGAGGATTTATGAAATGTTAAAGAGGAAATTCTCTCTCATAGGATTTTTTAAGAATCGTTTCACATGGATAATGACTTATATCTATGTGCCATTTTGAATTCTTGAACGTAATGTTAGGCCTATGGAAATTCTATTTTTCTTCTCAAGCCTAGAATATTCTGTTTATTTGAAAGCAATAAAGTTAATTAAAAAAATTATAAATTTTTAGTAAAATCAGACATTTTTTCCAAGATATTTTTGAAATTCTATAAGCCTATAAACGAGTCAATTGATGGAATGAATGTAAAATATATTTCAAAAGTCGGGGAAAAAATAAACGCCTCAAAAACTTTGGTTATTATTATTTTTTTTGCATGTTCAGATGCAGTTATTACATTCAAAAAATAAATAAATTCTAGATGGAAGTTAGAAATTCAGTGTAATATTTTCACGAATACAAAATGGTTTGTAGACGGGAGTTTTAACAAATTAAGACAACTGAGAAAGTAAATATCAGTAATAGATGTAAAATAAAATAAATAAAAGTTATATAAATTTATCAAAAAATGAGATTGGTAATGCATAGTAAAAACACTTGTTTGTGTCATGCTTTGCGGGTGTGTTTTTGTTTACATTTTAAAAAAACTGACCAATATACTGTAAAACTCAACATCAAAAAATTAAAACGAAAAACAATTTTTGGAACCTATATTTGAACAAAGATATTTGTCTAGAAGAAGACAGTTTCATAAAAATGTAGTGCAGAAATTTTCAGATTGTTTATCTTTGAGAAATCTATTATTTGTTCGTAATATGGAACGCTGGGTTTTTTTAAAGAATTTTTCTGGCCCATATTCAGAGAGGATGTACGTGAAGAATTGAATGTTAACGTCAGAAGGAAACAACTGGAACACCCCAAAATATTGAGAAAGTCCAATTTGGAAATATATTGGCCTAAATAACCTGCTGGAAACACAGTCATAACAAGATCAAGGCATACATGTAAGCGATATAATACAAAAAATTATATTATTCTATAATGTTAGGCTTACCAACTGTAAATTTCCTAATACTGCTTACTGCATAAAAATGACTTTTCCTTTTCTTTTTTTGGAGAAAACAATCGGATTACTTATATTTTCTGTGTAGAAGATAATTGTGAAATCAGTTTTATAATATTCTATCAAAGTACAAAAAATCATTTATCACTTGTTATAAGTTAACGAACGAAATAATTTTTAGAAGTTGTTATAAAACTGTTTATATATTATTAAAATAGCAAAAAAAAAAAAAAAAAATTATACGATACTATCCAAATTTGGTTGACAAGATTGAATTATAGTTTTTTCCACAAAAGAGCTAAAAAATTACTCTCCCTTCTCAGCGCTAGCCTCAGCAATCTAAGTCATGTTTATGAGGAAAATATCTACAATTGTGTTGCAGGAAATGTTGGACATTATGTAATATTTTTAGAAGAAAGGACATGGGCGGCAAAATAATGATGGCTTATAATTACAGGTTGAGTAGTCGTACATTAGACAGAAGTTGACATTTTGTGAAGCGTATAAAAAATATTGAATATTTCAGTGTAGATAAACGCGTCAATAAATATATATAAATGTTGCCCGAATGAAAAGTGGGCATAAAATCAATAAAAAGAATACCCCTCTGAAAATCAATAAAAAGAATACATTTATTGGAAATCAAAAGAAATCGCCATATGCGTTATAACATAGGTCCCATTGCTTCGACAGTAGGTCTATGTCTTCGCTGTAGAAAGATCGTGGTTGATTCTCGAGGAAGTCCTGCATGGCTTCCTTTACAACATCGTCCAAATGGAAACGTAATGCTGTCTTAAGCGGAAAAGTTTTCAGGAAGACAAATCCGGACTGTACAGCAGGTGTTACACCACACCTCAACGGAATTTTTTTAAAGTTGTCTGAGGGAGGCGTTTGGGCCGGTATTATCATGGATATCTGATATCGGTGGCCTCCCTTCACGAAAACTTTTGCACCAATTTTTCGAACTAAGCACTGTTCGTCATAGATATATTGCCCCCTATTCACTGAAGGATGTCCACGTCCAGTTCACCTTCCGCAATCAAAAAACATACACAATAGCGCATTTTTCTTATATGAACGCATCCATGAATAGCACAACTTTACTTTTTATCATTTCCTTTACGACGAACAGGCTTCATTATTGCACGTCGTATGCGGTATACATGTCCTTCTATCGCTGCAATTATTCTGACACAATCGCATTTGTCCACTTTTCATTTGGGTAACCCTTATACATACCCCTGATGTAACACATTTGTTACGTTAGAGCTATCTAATTTAATTTAGAACTCTGTTGGGTTTTGATATTCTGTCTCAATAATAACATTTGTTAAATAATTATTTAAAGGAGACACAACTAACTATGTCTGATACTTTTTCTACTTCTGAATAATTTAAAACTCACCTACTCATAAATTACAAAAAATATTATCGTTTTCAATGCTTTGTGAAAGGGTGTCATATAATTTTATAGTAACGTATTAACACATTCGTGAACAAAGTAGTATATACCAGTGGCGTAATGGAGAATATTAGGGGCCCTGCAAAGTCAGGTTTTGGGCCCCCGCGGTGCGGGGGTGTACATTACGCCACTGGTATACGCCGCTCTACTTGATAAGCTAGTTCATGTATCGTGATCGATTCGACCTCTCAATAAGATCATGATCCGAATAATTTTAATCTTCAAATGTTATTCCTGAACATACTCGGAAATTTCTTACTATATGCCAGTGGCAAGGGTTGTAAATTAAATGTAAAATGAATAGATGGCACTGTAAGTCATCTGAGAGTTAGCTTTTTTTGGCTTGTAGAATCAGTTATGCAATATTTTTTGTTCTGCTTACATGTCTTCTGTGTGTGTCGTCTAATAAATCAAAATGTCTAAAAGGATGGACTGAATCATTGGAATAGTATAAAAATATAATGGATATATATATATATATGTAATAATTCCCTCTAGCATTATTTTTATTAACTATTTTAATAATATTCAAATAATCTTTTAATTATTTGGTTCGAAACTAACACCCTGATTTTAATCGTAATCAACTAATAATATTACATCATAAATCCCTTTCCCGCCCTTTGTAACCAATCAGATATCTTATTACAAGCATGTCACGTGGTCTTCAACATCAGGTATAAAAGCCGATGTCTCTGGAAACCTCTTCGCTCTTCAATCATTTCTCTGTAGTCATTTAGCGGCTGCAAAGAGCTCTGTGTGTGTCTTTGTCTGTGTTGTGTCATCCATATTTGCTTCTTGTATGTGTAATGCCGTCCCTACTGGATCTTCATGTGTTCCTCGATGTGAATAAAAAGGAATTTCGATTTCCATGAGTTCCTCTTCGATGCTATCGTATTAGACCATGCTCCACGTAACATAGAAAATCACACCACCGACCACGCCCAACCATTGGTTCTCCATTATTTAATCAACGAAATTGTTCCAGAGGCATTTCATATATATATACATATATATATATAATCGTTTACTGACAAATGGAATTAAGGATTTGGGAATTATAACAGTAACAATGGCATGCCAGGTATTGCATTATTGTGTCATGTCTGTGAAAATTAAGTACCAACAAATGATTTTGAAGACATGATTACTGACATAATTAATAATTAATTACGAATTTAAAATGTAAAAACCGAATTTCCATGTAAAAAGTCCTTTTATTATGAAATGCTTTCGTTGAACTGTGCATCTACGTACAGGATGTTACCGAATTCAACCAACAAATTCAGAGGGGTGATAGCAGTTAGCGTGGGGACGACAAATCAACACAGAACATGGGATTACAAACCATGTTAGTTATGAAAGGTGTAATGCATAGTGGACGGAAAAGGGGCAATAAGAGGTAAGAAATATATTTATTAAACGTGTAAAGTATGCTTACAATACGAACAAAGTACCACAGTTCGACGTCAGAAATGCAACGACAAGGGATTGTCACAGGAATTGTTCGAAGTTGCGGTTGAGTAGGTAGAACAACCGACATCGATGAACGAAAGATTATCGGATGCGTCCTAATAAATCCGATTGCATTTCTGACGTCAAGCTTTGATGCTTTATTAGTGTTGTAAACTTGCTTTACAATGTATTTCTTACCATTTATTGTCCTTTTTCATTCTACTATACATCAAATTACTCCCACTGAATATGGTTTGTGACTCCATGTTATATGGAGTCGCAATTGAAGGTCGAATTCAGCAACACCCTGCACATCAAATTCAATATAAGGGTTTACAAGGCCTCAAGAAGTCTTAAGATACCATTGCAAAAAATGTCAAAACATTTTTTGCTTAAGGCAACACGGTACCCTTTTTCAAAAATTTTTTTTGGAGACAGTTACAGTAAAAATAATTGATGTTTTATATTTAGATTATATTATTAAGCTGATTCTGTAAGCAAAAAGTCAGTTTGACTAGCAATTATTTTACAATTTTAAAAAATTAGGAATTTTTGAAGTTTTTTCAAACTCTTATAAAATACTCAATTTTTAAAATTTTTTAGAATTTTTAAGTTATTTATGATTCTTATATTATTACAAACAATATTTAGTATGGATTTGAAAATCTATTCCCTTGTTGATTTTTAAGAATTATTTTTCTAGAAAAACCTGGAAAAAACACGAAAATTTTTAAAATATCAACTTTAGCATTTTTTAGAAAAATAACTAGTTCTCAGCCCTAAATCGATACTAACTTTTATAGAACATACATTTGGGAGTATATACAAAAAATTTCAACGCTCTATCTTGAACAGGAAAAAAGCCTTGGGGATTAGAAAACACTTATACCTTCAAAATTAAAAGTCTGAGAATAACGCATTTAAAGTTTGTAAAGTCATAAAACAAAAACTTATAATGCCCGTAAAGCTCTAATTTTTTAATATGTTATTTTCCAATGTATGTTCTACATTAAAACACTATTTTTATTAAATATGACTGAAAATTACATTTTTAATTCAAAATATATTTTTGCATAATATTGATAGCATTTGTAAAGACGTCAGTTTATTCAGCTTTATCTTAACCTAATATTTCACAAAAGTTTTGAAACACGAAGCATTTATGTACAAAATAATAATGATGCTAACTTAAGCTAAAAATAGTCAGGTTTGCTCATAAAATTTAATTTTTTTCAGTTTTAAATTGGGGCAGTTTAGGAAGTTTTAGTTCTTCTCGTACGACTTTAAAATACCAAAATATAGTACTACAATATGTTTAGTGTAATGTAGTTTGGTACATCAAGGAAATATTTAATTATATCTGCAGCATTTGAATTCAGAATACTTGTATTCGGAAGTATAATTGCAGAATCAGCTGAGGACTGATTTTTAGATACATCATTTTCAGTAGTATTCCATCTCTTCTAAATATTGTTTCTCACAGAAACCCAGAACGCATTTGCCATGGCATTTTCTCTGCAGGAAAAAATTAATGATAAAACTTTTAAGTTATATAAACTATTTTTAAAGCAAAAATTGGCCATGAAATTAATCTTTATTAATTAATTATGAGAGCTCAGAAAACTCAAAACATAATCAAGCAGAAATGATTTTAGTAATGAAAATTGGAATTAATAACCATTTCAAACTAAAAGCTCAAAAATATTTATAATGAATTCAACTTAAGTGTGAAAAAATGCTTTAAAAGGAAACCAAAACCAAAACCATAGCTCATAAAACTTCAAATACCTTAAAAACTAATTTGCTAACAGATCTGAAATTTCTTGTCAAGCATCTCAATGATATGAGCCACCAAAACATGAAAAAAAAAATTTCGGTAACAATGAAATTTTTTGGGTACTGTGTAGCCTTAAGAAAAGGCGCGAGTATCAAATTTAACTTTAATATAACAATGCCTCATGATGTTTTATTTTAGTCACATTGAATATAACATTAATTACTTTTTACTTTCTTAAGTAAATATTTCAAAACAAAATTTAGGTGAGGTTGCTCATCTTTAAACTTCATAGAATTCTCAACAATAAAAAAAAGGTATGTGTTTAAAATCTTGACTCTATTCAACGTTTTTGTATTTAGTTTTCCTCTACTTTCATGATTGAAAAGAAAGTATTAACTTAACAGCAAAATTCCCTTTATCATTTCAGAAAAGAGGATATCTACTTGTCTGTTTTATTATTTCATGGACTAGATGCTTTTTGTTCACTTTATTAAAGAATAAAATTAGTTTTTCCTTTCTCATGACATTATCAGTGTCAAAGGTCTTTTTAGGTAAAAAAAAATCTTAACACAAAACAATTCCTGCGAAAACAATCATTCTGTGACAAAAAATAACGTGTCTTCTGTTTTTCCGTCTTTTTAATTACTTTTAAGTACTTAAATTAAAGATAATTTGAAAAGAAAAATAATTGTTGGAAGAGAGGAAACGAAATTAGATAAGATTAAAAAAAGTAGGCTGGTTTTCAGTAAGAGAGTCTTAAATACTGAACACTTCTTCATTTTCAAAGGTAATTAATAGCATCTACCAGAAGAGGAGTTGAACCGTCACAAAATATATCTCAAGAAAAATTATAATGGTCTGCTAAGCGAAAAATTATACTTTTTACAACTTGCTAACTAGATACTAAGACCGTAATTTAGGAAATACAATGGATTATCAAGCAATAAATGGGCCGCATCGTACTATTTAAGAAGGTCGCAACCCATATGGATACTTTTTAATCTAAATTTATGTTATTCACAGGACTCCAAAAGTTAAGGTATCCAACTACGTTTGGAACCGTGATCTTAAAAAAGCGCATAAATGGATATTTTTCATGATATTTAGTGTCACTTGGATTAGAACACATGTATAAAATAGTTTTAAGGACATTATGACGAAAAAAAGTATTTAAATACAACATTTTGGCAAAAAATTAACTTAGAATAGCCTTTTTTCAAAACGTTCTCCTTTTATAAAAAATGCTTTTATAATAATAATATTTTGCTTATAAAAAAAAGTAAAGACGTCTCCCTCTTCTCTCTCTCTCTCCAGAGAGTCTGAACCAGGATTTTTGAAAAAAAATCACATTATTTTCAGAGTTACCACCCATTGAAATAATTATCGGTGCTTCTTTTTTTAAATTTTGCCCCTATGTTGTAGTAAAATATAGATAAATCCACGTCTAAGCTATATATTTAAAAAATTCTATTTCAGCCACTGTACAGAGGTTTGAGAGATATACAGACAAAATATTATTGTTATAGAAGTATTTTTCATAAAAGTATAATGTTTTGTAAATTGGTCATTCTATGTTCATTTTTTGTCAAAATATTGTACTTAAATAATTTGTTATTGTAACACTATTCTTAAAACAATTTTATATACATTTTCTAATCTAAGTGACACTAAATATCATAAATATTATCCATTTATAAGCTTTTCAAAATCACGGTTCCGAACGTAGTCGGATACCTTAAGGCGCAAGTAGTGTTTTGACACTCACAACTAAAAAGTATGAAAATAAAGAAGAAAAAATGGGCTTTACATAATAGAATGTAAGAGTCTAATGTGCTTTAAATCTGATGTGACTCAAAGTCGTTACGATGGTGTGGAAGTTTGCAGAAGGAGGTGCCAGCTTGGTTTCATCCTCCTCACTTGATCATGCTTCAAAATTACGAGGTCCGCCATTAGTAGCTCTCGCACTGCTTAAGAATACGAACTTCTTTACTTAAAAGTCAAATTCCTAACATACATGAGATTTCCTATTAATATTTAAAATATATTTAGAGAAACATTATTTTTAAAAAAATTTATAATAGGTATTTGGTTTGATATCTTAATTACGATTTGGTTCATATATTGTTATTGCATTCCTTTTCTTTTAAAGGATATAATTAGTTGAATTTTTCTTTCATTAATCACATTTTACCTGATAATAGTTTTTTCCATTACTAAAAATGGTTTTAATATTGATTTCCTGAAATTGCTTTATCTCCCGAAATGGAGCGTACTTTAAATATTTTATCTATATATATGTAAATTGATGTTTGTATATGTGACCACGCATCACTCCAAAGACGTTCTACCGATCACTTTAAAAATTGGCATGCATATGTATTTTTTGTGGAGAAGGTTTCTGTGCTATCCTCTTTGTTGCAGTTCTTCATCAGGTGACGCTACAGCTTCTCAACTTCTGCACCTTTCAATCAATCACCAAGTTGCCAACATGGTCACCAAAAATGATGCCAACTTGGCTCGATCGCCAACATTTCGCAATGTTCCCATTGAATCGCCATTATAATGTAAGTAACGGCGTTGGTTGCGAATATTATAATTTTAACATAAAATAAATGCAACAGAAAGTAATATTAACGAATTACACATTCAGATATAAATTATTTACGCTATTTTAAGCGTTTAGTACACAAAATTTGTAACAATGTGTTACTTTTTCTGAGCAGAAATCAGCTCAGGAAGGTGTCTTCCAAAAACCGACCCACGAAAAAAGATACGAGGCATTATAAATTTTTTAAAAAAAACCTTTTTATCAGCTATTAAGGTATCCGATTACCCTAAAACCATGATTTTTTTCAAAAATTGGCAAATTTTTTTATGACTTTATTTTATAGACCATTTTATTAACTTAATAACAATACCAAGAGTACTTTATTTTCCCTCCACTAGAACAAAAACTACAAGCATTTTAGTAAAAGCAAATGCCATAACTTTACACAAGATGTCAAACTTTAAAATGCGTTTTACTCGAAATGTGTTTTTTTTCGAAAAACTCAAATGGGGACCGCGATTGCTCAAAAAGTTTTGAAAATAATTAGCTGAAATTTTTTGCTTATGTTCTGCATAACAGTAGAAGTGTTTTGATCTTCAGATTTATCAATCACTGTTTTATTTCAAAATTTGCAGTTCTTTATGTGAATATAGTCAATGTTTTTTTAAGCAATTTCGTATAATGACTTAGATAAAATGCTCTAGTTTTTGTAAAAATTAAAATATCTCTTATTGTGAAGGTCACTTCAAACAGGAATAACAAAGTAACACATCAAAATTGAAAAATTGAGAATTTGTTCATAAAATCTTTGTACAGAGCGGGCCCCGTTTATGTAATTTTTCGTACATTTTTACTAGTTTTTTCCCATTTTAATAATAATAATATTTTTTTCTTTTACCAATTTTAGGATTTTTTCCTTAAAATATACTAAATAAATATAAAAATCACAAAAAGATCTCCATATCTCCTTTTTTTCAAAAAAAAGTTGTCGCAAGCAGTCGGATACCTTAAATCTACACAGGCTTAAAATTTAACAAATATAAATTTTGTTCATCTGAGTTATGCAAAAAGCTCTTTTTTTTTTTGTTTGATTTGCATTTCAAGTAAAATTAACTCATTAAAAACTTCTTTATCCTTCAATCTGTATTGTTAAATTTTTCAATTCCCCCGTGCGAATAACGGGTATACTAGCTAGTTATAAATAATTTTGAAAAGTAAATTTGTGCCTTAAGGATTTAATATTTCTTTAAAAAAATTAAGTTGTTTTAAAAATTAGTTTAGTTGTAGAAGGAAAAGGTACATTTTCGGAATCTCACAATAAATACAATTCTCGTGTCTAATTCTTTCATATGCGTTTTTGTGAGTGCCCCAATTTATATCTTTAAATATTATTTTCCGCATCAGTTTTCTAAATCTCGGGAAATTTTCTCGATAAAATCTCGAGCTATTTACTGATTACAATTCTGAAAAATTTCCGCATTTCAAGAAAATAAAAATTTTAGTAAAATACAGTTATTAATTTTCGGTCGGAAGAGCGAATCATTCCTTTTTCAATGCGTCTTCTTTTAATTGTGCAGTGCTCTGATTGTCACAAACCATCTATTTTTTAATCAGAACTCGAAATCACTTAACCGTTGCCTCATTTTTACATCCTTTGTCGAGATATTATGATACATGTTCGTGTAATCATTACTTGGCTTAGTAATCATCTAAAAGTTGAGTGAGAAACACCTAAAATAAATTGTAGTTTAAAAAGAACTAAATAACACGCTTTTATAGTGAATCGAACTAAAGAGTAAAAAAAATCATTCTTAATATAAGAATAAAATGATTAACGAGAAAATTAATGTCATTGGGGTAAAATAGGGGAGTGCTTTGTATTACATTTTTACACTAACTCAGCATTTCGGAATAGAACTAGTAAGAAATTATAACAATTAATATAGAGCATCCCAAGCTTTTACCTCAATGACATTAATATTCTCGTTAATCATTTTATTATTATATTAAGAACTTTTTTTTAACTTTTTAGTTCGATTCACTATAAAAGCGTGTATTTTAGCTTTTTTTAAACTATAATTTATTTTTCATTTTTTAGTTCGATCTACAATAAAAGCCTGTTTTCTTAGTTTTTAAAACTATCATTTATTCTTTGTCGAATTTATCCTTGAGTTTAATATTTGGAGCCGGAATTCTGCTGTAATTAGACTTGCTGTTCAATGGATATTAATTAATGGGTCTGAAGGGTACTTATTCTCTCCGTTTTTGCGGCCTTGGATGAGTCCCATATCGTTGTATTTCAAAGATTCCGTCTCTATAGATACAGGTCTAACAATAAAAGTGTGTTAAGAAGAAATATTAAATGACAATCGTATTATCACCTTTTAAACGTATCGCTATAATGTTAGTTTGTATCATCCCTTCTAAACGTATTGCTTTAGAAAAATAAAAAAAATTTTTAGCAGTTAGAACATAATTTTTTTTACATGCATGAGTCTTTTTTTTTATTTCCATTTTCAGAAAAACTAGACTATATTATGGTTAACTCACCCACCCTCTCCTTTCTCACATAAAGAACACTTTTTTTGTTTATTTTATTTGTATTAATAACAAGTGTTTTCGCTTTTAGGGTTGCACCTTTTTAAGAGGTAGGGTCTTCTAGTCGCCATATCTGAAATTAGTCGTCAAATTTGGAAATAGAGTATGGAATTAGTCACCAAATCTGAAAATGGTATATGCAATTAGTCGCCAAATCTGGAAATGATATAATGTATTAGTCGCCATATCTTCAAATCCTTATTTTTTGAGGATCCTGACCAGGACAATGGAACAAAATTACCATATTATTGTATTTTCTTCAGTCCTTGACAAGTGTGCAAAATTTCGAATTAATTTGACCTTTTAAAGTGGGTAAAAATCGAGTCCAAAGATTCCATTACATACAAGTGAAACTTATAAAAGCGTGTTAAGCGTGCCATATTTTCTTTCGTTTAAATGAAAAATAAAATAAACTTTTATACTACTTTATAGAAATTTTATCATGCTCCTTATAGAAATTGAAAAAAAGGATACCTTAAAGAAATACCTTGTTTCTAATCTAACAAAATGTACACTCATTACCATAAAAATTTGCGCACCAAGAAATAATGGTGGGATCGTAACGAAACTTGGCACGAGCGTACATGTCGAGTAGATATGCAAATGCTTAGAATGCAGCGTGATTGCGTAATGCCACTAGAGAGCGTAGAGCTTCGTTCTCCTTGGATTATAAAACAGGTAACCAGAACTTGTTCTAGTTAAGGTTTGCAGCCCCGGGATCCCGATGTTTTTTTTTAATCCCGAAATTTAATTTTTGTCTAAATTATAGTTTAAATTTTTTTTCTCATCAAAATTTTTTAAGAATTTAATTCTTAGAAAATTTATGTTTTGTTTATGAAATATGTACGTAGAATTTTTTTGTGCAATAAGTAAAAATATATATATGGCTCTCATTTCTCATACGGGAGAGCGTCTCACAGATCTATAAGTGGCTCTCTGTAATACTCACAATAACATAAACAACATCTCAGGAATAGATTTTGTCACAGTTCCTTCTTCAATTAAATATAGTTGATTAATAGCGGACCTGCTGGAAAGACTTGAGACACTTCCAATTCCATTGCATTACTAACAGCTCAGGCAACTGGATCTTCTATATATATTTCAAATAAGGTAACACTTGAAATTGATTCACAAACTGATTCAATAGCTGGATCAATTTATACACAAAAATCATTAAGTGTAGTAGAAGAACTAGATAAAGTTATCAAAGCGATGTATGCACCAATGCAGTCTATTAGATTTGAGACAATATCATCATAAATTCAATTCATTCAACTGTGCCTTTTTTGAAAATGGAGGAAGACGTGGTGACTACCTGAAAAGAACATACTCCTATTTAATGACGATAACATCTACTAGTATATAGAATCCGAACGAGCATTTTCTTCGACAGAACAATTTGTAATAAAAATAAGCCGTTTATATATATAAACGATGAAATGCTGGACGATCTGTGTTTCTAAAAGCTTATTTACAGAAACACAAGAAATGAAGAAATGTTTTTTTTTTAATTTCATTATGTACTATTTTTATCTGTTTTTTTTTTTGTGAATTAATTTTTGTTTTCATTTGTTTCAATAAAATTAACATTAAACCAATTTTTAATTATATTTTCGGTTTTATTAAGCAATTTAAACTATGCTAATGTAAGCATTTTTAATAAATAGTCCAATCCTAATCCTGGGATTTGGATAATGTAATTCTGAAATCCCGGGATTGAAAATATAACACGGGATTATAGGACGGGGACCCTAGTTTGGGTGTACTTAATCTTTTGCAAAGGAAACCCTGAGGTAGACATGCCGTTACGCCTTCATCGAAGACATTATGAGCAGCTATCAGAGTTCGAAAGAGGAAGAATCATCGAGGTGATGGAAGCTGAGTGGTCAATTCGACGAGTAGTTCGTCAAGTAGGTCGATCTGATTTGGCTGTGAGGAGGTGCTGGGATCAGTGGACTTAAAAAGACGTCATTTATACGGAGACCAGGCCCAGGACGCCCTCGATAGACTAGTCGTCGAGAAGACCGCCACATCATACGACATTCCCGCGTAGAGCCAACTGCCTCGTTGGCCACTGTCCAGACAAAGGCAGAACCTTCACTACGGGTCCCTGTGTTTTCCCGAACCCTCACAAGGCGCTTGGCAGAAAGACATCTGGTATCGCGGCGCCCATTACGTGTGCTGCGCCAATGACACCCACCTACCGACGCCTCCATTTGGAGTGGTGCCGCACTCGACGTGATTGAACTGCAACGGAATGGAACCAGGTCGTCTTCAGCGACGAATCTAGATTCAATTTGAGCAGAGATGACAATTGTGTGAGTACGTGGAGGCCCCGTTGTGAACGACTCAATCTTGCCTTCGCTTTACAGCGACACAGCGCTCCCACAGCTGGTGCGATGGTATGGGGTACCATTGCTCACGATACATAGTCACCCCTAATATTGATTCATGGCACAATGACAGCTCAGCGGTACGTGCCTGATATCCTTCAGCCACATATGTTGCCACTCATTGCAGGGCTCCCAGAAGCCATTTTTCAACAAGACAATGCTCGTTCACATACAACAAGGATGTCACAAGACTGCCTCTGCCACATTTCCACCCTTCCATAGCCTGCTCGATCCTCAGATTTGTCTCCAACCGAGCATATCTGGGATCATTTTGGATGGCAAGTTGAACAGCCAGCGAGTTTGGTCGAACTAGAGGTGCGTTTATAGCAACTGTAGACCGTGAGATGTCTCAAAACATCAGGCGGAACTTGTACGTCTCAATGCCAGCTGGTATTGCATCGTGCATTCGCGTTAGAGTGGTCCAACAGAGTAGTAAAACTTCCATTCATCTGTATTTTTTTCTCTACAATAAATGATCCTTTTCTTTTGATTTTCGAATAATATCAAAGTAGTGCATATACATATGTAAAACTTCGTTTCATTTTGTCGACTTTTTCTTGGTGCGTAAATTTTTTGGCAATGAGTGTATATATCTTAGTAATACTAATTACATAATTTTAATTATTAGTGAGATTAAAAATAAATGTATGATCAATTCTTACTGGAACTTTTATCATAAATTGTAAAGTGAAGTTATTTCGTACAGTTAAGCTGTGTATTAAACATTCATTGATATTAATTACAATACGGAATTTCAAGAATCATTGTTCTTTTCATACAGCTTCTGTGATTAATAGTAACCAAAATTTATTCCACGGGCGCCTCTTATTCACATAATCACTCAAATGATCAAAAAGATTTCCAAATGATTGATATAATATTTCGAAAATATGTATAAATTAATTACATATTAAGTTCAAATAGCGTTGTGTGTGATGACAGATGCAATTCTTTTCACCATCTGAAAAATAAAGAATACATATCTAGAATAATTACAAAAGATTCCAACTTAAGCCACATAACTTTAACAACAAATGATTATATATCAGCAATAAATGACGTAATCAGAATAATATAAAAGATATGAGAGATAATAATATAAAAGCGATTTTTCCACCTAAACAATGTCTATAACTTCTGTATAATATTTAAATGCTCAATTAAAAATTAGTTCAAAATAAAGCAAAAGGAATTTAATTAAAGCTAAATATTTTAGAATCCGAAACAACTTTGTTGCATATTTAAGAGTTTTTCTTCAATAGTTGTAGCTTAATTAGTTCAAATATTTACTTCTAATAAAAAAATAATAATAATAAAACGTGTTTTTTTTTCATTTGGGAAAAAAAGGTTCTCAAATTATTGAAAAATGTATTTTCGAAACTTCTTTTCAAGCAAATAATTTCATAACATTTATTGTTCGTCTTTTCTTTCCTTTTCTATTTACATTCGAAATTCATGAAAATCTCTATAAACGTAATCAATACCGATGTATCCTATTTTCAAAAAAGTTTATTTTTGAACATTTTGCAGTATTTCACTGCATAACATTCTGATTAACAATCTACACGTGTCCCGAAAAATAAGACTCAGTGATAATCACTTGATAAATGGGAAAAAATCAAAATACACTTTTTTTTGTTCTTAGTAATTCCAAAAAGTACTCAAGTGAACATATTTCTCACCAAAAAGAATTCCAAAATTAGCAAAATCAGCGATTACACTTGCATTTAATACAAAATCATTATCCGCACAAATTATCTTTCATCACTTTAATCCGACTAATGTTACCTCCACATTCGAACAAGTCACGACATATTTTTCCGAGAGTGAGAAAGAATTTAAAGATGCGTGAAAAAAGAAGAGAAACAAATTTTTTGCAATTTGAAGGCGCCCTCTGGTGGGGATTACCATTCGTAATGGCTCGAATGCTGCGATTTCATCCACGGCTGCGTGTTCACTCGCTATTGTGTATGGAAAGAGTTAAGCTTTGGAATTACTTTTCATTCATTTGGATACAAAATTGTTGTTTTTATTCTGGAGTTACGTAATCAAATAATGTGCGAGAGCGGGTAAGTTTTAAAATTATTTCAGTGCCTTAGTAGATAGAATAATGTAAATAAATAAATCGTTTGCAATTTATTTTAGTAAGAAAATAAATGCAAAACGCTGTTTAAAATAGTTTCAAAAAGTTTTTTTAATAAGATTTCAAAATGTTTTAAGTGAAATGAGATGACTAAACAATCTTATTTTTTTCGAGAGATTATTTTCTACGCTATACTATTGTTTTTAATATAATTTTGTTTCATAGTATCTACTATTTTTCTTTCATTTCTGCATGTAATTTAAATTCAAAAGAAAATGTGTTCAAATGTTGGAAAAAATCTGTTCGAATTCTAAAAATTCAGTTTAATTTTATCGGATCGTACTTAAGCAAAGAATTATTTATGTTTTGTATTCCTGACAATTCATAACATTTAGAATTTTCATGAAAGCAAAAAGGAAACTAATAATAAAAGAAAAAAATATGGTACATTTTATAAAGATCAATAATTTTGACTGAAAATAAATTCTTAAAGATTAATTTTTCCCTTTGAAAAAGTAGTTTTTTTCATATTTTCTTGTTCATAATTTTAAAATATCAAAAAATTCAGAATTTTTTTAACTCAAATTAATTCAAAAACTAGTGTCGATGACACTGGTTAAATATTTACCGCTCTTTTAGCTATCGATTCACTTTGAATAAGACAAAAGAAAGAAGGTTTTGATCTTTATTGTTACAAAGTGAGAAGTGATATAATTCAATAAAAAATTTGAATGCGAATTAATAGATTTTGCATCTTCTTTTATAACTTTATACTGAATATTATCTTGTTCCATTTCGCCGTTTGCAGTTTGATCTCTTTATTGCTTCAAAACTGATTCATTTTACAATCATGTCAATGAAGCTAGTATCGAACATCTCATTTACCCCCTTCCTTCGCTCTTCCTGGGGAACCTGACGCGATAATGCTGCTTAATCGTCGAAGTGTGTCGTTGGCTCGAATCTCGATTCCATCGAAGACAGATGAACGAAATAGCGTGCGTTATTGTAAATTAAATTTAATTACGTATGTTACATGGGTTTTTATTTTGCGAAGCGCATTATAAAAGATTAAAAGATGAGAACCAGCTCATGCATTTTTTTTATTTGATCTGGTTTTTAACAAGCGTTGATCTGAAACTTTACAAAGGTTATTGGATACATTGTTATCAACGACGACTGCAACGATGCGGACGACTTATAAGTGATGCTTCACTCTCCTAACTTCCACATCTCTTTATAGGCGAGAATTTTTATTTAACTTGCTCAATACCATGGTATTTTTTCAAGAAGGATTCGAAATATGCTGTTAATGGAAAAGTCACGTGTCATCTTCATTAATCAAACATCTATTGAACAAAAAAAACATTATTTATTTCGTTCTGAGTTAACATACTTTTTAAAAAAAGGAAAAAGAATTGAATTTCTTCAATTTTTTGAGCTTATCGATTAATCAAGAGGCGAAAATTTGTTCAGTTCCTTTCTTTTTTATTTATTTATTGTTTTTTACAGACTTGGGATGGGGAAACCAAATTATTTCAGTGCTTAATAAACAACACTGAAATAGCAAGAATTTACATAATATGGATATTAATTTTTTAAAAAGACATATTTTTATTTATTTGAAAAGAGAATTGTAAATCATTATATCTCTTTCATTTATTTAATTATTCAATTGTCTCATTTCTTCAAACGATATCTCCGAAAAGTTTCGCACTAATTTATGCGTCGCAAAATATTGCACTTTTATGAGAGAAAGAAAAATATAACATTAATCTGTTTATAAAACGTAAATTTCGGTCTTAATTAAAAGATCAATTGCTTAGGTAATGGAGTGAAAAGGTCTTTGTGTTAATTCTGCTTCTGGCAAGTTTCAAGTTCAGAATTCGATTCTGTCAAATATTATCGCATGAATTAACAGGATTTTATAACCTTAAATCTAATTATTTCTTTAGTTCGTGTAAACCTACCCTTTGAATATTGAAGAATGAAATTCTTGCTTTGGTGTCAGCGTCATCACAATTATGGCTCAAAATGAAGAAGCGCTTCAGAATGGCATTAACAAGATATATCACTCATTAACAAAGCATCAATGGCTACAGTTTAATAACAATAATAGTAATAGTAATAGTGATTTGTTTCTCCAGATATTATTCGATTTCTTTTCTTCTTAGTAAATAAGACACGATATTGAGTTGCAACCCACAGTCCTCTTGTTGGTGTAGAAGTTAGGAGAATGGCTACTACTCATGTATCGTCATCATTTAACCTTGGTTCAAAATTACGAAATCCATCACCAATAGCTTTATTGTAGCTTCAGAACGCGACGATAAGCAACTAATTAGGCTGTAAAAGAAGTGGCCCACAGGGGTTCCAGAGGGCTGGACCAGTGGCGTAACGAAGAATATTAGGGCCTCCCTGCAAAGTTAGGTTTAGGGCCCCCTAGAATACTGAGTCTTCCCGCACTACGGGGGTTGCGGACGGTGTACGTTACAGAGCTCATCTGGATCCTCTGTATATAGAATGTAAAATGATTATTTTATTAATTAATGCTTTATGATAATTTATTTTAATAATTAATACTAATTATTTATTCAAAAATTTACTTTTTACTGTTTTTTATTTCTAATAATCGATAAAATGAAAAGAATATGTTTGGTGACGCATTGGGGTATGATATAAGAATGGATTACTTTTGACCTTAGATCCCCTCCCCCGTCTTGTCAAAGTCTTGTGTGCGCCAATGCGTAAAAGGAAATGTAATCTAAAATTGCAAATTAAGTGTCATCAGTAATATTGATTCTCATAACATTTTCATTCTCAGAATTTAATCATCTGTTAAAGTTTTACTTTATTTCTTCAAAAAGGAGGTAATTCTGTTTTACATTTTTTGATACAATATTTATGAAGATTATGAACGTATCATTTTCAATAATGGATCAATGGTCTTTTCTAAAGAAAACATTACAAAAAAGAAATAATTTTTTTCTTCAAAAAACACGTTTTAAATCATATACTTTAGAGAAGGAAAATAATTTGTCAAAATAAATTTTACATTTAAATGGGACATTAAAAAATGATTTCTTACTCGAAGCAATTTGTATCGAAAATTTTAAAAATTTTAAATACATATGGCTGTTTAAAAATAGTTTTAAATTTTAAATATTCGAATGTCCTAATCTCCAAATCATTCAGGCTACAAGAATGCGGATGGTTTTGTTTTCGTACAAGTTTAAAAGTTGTAGAGAATTTTGTGTTGTTTTTCTTTTTACAAACTGGGATGCATTCATGCAAGTAATTTCTTTCCTTTTTTCGAACTTTATTGAATTTGTGTAGTTTTGAAATTAAATACTTCTCCATCTTTTCTTTTCCCCTTTTAATCCGAAGAATTAGGGAAGTTTTGGAATGTGATTAGAGCTAAACAAAAAATTCGAATTCTTAGGAACATGTGTTTTAATTCTTTTTTAAAAGATTATCATCTTAGGTCATTGGAACAAAGCTTTGTAAAAATTGATTTATTTTTCTTGAAAATCTGTTTGTTAACTAAAAGTTCTAGTTTTGACAAAGACAGAGTCAGTTACGATATGGAAACTCTTTAGCCTCGTATAAGTATTCATTATTATTCTTTTTTAATAACATGCAGCTTCACTCTTTCAAGATAAATTACAAATTTTTCATTTGATGTTAGTAATTTTGAGTTCTTAATTCGAATTTGTAACCAAAATATTTTTTCTACACACACACATATACATATAAAGCTTTTTGTGATGCTCTGATAAATTAACTACGCGCTATCGCAACAGTGCCAACGTTCAAGATAACTCGCCATATTAGCAAACCCGATTTCGCATATTTGTACTCGCTGATTTGACAACCATGTACTTTGTTTCATGTAATGTCTCCAATACGGTTGCGATAGTACATTATTGCAAACTCTTGCTTCAAAATATCGCAAGGATTACCTGGACTAGAATCGTTGTCTCAAACGAAAATTTCCTAAAAATCTCAAAGAAACTAAATACTTAGCTTTCCAAGAAGCTCCAAGAGCTACAGGTTTATTAAAATCTGAGAACTTTTTATCAATAAAGTGTCGAATGATGCAGCTTCAGTGATGAATGTAACTAAAGAGGAGCGCCGAGAACGAATTTTGAGAAAAAGACGAAACAAATAAAACTACATAATACTCTTAAATTACAGTTTTTTAATTTGAGCAAAGAGTATGAACACAGTCGTATAATTTGTACAAGGGAAGCTGGTCCACCGTTAGGCGGACAGGGGATAATCCCCCCTAGCAAACATTAAAAAATATTTTAGTTTAAATAAGTATTATGGACTTTTTTTTGGAAAAGAAAACAAAACTAAAAGGGGTTTTAAGTAGGATAAATAGTTAAACATAAAATGTTTGGTTAGATAAAAAAGCATTTTAGTATTATTTTCAAATACCAATGAAATGAAATTCAAAAAAAAGAAAGAAAAATATGTGATATGTGTTTTATAAATTAAAATATATTTACTAACTGTAATTGAAATAGGAATATTTTTTTTGATAATGAAAACTAACAGATTTGCGAAAGATTCCTCTTTTTAATTTTTAGACTGATTGTTATGAATCTTACTCTTGGCTAACACAACCTCTTTTTTATAATAGTTACTATTAATCTATGTTTAAAAATTTACAGTCTTTTTTTTAAAAAATCAAAATCAGGGTTGAATGGTTTTATTTAAATTAAAACAACGATTGTTTTTTAATTTTAAATTTAAAGTTTATATTAAGAATCGCGTGCATAAAAATGTTATAGATTTAAATTGCATAACATTCTTTTTTTGTTCTAATTCCGCAAGAAGAATGATTACGACGACATCAGTTTCCGAAATCCATGACGCAACGCACAACGAATAACAAACACCGAAAAAAAGTATTTTAGCCTTAAAAAAGACCCACGTCTCTCTTTACTCATCCGTTTTTACTCACGAAAAAAATATTCGACACAACCGCAATCTTTCCATCTCTATTATAATGCATTCTTATGACTTCCAAAACATCAGGAACTACCTTTTTTTAAATCTCACACACAGCTTACTTTTCTTCCGCTCAACAAAGCGAATGATGAGGTAAGGGAAAAATGGTTGAAGAGTCTTACGCTGAATCGTTTGCTTTTTTCAATAGAAAGTGAACTCGTTAAGATGTCCTTCTTTTTATTGTTATTATCACCTGTGGCTCATTGAAAACCGTTATTTCAAGGTCTTGGCTATTTCCACATTGCTTGAGGATTCGGTAAGAATATTGAATGACTAATTGCTGTAGCTCTAATGACTCGTTCAGCTAGAATGATGTTCTTTTATTTTTTGTTCTTATCGCGTGTATTTCCTTTGAAATGTAGAAGATAATTAATTTAACTACTATTATATTCTGTTCTGAATGTTGGAAACGACCTTGTTATAATTTCTAATAGTTATTTAAAAATTCTTATGTGATATTCTCTAGTTATTCTCTTTCTGGAACGACTATTTAGGGAATATTTCATGCATGGTTGATGAATATTTTGTTAATTATATAGTAAAATAAGTCTGATTACTGCAAATTAAGTTTTATTAATAGGCGAATAAATAGATAACATAGCATTATGCTATGATGATTCGCATTGCTTCATTTTCAGTGATTTGATGCATACAGTGGAACATAGAACAGCACGCGGTTTGCTAAAAACGTTTAAATTAACACCGAAATTGATTAAATTACAGTGTACTTGCTTTTTAACTAAAAGTTTCAAGGATAAATCCAGTGTTTGATAAAGTATAATTTTTTGTTCATAAGTGTATCATGTATATATGTGTAAATCAAGTGCTTCAGAAAATTCATAGGGAAATTCATTTCAAAAATTTGATATTATACTGTCGCATATTTAAATAATCATGTAACCGACTTTTGATACAGGAGAAATTAATCTTTAAAGAAAAAATTGTTACTTTTGTATGACAATTTTTTGCACAAAGTAACTAGTATTTCTAAAAATTAAGCAGTACTAAAGTATTACCGCAACACAATCGCCAACTTTATAAATAACTCCACAAGTTGCCAACCTCGATTTCCTATGTGTCGTACGCTCTGAATTGGCATCCATGTGCTTTGTTTTATATAATGTCACCAATAGGTTGCAATAATACATAAGTACCAATTAAGCTTACTTGAATACTTTGATAAAAAGGAATGCTTTTTTACATCAAATGGATGATGGTCGTTTCTAAATATAGCTGTATTATTTTCTAACTTTTTGGATTAAAAGAGTGAAATAATATTGCACTTTTAACAATATTTCATAACCAAGATTTTGTTGACACATTATGTTTTGAATTATGTAATGCAAACATTGTATGAATGGATCAGGACAGTGTACAAATGCTCCAAAGCTTTTTATTATGGAATATGGAAACTAAAATGAGAGAGATATATATCACATAGCTTCTTGATCATTTTTTATCACTGTGTTAGTCTATCGATTTTTTGCTGATGTGTGTTCTAACCGCATTTCATTTAACTTAATTCAGTGGCACGACAGTTCATGATGACCAAGGCCTACTGTGCCCAACTCAGTATACGCGACCATGAGCCCTGAGGTGCATGAGCAGATGTTCCGGTCAGGTGGTCATTATATTTATATTTTATCAGGTAATTTATATTTTGGATAAATTTTACTTTTAATTTCTTGCAATTTTTATTGCTTTATTTTGTAAATTGCTTTATTATCTTCTTTTTTATTTTAATTAATTTGTTTGTTTTAATAATTTTTTTCCGATCATCAACTTTTTTTCATGCTTCAAATGAAAATTGTTTCCATAAATGGAGGTTAAAATGAAAGTGGTTTGCAGACTTTAATTGCTCATTTCGTGCACAAGTCTTTACTCGCCCCTACTGTTTTCAAAAGCTTTCAAGAATAAGAACAGTTGATCATAAATATTGTCCTTATGAGTATGAGAAAATTATTCTTACAATATATACTTTTAAAAAGTCACATGATAAGTTGACATATTTCTTGCTTCTTTTGAAAAAAAAATAGAATTTAAATTTATAGGCGAATTTATTTACTTTTATATAAATTAAGGTTATATTTACAATATTTTATGCTATTATTTTTCTTTAGGTAGAGTAAAATAGAAGATATTTTAAAGAAATTTACATAATTTCGTATATTTGTCTTTTTCATTCATTTTTATTTTATTCTAACTAGGCGGAGCAACCGACCCTTATTGTACAAATTATACACAACTGTTCATATTTATTGTTCAAATTGTAAAACAGTAATTTACATGTATTATGTAGTCCTATTAATTAAGCTATGATGCCACATAAGAAAAGCATCCTTGTCTCAAATGATTAACAGGTACACAAAAAAAAATGTTTCTATCTGTTTGGCATCATCTTTGGTGATATGGCAAACTTTCTGGGTGCATATGTGCTGTTCTGATCCATTCCTAACATAGTGCGCATTGTTTTTAAGTTTTCATGTTATCAACTTGACTAAATAAATTTATATTCTTATCAAATATAATTTATATTCTTATTAAATATATATTCTTTTCATCCCAGGTTGCTCAAATTTACATCGAATTTCTGGAACTAGATAAATCTCTAGTTTTTTATTTCGTACAAAAGATCTACACAACTAGAAAGAAATTTCAAATAATTATGTATGTATTATGCTTCAAATATTTTTTATTCTAATTAAAGTTTGACTTTGAAGCTCAATAATTCAGTTTTTTTATTATTATAATTAATATGAAGTCTAAACTTAACCTTTGACCCGCACGCGCTCTCTCATATTTGATTCTGTTTTTATTGAATAATTGTTAACGGTTTTTTTATTTGAAATCTAGATAAATGATACTTAAATTGATTAAATACAGAAGGTCGTTCACACTTTATGTGAAACGATTATGATAGTTAATTTTTATCAATAAATAGCATTTTTTTGTGTCGATTTGCTTCTGTCTGATAGCCAGGATTCTTGACTATAGTTCTAGCTCGAATTTTTCATGAAAGTAAACTTTTTCTTTGTACTGCCATGCAAATTTTACTCTATTTATTTCTCCATTTTTACTCTTAAACCGTTTTCCGAAGTCCGTTCAGTGTTCTTGAATGCCGTTTTCATAAGGCTCGTTTTGATAAACCAAAAACACTAAAATTCATTGCAGAAGCGTATGGTGACTTTGCACGTATTTCATAAAGTATTCATTTATTCCTTTGTCTGATTCTTTCTTTGCTAAATAAGCAGTGACTTAGATGTGTGACTAGAGGCTTTGTCTACATGAACCTCAACTTTATCAATGTCCTTTCCATATAAAATTGGAATTTCTTCTTCAGAAATTAGTTCCAAAATATTCTGCTGATAGTAGAGTGCATCAGTTTTGGCTTTAGCGACTTTTTTGATTTTTAATTTGACGTTATTAGAAAATCCTGCAACTATCATGAATCCCTTCGGAAACTTTAATGTGCTCTGACGAAGCCATTTCGTGCGGTAGTTCCCGTCAGTTTGTGACGGGTCCTTACGCGACCTTCACCAACTAATCCTCTTGGGGAATCTTTGGGCTAGCATTCGCGTTTATTTCACAGCCATCCCTCTCAAGAAAAAACCTTTAGATGGAAATTAGTTAAAGTATATAAAGTTAGAGTTCAATAATCGTAGGTTAGAAGGAGCGGAGCAGCTGAATGCAGCGTTAGTAAGGTGAGTATTAGAATTTACGCATCTTGACTAAAGGACGGGTTTTAGCTACTAGACTAAATTAGTGGATCAAGTATCAATAAGTTAGGATTGATTAAAGTTAAACCAACCTGATTACGTGTACTTATTCACTTAAAGTGGTTGCTTTCTTTATATCACTCTTAGGGCTTCCTTTTGTTGATTACTTTGTTGTGGAATATTACAATTGAATAATAATAAATTAGATTTATCATGGAGAGTTTTGGTCACACACACACATATGCTTCGTACCCTCCCACAGATTTAGGTAGACAGGACAATGAAGAAACGACTTCAGGGGGAGTCCATTACAAGTTGAGCAACAAAAAATTAATCTTCTTTTTTTTTTTACAGTCATATACCCATGCCTCAGTGAGTGTTACCACAAATTTTCATTTTTCGTCAGCTAGATGTTTGTTTTATAATTTTCTACAATTTGCTTTTCTTTCAGAAATACGTTTTTTAAAAAATGGAGGCGAACTTTAAGTTTAAACATCATTTTTAACTTTAAATATTTATGAATGATTTTACTTTAAGTGTTGAAAGACATTCCTAGTTTCGATGCAATTAATTTTTGAGAGACGGCGGATTTTCTTTTATGATCCGAGACTTCATTTCCTTGAGAGTTGCCTGCGTGGTCATGTTTTCATTTTTACTTACATCAAGACGTTTTTTCCCTTTCAAATTTACTATATTATAAATGCCTTGAAATGAAATGTGATAACCGAGATTTTTTCACCGCTTTATAATTTAATATGAATATTTTTCCTCGGGAAGCGCAGTTACTTAACCTTAGAGCCATCTATCAATTTTAGGAGCCTTTTTTAAAATAAATCTTTTATTTTACATTCCAATCAAAAGAAAACATTAGCAAACGATTATTCTGCATTTTATCTCAAAATGCAAACGAGAAAATGAATTACAAAATAGTTTTCATTAAGTGCGAACGACCTTCCTGCATATGGATTTCAATTACTGCAATCATAATGAGAAAAAGTAAAACATCAGTGAAGGATTTTAGACTTTCACTGTAATCGTATTTTTTATGGTCACATATTTTCTCCTGATAAATATGAAAAATATATTTTCGTTTATAAGTACTAAAAAGTAAAATTTAAATTATATTAATAAGTTTAAAGTAAGTAAACATAATTAAGAATTTCTATTTATTGCCTGTTATTGCCTAAGTAATAAAAAAAAAAACATTGTAAAATTTCAGTTAGGACAAAAACTTAGGATCGCATCTTTTTTTAACAAGCCTCAAAATTTTCAAACATTTCAGCCTTGGAAACACTTAATGGGATCGATTCATCACCAGAGGGCGCATCGATCGTTTGCCGATTGTAACGTGATTATCCAGTATACAATAACAGTTAATTGTTTCCGACCTGTTTCTTTATGTCTGCAAAATTAAAATTCTTTGAATTCGAAACTCTCAGAAAATATTTTAGACTGTTTTTAAAACTTTAAACATCGTCGCCGTATTCGATAAAAATAAAAATATTAAAAATGAAAAAATTGTACTTACGTAATATCGCAACCTATTGGCGACATTATATAAAACGTTCTACACGGTTGCAATTTCAGCGCATGCAACACGTGCGAAATCAGAATCGCCAACCTGGCGAGGTATCTTGAACGTTGGCGATTGTTGTAATAGTACGTAAGTACCGAAATAATTAAAAAGTACTCACATTTTAGTCGAAATGTCTTCTGGAATATCTTTTAATTTCTGTGAAACTTCTTTCTAGTTACTTCTTTTCAAAATTATTTGGAGCTCGGAAAAGCAGAATTTTGTAGGAATTGAATTTGGTTTTAATGTCCTGTTGGTAAAAGGCTGAAACATAAAGCATGCATCTTCAAAATGATCGGAGCATACTTATGAGTAGTTAGATGGTTTGAAGCTTGTTCGATCCAAGTTTTGTATCCATTTTTTAAATAAATATGGATTCTTCAGTGGGAATCGAAAAAACCTTTTCATCCTACAGTTATTATGGCATTTTAATTCGATACAGTATAACAGCATTTTGTTACACGAAAGTAGATGCAAACCGGAAAATGCCGCCAAAATACTCAATCTAATCAAATACAAATGGAACACGTGGCTATTTGTTTAGCGTAGCATCATGTGATGATGATATCAGATGAATCGAGTCCATAATTAAATAAAGTAAAATATTAAATAAACGAATTCTTAATATTTACAGCCTGAACCAGCTCGTTCTAGGTTGCTGAACGTTTACTTTTTGAAGATATATAAATATGGGATACATATACGTGCGTGCGTGCGTAAAAGAAAACATGAAATACGCCTAAAAACATAAAAGAATAAACAATAAGAGTAAAATACGAAACTTCAATCAAACAACTAATATATATGGAAAAGGAAGTAAGAAGTACAAATAAAAAAAAGCTAAAAATGGAGCCTTGCGAGTTAAAAAGCAATTTCGGACTTAGGACCGAATAAGTGAGGTTAAACTAATTTGATAGTATCGACCTTCCTGAATATATATACATGCAGAATCTCCAAAAAAATTATTATTGTCATGATATTATATGAACTGCTTACATTAAAATGAAGCAAATTCTGTTTTCGACGGTAAAATCTAATAATAAGCTTGCATTATAATAGAATGATTGCTTCATCTCTACTCCTCCCTCCTTCATCCTTTCAATAAAAAGAAAGAACAAGTTATATAAATAAAAAAAATTTAAGCCAACTCCTACTTAGGTTAACAAAGAAAAATTTTATTTTAGTTACTTTTTATTAACCAGTTACAATTAATATATAATGAATATACATATGACAGAATCACAATATTAAGTGGCAAAATAGAAAGCGATTTTCCTTGCAATTTTCCATTTTCCTTTATATATAGGGTATTGGACTATTATTTTTTATTTTATTACTTTTTATTCATTCATTAAATTTAATTATTCTAATAAAATAGTATAGCAAAAAGAAATCACATTCTCAGAAATTATGCCATTCCAGGTGGGATTCGAACCCACAACCTTTGGATTAAAAGTCCAACGCACTATTCATTGCGCTACAGGGACTCAACGAGCGTTTTTCTTTTTTATATATGGCGTTGGACTATTATTTTTGTTTGTTACTATTTATTCATTAATTATTAAAATATTAATGAATTAATATCTGAAAAAACTGTATTAACTTCAAGTGTCATCTACTGCAAGTTTAAAGAAATATTTTTGAACTCGAGTGGATGAATAAAAAGTATTTTATTAACGATTATATATAAAAATTTGAACAAGATATATATATAAAATAAATATATATAGGGAGAGTGTGAACTAATAGAAGGAATTGAAAAAGAAATCTTTATTAATATTGTTGTGGCTGATAAAAGGCTGAAGCATTTTAAAATTTAGATCTTCGGTTCAAGTCACAGAAAAATTTTAAAAACTACAGTTTGAAAATAAATGTTAGATCACATGAAATCTATAAATCTTAGAACTAACACTAAAAGTCTTTTACAGAATTCGAGCATAAAATGTTGGAAGTGTATATTTGAAAAAGTCATGGCTCCCGCCTAAGAATGATACAGACCTAAATAAACTGCCTACAATTGCAATAGAAAAAAATAAGGTCGTAAATAATTCCTCTGATTTTTCAATTCATTTTGGATATACCGATCTTGATATATGATTATTCGAAATACAGCAACACAATGGACAGCACAATTTATAAGGATTCGAATTCACTGATTCTACAACCATTTGAGGCATTTAAGTCATCGAAAATATGTCTTTCCCGTGACGAATTGGTAATAAAACAAATTATCTTGAGTGGCCAAAGAAAATTCTTTGGCTTTTAAGAAAATTTACTGCTTTACACGGATTACTTTTATTGCTTTATTTCATACTCCCTGCATGGCTTCATGCTCCACATACAGTTTCTATTCTGACTTTGAAGGAGAATGCCTTTCTTTTATTCTTTATAAAATGTTTAAATGCAAGGCATTAGGATATTGGAACAAAAAGGAAAAGTGTATTGATCTCATTTTTCAATTCCTACCATTAGTTCACTCTCTCCTTATATATATTTATATATCTTGTTCAAATTTTTAATCATTAATAAAATACTTTCTATGCACCCACTCAAGTTCAAATGCATTGGTTTAAAACTTGTTGTGGGTGACACTATATGTTAATACATTTTTCAAATAGTAATGCATTAATTAAATTAAAAAATGAATAAAAAGTAGCAAAAATTATAGTTCAACAGCATATATAGAAAGGAAAATCGTTTTGTGTGTCCTTGCAGCGTATTGGATAGTGCAATGGACTTGTAATCAAAAGATCGTGAGTTCGAATCTTACCTGGAATGGCCTAATTTCTGAAAGTATATATAGGAAGGAAAATGGAAAAGGAATGAAGAAAATAGCTTTCTATTTTGCCATTTAATAGTGTGATTGTGCCATATGTATATACATATTTATATTAATTGTAACTATTTAATAAAACGTAACTAAAAAATTTTTTTCTTTGTTGACCTAAATAGGAATTGACTTAATAATTTTTTTATAGTACTTGTGATTTTAAACAATGTTCAAGCAGCTGCATGTGATTAATGATTTTGCGTTCTAATACAAAAATTATTTTAATCGCGATCTGCAGTTTTCTATATTCAGTTTTGAGCATTTTCATGCAATAATAATAATAAATTTAACGAATAAAAGTTTTGTAATCCCTTTAAAATCATTTAAAATTACTCGGACTTGTAATTAAGATACTGACTGGACTATGAAAAACGTGCATTTCCCCATGCAAGAAAATAAATTACACAAAATATTTTCTGGAAAATCAATAATTTATGCGTATATATAAAGTTATCAATTAGAAATCTAAATAAGATTTTCTACACTAGACTTTCGTCTGGAAACAATGGCTTTAAAAATATATTTTTAAAACTTTTTATTCAATTACACAAAACTGTATAGAATTTTTCTTTTTTTTCACCTTTTTTTTCGTTTACAAAGTCAGTTTCAATGCCATCCAGGAAATCTTATTTACTATTACTTTTTCAATATTAAAAATGTTTACTAATTAAAACGTTTAAATTTAAAAACGATATGTAAAAGTTATTTAAATTATTTTAAACATCAACTTTTCTAGAATACTTCATATAAAATATTAGAAAAATACTATTTTTACAAAAATTTATTTATGAATGAAAGCTGTGAGATGAGAAAAAAGTTTTTACAGAGATTTTAAACGTATGATTTTTATGAAAATGAGTTTGGAAAAAAGCGAGTTTTCTATTTTGGTAAAGAAGGATCCGATTGATTTTACGGAGTAGTTATTACTTTTGTTTACTTATATCCGATCAGGTCAAAGTCGACTTTGGACATCTGATACAGATTTAATTATCAATAACGTTTTTGTGGCTTTTATAGATGTTTTTGTTATACGGGATTTTATATTCGCATTCACATTTAAAAGCCATACTACATATTTTCTTGTGTCCCAAATTTTTGCCAAGCTTTTTCATATTTGTCACATAGTTTCGTATAGGTGAATTTTCGCACTGCATTATAGAATACAAATACGTCTACATAACATTAAAAATTGTTTATTTGAAAAATTTCTAATCATTTGTTAATTAGTTTCGAATAAATAATTTGTATTTCATTGACTATTGTTGTATTACTTACTTCTACGTCTAATAATGCACCATTTTTGTTGAATAAACACTTTTAAACTCTTGACAATATTATTTCATTATTTCACTAAAACATGTCAAGGATTTGTTCAAATCCCTTACTTTTATCAGGGAAATGACCTTCAAGAGACGTCCTTTTAACATCTCTCTTAGGGATTTGATAAAATTCCTAATTCTATCATTTTCCTGCGACATATACAAGACAGGTAAATGTATACTTATCATTAAAAAAATCCACAGACAGATTGGCTACACATCTCATTCATACACAAAACGTTTTCAAAGTGTCCAAAAGTATTTTAAAACTGCATTTCACCCATTCTATTGGCTCTTTGCATGTTCGATCTCAGTCAACTGAAACGCAACGACGAAAGAGAATCCCCGAAAGGAAATTAATGGCACAAATAACATTGTATTTTTCCTGGAAATGCTCTGTGTTAAAACGAGGGATGTTTCCCATCCTTTACAGAAAGAGAAAAAAAGAGGAATAGTAGTGCAGAACACACAGCCGGATATCCTATCGTTTCATCCTTTGTTGTTGTCACTCACTTGCGCATTCGGTGCACCGGGGAATGTTTTCTGGGTTTTAAAAAAAACTCTATTATGTGCATTATTTCGTCATGCGAATCTAAAATCAATCGTCGTAATTAATACTAATTTCAGTGTTACAATAAATTATTTCAACAGGATAAGGAAGAAACGGAATGCTTAATAAATATTAATTAACAATCTGATTCACAGATCATTATAGAATTGAAAAAAACTTAAGTTATTTAAAAAAATATTTATTTCCGAGTAAAATGAATACAGAAACCAATTAATATATTTGATTAATGTTTAGAATTCGTTTGATTTTTTTCAATTCCTACTATGTACTACTTTCAATTCCTACTTTGTACTGTTCCTAATTAATCCCTTAAATGCAGATTAAAAATTACGCGATCCTCTCCCCAATGCCAGCGTTTAACAAGTAGGCGAGCGTATGGGGTGCATTAGGAAAGGGGGAGTGTAGAAAAGTAATAAAGAAGCAAATCCTCTGAAAATAAGTAAATCTGTCACAAGCACTGTCAAGGTTCTTTTATTGCATTCCAAAGCCTTCGGAATAATTTTACGGATAGCAGTGCACAGAAAATATCGTACTTCGGAAAGACGTATATATACGTCCGGGGCAAGTAACTCACTGGCAGTGCGAGACGTTTATATATGCCAGTGGCACTTAAGAGCTTAAAGCCGTATTGCAGCTTTAGCGACAAAGTATATTATTATTGAATTCAATACGTTGCTATTGTATGGAGGGATGAAAATTATGATTGAATATTGGGTCGCAAATATTGAAAGTTTGGGAAGCACTTGTTTAAACTTTTACTGAAAGAAAGAGAGAGAGAATACTTACTTCTACTAGGTGTTTACAATCTTCCTCGTGTTTTTCTTTCAGAACGTTTTTAATTACACTTTTCTGATGGCCATTTCTGTAAAGGCTTAAACTTTAAAGTGGCATATTTCATTTTTCAATTCCTACTCTTAGTTCACTCTCTTCTTATATATATATATATACCAGGTGATTATAATTAAACTTCCCCTACAAAGTGCATCCTACAACGCAAACGGGTGAACGGAATGCAACTAAATTTTGTGTAAGGGCTATACACAAGGTGCACTCACGGAATTTTTTTAAAAAAATTAGCTCCAAATTATTTACCAGAGGGCACCTTTTCGTAAAAAATCTGAAATTTAACACAATAAACAGCCAAAACGGAATACAGAACAAGAATTATGAGTTTTAAAATGCAAAACCTGGAAAAGCTGTCAGTTGTAGGAAAAAATGTCGAGATCTGCCTGCTTGGGAAGAAGAGGAAGCTTTATGCAAAACGGGTTAGGGTATAATACGTTTGCAGACGTTGTCATGTTTAAGTTGATGTTTCCGGGTGGTCTCTTTAGTTGAACGTGCGTTATTGGTGAAGCTTTGTTGCGAAAACAAGATCGCGGGATCAAATTCCGGGCGATTTCTGGTTACGAAGCTATTTAAAAAGTCTGGTGTATCTTGGAGGAGTTGCGACGTTGAATGACTTGAAGAACTGCACAATGCTTCATGTGAGAAGTCTCACAGCTGATCAGTTACGATGTGCTGTTGAACACACTGTCCATCGCCTTGAAATTTTACAGGTAAAGGAGGGTGGTCCCTTGGAGCATCTTTCCCTACATCGCCCTGGACATGATTTGCAACTGCTTCTCTGGTACAATTTCATCCTGATCTGTTCTTGTCTCTGCAAACTGAACTGTTTTTGTTTCTCCCTTACCTTTACTTAGTGTGGTTCGATGACAAGGTGATACGAAACTAGTTAGTAAAAGTTAATATTGTTTCTGTGTTCCATTTTGGTCGTTTAATGTGTTAAATTTAAAGTTTTTCCCGAAAAAGCGCCCTCTGGTGGACATTTTGGAACTGAAAATTTTTTTTCGAAATTCCTTGAGCGCATCTCGTGTATAGCCCATATACAGAATTTCTTTGCATTCCTTCCTCCCGTTTACGCTGTAGGATGTCGTTTATAGGGGAAGTTTAATTATAACCACCTAGCATATGTCTTGCTCAAATTTTCAATCGTTTATAGAATACTTTTTATCTATCCACTCAAGTTCAAATACATTTTTAAATTTTGTAGTGGATGACACTTGATGTCAATACAGTTTTTTCAAACATTAATTCATTAATTCAATTTTATTTTTTAATTTTAAATCTATTCTGACGAAGTTAGATTTATCTGGAGCAGATGGCGCCAGAAAGATTTCTAACTAAGTAGTAACTGAATTTTAAAAAATAATTATGTAACTTGTTAATATGTTATTTATTCTTCTTCCTTTTAAATGATTCATTTCTGATCTTTTTCTAGCTTAATTAAACATAAATAAATCTTGACTTTCTAAAATATGTCAGGTTTAAACTTCGTTTGCGATTTCGATGCATTTCTAAAATGCTATGGACACCACTTTATTCCAAATATTTACACAGAAGAGCAATGATTTTATAACCATTAATCTGCTTAGCGTAAGTAGCATGCTTTAGTTTTACCAACTAGTTATATCTTTTGTGTGTTTTGTCACTGGAAAAAAATTATGCATGAAAATTAGTTTTTATTCTATACCATATTACAATCGGATCTCAATTTAACGAATTTTTTGGGACCAAACATTTTATTCGTTAATTCAGAGTTATTCGTAATATGAGGGTTAAAAAATATATATATAATACAAATCTTACTTTTTTTAAATTCTATAGTAAGCAATTGCACAAACAGTATCCATAATTATAGATTACACACCACTTTTTATTCAGCAACTAAAAACACTATTGTCAAATTATTATGCACCAGTTATTAGGAAATTTGAAAATTCTAATAGATATAGGACAACCTTTTTGGTTCCTGACTCTCTCTCTGAAAGAGTTCTTTTTCGATTTTATGCAGAGAAGAAAATACTGCGTCATTTACATCCTGCTTTACAAGATATGTTTTCACACAGTCTCCAAACAATGCAAAGCATTAGAAAATGTAACACTTTTGATGGGAGTTTGATTATCAATTTCTACATCAAAATCGCTTTTCATTGGCCCCTGACTCGAATTTTGCTGCAAAACCGTACGCATAATCAAGTTCACTTCTCTGAAATGCAAATGAGCCAATGATAAAAACTCTTAAGGTATCCCTTGAATTGTGGAATGGAGTGAGATAGAAAAGGAATTTCTTACCCTTTTCAAAACTTATGTAATATGTTACACTCATGAGACCCAACTGTCTAATAATAGGTTGCCCCCTTTCCCGTCGAAATTTGCTGCTTACAGGAAAAGTCTTTTTCTGTTTTGGACAAAAAAAGTATGACATGGGACAAGAAATTCAGTTTTTTATAATTCAAAATAGTAAAAAAAATTTCGGTGGTTAAAATAATTCGTTAATTCGAGATTTTTCATTCGTTAAATAGAGATTTTTTTGCCTTCATTTTAATCGGAGAATAGCAAATTCGTTCAGGTGTCCGACTATTTGTGACAACCTTTTTTGGGAAATGGATATATGAGAGGTATTTTCTTTTGTGATTTTTAGATTTATTTAGTACATTTTAAGAAAAATACCAAAATTAAAACGAGAAAAAGAAATTATTACTAAAATTGGTAAAAATTTACAAAAAATTACAAAAACGGGGCTCATTCAGTACGAAAAGTTTATGAACAAGTTTTCAGTTTTAATCTGTTGCTTTGCTATTCATTTTTGAAATGGCCTTCAGGATAACAGATATTTCAATTTTTACAAAAACTAGAGCTCATTATCTTTGTTATTATATGAAATTGCTTTAAAAAACGATGATTATACTCACATAAGGGACTGTAAATTATGAAATAAAGCAGTGATTAATAAATCTGAAGGTTAAAACACTTTTTCTATTATACGGAACATACACAAAAAATTTTAGTTAATTATTTTCAAAACTTTTTGAGCAATCGCTGTCCCCCGTTTAAGCACTTTTAAAAAAACACGTTTCGAGTAAAACGCATTTTAAAGTATCTTGCTTAAAGTAGTGGCATTTGCTTTTATTAAAACACTTGTAGTTTTTGATCTAGTGAATGGAAAATAATAAACTTAGTATTTTTATAAAGCTAATAAGATGGCCATTAAAGTAAAATAATGAAAAAAATTGTCAATTTTCGGCAAAATTCACAATTTTAGGGTATTCGGATACTTAAAATAGTTAAATAGGAATTCGGTAAAGCGGCGTCGTACAGTATATAAAACGTTGACATATTTTAACAAGTTTTAAAGCTGAAAATCATACTAACACAACAAACACCACATTTTCTAAATTACAAAAATAACATCAAAACACGCAACAGAAAAAAAAATCTCTAGTTTTATTTTATCATTTAGTTTCACAGGCCATTCGCATAAGCACGATCCAATTATCCCAACCTATTCATCAGACGTTCATAATCTATCCAAAATTTGTCAATCGTATTGTTATCACAACAATTTGCTTGGAACCTGGCATATTAACGTATTTCTCAACATGTATTTGTACGCACTCCGAAGAATGTAACCTTCAACGAAAATGCATATCTGTCCCTATCATCTTTAATACCAAAGGAAGGCATTTCGAGCGATAGGTCGTTTGTTTGAAAAAAATTTTCATGCAATTTGACAACAACTTGACTCTTGTCTGACGAGAATAAAAAAAAAAAGAGAAGAAAAAGAAAATTGCAATAAGTAAAAAGTGGAGAGTCAACTAATCGACATGTGAAACTGTTTTTGCCCCGCAGCAGTAACGGGCTTTGAATATCAGAGGTATGTTTCAAGGGTGCGCTGTGCATCAAAGCGTAACGCTCACCCTGCAAAAGATACACATGATGCAATAGGGGTTGCATCGCAATTGTTCCCTCCATTCATCCATGTGTGTGCAGCAGGCGCATTTTTTGAAAGTTCGGTCGGTGTTTCCTTCTTTTTTTTATATACGTGTAATAGTCGTTGCGTTTAAAATGGGTATTTGAAAATTCTTCAGAATGACAGATAGCGTCGAAAGATCAAATGATGAAATCAAAGGTACATAAAGGTTTTTTTTAAAAAAAAATTAAAACACTCCTTTAGCTCTTATTAAAACATTTTTATTCATGTCTACAAATTAATATTACCTTAGTGCTTCTCAAACTTTCAATATTTGCGATCCAATATTCAATCATAACTTTCATCGCCTTCCCCACCCCCCTTTAAAACCATTCAATAACATTACATTAAATTTCATAACATATTATGCTTTGATGCTAAATCTACAATACGACTTTAACCTCTTGCCACCAGCGTATATAAACCTCTCGCCCAGCCAAAGCGTTAAGTGCCTCGGACGTATATATAAGTGTTTCCGAAGTACGATCTTTTCTGTGCACTGCTATCTATAAAATAATTTCAAAGGCCTTGGAATGTAATAAAAGGACCTTGACAGTGTTTGCGAATAATTTACTTATTTCAGGGGACTTGCTTATTTATTCCAATGCACCACATTCGCGCTTCTACGTGGAAAACTGTTGCATTAGGGAGCGAATCGCGTAACTTTTAAACGGCAGTTAAGGGATTAATTACAAACCATACAAATTATCGAGAAAAGTGTTAATTTTTGTATATAATTTTATCTATGAGAAGCCCGTGGGATCACTGGTAACTATTAAACTTGTTCTTAATTTAGTATTGTGAAATTAATTATAAAATACATTGTGCTGTGTGTACTGATACATTTATAAGAGTATTATATCAGTGTAAATGTGTATTTTATTTTTTTTTTATTTTGTCAGAATGTATTTTGTTTGTTTACTTTACTGAATTAATATTTTTTTAAATAATCTTTTGTTTTTGACTTTTTATTTCGACTCGAGCCCCTCTCGTAGAGTTATCACGCCCCTCCAAGGGGGCACTCCCCACAGTTTTAGAAACGCTGTATTACCTTATTATTGGGCTTGTTAACTGAATGGTCTTATCGAGTACTTGTGGCCAGCGTTTTCGAGTCGCGGATTCGGAATCTAGTGCTACTAAAGACCCTCCGTGTAGAGGAGCTGATGTACCATAAATCTGTCGAGGCTCACAGTTCTACCATAGCCGCGGTAGCCTAGTGGTCAAAGTCATGGACTCGTGGCTGGCGTGTAATGAATTCCAGCCTAGTGATGCTGAAGACTCACCGTGTTGGGGGTCGATGCTCGTTAAATCTGTCGAGGCTCATACGTCCTCCATTGGTAAGGTGTGGAAGTGTCGTCCTCGTCACTTGACCATGGTTCAAAATTACGAAGACCGTCACCGATAGCCCTCGTACAGCATTATAGTGTGACGTTAATGTAACTCTCACTCACTCAAAGTCCTACCGTGGAAGATAGGAGAGAAAGCCCCCAGCTCAAGTGTCGTCTTCATCACTTGGCTTTGATTCAAAATAACGGGTTCGATATCTCTCGTCTTGCTTCAGAGTGAATTAAACCATTAAAGAGTGAATTATTTCCACGTGAATTAAAATAAATTAGGTCAAAATGGGGTTGAGGAAGTTATGAGAGTGGTTGCCTGCTAAAGTGCCATCCTCGTCACACGATTGTAGTTAAAAATAATGAGGTCAATCTCCAATAGCCCAAGTGTTCCTTCAGAGTGTGACGCGAATAAGGACAATGTGGTGGACCTCGAATGTGGGGAAAGTGATAAGGATATCAACTTTCCAATCTTCCACACCCCATCAACGGAAATACTTTGAGCTTCGCTAGTTAGTGTATAAAAAAACCCCGCAACTTGAGGGATTTTAAGGCATCGGGGCTCGAACCCTTGTCTCAATTTTAACAAAACCAGCTATAAGCTAAAGAGCAGCTACTGTGTTGCCGCTTCATGCCTTAGGATAAAATAACTTAAAATTGATTGAAGTACACAAATGTTTTTTTTTATTTGGACGTGTATCAGTACTTCAAAACTAAAAAAAAAAAACTTTAAAAGATTTTAAAATAAGTATGTGTGTAACAAAAATATTAAAAAAATTTAAACGTATTGCACTAAAATTTCTTACGTTCATAAATGCATCCTTATTTGATATTTAATGAATTTACTTTGAGTTAAAAAAATATTTGATTTTAATAAATTGTAAACAATAGTATGTTTTTAATTCTGTTTGCAAATCAATAGCTAAAAATTGAAAAAATCTGTGAATTTTTTTTTTTTTTTTTTTTTTTTAAAAAAAGGACATTGAGTGGGGTAGTTGTTTGGTAATAACGAAAATTTTTCTGATTTGTTTGCCAAAAATATTACTTTTAAGTCGTTCTATGACAGAATATATAGATATAGATATATATTAAATTTTGCTTTGGAAATTTTCATAGAAAAAGTTATATGAATGTCCAGGTTTCCAAAGTGGGTTTGCAGAAAAATTCTCAATAATGCTCTATCAAGCAAATTAATAATAATGTTAAGTTGTCAACGTTGCTTATGATTTTTAATACTTAAGGAACTCGGTACCCTTTAAGCTACTTTCTTTCTTCATGTATTTAAAAATTATATTTTAACATTTTATATAGTGTTTCTATTCCAAAAAACGATACGAGATGAAATTTTTCACATATTATTCACACAATTTTAAAAATTGAAATTTTTTGAAGAAAATTTGGAAATTTTTAAAATCCTACTCCTGTAATTATTAATTTTTTTAACCTAAAATTTTCTTGTAATATTCTTATGGATGTTATAAACAACTTTAGGGACCGATTTACAATAACTTAATTCATTTTTGAGAAAAAAAATAAAATTTTGATATACACTGCTCAAAACAATTAGGGGAGCAAGCAAAAAGGTGAAGAAAATCGTGTGAGACAGCCACGTATTGACATACAATGCATAGTGCACGCGTATCAATGCACAATACAAAAAAAAGCGTAACAAAATTTGGAATTAAGCTTTAATTCTTTCAAAATATGGAAAAAACATGAAAAGATGATTTAGGGCCACAATTTGGTTACATGTAAACGATAAAAAAAAGGTACTGTTTAGACATATGATGCATGAGTTTTAATAAGGCGTGTGGTCTCCTCGAACAGCAAAGACTGCTGCACACCTGTTTGCCATGGATATGATGAGGTTATCGATCAGACTTTGGGGAATACTGTTCCACACTCCTCAAGAAGTGCAATCTCAAGTCTCGGACAGTAGCAGGCGGCCTTGGTCGCGCAGCAATGCGTCGTCCGAGCATGTCCCAAACATGCTCGATTGGATTCAGGTCAGGAGAACACGCTGGCCATTCCATACGCTGTATTGTTTCAGCTTCAAGCATGTTTTCCACCAGACGAGATCTATGTGGTCGGGCATTATCATCCTGGAAAACAAAGGAATCTCAATGGCTCCAGCGTAAGGGATGACATGAGGTCGAAGTATCTCGTCTGCATACCTTCGACCCGTCAAAGTGCCATTCCGAATGATATGCAGGTCCGTACGTCCACCTATGCTGATTCCACCCCATACCATCCAACCAGCTCTTCTGTATTATGACCTTTCACGAACGAATGCGGGTTATTTGAGTGCCCCTGTCCCTCCATACAAGAACACGTCGGGTGTCACACTCTAGACTGAATCGGGACTCGTCTGTAAACAGCATTTGGCTCCAATCATGTTGCTCCCAATCTCGATGTTCAGCAGCCCATCTTCTTCGGACCTCACGGTGGCATGGGGTCAACGGAATGCAGACCATTGGCTTACGTGCATAGAGCCCTCCCTCATGAAGCCGATTACGTACTGTTTGGCTGGACACCCTGCGTCCTGTTGCCAATAGCAACTGTCGTTGCAGCTGCGTAGCATTCTCTGTTCTGTTTCGACGGGCTGTTAACTATATATACCGGTCACCAGTTGATGTAGTGGCGCGTGGCCGACCTGCCCCTGGTCGACGTCTAACATTTCCTGTTTCTTGGAATCGATTCCACAGCCTTGCAACAACACTTCTGGCGACTCCAACAGCGTCCGCGACACTGCGTTGTGTTTGCCCGGATTCAGTCTGCCTATAACACACCATGCCATGGATTCCAGTAAATCACGTTGTTGAGACATTCTCAAGTAACATTGTCTCAAAAAAAATACTGTGCAATCGAATTTCACAGTTACGGCAATAAAACAGACGTTTCTGCAACATCCCGATTTCTGCCCTTATCTCCTTTTTCTAGTTTTTGACGTCATGAACTTTGATTTGCATATAAAATTTTCTTCTTCCGTTTCCTGGTAGGCTTTACATTATGGATGATTCATTTTTATGTTACTTATTGGTATACATCTTTGCTTACTTTTTGTTAAAATCATGTGCTCCCCTAATTGTTTTGAGCAGTGTACATGCTAAAAATCAACGATTGATTGAATATTAACGTCGCACTGTTCAGCTACACGAGGGCTTTTGGAGACGGACCACGTAATTTTGAACCATGGTCAAGTGACGTGGACGACACCTGAGCTGGCACCCCCTCTCTAACTACCACACCACACCAACGGGAGGACGTTTCAGCTCTCGACAGATTTAACGTGCATCGCTGCCCTACACGGCGGGTCTTTAGTGGTACTGGGATCGAACTCGTGACCAGGCAAGCCACGATCCGATACCTATACCACTCGGCTACCGCGGCCTAAAAATCAACGAAAAAGCCAATATCTCTTACATTTTAATTTTTTTAAAAAGAAGTATACAGCAAAATGTATCCTTAATTTCGTTATATGCTTTATATGCAACACACAGCAAAAAAATGGAAGTGATTGGTAAATAGTTGTGGAAGGTGTAGCATTTTGAATGCACTAATGTTTCGAAAAACACGTTTTAACCGTTTAAAACGTAAAACCTTAAACGAGAAAAACCGCTTTAAAGTTTATAATTCTGAAAAAAAATTATAATAAGCTTAAATAAACTTAAAATACAACTTAAAGATATTATTTCTTGAAAATAATAGCATTTTCGTATTTTTTAACCCATTCATTTTTATAAATGATCAATTTTAAGAAGGTATTAATTGCACACAAAAAAATTCAAAAAAATGTTTAAAAATTTTTTTTTTCTGTTAGTTTTTTTCTTCACATAATATTGAAGTATTACATTTGTGTGAAAAACATATCGGGAATAAGAACTGAAGTTATGAAATTATTAATATAAAATACCTTAATTCAAAAATTTTACATGCACACATTTCACAAAGAAGAAAAATTACATTATTGTTATGCCTCAAAAATATTCTGCTTTATATATTACACATTATTTTTTATAGTTATTATTTCTCTTTATAAAACAGATTTTTTTATCATAACGCTTTTTTTAGCTTTTTTTCCCCTAAAAAGGGGGCGTGGCCGAATTGTCTAATTTGTTTTCAAATGAAGTTTTCTTTAACTTCTAACTTTCCGACTTGCACAAATGTTATCTCAATCGAAAGATAATAATGCAAAGAATAAGATTAAACAAAAATAAAAAAAACGATAGGTCGGTCATTTTTGGGGTACCAAGTTGCCTTAAAAACTTTATTTCAGCGTTTCATATAATGTTTCTATTAAAGAAAATGGCACGTTATTCACACAATTTTAAAAGTTTAAATTTTTAAAAGAAAATTTGAAAACATTTAAAATTCTACTCCTTTTTCTTATAACTTTTTGGCCAGAAATTTTTTTGTAATATTCTTACGGATATTTTAAACCACTTTAAGGGTTGATTTTACAATAACGTAATTAGTTTTGGAGAAAAAAAAATGTTGATATGCAAGGTAAAATTTAACAAAAAAAGCCAATTTTCCTACATTTAAATTTTTTTAAAAAAAAAGTATTCAGTTTATGGAAAAATGGACCCCTAGTCTTGTTACATGCATTATATATAACACACAGGAAAAAAAGGAAATGATTTGTTAGAAATTGTGGAAGAAGCAATAATTTGAATGCACTAATGTATCGAAAAACTACTTTAAAGTTTATAATTCTGAAAAAAAAATTATAATAATAAGCTTAAATAAACCTAAAATACCACTTCAAGACATTAGTTATATATTTTTCTTAAAAATAATTGCATTTTCATATTATTTCAACCCTTATACTTTTTATATATAAATGATCAATTTTTAGTGAGTATTAATTGTATAAAAAAATTCAAGGAAAATGTTAAAAAAAATTGTTTTTCCTGTCATTAAAGAAATTATAGTTTTTTTCTTCACATAATATTTAAAAACTATATTTGTATGAAAAACATATGATGAATAAGAACTGATATTATAAAATTATTAATTTACAAATTTTAAATTAAAAAATTTAAAAAAAAATTGAATTAAAAAAAATTGAATTAAAAAAAATTTTATATACAGATTTTTCACAAAGAAAAAAAAATTACACACATTATTCTAATGCTTCAGAAATATCCTGCTTTATATATGCACCTTCCTTTTTTATAGTTATTATGTTTCTCTTTTTGAAATAGATTTTTTTTTATAAAAAAAGCTCTTTTTCCGCTTTTTTTATCTAAAAAAGGGGCGTGGTTGAAAAGCTAGATTTGTTTGTTTAGATTTTTCTAATTGAAGTTTCTTCCAACTTCTAATTTTTAGGCATACAAAAGTGATATATCAATCGAAAGATAATAATGCAAAGAATATGACAAAATAATGAAAATAAAAAAAACGCAATATTTTGGTCATTTTTAGGATTTCAGGTCTAGTTAACTGTTTCTTTTTGTTATTATTGTGAAACAAGTAGTATATAAAAGAAAATTTTTGTTTTAGTTCATTTTTATTAAATAATTACAATTAATATAAATACGTATATACATGTGACAAAATCAAAATATTTAGTATTTAAAACACCTTTTAAATTAACATTAAAAACTTTTTTAACCACATTAAATTTGTAATTACATTTTTAAATAAAAGTTGAATATAATTGGTAAGAATTTATCTTAAAACCAGTGTAAAAGGAATGCTGACGAGCTATATGCTAACTAGCATATGATTATTTAGGTTAAGTTAAATATTCATCACTAATTTAACAAATGCTATTTTATCCAATGATAGTGCCATTTAAAGGAAAAATATCGACTGAAATATCTCTCTCTTAAACTACAATTTATTAATTAAATTTAATTACTGAATTAATATTTGAAAAAAACTGTATTAACATCAATTGTCATCCACTACAAGTTTTAAAAAAATGTATTTGAACTTGAATGGATAAATAAGAAGTATTTTATTAACGATTGAAAATTTGACCAAGATATAAATATATGTAAGGAAAGTGTGAAATAATAGTAGAAATTGAAAAAAAACCTAGAGAAACACAATATTTATATTCATTAACTAGTAATATGTGTGTTGTATCTATTTCTTTTCAATTATTATTATAAAACACAACTAAAATACTTTACAAGTCATTATACATGTCAAAAATTACAATACACAAGAACACTATACAATACTCATTTTTCAGCTCCAAGTTCACGTTGAGGTGGAACACTCTCTCCCCTCTTCATACTTTTTTTTTAATTAACATCTCACCGGAACTATACCACGCGCAATGAACCGTATACTTTTGTGACAAGTGATAAATGAGTTGGTCTTCAGACATACTGCGCCATATATATGAACTTTTAGGCTAATTAAATTTCTAAAAAACATCACATTTCGAATTCACGGTCCCTTAGCTCCAAAACCTGCATTGCCTTAGTTATCAGAAGAAACGTCAAGTGCAGAAGTTTCAGTATTATTTCTTTAAGGGGACAGACATGTTACGATTTACGCAAAAAATTTTAATTTAAGGATTTTTAAAAAAAATTTTGACTGCCTCCTATGTGTGTATACTATGTTAAACATATATTGTGTTCAAAATTTCATAAGAAGCTAGCCATATAATATTTTAAGGAAAAGCTTAAAATTTGTGAAGGGATTTTAAAATGCTACTCCTTCCCTTACAAAAATTTACGTACACGCATGAAATTTGATTTACAAGTACGCCAAACTATTTTTAACAAAAGTCGGTATGGGTTTCGCGATAACGTGATCGGTATTCGTACAATACCTCTTTTTATGAATGCTTATTAAAAATTCCTTAAAAAATGTATACATTTTAAGTTCAATTACTGTAGAAAAAATAAATATTGCTTTGATTCAAAAATGCATACCAACTTTTGTTACATGTAGTATTGGAAATAGGTAAAAAAATTTCAAGGCATTAGGCACAATAGAAAAAAAGCCTTATTATTTTAAATGAAGACAAACTAGTTATTTTATCTTTCTGAGATAAGTAAGTTTAAAGTTTTGATTTACCATAGTGATGTGAATAAAAACGAACGTAAAAGCTATCATAATTCTGCGTTTTGTAAGTTAAGAGCTTTCAAATTTTTGAGAGGTTATAGAGCAGTATATGAAGAATAATTTAGGCTAAAAAAATTAGATTTGATTTTTTGACCGATTTTGGTCAATTGAATCGCGCGTACTGAGTCCTCTTAAGGTAGTCGTACAAAATATAAAAAATGATTCTGGAAATTTGCAAGTACAGTTAGTTACATTCACTGGCGTAGCTAGTCTTAGAGAACCCTGAATATAAAAAAAATCTTTGGGGGAGTCTTTTTTTGGAAAATGTATAAAAATTAATAAAACTTATTTGAGAGAAAATGTCATAATATTACTCATCTTGGAGCCCCTATAGCTTGGGGTCCTTAATCATTAATATGGCTAAGGCGGTAGCTACGCCCCTGTTTATATTATAAAATATTTAAAAAAATAGGTAATGAAATTATTGCTTATGAATCTATAAGATATATTTTCTGTTTTCAATGGCTGAGGGGCGTAGTTGGTTAGGCGCTCGTCTTATATGCCCATGTTTGCGGGGGTTCGAGTACCAGAGCTTACAAAAAAAAAGAAAAATGAGTGATAATATTTTTATAATAGTTCTAAATTTATAATTTTTTAAAAAATTTCTTCATGATTTTAAAGTTATTGTGTTACATATTGCACCGATACCCCCGATATCAGTGGGGCACATCCTTGATACAGTGGGTTTGGGGGCTCAAACTCCATAATTCTCATGTTTTGGAATTAATTACTGTTACTTTTTTCAGTGATTCCCTATGTGTGTTCTGACTCTCGATACTTCGATTTTTTTTTATTTCGTGTAGTTCTTACTTATTTCAAATATCTAATTTAATTTCGAAACTTTATAACGTTTTGCAGTGTTGGGTGCCAGATATGCAGAAATTTTTAAAATCGTAAATTTAAAAGTAAAAAGTTTTCAGATTCGTTCTATTGTTATCTTTTTTTAGTTCTCCAGTTTTTTTAATCGTCTAACTTAAATATGTTCATTTCATAAAGCGTAATCGCACTCAGAAAATGAAAACAGATTAGATTAGAGTCGAAATTGCCTGTTTCTTCGCTCGCGCGCGCATTCAGTTTCATAAATTATTTAATGTAGTAAACGTATCTGCAATCAAATGATTAAAACGACCCCTTTAAACACAGGTTCAGATTTACAAATGTCCCACTCGTACATTATCCAATCACAAAATGTTTCATTTCTCTGATTTAACGCTGATGACTCGTTTTCGGCTGTCATTCTTATTGTAATGAACATTCATTGAAAATATGAAACTAGCCTAAATCGTTGGTGTCGAATTTAATGTTTTTTAACTAATACAAATGGAGAGTGGAGGGGTGGATACCAATCTCCTTATGAACATTATATAGCTGTTCATACTCATTGCTCAAATTGTAAGACCGTAATTTTCATGTACTATGTAGTAATTTTTTTCAATATATTGTACGCAGGAATCAAACAAATTTCAAGTTCCTTACATTAGAATGGCGTTTCAATGGAAACTTGGCGAAATATTGGCGATACAGCCAAGTTGGCATAATTTTTGCCGACCAAATTTGGTGACCACATGGATGCTTCTGGATATTACTGGAAAAATCTATAACATCACGACTACGACGTAGGTGGATTTTTCGAGAAAACACTGGAAGGTAGAGAAGGACCCCCTAGACACACACAAACCGTTCTTGGCACTCCTCTTCAGTTAAATTAAATTAAATTCATCATCACGAAAAACTTTTTTTATATATACAGATATATTATAGCTTAATTGTATTACATTTTATTTTGAATAGTTATTATTAGTAGTGTTACGTACACAGGAATTCGAGGATTTTAGGTAAATCAATCGCAAAGAGCAAGACAATTCTTCAGTAGCGATGGAAATGTAGTCTTGACAAATAATCCTTGAAATATAGGATACAGTACTCAAGATCACTGAGTAAATCTCAAAAGGCTTTCACATCTTCTACGGCTCTCAGACACAACTATCAGTGTCTAAAATACAAACATGCAAAACATTACTCACAAGCACTCGCTCGTCCTACTCAACAGCCGAGCTAATAGCTAATCGACTCTTCATGGTCAAAACAAGACGATTAATCTGTAGTTAAAACAGTTCTAACTCAGTTTCGGCGAGCTACTCCCAATTTATACACTTGCGTCATAGATCTGAATATTAGTAGATTTCTCTACTAATTTCCAGAAGAATTCATAGGGTCTCGAACTCGCCAAAATGTTCGCCAACTTGGTCTCCCAGAATGATGCCAATTTGGTTCTATCGCCAAGATTTCACCCTAATTACATTGAATCGCCATTATAATGTAAGGAACTGCGTTGCTTGCGAATGTTACAATTTTAACATAAAATAAATATAACAGAGAAATTATATTCATTTTATGTTAAACATTTTATGTTATTTTAACATAAAATGAATATAACATAGAGAAATTTTACGTCAGACAGGTGGCATTAGCCACAACAACACAACAACAACATAGAGAAATATAATATAAACGTATTACACATCCTAATATGAATTGTTAACACTATTTTAAAAGTTCATTACACAAATTTCGCAACAATAGATTCTATTAATAGTTTTTTCCAATAAAAAAAATTAGCTAGCATTCACATTTACTATTATATCGATCTGTGTGTGTCTATTTGCTTGACTAAATACAAATAATGCATTCGAAACTTTCGTGTAATTCTTGACATTAATTGCGTGAGAATTTTTCACGTTTTCTGTCGTGTTGTATCAATTCAGGTCAGCATTTTACAACTTCATTTACGACAAACTTTTTGTCTCACGTTGCCAGTTTCTCTTAGTTTATTTGAGAAGGAAGAACTGTTAAACTTTTTTATAAATATTTTTCAATTTATATTTTAAAACCTTGCAACAAACGATAATAAATTGTCTCTTTCAGATCTTAATCTGCTATGTAAACTCACTCACAAAAAAATTGGTGATTATTTTTAAGTATTTAGTTGATGTAAATGCTTTTAATGCATTTTCCAAAATTAAATTAATTTTGAAAAATTGAAAATATATTGACATATTTTTTATTCTAAATTTCAGAAGAAATATACAGATACATGTTATTTTAAGCAGACAGGAAATTCCGCTTATTTTAAAACAGGAAAGTGTGAATAACTATTTGACGGTTTCCATTTATAATACAGAGGTATAAATGTGTGTTCACAACTATACATATATATATATATATATATATATATATATATATATATATATATATTATTTTATAATATGATTCTATTTTTAAATGTATTATTCATTTGAGCCTTTTTTAAAAAAATAACGTTGACATTTTGATTTTTTTAAACAAAATTTAAAAATAAAATTTTAATTTTTGAAGAATTTGTTATGCATACATAACCTATTTTGCATGCATAAAACATTTTAATAATGATTTAAAAATTTTATTATACTTATAAATTATTTTAATTATTCTGAAAGTTAATAATTAGCTTCTGTTTCGAAAGTGCTGTTTTTATAAAACTGTACGAAACACATATTCAGCGATAAAAATTTAGCATTTTGGTTATTTACTACATATTATTCATTATACATTTATTATACAGATGTTGTCTTTTATTCTATATTTGCTGAAGCACCCATTTTTCGCACGGGGTAATTTTTCAAAAATGAAATTTTTTTTCCATATAATAGCTGAATTGTAAGGAGAGTAAAATCCGGTAAAAAACAATGTATAGAAAAATGTAAAATAATTTGTTAATGAGTAAGCTTATTATTTATCTATAAGTCTGCTTGGGGGTTAACTTTCGCAAACTCCCTTTGCAGCACATTTCTATTCTATCATAGGAACGTGCCTGCTAAATTTTATAAGTCTGTAGGTCTTATAATTAAAAATGGGAATATTTATCTATAACGCCCCTTAAACTTTTGAAACACCTCTTAAGGGTTGATTCAGGTAAAAACGAGAACCTTCTTCATGAATGAGGGGTATAGAGCTACTACTCCATATAATTCCCTTGATAATACTAGGACTCATTTCTGAGTTTTAATGGGACGTACATTGTACACTTTCTTTAATAATATATATATTGAGTACCAGTAGCGCAGACAGGAATTTTTCAAAGGGGAGGGGAATCCGGGTCGAAAGTTCACCGTTCTTGTATCATACTCCTTTTGATTTTGTCGATTTTCTGGAACAAAATACAGTAAAAAACTAATTTTTGAATAAATAATTAGCATTAATTAATAAAATTAAACATTAATAACATGTAATTAATTAAATTTTACGTACTATAGACTTAGAATTATAATCAATCAGAAAAAAATAAAGGGCTTTGGGGGGTCCGGACCTTCAGACCCCCCCTCCCCCTTGTGTGCGCCACTGTTGAGTAAAAATCGAAGTTTTATATACAATGAAAAGAAAATTTTGCAAAATATTCAAAAGGAATTCTATTGTACAATTCAAAAATCAGTTTCATGGTTAACGTTCATAGTGACGTTTGGGATAATCACAGCTATATTTATTGCAGTATATACATTGAAGTTATTAAAAATATTCAGATCTTTTATCTGTGTTGTTTGTAAGGGAAGAGATCCCATCCATTCACCGGGAAAGTTTCCAATCGTCTCTTCTCACTGTCTTCTCTATGTCTCCGATGGTAGTGGTCGGCCTCTTTATCTTCAAGTTACATCCGGTTCATGGGTAGAGTAGGGGTTCTCTCACGGTGTCAAAGGTTGCCGAGGTGATCCCCAAAGACATGACCTAGCAATATTTTAAGGGTGCATGTGCTCATAAAGACGTAGCGATACCATCCACAAAAAGAAGCCGATTTACAGCTATGTGACCGGATACGTTACATCATTGATTATTCCAATATTATGTTAATCTCCAACTATGAATTATTTCCTTGATTTTAAAGAGAGATTTTTACAAAACCTTACAACGAAATCTTTTTCATGTTGAACTGCTATAGCAAAATATACGTTACTTTACTATGCCAGTTTCTTCATTGATGATTTGATTATTTTCGTCAAATCTTCAAAAGTAATACATTATATTTCATTACAATATCGTTTGAAACATGTATAATAACTTATATGGTAATTTATGTGTGATATAATCTTTTTATATGAAGTAGAACGTTTAATATACGTGTCCCTGTTTCTGCTTTCAATTTCTCGTGAAGTTCAGATTAGATTGGTTTAAATTTGCACATGAATTACTAATCATTTTTTCTTCTACTTATTAATTCATTATTTTATTTTACTTATTGATTTAACTGTCGACTCTTCCAACTCAACAATCACTTACATTATTTATGATAATCAAGCAAAATAAAACAAATAATGATAATAATTAATTATGATTACAATAAAAAATTTCTGTGAAAGAAAATCAAATTTATTCACTCATAATTCATAACATAAATTAATTTTTTGTTTAAAATTAGATGTTAGTCTTACGTAACAGATACCTTTTTTGTTTATATTGACTTAACGATATTGACTTTGTTATTGACTTAAAATTATTTCCAGAAACAAATATCAAAAACAAGTGAACAAAAATAACCGTGACGCGATGTTTGAGTTGTGTCAATTTTAAATCAAACTATACGGAAACATGGGATATTTCCTTATTGTACGTTTCATAAGATGTAATCTTCCCCTCGTCAAGACGAATGATTCTATCAAATACTCGTTCATTGAGATCAATGAAGATAAATTTCTTTTTCCGGAATAGACGCCAAAAAATATACCATTTCACCCTGACTTGTTCCAGTACAGAATTTCCGTTAAAGTTATGCTATCATTCGAATAAAAAGAAAGAATTAATTATATGTTTTTTTAAAAAGAAATAGTTCAACTATATATGATCCTGAATAAAATCAATAGAATATATAGCATAATCCAATCCATTTCTGTATTACGCACAAACATTTTTTAAATCGTTAATAAAATTGTTATATTGTTATATAATGACAAAAGAAGCCAACTTTAGCAGCATAATTTATAGTAGCAGACGATTAAATAAAAAATCAATGAGATAAATTAGACTTTATAAATTATTAAATTAAAGCAGACGATGTCATAGTATGAAAGAAAAGATAATGATTTTTTTACCGCCTAAACAATGACTTTATTCTAAACTTTATTCGAAACTAACTTTGTTCTTTATTTTTATGTAATCATATCATATATATATATATATATATATATATATATATATATATATATATATATATGTGTGTGTGTGTGTGTGTGTGTGTGTGTGTGTGTGTGTGTGTGTGTGTGTGTGTGTGCGTGTGTGCGTGTGTGTGTATTTATTTATTTTTCAATTCCTTACTTGTTGGTTTTGAATATTTTTTTATTTGTAATTTACAGAAGCAATGGTTAAGTAGATAACTATCTGAGATACCTTATGTTGCTCGGATGTTGACTGTTTCTTGCAAACTTTGTTTTATGTAAATAGCAGAATTCAGTATTTTTATTAAATAACTATTCTTTTTCCCATAAAAAGCAAATAAAGAACTTAATTAACACGAGACAAAAGTCAGTAACATTTCTTATTTACAATATGAATAATGATTAATTATGAAGGTTAGAAGCCCAGTGGCTGAGTGGTAGTGTATTGCGCTTCCACGCTACAGGTCCAGGGTTCAAATCCCGGGCTCAGCAAGGTCAACTCAACCTTTCATCTCTATAGTGGGTCAACAAATGAGTCCCTAGTTTGCTTGGGAACTGAACACTGGGGAGTTCGCGTTAGATTGACCACTTGACCGAAACATCTGCACATGCACCCCAGCGCCTAAGATCACGTAAACTGACATAGGTACGGTAAGCCTTGGCTCTCATGGGCTGTTGTGCTACTGAGCTCTATTATAAACGTTATAATTAAATGCTGATAACATATTTTTAAATTAGAAGTAATTAGTATTAATTAAATATGATACAATAATTTAAAAGTGCATATATAAAATCGAAATTATCGTCTATTTTCAATTCGACATTGATTACTTCAGAGTTTTGTTAATAAAAAAAATCCCTCCTTTGAGAGATTTTTACTATGATTGCGCACATTTCACGCGTTGTTTATACACTTCATTTTGTTCTTTATTCCATTCACTCGTAACATTCATACTTTTATTTTGATTAAACTCACTTCGATTCACTTGAGTTGGTTCAAAAAAAGAAATAAATGATTGGACACGGTATTAGTTTTAGTCATCCATTTTCTTCCGACACTATTCTAATTCATGTCGAATATTTACGAATTGCTTCCGATGCACACACACACATTTAATATCATCCTCCTATAATTTATTCCTCTTTGTAAACTCTTATCACAATTGTCTAAGCTTTCTCTACGAAAAAAATAAAAAGGAATGTTTGGTAAAAGCACACCCAAGTTCACAAACGTGGTTTGTCAAATCAGATTTTCTTCAATGCGTAAAGCATCAGAAGAATATTAATAAGTTATTCGATCATTTTTTATGATTCAGAAAATAAATGCATGTGAGAACATTCACACGGAATTATATTTTAAAAGTATACGTTCTTCAGAATTTTTATTTATTTATTTTTATTCAACAGATGTCTTGCATCTGAACTGCATTGAACTTCGCGGTTCATGTACTAATCTTATATCAACATCATTCTTCAACCTTTTTTTTTCCTTTTTGATAGTGCGAATGGCTTGATCCTGCTCTTAGTTAAGATTTCTCTCTCTGTCATCTAAAATTTCAGAATAGACGCTGAATTTGGAACGATCTTTTGAAAAACAAAATATCCCAATATGTAAGACCTAAACGTGTATGTTCATGTATTATTACACGTATTCCTTTTTAGCATACCTATAGGGTTTGAAATATCGGACCAAAAGTTCAATACCGGTATTCGGTATTTTATAGATCTTAATACCGAGATACCGGTAATATGTTTTAGGAAAATAAAGAAAATACAGATGTTTTTGTTTTATTTGCCAGTTTTATTAGAGAGTGTAAATATCACAAAAAATTAATTTGTAATTTTAAAATTATAACAGTATATACAGAATCACAAAAAAGTAAAGTAGCCTCTTATTTAATTAAATCATAAAAAATTGTAAATTTCACAAATCATTACAAATTTTTGAAATGTGGTCTTAAAAAAACATAATGCATTAATTGTGCTGTCATTAAGCCTGGGAGGTAATTGTGTGCAAAAATTACTAGCTGTCGAAAACGCTGATTTGGCATCAACGCTAGTTGGTGGTATTGTTAGCAAAAAGTGCTATATTTTTTCCAACTATTTATCTCTAAATGATACACATATAGCATTTTTACATATAGCTGATTTCTGTATTCTATTTTGGTTTGTTGAAACTTTTTAGTTATTGCTAATTCTAATTTTTCTTCAAGAGACAATTCCTTTACATTGCCGACATTAGTATCATAATCATCTTCGATAATTGTACCGAATTCTTTTGAATCTGAATAATGTTTGTGGGTAAAAAAATTATAAAAAAATTTTCCATAAACTTGATCAAATTTGAGTTGGTTGGTCTCTCTCTCTCTCTTTTCTTCTTTTTCATTTTCAATTATAAAATCATGATGATTTGTAAATACAAGTATGATATTCAAATACAATGTGAATAACAAACTCCTCAATTTAAAAAAATATCTAAATACTAGCCGTTACCCACCCGCTTCACTGGGTATTTCACGATGTTGCATATATGTATACTGTTTACATAAATATTAATTATAGATATCTAGCATTAAGAAAAATATATTTATAGCTGTTACACTCTCACCCCTTGATATAAAAAGAACATAAATTATAATATCTAATTTCTATTTATGTCTAAAATCGAAGTAGAAAGATTTTTTTCGCTAATAATCAAGTGGATTTCCACCAAAGCAACTTTCAGTAGATCTCTACTCCATAAAATAAACATGCGTGCTGAATTTAAAGTCTAAATCTAACAGAGCAAAAACGGAATTTTTATCATCAATACCTCGTTGACAGCATTCTTGGCGGATTCCAATTCAACAAAAGAGACATGCAAACCAAATTTTATTATTATAGTCTTAGCAGTTCGAAAACGGGAATTTTGTCTATCAATACGCCCCAATAACTTTCCCCGCTTCCCTCTAAAGTTGATTTCCGTAAAATCCATTCTTAGTGGAACTCTATTCAAATAAAGAAACGTGCTCAACAAATTTCAAGTAAATGGGTTAAATTCAAAAACAGGAATTTTTCTATAACACGCCTTAATCCCTCGCAACACCACTCCTTTGGGGGTCCGTTTTCGCAAAACTCTTTGTAAAAGGAACTTCATTCCACGAACGGAACATACCTTCTAATTTTCAAGCAGGTGGTTCTGTTAGTTGAAAAGCGGAAATATTTCTCTATTACGCCCCTTAATCCCCCTCAGTGACCCATGGGGATCAATTTTCCCCAAAACTATTTTGTAGCGGATCTCTACACCATGAAAGGAATTAGCTTACCAAATTTTAAGACTGTACGTCTAATAGTTTAAAAATGGAAATAATTATCTATAATACCCCTTAAGTCCCCGCAACGCCACTTAGGAAACGATTTACACAAAACCCATCTTATGACAGATCACTACTCAGTGAATGGAATCTGCTAACTCAATTTCAAGATTTTACGTCTAATAGTTTAAAAAGGAGTTAATTGCCTATAACGCCCCTTAATTCTCCACAACGCCACTTGGGGTCGATTTTCACAAAATCCATTCTGTAGGGGATATGTACTTTATGAAAGGGATCCGCTTATCAAATTTCAAGACTGTACGTCTAATAGTTTAGAAATGGAAATAATTATGTCTCTTAAGCCCCCGTAACGCCACTTAGGAAACGATTTTCTCAAAAACCATCTTATAGCGCATCTCTACTTAATGAATGGAATCAGCTTACTAAATTTCGAGATTTTACGTCTAATAGTTTAAAAAAGGAGTTAATTGCCTATAACGCCACCTAATACTCTACAACGCCACTTGGGAGTCGATTTTGACAAAACCCATTTTGCAGTGGATCTGTACTCTATTAAAGGAATCCGCTTACCAAATTTCAAGACTGTGTGTCTAATAGTTTAAAAATGGAAATAATTATCTATAACGCCCCTTAAGCCCCCGCAACACCACTTAGGAAACGATTTTCACAAAGCCCATTTTATGACAGATCTCTACTCAGTGAATAGAATCTGCTTACTCATTTTCAAGATTTTACGTCTAATAGTTTAAAAAAGGAGTTAATTGCCTATAACGCCACTTGGGGTCGATTTTCACAAAACCCATTCTGTAGGGTATCTGTACTCTATGAAAGGAATCCGCTTACCATATTTCAAGACTGTACGTCTAATAGTTTAAAAATGGAAATAATTATCTATAACGCCCCTTAAGCCCCCGCAACGCCACTTAGGAAACGATTTTCCCAAAGCCCATCTTATGACAGATCTCTACTCAGTGAATGGAATCTTCTTACTCAATTTCAAGATTTTACGTCTAATAGTTTAAAAAGGTTTATAGTTGCCTATATAACGCCCCTTAATTCTCCACAACGCCACTTGGGGTCGATTTTCACAAAACCCATTTTGCAGTGGATCTGTACTCTATGAAGGAAATCCGCTTACCAAATTTCAAGACTGTACGTCTAATAGTTTAAAATGGAAATAATTATGTATAATGCCCCTTAAACCCTCGCAACGCCACTTAGGAAACGATTTTCACAAAACCCATCTTATAGCGGATCTCTACTTAATGAATGGAATCAGCTTACGAAATTTCAAGATTTTACGTCTAATAGTTTAAAAAAGGAGTTAATTGTTTATAACGCCACTTAATTCTCTACAACGCCACTTGGGGGTCAATTTTCACAAAACCCATTCTGTAGGGGATCTGTACTCTATGAAAGGAATTCGCTTACCAAATTTCAAGACTGTACGTCTAATAGTTTAAAAATGGAAATAATTATGTATAACGCCCCTTAAGCGCCCTCAACGCCCCTTGAGGTCAATTTTTTGTAAAAATCATTATGTAGGGAATCTCTACTTTATGAAAGAAATCTGTGTACCAAGTTTCACGACCTTACATCTAATAGTTTAGTAAAGGAAATAATTATCTATAACGCCCCTTAAACCCCCGTAACGCCCCTTGGGGTACGAACTTTGCAAAATTCGTTCTTAGCTGACGTCTACATCATGAAGGGAACCTACCTACCAAATTTCAAGTTTGTAGGTTTAATAGTTCCGGAGATATCGTGATTAGTCAGTCAGTGAGTGAGTGAGTGAGTCGCTTTTCTCCTTTATATATATATATATAGATTAAGCACTTTCTTCACAACTACAACCTTGTTTTCACAGATATGAATATCAGACTATGAATCCTACACGTGTGCACTATCACTCTGAGCTGTAATAGAATAGTTTTGGTCCTCCTCCTTGATAATTCACATATTTTATCATTTCTCTTGATTGTACGATGCAACTTTATATTTACAGTAAAATTAATTTCGCCCGTTAGGGAGACGTAAAAACAAAGACGTATGCTATTTTCCTAGGTTGGCGATCTCTGAACATGCTGCCGAGAAAATTTTTAAAATTTCTAGTAAATACCGAAAAACCGGTATTTAAGCTTGTGAATACCAGTATTACAATATTGTACAAATGGCTAAAAATACCGGTATATGGTATCCCGGTATACCGGTATTGCAATCCCTACATACCACCTCTTCAAAATTTAAAAACATTTAACAAATGCGTTGTTTATATCACCTAAATGCATATTGAATTTTTAATTTTTTATACATATATGTATATATACTGCAGTTCAAAGTCACTGGGATTTGGAAGCTTGGAAGACCAAAGCTGAGAAGAAAAGACTCAGTGTGGAATCAGACTTAATGATTATAAATGAGAAAACTTGGAGAACGAAGGTCAATGAGAGGTCACTGTAGAGGAAACTTTAAAGGAAGGCACTGGCCCACGAGGGGCTGTCTTGCCGGATATGATGTGATGATGATGATATATATAGGCTATAAAATGACTCATTCATCATGAAATTTCCTGAACTATTAGATGTGCACCCATGAAATTTTGTAGACATATTTATTTAGTTGAGTAAAGAACTGGTTTTTCGAAAATAGACTCCCCAAGGGGGCTTTATACACAAAAATTATCGTTTTTGAACCATTAGACCTACAGACTTGAAATATGGCAAGCATGTTTCTTTTATTTGTGGAGATCCATTTAAAACGGGTTTTGAGGAAATCGTCTTTCAAGAAAGGAGGCGATGGGTACGGGGGCGTAAGAAATTGTTATACTTCGGTATTAGAAATTTAAGTCCCCTATCCGTTTTAAATCAAAGGTGAGAGCAATAAGAATGTTTTTGAATTCAATCAAAAATTAATACTATATAAAGGACTTAAATATCAGTAACTAATGTATAGCCATATAATATTATGAAATATCCACATAAACGGGTGGTACTGGCTATTTAAAGTATATGACTCGAAACAAAGGCATGTTGTGTACAAGAAACAAAATTGTTTGGTTTAAACAGAAATGAGATTAATACCAAAAAATACACATATTTATGAAATCAGAATAGAGGATTATTGAAAGTAATGTATTTTATTTACTTATATATGTAAAATTATTTCAAGGGTATTTATTATGTTCTTTAATATTTGTCAAAAATATCTTAAGAAATTAAAAGGGTTTTTTTATACATCTGCAATGTATTTTTTTAAAATTATATTTTATTTTCTACAGATCTCTTCCTGTTTTTTTTTTTTTAATTAAAAAGATATTGGCTTAGCTTCTCTATCTATATCAAAAAGTTTTTCATGATGCTGTAATAAATTTAGAAGTAAAAATGGGTCGTAAAAAGTTGAATTTAATAAGAGAGCCAAGAACGATTTGCCTGGGAGCTCTCCCCCTACCTTGCAGCACTTTCTTGAAAAATCCGTTTACGTCACTGATCATGTTATAGGTTTCTCCAGTAATTTCCAGAAGCATCCATATGGTCGCCAAGCCACTAAACATAGCCGCCAATATTGAAAAAAATGGAACTACATAATATATGTAAATGATAGTTTGACAAATTGAGCGAGGAGTATGAGCAGCTCTGTAATTTGTACAATGGGGTTGGTCCACAGTTAGGCAGACAAGGTCCCGCTAGTTTTAATTTAAAAAATTACTATGATAATAAGTATTTTCATTTTTTTATCCAAAATTTATTCCATAGTATAATTAAGATTTCACGAGAATTTCACTCACGCAAAGGAAATTTGAATGCGATTATATACGTATATATATATACATATATATATATATATATATATATATATATATATATATATATATATATATATATATATATATATGTGTGTGTGTGTGTGTGTGTGTAATAATTCCCCTAGCATCTTTTTAATTAATTCTTTTAATAGTACTGCAATAATCTTTTAATTATTTGGTTCTACACTAACACCCTGATTTTAATCTTAATCGAGTACTCTTATTGCACCAGACATCCCAATCCCGCCCATTCTATCCAATCAGAGCTGTTATTACGTCATAAGTACTTGTACTATATAAGCCGAAACCTTGTATAATCTCGCTCTCTTCTTCGTTTGTTTCTCTGTAAATATGTAGCCAGCTTTTTGTGTAGTAGTTTCTTTGTCTGTGTTGTGTCGTCCATGTTCATCGTAATTAATATGCCTTAAAGATTCAAGACATTCAATAAATTGGATTACTAATCTACAATACTGCCTCGTCGATCTTTACATGCGAAAAATGCATCAACATAAAAGAAAATCAACACCGGCCACGCCCTATCTTTGGGGTTCGCTACTGTAATAATATCCACTCGCCACGTTTTACGATAGTTTTACCCATCTTCCAGAAATCTTATATATATATATATATATATATATATATATATATATATATATATATATATATATATATATATATATATATATATCTTTATATATGAAAAAACTTGTGTTTGTCACTAAACTCCTCCTAAACGGCTGGACCGATTTCGATGAAATTTTTTGTGTGGGTTCAAGTAAATTTCAGAATGGGTTAGATTCACAATTCGATCCGATATCGCAATTAGTAAAAAAGATATTAATTAAAAACATTCAAAAAATACAACTCAACATTCACCTGCATTGTTGTAACAACGCTATTGTTATAAATATATAAGTAATATAGAAAAAATTTTACATCAATTCCTACTTAGATCAACCAAGAAAAAATTTATTTTAGCTACTTTCTATTAAATAGTTGCAATTAATATAAATATGTATATACATATAACAGAATCACAACATTAAGTGGTAATTAATTTTTATTAATTATCATTAAAGTATCGTTTTGTCATCCAAAACAATCGTGTATATAAAGTTTCCTTTCAACTGAATGCTTTAACACGTGAGAAAAAAACCTTTTCAAATTTTGACATAAGTCGCCAAAAGGGTCGCTAAGTCGCCAACGTGGCTGTATTTGTAATTTTTTAAATAATTAGTTATAATCAAAATTCCACTGGAACAGACAAAAACTTTCCTCAAAATTGGTCCAGCCGTTTAGGAGGAGTTCAGTTACATACACACGCACAGAAGAGTTACATATATAAAGATTATTTGAAAAGATATTAATTAAAAACGCTAAAAAGCGTGAATCGTCTACATTTTCGTAACAATAAAGACCGGGTTTGGCCAGTTTGGCTGAAAATCAATTTTCGACGCCAACTTAAGTCTTTTTCAATTCCTACTATTAGCTCACGATCTCTATACACATTTTATTTGTTTGTTTGTTTATTTATTTATTTATCTTGGTAGAATTTTCAATCGTTAATAAAATACATTTTAAAGCGCTCAATTGAGCTGAATGTGCATGATTATTTTGGATGACAATACAATAATTTAATTGTAATTAATAAAAATTAATTGATTATAACTAATTATTTAAAAAATTACAATTACAGCCACGTTGGTGACTTAGCGACCCTTTTGGCGACTTATGTCAAAATTTGAAAAGGTTTTTTTTCTCACGCGTTAAATAAAGCATTCAGTTGAAAGGAAATTTTATATACACGATTGTTTTGGATGACAATACGATACTGAAATGATAATTAATAAAAATTAACTACCACAATGCTGTGATTCTGTCATATGTATATACATATTTATATTAATTGCAACTGTTTAATAAAAAGTAGCTAAAATAAATTTCTTCTTGGTTGATCTAAGTAGGAATTGATTTTAAATTTTTTTTATATTACTTGTGTGTGTGTTTATAACAATAGCGTTGTTACAACAATGCAGGTGAATGTTGAGTTCGGACCGAATTGTGAATCTAAACCATTCTCGAATTTACTTGAACCCACACAAAAAATTTCATCGAAATCGGTCCAGCCGTTTAGGAGGAGTTTAGTGACAATACTTTACATATATATAGTATTGTAGTAGCGTGGCCGGTGTTGGTTCGTATCCTATCTGGTTTGTTGAAGACATCTTTAGAATTGAGTTTCATCTTTTATTTTGAAGCACACATAGCGTAACTGGTCAATCACTTTATATTTTACATCTATTCGTTAGAAACACGTAAGCAGACGCATATAATAGAAGCGACATCTTGAAGGACACAACACAAAGACACAGAGTTGAAGTTATTTACATTTTTACATGATGAAGGCAAGCAGAAAAAGAAGAGAGAGAAAGAGAGATTTCCAGAGACATCGGTTTTTATACTCGACGGTGAAGACCATGTGACATTTTTGTAATAAGAGCTCTGATTGGTTACAATGGGCGGGAAAGGGATTTATGATGTAATAATATTAGTCAATTACGATTAAGATCAGGGTGTTAGTTTCGAACCAAATAATAAAAGATTATTTCAATATTATTAAAAGAGTTAATTAAAAGGATGCTAGGGAGAATTATTACACACACACACACATATATATATATATAGCAGTAAATAAATTAAAAAGAAGACGAATAAATCCTAAAACATCTTAAGATCAAACCGAAAGAACCAAGAACATGGAACCATTACAAACCAAAAAAGAGAAATTTAGCTAAAATGGGAAAAACTTCGGGAATTTCTTTCCCGAGCTGTCACTGGCTTAGGACAGTGAAACAGGGTTATATATATATATATATATATATATATATATATATATATATATATATATATATATATATATATATATATATATATATATATATATATACATATATATATATATATATATATATATATATATATATATATATATATATATATATATATATATATATATATATATATATATATATATATATATATATATATATATGTCCGAAAAATTATTGATTTTTTGTGGTTTTCAATCAGCTTTAGATATAATTTTTATTTGATTTTATTCATTTATTCATTTTTTATACGTTGCTGTTCTGTTATAGCTCGGCTCTCTTATACAGATAAAAACATTCCCTGATTTATTTTGTATCGAATTAAATTGTTTTTATTGGAAACTATGCAAAATATTTTTCTGTTTATATTTAAAAAATTGGAAATTCTAATGCTATTTCTTTCATAATCATCTATAACAATGATTATTAAAAAGCTTGTAAAAAGTAAAACACATTTATAATATTCAAGTTTATCAATATAATGTATTGGAATAAAACTGATGCTGAAACAGTAAAGGCAAATTTATTACATACTTCCCATTTACGGATATCTTAATTCTATTTCAGCAGGTAGCCATGTTTTGTAAGCTTATGGCCTTTAAAACAAGTTTCAAACTGGACTGTAATAGAATCAGTTTTTGTAATCCTGCTATTACTGAGACGACACTAAAACATTGTTCAGAAAATGTTTACATTCCATAATTGGACTTTATTGTCTTTCACGTAAAGTGAAAACCTTGATTCAGCATTCCGGTAAACATAATTTCCTACACGCATCGCTGATTTTCATTCTTTGATCAATCAACTTCCTAAAAGCATTTCCGTAAGTGCGATTATCTTTCCGTTTCGGTTTACATTCCGTTCCTCTTCAAAAACAATGAATTAAGGTTGAGTTGTACTCTATATTTACATTCTAATATGGATCAAAATCATTTGATGATTAAAGTCGTTGAAAACTGATGAAAACATTCTTGCCAAACGATTGGAATTCCATCAAACTCAAGTGTAATGAGTTTTAAAAAGATAAAATCTTTAATTATATTCGACTTCCTTCGTGATACTCAATACGAATCATGTTTCACCTGTGTTAATTTCATAAGCAAAAATATTTTTTGAAGAAAACGCATAATTGCTTGATTGATTTCAAGTTTTTGTCTTTTATTTCATATAAATTTACATTATTTCTCGTGATTTGAAACTGAAAAATAGCAATTTCGTAAAACTTTAGCTATATTTGAAAAAAGTTTTTTTATGAGTGACTTAATTACTTTTGGACGTGGAATACTACCGGATTGAATTGCTGAATTTGACAGATAATGTTAGTGTTTTTTTTAAAAATCCAATCATGAATTTTCTTTAAATAAATTATTTTTTAAATCAAAAATTCATTTTTTAATTTTCGATTATTCGACAAAAATACAATTTTAAAATTTCGTGGCATTCAAACAAAATTTAATTTCATTTGCTTTTCAAATTCAAAAACCTATTGTTATCAAAAGAACTCAATCAGAATGAAAAATTTCAAAGAAAAGTATCAAGTCCTTTAATATAAAAAACAGTAAAAAAGTTATTCATCCAATTAAAAAATTTTATTGTTGACCAGAATTCTTTTCTTTTTAAATTAGTGGCAGGGTACTTTTTTCTGTCTCGTGTTCTCATTTAATTATGAGGCGAATGTTACGATTTGTAAAGAGAAATAATTTGCCCATTTCATATTGATTGATATTACTTAAGAAAACCATTTCCTTTATTGAAGTTTTAAAGATTCCTGCATCCTTTTTCAATCTGTTTATGATCACTATCCATTACAAGTTATACGAAAATGTTTTTCGATGTAAATTTTACAAATGAACCAAAATACAACTAAACTATTTTATATTAATTAAAGGCAAAGAAAAAGCAATAAATATTCAGCAAAAGAATATGACTAACATGTGGTAAAATTAAGAAACAACTTTTATTCCGTTAATTTTCAATCGTGAATGTATTTCATATCAAAACCTCTATCAACACCATTATTAGATCTTGGCCTTTCTCAGAGGGTCTCTGCTATGCCCTGTAATTTCTATTTCTAATTTTTAACATATATGCAGAGTTAAAATTCTCATTTAAAGACTTTTTTAAATATATTTTTACGTCTGTCCATTGAAGTAGCAACAAAACCCTGTATGTTTGTTTTAATTAATTACTTTAACAGCTTTTGCTTCGAACGCCCCTATTTACTCTTATATTGTGTATGGTAATCTAGAATTTCTTTAGTAATACATTTCATTAGTTATATTGTTTCGTAATCCCTGGTTACTTGATTTAACTCTTTCTATCTTTTCACCCCTTCCTCTTTTTCCTTCTTTTTCTCTCTCTATATATGTATACATATAAATTTCCCATAATTTAATCACTAGATAAAGATATGCTTTAAATAATATAGAATACTTGGATTCAGGGAGGTGTTTGAAAACCCAACGTGGTTTTGTGCAGGGTGTACTGGAACTAAAGGAACAGCTTGATATAGATTTCTTCCCCGAACCTCTGGTGTCATCTTTGGACCCAACTATAGATAAAGGTTTTCGAATCCGCCCTTAGCTTACCCAGGCGGTTTCCAAAAACGAGCAAAATACCTCAATTTTAAGAACACTTGCCCTGGAAACGTTAGACACCATGTATCTTGAACCTGACTGGGTGATTATCTATACTTATGGAAGCCTTTTGAAGGACTCTGACAGTGCAGGAGCAGGGGTACCTTTTCTCTTTTTATTTAACAACTGGAAAATTCACAACCACTTTTGATGGTGAGGTTGCTGCCTTCAAGTAGACCTTGTGCAGTTACATTGTCATCTGAATAGCTTTACTAGGATTGTTGTCTTCTGTGATTCAAAAGCGGCGATTTTTGCTGTGAACTCAAATTCTAGTCCTGCCTCCTCTAACGTTCTTGGCTATAAAAAACTGCTGTAATTGGAAAGGAGTTAGCAGACAACTTAGCGAAGGAGGGAGCTTCCTTTCAACAGGAAACAAGGAAAACTGTCCCTTTTGCCAGTGCCAAGCGTATTATTAAGAAAAAGATAAATGATATCTCACTTCAATGCAATACACAGAGAAAAATTCCAATGAGATCTGGTGGAATTATCTTAAGATCTTCCCATGTGGCCAAGACGTAAAGCATTTGCCGAGTTTCATCTGGCTACTGGACACGACTGTCTCCTCAAACATCTTCATCGAATTCATGTTGCACAGGCCCTTTTCTGTACGCTCTGTGATATTTGGGAGGATAGTGATGCTGACCACATTCGACGCTGTCCAGCACTAAAGGATTCCTCTTTGTGCGATATTTATTGACAAACTAGGGACTTATTGGGTTCCTAGACTTTTCTCGCCACGTTATTTCCCACTTTGTTTGTTTTTGTTCCTGCTTCCTTGTGGTGTAGTGGTCTTTTGTAACCCTGGCCGTGGGAAATAAAACAAGAATAATATAGAATAAGAGACAGGGAAAAAAGACTAATTATAATTAGATTTAGCACTTCAAAGAATTTTGTATTACTTCACTTCTGCATAAGCTGCTCAAATAGTTCCAAGTCTGTTCTCGATTCTCCTCCAGACGTTTTTAAGCATTTTTGGAGTCACCTTAGTTGCTTCTGTGGTGATTCGATTTCTTAATTCTTCGATGTTGCAAGTCTTTACAGAATAAACTCGCTTCTTCAGGTATCCCCAGTAAAAAAGTTAAGTGATGTGACTCTCGGAGAGTGGTTGGGCCATGAAAGTGGCCAATACAGCGATCTAGGGAACTTCACCAAGGATACCTTGTACATGTGTCGCTCAATGACAGAGGGGTTTGATCTGTGGTGAAGAAAAAAGCTTGGCTGAGAGAGAGAGAGAAGTTCTTGTAATTGTAGTGCAGCGAACAATTGTAGCATATCAAAGTAAACGTAGCGTAGAGAATCAACAATTACGAGAAAAAAACAGTAAGTGGGTAGTGGTAGTAGTAACTACTACTAACCCCAAATTGCTATTTTATTTGGGTTTTTGTCACTGAATTCAAAATTACGAGATCCGTCGCGAGCAGCTATCGCGTTGCTTTAGAATGCGACGTAAATAAACATTCTCTCACTCGTCAATAAATACGATTTTCAGCAGAAGTAGATCCTCTTTGTTGTTCAATTTAGAACACATTGCTTTTCCTCTGCACTACGCCATTTTGTCCGTAAGCATTCATATATACATATGTAAGTGTTGCAGGGAAATCATTAAATTAGGGCTTTCACAAAATCCCTAAGGGAGAGGATCAATTCATGCAAGATGTTAAAATAAGAACTCTGTAAGGTGATTTCCCTAAGGAAAGTAAGTGATTTGATCTCAAATCCCTACCTGTTTCAGTGAAATTGTGAAATAATATTGTCAAGAGTTTAGAAGTGTTTATTTAGCAAATATGCTGCATTATTAAAAGTAGAGTAATTAATATACAACAATAATCATTGGATTACAAATCATTTATTCGAAATTAATTGACAAAATAAGTAGATAATAAAGATGGTATTTTTTTAAAAAAGTAATTTGTAGTAGAATTACAAACATTTTTTTAAAAAAAATTATACATTAATGTAGTACTTCAAAAATATCCTGCCTTATTTGTAACAACTTTTTTAGTTATTATTTCCCTTTTTAAAATAGCTTTTTTTTATTATCAAAGAGCTTTTTTAATCTATAAAGAGGGCGTGGTCGAATTCTCTAATTTTTTTGTTTACATTTTCCAATTGAAGTTTTATCCAGCTTCTAATTTTTGGGCATACAAAAGTGATATATCAATCGAAAAATAATAATGCAAAGAATATAACTAAATAAAACTAAAAAATGATATTTACTTCATTTTGTTTTGGTGCGTCACATCAGAAGCTCCGTACTGCCTGGCACGGACGAGGAGAGAAGTAAAAGGTAGTGGTAACAAGCGAAAACAGAGCTCTACAAATACAGACTTGTTCATTTCATCATTTCACTAAAACAGTTCGGGGATTTGATCAAATCACTAACTTACATCTGAGAAATGACCTCAAAGAGACGTTATTTTAACACCTTGCGTGAATTGATCCTCTCCCTTAGGGATTGGATGAAAGCCCTAATTTCATCATTTTCCTGCGACACACACACACACACATATATATATATATATAGTTTAGCTACAAAATTAAGTAAGTAATACATGAAAATAGAGTGAGCTCGTTACCATCGCGTAAGGATTTGTGGGTAAATAAGCCTATTTAAAAGTGGAGCGAGCGCAGATGAGAGAGAATTGATACTCGAAAAGTCTTAGCTGGTGACTCCTCGCCGAATTGTTGTTTATTGTTCTACTCGGTTGTGCGCCAAGGGGCCGCCATGTTGGATTTTATGTGATTGAAGCAAAATAAAGAAATATTTTAGATATTATGCCCTCCTCATTTTACCAGCAGGTCTGGGACCTGACACACACACACACACACACACACACACATATATATATATATATATATATATATATATATATATATATATATATATATATATATGTGTATATATATATATATATATATACATATATATATACATATATATATATATATATACTGGTATACTCGTTCTTCGCACGGATGAATTTAAAAATTAAAAAATACAGACTGAAGGATAAAGAAGTTTTTAATGAGTTAACTTTACATGAATTGTATAAATTAAACACACAAAAAAAGCTTCTTGCATAACCAACTGAACAAAAAAACCCTGTTTGCTAAATTTTAAGTCTTTAGGTATAATTGCTGATTTTTTATTATTGTTATTATTATTTATTTCCCCCCCCCCCGTAATTTTTTTGTGGGTCGATTTTTGAAAACACCTACCTGCTCAGCAAAAGCAACACATTATTACAAATTTTGTGTAATAAACGCTAAAAATAGTGTAAATAATTTTTATCTGGATGTGTAATACGTTAATATTACTTTCTGATGCATTTATTTTATGTTAAATAGCTGCTACCCGCGACTTCGTCCACGTGGAATTTAACAAAAAAATGTTTGCTCACTTCGTAGAGTTTACGAAAACTTTTCTTCTACTTTGTGAATCTATGTTTCTTTTTTGTTTTATTTTTTTCTTTGCTTATTGTTGAGCAAGGGGTGAAAGGGACGCATGAGCTTTGACACTGTCGATGGGGTGAGGACTAAAATCTTTAGGATCAAAATAGGTCTAAGTAGCAAGTAGGGTGAAATGCGAACTCAAACGAAGCCGCAAGGAAGGGAGTGAAAGGGACGCATGAGCTTTGACAATGCAGTTAAGGACTGTAAAATCATTAGGATCAAGACATGAACGGGAAATGTTGTGAATGACAGCAACCTAATCAAAGAAAAAAGTATGATATAACTGCTAGCAATCGTTGAGACAGAAGGATCGCGAAATAAAATAATCCCTATTAAATAAAAATAATCCCTATTGAATAAAAATAGTCCCTATTGAAATAAATAATCCCTATTTGTATCGAATTTTGCTCACTATTTCATTGGTTTTAATTTTATTTTCTCGGAATCCTAATTTTTTTTTCTAAAATAAAAGTAGCCTAAGTTATTTCTTATAACATTAGCTATCTGCCAGTGTAATTTTCGTCAAAATTGTTTCAGCGGTTTCAGAGATTAGCCGGAACAAACAGACAGACAGAAAGACAGATAGATAGACACACACAGACAAACAAAAATTTTAAAAATTGATTTTTACATGTGAGTACCGTATATACTTTTAAATGCATTTAGTAAAAAGCTGTTAATTTCAAATTACAAACAAACACTTCATTTTTATTTACATGTATAGATATTGACTGAAGACAATCAACGATAGATCTCGTAAATTTTTTAAGCACCTGATATTTTTTTAAGCTATATGAATTGAACGTGAAGACTTAAGTCTCAACATATTTAATATGTTGAGCCGATCTGATTCAGCCGTTTTATTCGGAAGTCTTTCATTGAACAAGTACTCGACATAACCTCGATACCATGATTACTCAACTTCGTGATCTATGATAATTAGAAAGACAGTGGTATGATATTTCCTAATCTTCATCAATCTTTGAAGTTCTTATGCACAGTGTATAATACAGCACACACCAGTGGTGCACACAAGGAGGGTTCCTGGGGTCCGGACCCCCCAAAGCCCTTGGTTTTTTTCCCCGATTGATTATAATTTTAAGTATATAATACGTAAAATTTAATTATTTGTTTTTAATGATTAATTTTATTAATTAATACTAATTATTATTCAATAATTAGTTTTTTACTGTTTTTTGTTCCCCAAAATCGACAAAATCAAATAGAGCATGATACAAGAATGGTGGACTTTCAACCCTGGACCCCTCCCCCTTGGAAAACTTCTGTGTGCGCTACTGGCACACACAACTTAGAAATTTTCTATTGTATGTTTCTCAAATTTCTCACCTGTTGCATTGCATTCTGACTGTAATTAACTATTATTCTTACTTTTGAAGCACTTTGTTAAAAAAATGGACAGTAATAATTTATTGTTCATTTCATAATGAAATAATAGGTCAACAATGCCTTTTCTCATGTAGGCTTTAGTTTTAGAAGTAGCGCATATTAAAATTCTGAGTTAGTTGTGAGAATCTTCAGATGTATTATCCGTACGAAATTACCATTTCTATATTACAAACTAAAATTTGTAATGTTTCATAAAAATATTTGTCATAATTGCTTTTTAGTTCAGCATTTGGCTTGAAATAGCATGTTGTGTTCGAAAACAAGCTTTCATAAAACATAAGAAAAATTTTACCCAATAAACCGGATTCATATTTAAAAAAAAAGAAACCATGAGTTTCCGAAAATACATGCACAGTAGAATCCATATAAATGGTATCCTATAAGTTTCGATAGCGTAATTTGCACACAACCGTTTAATTATAGCTAATAAAGTACTTATTTTACTATAAATAAGCTACATACTATAAATAAAGTATATATTTAAGGCACTCTCAGCAATATCTAACCATATTGTTTGTGCGTGGTCGAAATATTAATTAATATTTTCTACAAAATCTGCTCGTAAATTTGATTTAAAATGCAAGCATTTTCATTTCTTAAAAAAATATGTAACAAATTAAGTATGATATTTATGTAATATGATTAGTAAGAAATTTTTCATCTATTTAAGAAATTTCTAGCAATTAAATTTGTACTACCGACACATTTTACCGAATATTTTTCAGAATCTACTATTCGTTTTTTTATTTAGTATTCTTACATAATATATGTTATCACTAAAACACGAAAACCGTTAATGTGAAAATTATCTAGCTAATCTGAATATTAACTGATTTGATCCGTTAAAGTGCGTAATCGATAGTTTTTGCGCATTTTAACTAGGTAATCTTCACATTAACGGTTTTTGCATCATTGAAGTTCAAAAGTTTATTTCTCTCATTCCCTTTCTGCTAGGAATTTTGATTGAACGTTGACTGATCCCAGAATCATTTATCCTAAATATTTAAAAACAAAGTGACCGAAACAGTAAATGTATTCGATAAACGACATCTTTAATTAATATATAATAAATTTAATTATATAATCTCCAAATGTACCATAAATAAGTATGCTTGTCGCAAAAAAACAATTGCTATACAATTCAAAGTATCATCAGTCTTTTTTTTTTTTTTTTTTTTTTTTGCTTATCAGGGGTACTGGCAATGCACTGTGGATCGTTCCTTATCAAAGTCGTCTCAAAAAATATTTTTGTGAAAGTTTCTTTACGAAAATATATAGCATGGTTGATATTACCTAAGATATAGGAGTGTTTAAATTTAATATACATTTGGAGAAATTAAAAGTTTTCAATTAAGTGATAGCCTTACAATAAGAACAAAGTAAAGGAAAGAAGTTATTTGTCAATTCGCAATTTTATTACTGCTTTACTTTTCATACAAGTAGATTGGTTTAAAACACCAATTTAAGTATTAGTTAAAATAGGAAAAATCTCAAGAGGGACGGCCCATTAGGTCTTAGCACGAGGTCGGCCGGCACCCTAGAATCGATCTTGTACCCAGCTAATCTGCAGATAAACTGATTTCTGCACTTTATTGGTAATGTATACATGTATACAACAAACACACATGTAACGTATGAATACGCATATAAAACATTATAAATGCATTTTTTATATACAAATAAAAGTTAAATTATTGCTTTTTTGCTTTCTTATTACTTTCATCACCTCTGAAATAATTATTTATGTTAAAATCTTTTATTCAAGTTAAACCTCAGATTTTCTAAAAAATATCTTAACGATCATTTCCCTTTATTTCAAATCATACGTATATATATATATATATATATATATATATATATATATATATATATATATATATATATATATATATATATATATATTTATTTAATTCGTTTCTTAATTTTCATTATTTTTTAATTACATTAAAATCCGGCGTATAACGCGCACCTATACTTTCAAGGTTCAATTTTTAATTTTTAGGTATATTTGCCATATAGCGTGCACCCCCTTTTTTTACGAAGAAACCTGAGTGTACGGACGCAATGCTCTAATGCAGGAGCAATCAACCTTTTATTCTGTTGGGCCGCATACATATATCAGCTATTTCACGCGGGTCGCAAAATGAGGATAAATGAAGTAGGAGGGCGGGGGGTAGAAATGCTTTAAGACCAAGATAACATTGGAAATTTAAAATGTGGAAAATTGATCAAAATATTATAACTCTTGTTTTGCTTTTTTTTTAATTATCATTTTATTATATTTTTTATTTTTGTCACTAACGCTAAATTAGAAGCATTTAAGAAACACTCCTTCACAGTTTCTGCATCTGTAAAAAGTTTCATGTGATTACCAATAATATAACAAACTTCATAGGATATGTCTTAGTTACCACTGTGATATTACCACTGACAAAACACTTTGTTGCTGTTGCAAAGATTGTTCAAGAAGGCCTATTTATCACCTCTTGAAAGAGATCGTGCGAAAGTATCATTGAATGATTCCTGTGTTTATTGGTATTTTTAAATACAGCACTTTTGGGACAATATAACTATAGTTATTTTAAAGCAGCAAAGGGCTAAGGTAAAGCCGAACCAATGCTCACTCGCCATTTTTTCATGACAGGAGTTTAAGTTTCCCTGCGGGAAGCAGGCACTCTATCAACCATTCAACTTATATTTCGGGACAAATCAAACAAATACTGATCTATGTTTGTTTTTCACTACAAAAAAGTCAACCTCCCAATCGTCTTGAAACGATATATTTTGTTCTAATATTTTTTGCTTGCAAGATATGAATGAAAGTTAAAAAATAGTTCCACCCATAAAATGGTCGCTACTCTACCGTTGTCTGTTATCACTAACCGTAACCGTTCCAAACAGAAAAAGAATATCGATTCGTACCCACACGACACTGACAGCAAAAAGCAAAATTGATATATTTCATTACTTGACAAAGAATTTCCCAACAAATTTTTAATACGATGTTCTTAATTAAGTAAATTTCTCAGAACAATGGGCTATGACCGGGCCACTTAAAAAGGCTCGGTGGGCCACATGGTTGAGAATCGCTTCTCTAATGTTTTGGTCATTTATCCGAGAAATTACTCCAAGCTTTAAAGAAGAAATAGAATACTTCTAGGATGACAACCCTTCAAGTTCATAGGGAGTGTCATTTCTTTTAACTAAACAGTATTTCGATGTACGCAGAAGTCTAATTTTTTTCTATACGCTCGTCCTTTCTTTTTATTATTTTTAAAGCTTTCATTTTTATAGCCGGTGTATAACGTGTACCGGTAAATTTCGATCTTGTTAAAAATGCGCGTTATTCACCGGATTTTACGGTAGCTACTTTACATTCATTCTCAGCGACACATTGTCGAATACAACAGTTTAAAAAGTCGCGCGTAAGTTATTCAAATATTATAAATTACGTATATTTATCTTTCAGCACACAATTCACTTGTGTGTTCCAAAGAGCAAATATCTCTGTGAAAGCTTTTTTTTAAAATTTAAGGTCCCTTTTCTGAAGATTTTTTTAATAATATTTGTACTGAATCCACTGCAATTACTGTGAACAATGCCGGGTCAGATGTTTCACTTCAACCCCAAACATACTTCTAAAAAAAAACCTTCCAAACAATCTGTCTCATCTAACACTTTAAAGAAAACCACCTTTTTACATCTGTTTTGTCTACATCCAGACTTGGCGGTGAAAAAGAAAGGTGATTTTGATATCTAGAGGGGGGAGCAGTATCGAAAGGAGGGGAAGGGAATGTTCGCACGCGTTCGAATTCGAGGGGTCGCGTGGCAGATGTCGAACGTCGGTTGGAATCGGGGCAGATGTATCTGCATCGGGTACTGAAAATTGAAAGAGGGGAGGCACATTTCATCAAATGGAACGCCATGGGACAGAAGGGATCTAAATCGAAGGCTACGAAACCGAAAACCCCAGCGTCGACGGTGAGTATTTTTGTTTCGGTTCGCATGGGACCGTTAGGGAAATGCTTGAGCAGAGGGGAAAGTTACAGTTATGAGCGGTTTTTCAGTTGTGGAATATTTTTGGGTACGATAGTGGAATTTTGCATGCAAAATAGCGTATCATGTTTAAAATTGCAATTGCGCATACAAATCTTTATTAGGAACTTATTTTTCGTGGATTTTATTTAGTTATTAATTGATTGCTAGTTGCATTGCTATTGTATTGTGTTAATTTGTAGCATTTTAATTCATGCATGTTTTAAAATATTATTATTATTTTTACACGTTTTACTTATTTTAGTATTTAGAAATAAGGAACAATGAGAGTGACAGCTGTTTTATGAATATTTTACATGAAAATATAGAATTATATTAACGTGACTACGTTCGAAACGGTGATTTTAAAAAATCGTAAAAATGGATAACTTATCTATATATTTTGTGTCTTTTGAATTAGAATGTATACATAGAATTGTTTTAAGAATATCATTACAAGAAAAAAACATTTAAAGGCACTTTTCTGCCAAAAAATGAAGAAAGAATTACCTGTTTTCAAAACATTCTCCTTTTATGAAAAATGCTTCTGTAATAATGTTTTGCCATTATATAGCTAAGACTTCTATACCAGGAATGAACTAAAATTTTTGAAAAATTCACATTATTTTTAGAATTACAATGAATTGAAGAAATAACGGTATTTTTTGTTAAATTTTCTCTATGCTCTGATAAATAAAAAAAAGTAAAAAAAGTCTTATTAAATAGGAACAAATCCAATTCTAAGTTATATGTTTCAAAAATGTTAGCTCAACTTCGGTATAGAAGTCCTCATATATATAGGCAAAATATTATGATTATAAAAGAATTTTTCATAAAAGGAGACTGTTTTGAATATGACATTCTTTCTTCTTTTTTTGCCAAAAAATTGCATTTGAATATTTTTTTTGTAATAATACTCTTAAAACAATTTTGAATGTATATTCTAATTCAACACTGAAACTAAATATAAAAAATTATTCATTTATACGCTTTTTCAAACTCATGGTTCAGAATGTATTCAGTCTTCTTAAAGCTTAACACGCACGCACAAAACCCTACAACACAATGTTTCGAAATTATCAAAGTAAACAAAAAAATTCTGCAATTAATTTTTTTTTCCAAAAAGGGTTATTTATTTGTTGTCGGGTATAATAATATTTTTAAAAAAGTATTTCATACTCGTACATTTAAGCAGTAGTGCATCTTGTTTACTGGTGTTTTAGGTAATGTTTTGTCGCAGTCATGTGCTATTCAACATTCCTCAATAAAAAAAAAAAAAAAAAAAAGAAAATTCAAATTTATAATTCTAATTCCATTATTGACATAAATTTAAAATTTTAAACATTAATAATGTGCATATATTGTTTTAACTGAAAAAAACCACATAAAAAAGGTGGTTTTTTTTTTTTTTTTTTTTTTGGAAAGATGAGAAAAATGAAAACAGGACATTCTTTGAATTATATAAAAAAGCCTGAAAGCTAATCATTATGGAGGAATTTTGTTTATATACAAATAAAAAATTTAAAAATGCACAAAATACGTACTATTTGTCAGCTATAATTTGGATTTTATCGTGATTTATCTCTTTATTGAAAATTATTTGTTACAGTGTGTTTTCCATGCAAGACACGCTTTTACGCACCATAGCTTTGCTACGCAGAGAATCTTTCTGTGCGACGTCGGTGCTTTGATGCATAAAGATGGTTGATATTAGAGTTTTATTTGTGCATAAAATTAATTTGGAATTGAAAATAATTTTTCAAGCTTGTTACATGCTACTTTCTTTATTTTTTTTGCATTTGAAACATGTCGAGGTGTATTTAAGAAAGTAAAGTTATGCACTAAAGTCTTAACTGATATTCAACAAGTGGCTCTTAAATGAGGAGGAGTTGGAAAAAGAGTCTATGAGCAAGGAAAATTTATAGTGTTTTGGGAATCTTAGAGAATATTAGCTGGGTTTTTTTTGTATGTTTACCAGTCTTTTTTTTATGTACCATTGTTTGTTTAAATTAAGGTTATGTTTTAATATTAACTTATTAATTATTATTATTTTTTATAATAATTTGCTATTCTGAAATTTAAAATTTGTTTCATTTTTCTCAAATGAGAGCATCCCTTTTCTCTCACTTGTGTAAATATTACTGTGATTAAACTTTGATTTGCATTAAATGATGATTTTACTTTTGTGAAATAAGAAATCCTTTCTGCTCACAGTTTTACCCCATGTGTGTAAATCCCTATTCTCCTCTCTAGAATTTTCTTTAAAAAATTCACCCCTGTAGCATCATATTAATCGTTATTAAAAAGGATGTCAGCATTTATACCTAAATACATTATGAACACTTTAGAATATGTATAAAATACAGTTAAACCTCCATTTTATGAATCCCTATATTGTGAACTTTTTCCAGGAGCCAAGAACCTGGTATATCGAAAGATGAATCTTCAATTTACCATAACGAACTTTTTTCGGGATTTAACGACTTCGTTGAATAGAGAGTTCCGACTATACTTTAAAATTAGCTGAAAATCTTGCAAATCATTTTTTATAGATATCGTCAGTAAAAAAATTAATTGTGTGAAATACTTGTGTCAAGAATTATGTTCCTAAAGAATTAGTTATGTAAATAAATGTGCTTGCAGATATTCTAATACATGAATCAATTTGCAGATATTTTAACTTTTCTTACTTTGAAAATTTGCTTTGATTCACTGAATGCTTATAATCTTAACATTTTTTCCAAGTATTTAACAAAAAAATATTAAATGTGTTACATATAGCTTCGTAAAGAAATTATATTTAAATGAAAAGTCGGGGGGAGGGGGGTAAATACTGATTAATTTAAGTAAATGAAGACTGGGAAAAATACTATATAAATTTGATTTAATTTTTTAAATTTATATTCTGAACTCCATCAATTATATATATTTTTAAAAAGATATGCTTACAAAATATGGTTATGTGTGTGGTGAAAGAAAACTTTTTACTTGCTCTCTCACTTTTTAAAACATAGTTATTAAATACTTTGAGTTATTTTGTTTGAATTGAAAATAGCTGAAATTCTGGAATATTTACATATGGAATATTTATTTATTATTTTAGCTTAGGGTTAGACTTATAATTTCCAGAAACGAAATGTATTACACTCTAAATTGCGTTAAAACTATTTTCTCTCTTCTCGTTTAAAGTTTTATGAAGATTACCGAAGTCAAATATCAAGTAAACACATCACATATAAATCAATTCAATCACATTATGAATAAATCCATATAGCAATTAAAATATCTTTCTCGATTAAAATGAATTTTTATTTTAAAAACTTTAAAAGAATACAGGATTATTGTCTTAGATACCACACTGCTCCTCGATTCCTATTACTATCACTTCATTATTATAATAAATGTTATTTACTTTTAAAGTTTAATAGTGGTCAAGGTCACGAGCTCGTGGTCGGTGTTATTGAGTCACCGGTTCGAGTCTTGATACCACTCAAAACCTGCCGTGACTCAAAGTCCTTTTTCTGGCGTAGTATGGAAGTTCGGAGTGTGAGATGCTGGCTCAGGTGTCATCCTCGTCACATGAACGAAGTTTAAAATTACGAGGTTCATCGTCTAGGACTGAAAGAGTTGGTGGTCAAACTCTAATACTGACTTTCGAGTCAAATCCTTCTTTCACAAACCCAGTTTAGATATCAATCCCCATTCCAGTTACGTTACACAATTCTTAACAAACCATGGCCCATTTGTTTCTTATTTGCATCGCTTCAAATTAAAAGCTACTCCCAATTGTCTTTATGGATCTGTTGGGGACGTTGACCATTACATTTTCGCATGTCCCCTGACTAAAGATTTTCATTTGGTCTATCCTTCTCAAAATGCTAAAAAAGTCTGGTTGCAATCTATCGTCAGAAATCCTTCCATTCATTCTAAACTAAAATCATGTATTAAAATTGCCTCTACAATCCGGGATCAAATTCATTAGTGGTCTCGGGATTTTTTTTTCTTTCTTCTTTTTATTCACCTCCTTTCCCAAACGTTTCCTGTCTTTTTCTTTTTTTTTCTGTACGATGTATTTATATTTTATATTTATATTACTTTTCATGCATTTGGAAGAATGCTGGAATAATGTATCTTATTTTTCTCTCTTACCCTTTATGATTTTTATTATTATTTTCAGCTTTGTATGTGTGTACCTTGCAATAACATATGTATTTCGTTTCATTTACCTTTAATTTGTAATATGTAAATTTAATGTGTGCTACCGTATAAAATGCATACTATAATTTTGCTCAATAAAGATTGAACGCGGGGTGGTAGTTTCCCGGGGGATCATTTTGTAGCTCTAAACCTCTTTCGGGAGAGCTCGGTTCCCTTGGGCATTCCTGCCAATAGCCCTCGTGTTGACATTAATAAACATTCTCAGTTGCATGAATTTTGTACATTACTTATTTAACATTCTTCCATTCTAGGGTTGTTCTCCTCTGAACAACGCCACCTACTGGGAAGCGGAGGAGGATCCTGAATGGGACAACTGCGTTATGGTGGTTGCCACTCAGAAAGGTCGGCGATATCCAACCCTAACCTCTTCCTGTAGTACTGACTCTTTGGCAAGGTCACTCCACAAAGAAGTTGATTATTCTCCAGTGAATGTGAGTCGACGATCCCCGGATCAGAACATGTGTCCGGTGGCGACCCTGGGGCCGGACAGTCATTATCCCACGTCTGGACAGCGGAAACGTCAAAACACAATATTAGACACCGGTTGGCATGCCTGCTTCAAGAATAATAATTATGTGTTCGTAAGGAATACCAATGATGCGAATGGCCAGGTAATTGTGAAATAAGTGTCTATTTAATTAATGTAGTTTTTTTTTTTATTAATGAGTACTGTATTTTTATTCAATGCGGTTTTTAACTGATTATGAAAAAGTTCTTATACAAAATATGAGCCTAATACATGGCTATTCCAATAATAAATTATGTGGGATATTCCAGAGAAAAAAAATAATAATACGCATAATTCCTGTTTTATAGCATTGCGTGTAAAATAAGGCCTTGACATTAATTATTTTTAAGTAATTGCAGAATGATAATTTATGTTATAAAAAAAATGCATTGCTCAATTTATTTATATCGCGCAAAACTCATTTAATTTTATTGTAAGTTGTTTGCTCGAAATTCTTTGTATATAATTTTGGAAAGCATCCCCGTTTGCAGAATTAAATTTTTATGTGTCTCCGTAGAAGAAATATTTTTTTCCGCCCAGACAGAGAAATTTATTTCATGCTCACTTATAATTTTAATGTTAAATTTGCATAACAATTAACATCAAATATAAAATTATTACTTTAATATTAATTGACATTAAATTTATTAGAACATTTTTAACTAGCCTAGCATTTTCTTTGTAAAACATTGTATAAAAATTAGAAAATTTAATTTTGCAGATAAGCTCTCGATGAAACTGTTATTAGGTGTGTATTTTACACTATACGTGATACTCAACGCTATATTATAAGCTTTCTTTTACAATTTAGTGAATATCCCTGCAGTCTATAAAAGTAATTGAAAATTTCCAAAACAAGCAACAATGGCCTTTGTTATTGCATTGTATATAACTCGCATAACTGCTAAAGATTACAAAACGTTATTTTTCGCTTGGAAAAGTTTAGAATACTCAAATAATTTCCAGGAATTAGAAAATCAGAAATATTTTTCCTCGTTAAATTATTGTAAACGTATCATAGGAATGAATAGACTCTTTTTCCATAAGCATTCCACAAATAAATGTTTGAAATGTCTGAACAAAAAGTCAATTTCTTTTTCTTATCTCTCTAAACTATTTTACCATTTATAATGTAACTGGGAGAGAAATTTACTTTATAATGTTGGCAGTAGCAGATCACATACGATTTAAGATAAGTTCAGCGCATACCAAAATATTGCATACACATATGTTCGTATTCTGAGTTATTGCGGTTTTGCAGACCATAGACTAATGATAGAAGGAAACAGGTTAATGATGTTTATTTCTAATTCGTCATCTTTTAGAGAAAGAAGTTAAATATTTGAGCAAGCTGATTCACGAATTTTAAATCGCATGTGTTCCTTCAATGTGGTCACATTGTGTTTTCACTTCACTTGAATCTTTGTAAACTTGGATCGAATGAACTCAACCTCATACCCTGTAGTGAAATCATATGGATTCCAAGTAAAAGTATATAAATCATGTACATTCAACAAAAAATCTAGCTTTTGATGTTTTTTCCAAGTACGGGCCTCTTTAACCCTTGAACCTTTTAGTTTACGCTGTTCGGATCTGCTCCTTGCGTCTTCTTAGGAGAAGCGTTTTTTTTTTAAAGCGCGTATTGGAAGAAGCGCCCCCCTCCCGTCGTCTCCAGAAACGCAAGCTCAATATAGTTGTTGTTATTTAACCCTAATCAAATTCAGTAATAGCTCGACTCTTACACTACCCTGACTTACGCGAACTCGAAATTACGCGATTTTAAAATCTCATCAATGCAACTTTTGTTTGAGGGGAAAAATTACAATTTAAAAAAAACTAAAAAACACCCTTTTATAGTTATTCAAACTAAGTTGTAGCCTCATCTTTTAGTCTCCAAATCTGGAAATGGGATCTGGAATTAGTCGACAGATGCGGAATGGGATCTGAAAATGGGAAATCGTTAGTCCTGATGATCCTGATCAGGAACAAAATTATTAAATTATTGTATTGTCATTGGCCCTGGACAAGTGTGCAAAATTTCGAATAAATCTGACCTTTTAAAGTGGGTAACAATTGAATTCAAAGATTCCGTTACATACAAGTGAAGCTTATAAAAGAGTGTTAAAAAATTGGTAATGTGATTGAAGAAGTTGTCGATCTTGCCAGGTAAATAAATGTAGAAGTGGATAGTGATGACATTCAAGAGCTGCTGGATTCCCACAATTAGGAGCTGACAATTAACGAGCTCGTAGAAATGTACGAGCAAGAGCAAGAAGACATTGATGAACTTGAGTCTTTATACCCACTTCAATCAGAAGAACGATCGATTGAATTTGACAGAAAGCCTCTGTTTATTTGAAAAAGAGTTTCGAATTTTAGAAAATATAGACTCAACGATGAATGCATTTTTTCAGCAAAACAAGGAATTAAATATATATATATATATATATATATATATATATATATATATATATATATATATATATATATATATATATATATATATATATATATATATATATATATATATATATATATATATATATTTACATGTATGATGAAATTTTGCGGGAGGAAAAAATAATCTTTGAGCCGGTGGACTACTTTGTTAGATTTGATGAAACCTTCTACCACAAAATAATTTCAGTTTACGATTTTGTATTTGTGTTATATAAGTTTTTATTAAATATCTTTTTTCCCTTTAATTATTATATTCTTTCGTCTCCGGCCCCAACAAAAAATAATTCATACATATTTAAATGCGAAATCATATTCGGACTTACGCGGTCCTACCTATCGCGTAAGTTCGGGTTATTACTGTATTCAAAATCAATATTGGAATCACTTGACATCTCACTCGCCTTTAGCTTTCGAAAGCCTGAAACTGACGCCATTTTACACCTAAAAATGAATTACTAATTCTCGTGAAACGTAGCATTCAAATCTCTGTTATTCAATCATCTATAAGAAGCAAAACAACTACTTTAGAACATGATACATACATTTGTAGCGTTTGAAACTGTACAAAATCCAGATGGACGCATGCATTGCTTCGTAACGTTGAGAGATAGATTATGATGAGCGCGCTCAACGCATTCGTAACAGCTAAAGGGTTAAACGACCAAAGGATTTACTACTTCGAGGGATCTTTCCTCTCTCTCATGGAGTTTTTTGTTTTTACAGGGCGGTGGGTAACCCAGTGGTTAGAGCATCGGATTCCGAGTTGAGTTGAGTTAATATTAACGTCGCACTGTTCAGCTACACGAGGGCTTTTGGCGACGGACCACGTAATTTTGAACCATGGTCAAGTGACGTGGACGACACCTGAGCTGGCACCCCCTCTCCTAACTACCACACCACACCAACGGGAGGACGTTTCAGCTCTCGACAGATTTAACGTGCATCGCTGCCCTACACGGCGGGTCTTTAGTGGTACTTGGATCGAACTCATGACATGCCTGCCATGGTTGGATACCTTAACCACTGGGCTACCGCAGCCCCTGCATCGGATTCCGAACCGGAAAGCGTGAGTTCGATGCTTGATGCCACCAAATACCCTCCGAGTACACACGGGTTACGTGCTGCTAAATCAGTGGGTCCGAAAGTCTGGTCGCAGCAGAAACCACGGGTGCAGGGTGCTGGAGAATATTTCTTTCCCCTCCAACTCATGCCTAAATTGGGGAGGTGCAGATAGGTAGTGTCGCCATCTATCGTATAGAAGTCCAACCTGTCTCAGGCTGTGGCAACTTTCCTTCCTTCCCTTAAGGAAGGACACACCAACAATATTGTTTTTACAAAAATGGTTGATGTCTCCCCGGGATGCTGTAGCGATCTTTCTTTATTTTCGATCATCCTCATTATCAACGAATGTTTGCCTTTTTCTTCTTTCTTTCACCTTATGTCTAGATGAGGGCTCTTCAAACTTTTTCAATTCTAGGAACCCTTAGAACTATATAAGGTGCTTTCGGGGAACCCCTTCCACACTTTTCATATTCTGTATTTAATTTGGTTTTATATTTTGTTTTTGTGCCACACACTCATATTAAGAATTATTTTTCACTTAAATACATTGTTCTGAATATCATTAAAACGTTTGAGAGACATACTGTGTATTTTGCATGAATTTGCAACCTAGAATTTAAGAGAACTGTTCTTGTTTATATTTAGAATTTAACATCGATTTGTCGATAAGTTGTTCTTTCTCCTTCATTATAGGTGGGTTTTTTCCCCATAAATGATAAAAAAAAAGGTGCAGTTTCAATTAGAGAACTATTTAGTTTAGCAAAATATTGTACAAACAATTATAAAATTATTTCGTGGAACCTGGGATAGTAAACAATCCAATAGTAGATAAGAAGAAAAAAGTTTGAATAATCCTTTATATATTATAGTATAATAAAAGCTAAGAAAGTATTACAAAATAAAGTTATGTATGAATAAATACAATTAGTTTAATGATCGGGATGCGTTTCAGATACTTGTATGTATACAGTTGTTATACAAAATTCACTGAAAACGTGAATCCATTTTATATTCACATTTAGAATTTTCCTTTCCATTTTTAATTTTGACTCGTAGAACCCTATGATTCTATGGAACACAGTTTGAAGACCACTAGTCAGGATAATAGATGTAAATAGAAACAATTATTTAGATGATACGCTTGGTAATTAGTAAATTAACGAATATGCGGCACTTCTTGATCTCATAGATTCTCTACATTAATAAAAGTTATTTTCCATCCTGACTCTAGATGTGGCCCATTTCGTATGAAACAATTAAGGCACTTGAAGTATTAAATCAAGATTTAAAAACAGGAATTAAAATGGAATATTTATTAATTTCAAGACAAATCAATCAATCAATAGCTGTTACACTCAAAACAGTTTAAAACAATGTAATATAATTCTAAATTTAATTCTAATGATTTTTTAAAAATTCCGTTTCAAATGTTAACTTAAAAAACTACAATATGAAATCCCCGAGTAAACTTTGTTCTGGTATCATTCATTAAAAAAATTCATCCTTCTGCTTTTTTAATATCGTGTAGCCTTAAAATATCCAATTAATATAATAACCAAATGATTTTTTTCATATTAAACGATTATCGATAAAAAGGAACTCCTTTTACTCACCCCCAGAGGCCTTTAACATTTAGATTAAGGTAACATTAGAAAATTTCACATCTTTTCTCTCCAAATCAGTTTATTTTCATGAGTATCCAAACTTTATCCATTTTAATATGAGTCATATGCTCTGTCCACCTGTCCGTGATTGATTTGTATTTTCGCATTATTATAGCAAGCACGTTAGGCCAGCCGTTGTTATACCTGCCTTTGTTAATGGAATCAGAGAAGCGGAAAAGTGATTCGTCAATGAAAAAGCGATGCGTGCGCACACGCATATATATAACACATAGACATATGTTCATAGTCATGATATTTAAATTTAGTCCACATGACTTAGATTTAAAACATGTTTAAAATATATTTATAGATAACAATTCAATATTTAAAAATAATGAACTCTAATGAAAGATAATGTCATAATTAAAAGGAGATTGCTTGGTTGATTTTATTTCTGAAAAGTTAAGACACGTTTACATGTTGCCAAAATTCAAAACTAAAATATTAAAAATTTAATTGGATCCTTACAGAGTAAGACAACTCACAATGCTCCATCAAGAAACTTTCGTTGAGTCTAATAAAAAAAATAACATTTCAACACTTTATTTACATAAAAAATTGCAGTGACAACAAAATTATTATTAATCTCGTTTCAGATCACAATTGATATTTACGGGGGACTTTTTTCCCTTCCCATTTCTCTTCAAAGCTGCAACTGAAAAGTCACGTACTGCTCAGCAGCTGTTTCTTTTGTGCTTCTAAGAGAAGAACATCGCATTCATTTCTAATGTTCCTATGTTTCTCTAACAAGCAAAAGGATTAAGATGCGATATTCTTTTCAGCTGTTGCCACATCTCTTAAATAAATTTAAATTTTGAAATAAAGATCTTTGTGCCCGAAAAAAAAGATGTGTTAGTTTAATTTGAATACTGTTTATAGTTAATAAAATAGAACAATAAATAAACTTGAACTATTCACCCTTTAAAGTTATTTTTTGACTGTAATAAGTATCCAAAAATTTAAAAGTTAATCTGAATCAGATATTCCCAAACTTACTGTGCCCATGGATCCTTTTAAGCACATTTTTATTAGCTTCACCTTATGTATTGGAATCTTTGAACTCTATTTTTACCCACTTTAAAAAATCAGATTAATTGGAAAGTTTGCACACTTCTCAAGAACTGATAACAATACAATAATTTAATAATTTTGTTTCTTTGTCCTGATCAATATCATCAGGATTAACAACTTCCCATTTCCAGATTTGGCGTCTAATTTCAGATCCCGTTTTCAGATTTGGCGACTAAAAAATGAAGGTACAACCCCATAGCGAAAGCACTCATTTTTAATACAAATACAACAAACAAGCAAAAAATGTTCTTTGAGTATGAGAAATATTTTACTTTTTAGTTCTATTAACTATAAAAGCGGGTTTTTTTAGTTTTTTTATACTATAGTTTGTTTTTATTTATATCTATAAAACTTGGACATGAGCCCCAAAGTAAAATAACTCTATTTCAGTACATGAAAGAAAAATTATACATTTATTTTGGATGTCCTGAATGGTAAATGTTCACTTAAAAATAAAGTATAAATAAAACATTGTGATGCTTGAAATAGTATGTGTTTAAACTATCACTTTTGAGTTAAAATTTAGAAACACACAAAGAAATATACTGTTCTCTGTGCCAAGCTAAGAAAAATTTATTGCATTCGCCTCACATTTTGGGATTATGCACGAAAAAAATGTTTTACTTTTGATTTGATGTACGACTTTTTTATATTGTTATATTTTGGACAAGTTACTGCATGTAGCAACGAGATTCCGTTGCTATTTAAACCTGCAGGGGCGGATGCAAATCGCCATCAGCCCGGCCTCCCCCTTCGGACTCTAGTAATTATTTGTTCTTTGTGTACCAATGAAAAAAATTTTGCTCTAAAATTTTTAATAATTACTCCAATTTTTTTTAACACGTTATATAAATTACTTATTTATTTTACCTTTCATAATAATGGAAATGGTTACAAACATTTTACTTAAAATTTAACTTTTCGCGGACCCCTTAACATCGTCTAAGTACCCCCAAATTAATTTTAATTTTCCACAGAACCCCACAGTGGGGTCCATAGAAATCTCTTTGGTAACCTAGATTTTATAAAAAAAGAAGTAATTCAGCACTTTGTGTATGATATTATACAAATGAAACTGTTTATATTTTTTAATAAATTTAAGTAAACAAGAGTAATATAAAAAAAATTAAGTCAATTCCTACTTAGGTCAATAAAGAAAATTTTTATTTTAATTACTTTTTATTAAATAGTTACAATTAATATAAATACGTATATACATATGACAGAATCTCAATATTAAGTGGCAAAATAGAAAGCGATCTTCCTTGCAATTTTCCTTTCTATAAATGGTGTTGGACTATTATTTTGGTTTGTTGCTATTTATCAATTCATAAACCACATTCTCAGAAATTAGACCATCCCAGGTAGGATTCGAATCCTCGACCTTTGGATTAGAAGTCCAACGCGCTATCCATTGCGCAACAGGGACACAACGTGCGGTTTTCCTTTTTATATGTGGTGTTGGACTATTATTTTTGTTACTATTTGCTCATTAATTAAGTTTAACTAATGAATTAATATTTGAAAAAAACTGTATCAACATCAAGTGTCATCCACTGCTAGTTTAAAAAAATATATTTGAATTTGAATGGATGAATATAGAAAATATTTTATTAACGATTGAAAATTTGAACAAGTTATATATATATATATATATATAATATATATACAAGGAGATTGTGAACTAATAATATATGAATTGAAGAGATATGGCACAAATGTTTTTCTCAACGAAAAAAAATAATTTTCCTTACTTTTTTATTTATTTTTTATTTCAAATAATTTTTTTTCTCTTCCAGTTCGGCGACAAGTGGAAAGAAAACAACGATTCGGAAGTTACCTTCATCATCTCCACCACAAAACCGATACATGAAGGAAAAGAAGAGAAGCTGGTCGTTTCTTTGCACGACTCCAAACCAAAAATCAGACGATGCACCCCTTCGCCACCCCCTTGCGAGGACCTGCCGACCAAAAAGACACCAAAGACAGATTCCAGCAGAAGCGGAACACTCAACAAGAGGTTGGTAAAAAGAAAAAAGAAACAACTACGCGATTTGAATTTTTGTTCTCTTGATTATATTATTTATTCATAATGGAACGATGTACAAGAAAGAAACTAATTTTCGATAATGAATGCTGGCGCTGGATATTGTAATAATTTATTTAAAAATCGCGTGAGGTATTTATAATAGATTCAGGTTCTTTTTTTTTTTTTTTTTTTTTTGATGACAAGACTTCATTCTTTCGTGTCTGATAGTTTTTAGAACAACCTGAAGAGGTTGCGAAAATAGGTCTTTCGTTTCATTATTATGTTTCCATTTCGAAGTAAATGTCGTAGAAACACTGTATTGGAAAAGTTTTGGAAGGTTTAAGAGAAGAATTGGATGGTAAGTAATACGATTTTTTTAATTAAATAACTCTGCTACAGTGATTTGGATAGTTATTAAATTATTCGAAAAGCGATCAGATGAGTCATTCGGTTCAGGGTAAAAAAAATTACGTGAAAAATCAAGTAGCAGAAACTTTAAAAAAACATGAATTTATATACAATAGAGTTATTTTAGAACACACTTTCATGAAATATTTTTTAGGTAATTAGTTCACGACCTAAAAGAAGATTTAAGGTATTCTTAATAAATTTAAAGGTTCGGATTTTTTCCCCAATATACGCATCGCTTATGTGAGTTGAACAATAGTGAAAAAATTGAAAGAAATCTAGATTAAATCATAAAAAATAAATTAATAGCTTCCTTCTATAACTAGACAATAAACTTTAAAATTAATTTATTTGAGTCTTTGAAATTTTTTAACTAATATTTTGGCGTACGAGTAAATAAAAATTTTAGGTGTGGGAAAGTTGGTTTTTTTTTCTTCAATATTTTTATATTATCTTTTATTAATAAATGTGATTATAAATTTAAATACATTAAAAAAGTTAATTTATTAAAGTGCTGAGTAGTTATTAATGGACTATGTTTTTACATGTAAAAAAAAAAATAGCTAATTATGATTTTATAGGCATTTTGTTTCTCTATACGTAGAAAACAAACAATTAAAAAGCGAAAATAAAAATTTGATTATTTAGGAGAAAAATATCTGTCAATTTTTTTTTAACCAGTCTTATCTGGAACCGTAACTCTATTATTTTTATCACCTTAACAGATCTGATAAGAAGAGAACACCGAACTGGTTGAAGAGGCTGAGAAATTCTGGCAGAAACCGACCAATAAAAGTAGATGCAAGTGAAGAGGAGACTACTTTAATCTTGGGTCCCCCAACGGATGAATCGCCGGATTCGACAGAAGTGACTGCTCCACCAAAAACCAAATCACCGGTGTCTCCACCTCCAACGAAACCTACAGATATTACATCTCCTCAATCGCAAAAAGAGCCCACAATCCAGTCTCCATCGAAATGTGAAACACCCATCTTAGGATCGACCCAAGACCTAGTTCATGGTCCTCAGACCAGCACTCCAAAGGATAAATCTGATGTTGATAGAATAATCAGGAATGGACCTCGGAAGAGTGGTACACCGTACAGACCGCTTAACTCTAGACTATCCATTCGTAAGCGACTACCAATTGATGATATAACTCCTGATACAAAATCAAACCCTTCACCATCCGTTATTGTTATTAGTCCTCAGCATGATTTGTTGACAGGTACAGTGGATTGTAAGAGAACAAGTCCAGGTCTTGAAATACCTATAAGCCCCATCAAAAAGAGAGCAGATTATTCCACATCTAAGGGTAATACTGTCGCTTCTGAAGAAATCTCTAATCGTCTTCAAAGACGTGCTAGTTGCTACCATCCAGGAACGATGTCGATTGATAAAGAAAATGACAAAAGCAATGGTGCCTTGCAAAGACGGGCTAGCTGTGTGCAGACAATAAAAGTCCCGGGAAATTTCATTGAACCCAAACCGAAACATCAAATACAGATCTCTGCAAGTCCTGAAAAGAGTCCAACTGATGTTCCAAAGTCTGGTAATCGTCTTCATCCGAGTTCTTCTAACACTGATATCCCATTCGCTGACTCTGAATCCGATGTGTCATTTGATGATCGACGAGGTCGAAGACTGATCAAGCAAAGAGAAGCAATGGCAAAAGCGGCTAAATCGGCAGCTGATGTGTCTTTTGAAGTGAAGGATGCGAGTGCGTTGAAAACTAAAAGTGTTCCACATCTCACACCAACCAATCAGATTGTTGTTTCTGAAACCAAACCTTCCTCCTGTAGCGAGCCGAATATTATTGCCAAAGTAAGTTGCAATAAAAAAGAAATGTTTTTGAGTCCGATGGAAGTGGAAGAAAATGTATCTTTAAGTCGTCAGGCAAAACGTCTAGAGGATTCCTTTGATTCAATTATAAGGACACCCATGAGTCCATTGGAAGAAGAGGAAAATATGTCCTTAAATCAGCCAGTAAAACATCTGTTCACTCCTGATGATTCAACTGTAACCTTTTCACCATACACGTAAGTTTTTAATCAATATATCCAGTGATTGTCATTAAGGTTTCTGTTGACAAAATTTGAAATAGTTGATAATAGCACATAAGTTTGACTGAAATTTTTATCTACAGAGCTATAACAGCAGTGTAAGTGTTTTATTAAAATGAAATACAGAAGTGAGAAAACAATCTTATACATTTTTGTTCGACAATTTATAATTAAAAAAAAGGATTGCACCTATTCCCCGATTTAAGTTCCTTAGTACCTGTGCACATCGAAATCGTACATTTTTTGTACGTTAAACCGTGTTTAGGGAAAGCAAAATAAAATGCATATATATATATATATAATTCAGTAGTTTATTCTTCCGTAAACTAATTTTTAATTTTATTGGAATCAATTAGAATCCAGTAATATCTTCTATCCATCTTATTAATGTTTTTTTCCAAATTTTCTATATTTCAACGTCTCTTGCATATGAAGCTGTGCTTATACTTGTAGATCCAGCTGCTACATTTACTCCATTGGAATCTTCTTTTCTTCTTATATGGTCTCCGTAATCTATTAGTCATGGTCACGAACTCGTGACCGGCGTGTCATGAGTTCGAGTCTTAGAACCACTAAAGACCCACCGAATAGAGAGGCTGATGCACGTTAAGTCTGATTTGGCTTAAAGACCTCCCGTTTGCGCGCCGTGGAAGTTAGGAGAGGGGGTGCCAGCTCAAGTGTCATTCTCATCCTTTGATCGAGGTTCAAAATTACGAGGTTCGTCAGCAATAGCCCTTGTATTGCTGTATAGTGTGACGTTAATAAACACTCATACACGCATTTTTGTCATTATCCTTATTGTGGTTTCATTCATGAAATAAAATTTAGCAAGATGTGTTACTCTTTCTCAATTATGTAAACGATCCAAAATTTTAACACTTTGTGCTTTCTAAAGATATAAAACGTTTTATTCAGTTTTTAAATTTCTTTCGGCATGGTAAAAACCATAAAATTTAAATAAAATTATAAAAATGTTATAAAAACTGTATCAGTTTATCGCGACCAGTAAATGGGAAATTTTGAAAAATTCTGAATAGAACTCAATGATGTACACCTTTCTGCTGCTAAAAATTTGATGTACTAAATCAGAAGAATAGAAAGTTTGAGAATACATAGACAATGGAATATTTCCAATTTAGATTAGAGTAATTAAATCTCAGAATAGAATGGACGAGAAACATAAGCGCTAATGTTACCAAGCTAACAAAGAATTTGAAAAAAAAATGACTGCAGAATTTTTTTGAAATCCCATGATATAAAAACCATCTAAAAGTGAAATCGTGTAAAAAAGTACCATGGAATAGTGAAAATATGTAAAAAAAAACCGTATTAAAGTGAAATCGTGTAAAAAGGTACCATGTAAGTCAGGGGATAGGTGTATTTATTCTAAACAATTTTAGTTTATATTTTATAAGAATTCTGAATCAGCTGCAAGTTATTTTTCATATATTTTATATAATTATTGGTAAAATATTTTACAGACCCATAAAACGACCCTGTGTAGAAAGCGCCATATCTTACTGGCTTAAGCAGATTCGTTTCTTGACCGATAGTGAATGCCTAAATGCTTTGCAAGCGAAAGAACTCCTCAAAGAAGATTGGATTCCTAATGCTCTTGCAGTAGGAAACGCTCAAGGTATTGAAATAAATCTCTTTTGATCATTTTACTAGAAGAAAGGAAAAAATTAAATAAGCAAAAAGAATTTCCAAATTTTATTTCAAATTACTTCTGGGAACGTGATCAAAAGGAAAAAAAATTCTTTCGAATATCATTATTGATAGGATCACACGCAAGAGAAATAACCGAGATTATTTTTAGCTTAGTTTCCGTCGAAGTGAAGAGGAAAATATTTTTGAAAATAATCTTACAACTGGAATTTCCTGGAGAAAATGGAAATTGGAAAATCAAGTAAAAGAAGGTATAGACAGAGACGTCAATAGGTTTGATAACTAAATACTTTGCGTCATTTCGTTAGTGTATTGTCGAATATTCAAATTATATATATAACCCCCCAAAAAAATTTTCAAATTTTTCTACTTTCCAATATTTTTTTTAAAAATATGTATATATAATTATTATAATTAAAAAAAAATTATTATAAACATATTCACATCACGTTTTTTACATTTTAGTTCAGCTTATATTATTTTTAAAAAATATAAAAAATGCCCATGCTTTAAGGTTTTCTTATTGTTTTTATTATTATTATTATTATTTTATTATTATTTCTTTCTAGATTTTGTAAACAGTAAATATAATTAGGAAAATATTTGAGGCTGAAAATCTTGAATGATTTCTTTTCTGGAAAATAATACATTTCATAGAAATAAAGATTTGTAAATTGTATAATAATATGTTTTCTATTTTTCCCGATTCCACATTAAGGAATACTTCTCAGTTAATTCTGAAATCATGGTACCTCAAATGAGTTTTCGTAAAAAATCATAAAAACATTAATTATTTGTTTAGAAAGGATAAAAATGCGTCGTTGTCGCATTATACATACGAACTACCTAAAATGATGGAGGGGAATTCTAATTTATCTACACTCTAAATAAATTGTATGAATATGTGAAAGACTTAAATTATTAAAGCATACATTTAAAGGCCTTATCACACATGCATATTTGGAACAACCATTTCGGGAAATTTTTCAAAAAGCTGTGAGGGTGAAGAGTTGCCGTAAACAAAACGATATGCGCTATAAAAAATTACACGCCAATTTTTCTGCTTCGGAAAACGAACATCCAATATCGTTTTTTTTAATTCCGCTCACGCTTTTGTTGACGGTCGCTAACAGAAACGGAGCACCATTCTTTTTAAAATATTATACGCCATCAAAATGCTATACACCACAAAAATATTATACGCCATTTCTGAAGCATTTGACGAAGACGAGGCTGCAATCTTTACCACAATCTTGTTTATGACTTTGGGAACCGAAGAACCCCATTGGCTAAAATTTCCAGCAATTTTTATACGGAGCAATACTTTCAGCTCACTGAAAAAAAGTTGTTCTGAGCCGTTGCTATGGCAACTAGGTCAAAATTGCTCAGAATGGTTGCTTTCAAGGAAAATTGCTCCAAATTCGTACACGTGAGATAAGGCCTTAAGAATGCTGCATTTTGTTCCATGATAATTGAAGAGAGAAAAACTATACCAAAATAATTTAGGTACCGAAAATTCCATTGTGCTTATGTTTGAAAGTCAGTAGAGGTCATTCTCATTTTACATAAAGAGTGTTTTTTTCCAGGTATAGAAGTTTAAGTTGGCATTACTTTCCAAGATGGCGACCGATTTAACAGCTGTCAAGTGATTTATTCTCAGTTTGGTTTGGCAATTCATCAAAACGATCATCAAGCAAAGCATAGATTCGTCGAATGGGCCCAAAACGAGATTGCCGTTGTTCCCGATTTTCATAAGCGAATTTTGTTTAGCGGTGAAGCGCACTTCTGGTTGAATGGCTACATCAACAAACAAAACTGCCGCATTTGGAGTGAAGCTAATCCACAAGTGTATGTCGAAACACCGTTACATCCAGAAAAACTGACTGTTTTGTGCGCTTTATGGGCTGGTGGAATCATTGGTCCGTACTTCTTCAAAAACGATGAAGGCCACAACGTTACAGTCAATGGTGATCGGTATAGAGCCATGATTACTAACTTTTTCATTCCTGAATTGAACAATCATGATGTCCAGGAGCTGTGGTTCCAACAAGACGGCGCAAGATGTCACACAGCTCGTGCCACAATCGATTTATTTAAAGACACGTTTGGTGACCGCCTAATTTCACGTTTTGGACCTGTGAATTGGTCTCCAAGATCTTGTGATTTAACACCGTTAGACTATTTTCTGTGGGGCTATGTAAAGTCATTGGTCTATGCGGATAAGCCACAAACGCTTGACCATTTGGAAGACAACATTCGCCGTGTTATTGCCGATATACGGCCACAAATGTTGGAAAAAATCATCGAAAATTGGACGTACGGATTGGACTACATCCGAGCCAGCCGTGGCAGTCATATGCCAGAAATCGTATTTAAAATGTAATGCCACAAGATTATCTTTCGAATAAAAAAAATTCATGTCAATCGTTGTTTTATTGCAATTTAAAGTTCTATACCTCTAAAAAACACCCTTTACATTATGCCTGATTTGAAGCATCTTTCATTGTTTTACTATTGCAGAAACCTCGGAAAAGATTTGGGAAGTGGGAAATGCAATTCAGCAGCATATGGAGGACATGATGGAGTGCTTGAAATCGGACAAACCAGTAACGGTGCCTCTGTCTCTGAAAGTGGCTCAGTTCTGTTCATCTGTGGTGGAATTGTTGAAGATGTCGAATTCTGTCAAGCAAATTTCTCAGGTAAACAAATAAACCGTTTATAAAATCGCTTTCATCGATAAAGAGAAAATTCATCATTATGAATAATGTTATTAAAAAAATTTTTTAGGACTTTTTACAAAAAAAATGTGTGGTAGAAAAAAAAATATTTAGAACTATTGAATATTGTGGAATATGAAATGAAGTGAATTGAGTTTTATTAATATGAAACAAAATAGAATGAATTTTATAGTAAATGAATAGAATAAGGACATTTCACAAAATAAATCCCTGTTCCTTGTTGTTCTTGTTTAATCTGTTTTTGAAATGGCCGAGGAACCCAAAACATCTGTAATTTTACAGAATAATTGTTGCATTTTAAATTACATGTACAAGAGCTATAGAAAACTATATATTTTGAAAATAAAATACGTATATATACTCTTTTAGCACATTAGCTGCCTGTAAAATTGATATATCCATCCTCAGAAGCCAAATTACAAAATAGTGTTTTAATGATTACAAACATTCCTTATATTTTAGTAGTAAAACCAGAAAAACGGAAAAACCATTTATTTTCATGTTTAATGTTTCTAATATTTCGGCTTAGGTAAATTTTTTGTTCTCCTTCCTTTTCTTAGGCTGTGAAAGCTCTGCAATACTTGTAATGGCCACCATTTTTAAAAATGGATATAAAAAAATTCTAACACAAAATTTAAAAACCAAGCACATAAAATACAAAAATAATGCTTCACTAACATGCCTTAAAAACTACTTCGTTCAACCTCCAAAGCCGCACTAAAAATAAAGTATATGATAAACCAAGAGTGGATCGTCGTCCCAGAGCGGCACCGGCATGCGAGATAACGCCATGCTGACTCTCCGGCGCTTCGGTGGCAGCAAACGTGTTAAAGCAGGGATTCCCAAAGTGGTCTGTATAAACCCCCAGGGGTCTCTGTCAGCGAAAAAATAATTTGGGGTCCATGAGATGTAAATGGGGGACTACAATAGTGGCTTTCATTAAAACAAATCATGACTTTATATTTAAAAGAGAATTTAATCAAACGGGGAAAAAACAGATGTTACCTATTTATTTACTAAATTTAATGAGGTTAATTTGTAGTTACAAGGTGATAGCATAAATTTTACTAAAACAGGGACCATCATTTCAACGTTTCTTGCCAGAATTAAGCTAAAGGAGTATAATATTGAAAGTCGCACATTTTTCTAGTTTCTCAATTATCCCATATAGTCTACCAGGAAGGAAAAAAAACGTTCAAACTACATTCAACATTTAAATGCCCTTTTTCGGATTTTGAATTTAGGTTTGGGAATGTTTTGAGTGGTAATACCACAGCAGGCAATGAATTCGTATGGTTATATTGTAAAAAGAAAGAGAAGTCAGATTACAAGAACTAGTCACTAAAGAAGATCTCAAAGTAAAATTTAGAAACGGATGTAAGTAATTTTGGTTGTAAGAAGATATTTCCCAAATTATAGAAATTTTTTAATTGCTTTTCTGGATTGAGAAGGTGTTTCAACGCATTTGCCAATCTCCAAAACAAAAAAGAAAAGACTAGACACTGTTAACTGAGGAGATACGAAGGGTTAAAACCAACAAGTTTGATGTTAAATGTTGAAAAATTTTTATTGGATCCACAGATTTATCTCTCCCACTAAAAACATTTGTTTATTGCTCATTTATTTTATGCATTAATTAAATTTTAATAATTAATTAACATGTGCTTCTTAAGTTTTAAACACTTCACTACAGTTAGAAATTTAAATCTTTAAAGTAAACAGGTCTGTACCAGCTCTCTAAAAGACATTTAAATTGATAAATTTGCAAAAATTCAATATTAGGTAAGCGGGGGTCTACCCAAAACCGAAAAACCTGTCAAGGGGTCTATGAGACAAAAAAAGTTAGGGAACCTCTGTGTTAAAGGAACAACTAGTGAGATATTTCACTATGGTGAATTATTTTTCTTGGATTTATGGGAAATTGAGTATAATTAAACATCTAAATGTGTGTAGATTGGAATTTTAAAAATTTAAATACTTATGCAATATATAAAGAAATAGGAATACGAACTTTAAAAAAAATTAATAGTTAATTCATATAAAATATTTAAGATATACATATGAATGAGATCGATATGCTTTTTTGCTTTAAAAAAGAATTAAATCTAAAATGATATTGCAGAACATAGCATATTTTGTTGAATTGACTGACTTTTTTTAAAAAAAATTTAAAAGGAATAATAATATGAAAATACTACAAATAAAAATGCTTAAAATCTCATAAATACCTATTTTTTAAAAAAGGTTAAATTAAGCTCAAGATGAATGCAGAAAATCATTGGAAATTGTGTCCCGGTCAGAATTCATTTTAAAAACTCAAGCGCATCTGCGAATCATGTAATTTTAAAAGCCACTGGTGAAAAATACAGAAAACATGAATATAATATTTATAAATTTTAAAAATGCAATATAATGAACCAAGAACTTATTGGGATATTTTTCTGTCTGACAATACTTTTTTGAACTTTAATATTAACCGAAGACAAGATATGCAAGCATATGCTAATGCATACCATTAACCATTGCTTCTATTTGGAATTATTCAGGTTTTCTGTATTCATATTGACAATTTACTCTTAAATTATCGTTGGTTGCCCTTAAAAATTAAAAAATCCTCCAAGTAATATTGTTAAACGTTTGTATGATATTTATTTCTACTTTTTATCAATTCCAGGCTGAAGCGAGAATTAGGAAGGCATGTTCTGAACTTTTGGACACTGTCAACAAGTAAGGATTATTTTTAAAAATTTCTTTGGGGAAAAAATTCTAGTTATGAAAAGTGTTGATATTAATTAATAATTATTTTCTAGAGGAGATAGCGGTAAAGATTGGAAAAACAAAGTGAAGGCTGAATTGGAGTGTCTTCAAAAAGTTGCTCAAGTGTTGGTGCAGCAATTACTTTTAAGTGAATTGCATGTAAGTCATAAAAGTAATTCAATATTTTTTTTAAGTATAGAGAGAGAGAAAGCTCCTTACCTTAGTACATAACCTATTACTAAAATCAAAATATTTTGACTAAGATATAGCTATTACATCTTCATTAAAAAAAATACGGTGAACAAAAATTATTTCTCCTAGTGAAAGAGAATATCGAATAGTTTGCTAAAAATGTACTATAATATATATATAATACAAATATAATTTACTAAAAAAACATTATTACTTTTTTAGCATTTTGTATTTAGTAAGAATATTTTTTACGTGTTTTTTAAGATAGAGAAAAATACCGATATGTAAAACGATCTAAATGTTTCACTTAAATTAGGAAATAAAAAACACTTGTTTTTTAGGTCTACTTCTAAGAATTAGTTTCTTTTGATTAAAACTATTTTGCATTGTACACTTTTGTTTGGATGTTCTGTCGAAAGTGGAACAAATATACTGTAGAAAAAAACAGAAAATAGAACCCCAAGTTTATTAAACCAAACAAAACATAAATTTTTATTCCATTCCATAATAATTTACATCACAAACAATCAGCGATTACTCAAAAATAAATGCTATTTTTGTTGCAAATTTATAGAATCCTTTAAAGTTCAATTAAAAATGAGCATTTTCAAAATTTATTTTAATGATATTTGACACCCAAACTCTTTCTCATAGGTGATCATCAATTGCGTCGAGAGAGCCGAAAACATCAACAACTTGAAACGAAGTGTATTTGCCGTAATCCTTTTGGGAAGAATAGACCCAACTTTCTGCGAACTCATGACAAAGGTAACATTCACCATCTTTCTTAAGGCTATTTTCGGTTAATGTTAAAGAATAGGACTCGAATTAGGTACATTTCTTCAGATATAAAAGAAATGAAAAATTTTAATATTATATATTCTGGCTTCACTATCCCTTAGAGAACAACACATTTTATCATTTTTCACCTTTTTGACAGAGCTGGGCCATTCCTTCTGATATAAAATGTGTTTCGCTTTTTTCTCCTATACCGTTATGTTCAATTTGCTGTCCTTTCACGTGTTAAAATGAAAAAAATAATACTCGAGAGGAATATTTTGAAATTTTAGAAACGCTATATTGTTAATAGATGTATGAGTTATAATGTTGCAAATTTTCATCGCGATCATGTACTTAGAAAAATAGCGACTTTTAGAAATAAAAGGCTGTTTTCTCAAGACAATCCAATAAATATACGAGGGTCTCTTTTATCCAGAAAATAAAGAGCGTTTAGTTGTACAAAATGAAAAATACATGTATTGAGGGGGGGAGGAATTCTGTTACTTACTTTGAAGTTTCTTTCGCTTCTCTACATAATCACTTTCTACGTTCCGACATTTGTCATACTTGCTTACGAGGCTCAGAATTCCCATATTGTACTCTCCTGTCGCCAATGCATTAAGTCAGTGTGGTCACTGCACAATCTCCAACTTTTCACAACTTCCCAAATGTTTATCGCCCAGAAACTCTTATCTTTTCCCTTAGCTCAGAAAAAAGACGGTTATCGCTAAGAGCAAGGTCGGGACAATCAATATTTTGTTTGAAAGCAGTGAGCTACTACAAGGTTTAATTAACTGCTGACAGAACAGTTTAACATAGGAATTCTGAAACTCGTAAACAAATAAGACACATGTTTAAATGAAGGAAATTATTGTGTATGATGTGAAGGAAGCTTCAAGGTTTGTAACAGAATTGTCTTTTCCAATAAAAATATTGTGTTTTTTTTATGTTGTATAACTAAATGATCTTTATTTTTTGGATGATCCTCGTACATGGACTACATTATATTGACAAGTTGTTCTAGTAGTAAAGTAGTGGTATAGATATAAAGCTTTTCAGTCGAACCATATGTTCGAGTTCTTTTTCCAACTGTTAAGAGGGGCTGATGCCCGTTGAATTTATCGGGGGTACGTTACATTTGTTGGGGTTCACATTGGCATGGCAATGGAGGTGCAGATCAGATTTTGAGCTCGTCGTCTGACCGTAAATAAACATTACAAGGTGTACAGGATGTGGTTAAGTAGACTTCTTTTTTTTTTTTTTTGCAGAAACAGAAGTTTAATAAACAAAGATGTTTACAAAACTTCTTAATAATAAATATTCTTTTGTATATTCTTCGACTTGGTAATAAAGAGTTAAGTATCAGCTCGCTGTCATATTAATTATACGAACCCCGAGGCCTTCAAGTCAAAGAATAGGCTACAGCTTGTAAATTTTGTAAAACATTATATGTTTTTAAAAGCAATATTACACAAGTAATTGCAACAAATGATGTACTTATCAAGCTTTTCTCTACAGTTGGGTGCAGTTCGATCGTTGCTGTCCATCTGCGTGGAAAAAAAATGGCGTGAGATGCATCCGTGTGGGCTAAGGGCTCTCACAGTTCTCAGTTGCGTACCGTCTGCCATTAGAAGTTTTGAAGAAGTAAGTTCCGATGTTGGTGCATTTTTGTCCTTGTGTAACAGAAAATTGTATTCTGTAACTGAATTTTTTTCTAGAAATTGTTTAATTCTGAGTTGTGTTGAGTCTTCGTTGTTGTACGCATTGAATTCTAATCATAGTAGCTCTTAAAACTATATTGTTTTCCGAAATAACTTAGTCTGAGGGATTAATTTACTTTTAGTCAATGTATATGATTTAGTCTACATTTTGATATTATTATTTAAACTATCGTAATTTATTATTCAAATAACTAGTTTAAATAAAACGTTTAGTAGAAGTTAAATAACATCATCTACAAAATGTGATTAATCAAATGTGATTTACTTCCTTAACAAATTAAAGATTGAATAAATGAAATAATTGTAATTTTTTGCGTGTAGGATTACATATTATTTCTTTCGAATTTTGTTCAAAATTTTTAAATATAGTAATTCTTAATCGAGTCATTCTAAATTAAGTAATCTAAGACATTTTAAATCTTAAGCAGTAAATACAGTAGATAAATATTTTAATTGGAAATAATAAAAGAAACCAGACGATGAAATATTTAAATTGCATCAACACAGAAAACTAGAAAATGAAACTTCTGATAACAGAAGTGTTTACATAAATGAAACAAGTAACACATATAAAAAAAAGTTTTGAGTCAATTCCTACTTAGGTCAAAAAATTTACTTAATGAAATAATGTTTGAAGAAACTGTATTAACATCAAGTGTCATGTACAACAAGTTTAAAAAATATATTTAAACTTGAGTGGAAGAATAAAAAAATAAATATTTGAAGCCAAGAAAAAATTTGTTAGAAAAATCTACTGGCGCCATCTGTTGCAGCTAGTTTTAACTTCGTCAGAAATAACGCAGAATAAATTTAAAATTAAAAAATAAAGCTTAATTGGATTGATATTTAAAAAAGCTGTATAACGCCACTATACCTTTAAAAAAGTATATTTTAACTTGAGTGGATGAATAAAAAGTATTTTATTAACGATTGAAAATTTGAGCAAGATGTGTATATATATATGTATTTCTTCACTTTTATTTTATTATACTATATATATATAGGAAGAATGTGAACTAATAGTAGGAATTGAAAAAAGATTGGTACTTAATTACTTCTTTCCTCAATTCACATTCTTTATTTTTATCAGTGTGGTGGTGTCGATTGCGTATGCGACATCCTTTGCGAAGAGGATTCTCAGGAAGGTTCAAGAAGTGAGGCAGCGGGACTCGTCGCCCAAATCACGGCTCCTTGGACCGAAGGGAGTGGCTACGTCCTTAAAAGTGTCAACAACAATTCGGACAGACTCGTCCAATCGTTGGCGAGTAAGTTTATAGATGTATTCTCTTAACGAAATAAAAACATTTGATTATTCGATTAGTGATGTATTCGAATATTTAGAAAACCCATAAAAATATACTATCAATTTCATATTCACAATTAAAGGTGAAAGTCGTTGAATACGGTATAAGACTGCTTTATACTTATTTTATGTACATTGAATTGGTTGCTTCATCAACAAGTGAGTATTCAGGTTAAAGGATATGATGCGATGAGAGAGAAAAATATGAGTTTGTTGAGCAAAGCATGAAGGGAAAGACTCTCTCACGTGGTTTTTTAAAATTATCTTTGACTTAACTTAGTTTGATTAATTAATGCTTATTCAAGCAATCATAGACAGCGATTCATTTTGCACCATAATCAAGGATGATAAGGACACACGAATTGATACTTCATTGTCCAAACCGTGGCAGAACATGGCATAAAGACTCGGAAGCCCTATTGGATTTGACATACAATAGCTCATTTCCAAACAATGCATATTTCTCATAAATATCTATTGTATTTGTAAAAAAATCCGTTAAAGGAGGCTTAAGTTGTGTATGGCTTTAATCTAAATGTAGTTTTAATTGTTAACGGAGAACCTCTAAAAGTAAAAGCATTATTGTATTTCAAGCCATCTGCTGTTTTTGTTAATTATATACTAAATATATATTTTATGCAGGAAAACAATATACGATTTGTCGGTAATAAATAGTGAAAATGTTTTATACTCATTTTTAGACTGTAGATTATAATGGACTCTTGTATTGAGAGAATGTAGGTAGATAATGATCTTCTCATTTCATTTCGCTAGTCAGAAAAACAATCATATAAAACACATAGAACAGTTCTTTTAAATATGTCGAAGTATTTAATCAAGTTCCCCAATTGGTTTTAGATCTCGCTTCCACGACTGATAATAGTGAAGTGTTTCTTCTGTCATCCGCCGCTCTGGCCAATCTGTCCTTCGCCGACGCTGCTCTGAAGAAAATGAAAGAGTATAAAGTGCTGGAGATACTGGTGACGGCTTGTAGAAGCAAGACCCATGCAACATCGCTTTTCATCAAAGACCAGGTAACAAATGCGATTTTCCGTGTTTACTTCTTTATGTCTAATTCCACCACGAGTAGTAGATTCACAAATCTCAAATCTGGATGATATAAATGCCCCACATATAATTAATAGCTGCCAATGTTTATATCCCACAGATGCCTTTTATTCTTAAAATCGTCAAGTTATCAAAAAGTTTTCCATATGAATGATAACATTTCGAACCTATACAAAAATATGTATTTAGTTCAACCAGCGTCGATTAAGCATTGCAATTCTTTTCTCCGACTGAAAGAACATATTGAGAATAATTACAAAAGATGCCAACTTAAGTAACACAATTTTAACGACAAACGATTATACATCAGCAAATAAATTAAGAAATCAGATAAATTAGAGTTACATGAATTATTGAATTAAAGCAGACGATAATCATATATGGAAGAGAATTTTTATCCCAAACAATATCTATAACTTGTGTATAATTCAAAGAAATTAAAAATTCATTCAAAATAATAAAAATAATTTTAAATACAATTAAATATTTTACCTAATGAAACAACATGCTTCGTAATTTAAAAATTTCACACATAAGCTAGATTTCTCCTAAATCATTTTTACGATATATATTTAGATTTTTATTTCATAAAAAAAAAAAATATCTATCCTCTTCTATAACTGTCCTAAATTTTAATAATACTGTACGGGACAGTTTTAATACGGATTATTACTTTATTTTTACTACATAACTCGCCGATATCACCTAATTCCTTAATAGAAAGATAACATAAACAAACTTACTAACCTAATATTTCGAATCCTTTAAAATCTTTTGCCGAATCAGATTTTAAGTTGCCATTTTATTTTATTTCTATGAATCGGAAAATATTAAGCTCTCAATTCATTCTGTATAGTACTTCTTGATGATAATACAAAAATGGCAAAAGGATTGTAAAAAATGCGATTATTTTAAGCTGTTTTAAACTTATTAATTGATAAACAAAATATTTAATCTATTAGCCTTAAAGTTGCCAAAAATTCTGACCTTACACATTATTCTATTTCTGGTTAATAATCCGAAATCCATCCATGATATCAATCACTAATCTGTTTGGATCACATATCGCTTTTATCACAGAATTTTTTCAAAGATTTATTTAAACAAGACTAAGCATTCAATTAGGCCAATTATTCATGTGTAACTAATGGTACATCAAAAGATCGTTCCTTGAGAATTCGAGAAACGCAACTTAACAGGATAGGCACAATCAGTTGTATGCCTCTGGTGTGTAGTCATTCATTTGGAAATCGATTTCATCAACGATACCAGAGAATGATATATTAATCTAATACTCGTATACACATAAGCAAAATTTTCTTATATTAAACACGTACATATGCATCTTCAACTTTTGCCACAACGGTCACAGATTAAGCGACGCAATATTACTTGAGTAAATGGAATTCGCTGTTGCTGAACCTTATTTTAAGTTATTTATTTTTGCAAGTTCATTTTTTCCCTTGTCTGCCCCAGAACACAAATAGTTATAAACTAAACCAGCGGTGGCCAACCCTTTTAGGTAGATTGATTGATTGAATATTAACATCCCACTGTTCAGCTACACGAGGGCTTTTGGTGACGGACCACGTAATTTTGAACCATGGTCAAGTGACGTGGACGACACCTGACCTGGCACCCCGTCTTCTAACTACCACACCACACCACTGGGAGGACGTTTCAGCTCTCGACAGATTTAACGTGCATCGCTGCCATACACGGCAGGTCTTTAGTGGTACTGGCCTCGAACTCGTGACAAGGCAAGCCACGATCCGATACCTATACCGCTCGGCTACCGCGGCCTCTTTTTTAGGTAGAGTGCCACTATCTGATGAAAAAAAAAGAATAGAATTATGCGTGCCACTTTCAACTTTTCGAATAAAAATATGAAAAGGTCATAAAATGTTACTAATAGACTTATTATGGGATTGTTACGTAAATAGCACATTTTTTAAAGGCAAATCTGAGTAAAGTAGGAAAAATTCAATCTTTTCCCTGTAATCTTAAATTTAAAATATTTAAGTGACCCGTAATGTCGGTGAGAAAAACTAAATCCCATGGCCAATTTTCATTCTGGAGTAATAAGCACTCCCTAGACATTTCATTGTTTTCTTTTAGATCTTTCAAAACACGCTCCCTCAAATTACGAAACCTCGCAAGTGCACTTCGTTTGGGAAGCCAGCGCACTCAACAAAGAAGAATATTCTCCACGTGATAATTTTCTATTATAATTCACTTAATTAAGAATATTTAAAATAAATTGTGGGTTTTTTTTTTTTTTTTTTTTTTTTTTTGTCTGAGACATCCACATTTCAAAAAAGTTGTGAAAGGAAATTGTTATTTTGTATTATCTTTTCTATTTTTTTAAATAAATCTCCACGTGCCGCTGTTACAACTTCACCGAGCCTCGCGTGCTGCGGATTTGCCACCCCAAAACTAAACGAATTACAGTACAGTGAAAATCGCTTAACACGAAACTGAGGGGAATGAAATGTTTTTTCGTACTAAAAGAATTTCGTGTTAAAGGATATTACAAAAAAAAAAAAGGAAGAAATATATATATTTAACAAAATTAAGTGCTTATTAGAATATATTTTATTCATATAGATATGTATGTATTTTTTAAAATCAATGAAACAAAAAAACATTCTCCAGAACTTAATGAAATTTAATACAAAATTTTCAAGTTTTTTGAAAAACAAAACATTTAGTAAGCTTTTGGAAAATAATCTGATATTTTTCTTTGCATTGTTTTTTTAATCATCAGATTTTCAACAAATTGTTCGATGCCGTCCATTTTGTTATTCATTTCATCATTCGAATATGCGTCTAAATAACAGCGCATGTTTTTTATCATGTTCCTAATTTCGGATGACATGGGAACAGGAGCAGCATTATTCATTTCATTATCGTCGTTGAAAACTGCCTCAATGATATCTTTCGAGTTTTTAATTCCAAAATTTCTTTTCTGTGATTGGGACTGTTCATACATTATCATCATCTATTGCAACGAATTCTTCCGATGATACAATAGGACAATCCAATATATGTAATACAGAAGCTTTCTCAAAAATTCCATTGAGGTATCTGACTACGTTCGGAACCGTGATTTTCAAAAGCACATAAATGGATAATTTTCATGATATTTAGTGTCACTTAGATTATAATCTGATATATATTATAAATGCGAAAGTTTGTGAGGATGTTTGGGAGTCTCACGCAAAAACAGCTGAATGGATTTTAATGAAACTTTACAGTAATATAGCTTATACATCAGAATAACACATAGGCTATAATTTATAAGGATTTGAGAAAAGTGTCCAAAATATAACGATATTTGTCAAGTAAGTAGGAAAAAATTCTGCCATCTGCGAGCAATTCTGGCTTGCGCTGCAAAAAAGCCCACGTCAGCAAATATCTATCTTCTGTTTGTGAAGAACCCCTTTTTGTTTTGGTTACGCAAGGCACTCGCTTCTAATTAATTCCTGTAAACAGCATAAGCCCCAATTTATTTTATTTCAGAATAAAACTAAGTTTTGAAGGGAGAGATTGTTATAAATCTCTCTTTATTTGAATGTTTTTTAATGATTTTATTATGCACATTTGGTAGTAAGAAATTGATCTTTTTTCAAAATAAATACTTTTATTGCTTCTGGTACTTACAGTAAATAAACTTTGTCTTTCACACTACATCATTTGGACATATTTCCATAGTTTGTTTGTGGTTAGTAGTTAATTATAACGCTATAATTTTAATTGAATAGGCGGATATTGCATTTTCAGGTATAAAAATAATTATAATTACTGTACTGTATTTTTTGGAGTGAGTGAATATTAACATCGCACTGTTCAGCTACACGAGGGCTTTTGGCAACGGACCACGTAATTTTGAACCATGGTCAAGTGACGTGGACGACACCTGAGCTGGCACCCCTTTCTTCTAACTACCACACCAACTTAGAAAGAATATTCTACCAATACTTGGCAGAATATTCTTTGAAATCCACTCTTCCAAGATATATGGCAGCACGGGTTCTATGATGAGTATTTTAGCGGGGAAGGTGAATAGTTTTGTAGCAGATATTGCTTCTTCAGCTGACGGTGTTTTCAGCGGATCGCAAAGATTACTATTTTTGTCCCGAAAAAATAGTTTGTCAAAATTTAAGTGTCTTATGTTTTTGTATGTTAATGACCTTAGAAAACGATTTGACTATTTATTTTAAGTGAACGGTGTATATATAATTAATTTTACAGTGGAATATCTTTAATTAATTTATTAGCTCTAACGGATTAAATTTCCCAAAGTGGAGTATTTTGTTTATGTATATCCCTTAATTTTCAATGTAGTGATCCAAAAAAAATATTGTATGAAAAAAGCTGCAGTAAATCATAATGCGGTGGATAAAGTATTAACGTGCATCGCTCCCCTACACGGCGGGTCTTACAAAGCTCTAATAAAGCTCGAGCTATGAAAGTAGCTTTACATTTGCCAATTTGACTATCGTTATCATTTTGCTGTGTTTTTCATTGAATCTCCATTATAGTCATTATAATTTAAGAAACTGCGTTGCTTGCGAATATTACAATTTTAACATAAAATAAATACAACAGAAAGTAATATTAGTATTACACTTTCAGATATAAATTATTTACTCTATTTTAAGCGTTCATTACACAAAACTTTTAACAATGTGTTACTTTTGCTGAGCAGAGATCTGCTTAGGGAGATATTTTCAAAAATCAACCCTCTCAAGAGTGTTACGGGGAGTTATAAATAAAAAAAATCCTTTTTATCAGCTATTAGATCTACAGACTTAAAATTTAACAAAGGTCTTTTTTTTTACTTTCTTTTTTTTTCAGATGAGATATGTAAAAAGCTTTTTTTGCTTAATTTGAAATTCACGTAAAATTAACTCATTAAAAACTTCTTTATTCTTCAATCTGTGTTATTTTTTCAGTTCACCCATGCGAAGAACGTGTATACCAGCTAGTATATGCATAAAATTGTTTTAAGGACATTTTGACGGAAAAAAATTATTTAAATACAATATTTTGGCAAAAAATTAACTTAGAATAATCTTTTTCCCAAATGTTCTCCTTTTGTGAAAAATGCTTCTATTAGAATAATATTTTGCCTGTATATAGCTCAGACCTTTGTTCAGAGGCTCAACTAGAATTTTTGAAATACATAACTTAGAAAGGGGTTATTCATATTTTACAACAGCAGAGGGGAGCAATTTTAAGAAAAAAATGCGGATAATTATTTCAATTGGTGGTAACTCTGAAAATAATGCGAATATTTCAAAAATTCTAGTTGAGTCTCTGTAGAGAGGTCTGAGCTATATACAGGTAAAATATTATTCTAATAGAACTATTTTTCATAAAAGAAGAACATTTGGGGAAATTAGAGTATTCTAAGTTAATTTTTTGCCAAAATATATTTAAATAAAAAAATTTTTGTCAAAATGTCCTTAAAACAATTTTATGCATATATTCTAATCTGAGTGACACTAAATATCGTGAAAATTATTCATTTATGTACTTTTTTAAAATTACGTTTCCGAACGTAGTCGGATACCTTAGTGGCTAGTGTTTTCCGTATTTTGTTCATTTCCAGAAGGAAATTTTTTCATGTTAAGCGATTTTTGTTTCGTGATAAGAGAAAAAAATACTTGGAAATAAACTGATGTTTGTCGCGCCCACTGTAATCGTGTTAACCCATATTTCGTCTTAAGCGTTTTCGTGTTAAACATTTTTCACTGTATTTAAATATTCAAAACTGTCTTTACGGCGAATTCAATTTTAATTGTAAATAGTTAAAATGTATACTAATCAATAGAGTAATAATGATAACACGATTAATCTCGATGTTCATAATGTAATGTACGAAATTTTAGATAGAGAATTTTAAATTTTATTTTTAACGTAAAGTATAAGGGCGTTTCTACCCAATGAAAATAAAATCCTAATTAGTTTTAAATTCCCTCCACCGGCTTAAATCTTTCATCCAAAATCGTATTTAAAAGGAAAATACTTTTTACTTTCATTTGAATTATTTTTCTATTACCAAAACATAAAGGAGTAGATAATATGTATATCGATGCAAATATCAAAAGCATAAGCACATAATTCCACGAATTTATACATATTAATGTATGTAAAGAACTATGAATGTAATTTTGGGGTTTTAGATGTTATGATCAAGAGGCTCTTCGTTCTTCCGCTTTCCTTACATAGAGATTTTGTGACATTCGAAGACCATTAAAATGACACAATTATCTATAACATATTATTCAATATTTTACTTTTAGTTCTTCAAATATTCTTATAAAAAAAGTACTAAAAAGCAAAATAATTTTAATAACATTATATGATGTTTAATTGATTTTTTTGAAGAATCAAAACTTAATTAATTTTAAATTTGTATTCGTAAAACAAGAGTTTATTTTTAATTTATAATCATGATCTTCTTTATCAATGAACAAAGCTAGAAATTAATCCCCAAATTATCTTGCTTTAAATTTTTGATATATCGACGAGCTCTGGCTGTTTTGAATGTATTTTCGGGTGAAAGAGCAAAAAAAGAAAAAGTTAAATACAATGTGATTTAGTGATAATTTTTTTTATTTTTTTTTCATAAACAAAAACTCAAAAACTATTATGGAAAGATATTAAATTAACTTTTATACTTCAGAATGCTAATTTTAAAGTAAGTTATTCCTTTGTAAAATGATGTTGTAGTAAGAAAAATAACACCCGGTGATGAAGACAACTAGAAAACCAAGGACCGACCTTGTGTTCCGAAGATACAGGCACGAAACGCAGATTGAAATGTAAAATAAAATACTTCCGGGAAGATGATGGAAGGAAGTTTTAAAGAGAGACAGAACCAGAGTAGAATCTTAATTTTTTCTTCCATTCCAGGTGGCCACAGTGTTGGCAAACATGGCGGCCAAAGAAGAATACCGAGACGGCCTGTCTTCCGGCGGAAGCCTGGTGCTACTTCTCTGCTTTTTGCAACTGAGACCTTCTTCAGCGCACGGAGCCCCCCAGTTAGCAGCATGCGAAAGGATCCAACAAAAAGCAGCCATAGCTCTGGCTAGATTGTGTACGAAACCAGAGACATCGAATATCGTCGCCGAAATGCAAGGTAATTAATTGATTGGTCGAAACAAAATTCGCTTTAAAAGTGAATATGACATGTGGATCAACGTGTCATTATTTCTAAAGATGAGTTTAATGAGGTATAGACGTGTCGTCAAATAATTTTGACTTGTGATTTTATTGGGAAAATAATATACATCTAAATACTAACAAAACAAAACTCTATTTACTACGAAAAAATACCTTTTGCACTGTATAGTTAAAAATGTTTTAGTTATACGTGTATTTTTTTTTCAAATTAAAATATAATTAGTCTGACTTCTGTTGTTGCAGATTGTGTGGATGACAAATAACTTATATTTGGATTGTAAGATGTTACTTTTTGTAGAATACATGCTGAATTGGAGTCGTCTGCCGAACGTTTTCTAAGTAATTAATTATTTTTGTTGTGGTTCACTTTTTTGACAAAAAGGGTTTGTGATTAGTTTCGAAATACAGTTTTACAGACGATGTTTTGCATACCACTGATCGAGAACATAAAGCACACAACATTTTTTTGCCTTTACTATTAATACCATGTTTCTCGGTCCACCAAATTTGAAATTATCTGTTACACTTACTATCTTGCTCTTTTTGTTCTTTTGCTGAACTAGCCATGTTAAATAACAGTGATCGATCCCACGCGTTTGTTCGTAATACTCCATAGCGAACTTTGAAATAAAATGCAAACTATTTAGATCACTGGCGTGCCAAAAAATTGTGTCGCGTGCCATCAATGGCACGCGTGCCACTTGTTCGCCATCCCTGGAATATGACAATTTTGACATAGAATAAGAAAAATATTTGGAAAATTATTCTCATTTAAGAAATCTCTTATTGATTCGCTTTTTCAGCGTCACACTTTGAAACTATACGCGAGGCATTGTCGGCGGACCTTTCAATTTCGAACCTTGATCAAGTGACAAGGATGGCACCTAAACTGATTCCCCACTCTCCGAATCGGGGGCGTCTTAAGGCATGAGTCACAAGGGGAGGGGGCCTCGTCTAGTTCTTGACTCAGCCTTAGTAAGATCACGATTCGAATAATTTCGACTGCCTAAGGTTTTTTCCAGTTGTATTCTCCGAAAAACTGGGGATTTCGAACACTATGTCAAGTAGCTACATGTGATGACCATCATCCACTTACAGGTTTAGGCTTACCACCATACTCCTTCAGTCAAAAGGAGACAATCGGACGAGCCGGTTTGTGCGATTGTAAGTCATGCACATTTATTTGTTTCGGTTTATTGTTTATACGAGTATTTAATAACGTATGCTACGTATTAACTACTTTTAAGAGTCATAGGTAGGGCCTACATTTGCGTAGGAGCCCAGGGCCTCAAGAAGTCTTAAGACGTCTCTGCTCCGAACACACCATGCCAACTTGCCTCAACAGATATAACTCTTTATGCGGTGGGTCTTCAGTGCCATCAGGATTCGAACCCGCCACTCGACAACGACAGGCACGACTTCCGCATACCCCCATTAAGAAATCATTTCCAAATTTTACAAAAAATGAAATATACAAGAATATTCGACTGATAGTACGAAAATATTTTTTGGAATGTAAGTTTTTAAATATATTTCATTTTATTGTTTACATCAGAGTTTCTCAAACTGTGGGGTGCGCCCTCTAGAGGGCGTAATAACTTGACATGGGGGGGGGCGAGCATATACAAAATACGATAATAAAAGATTCTTTAAAGAAATTTCAATTTACTGAAAGGAAGCAAAACAAAATACATTCTGACGTAGTAAAAAAAAAATAAAATACACATATAAATGTATCAGTACAGCACAATGTATTTGATATTTAATTTATCAATACTAAATTCGAAACAAGTTTAATAATTACTAGTGACCCCGTGGGCTTGTTATACACAAAATAAAGGACTTATCTTAATAATATGTACAGTTTATAATAACGGATCTATTGTGGATTTAGTGTCAAAGTACATTGTTAATGAATCAATACATAGTTATTGTATGGAGAGAAGCGCGATGAAAATTATGATTGAAAATTGGGTCATAAGATTTGAGAAGCTCTGGCTTACATCAATCACGTTTGAGATTTTAGTTTGGTTTCTTATCAATAATTTAAAGCTACTCAAAAATTATGATGCCAAGAGAAAATGTTTTTCTGGCGAACTATTTCAGCATTGAAATCACCCTGGAACTACTAACCTCGTAAATTTGAACCAAGCTCAGAGGAGAGAGAGAAGTGATACTTCAGTCAATACTGCACCCTCCAACTTCTGCATCATGTGAATGGTTGCGTCGATTCCACACAAGACCTGTTGTGTAACTGGAAATGCAAGTTAAATTGGATGCGCTTAATCCTCAGGTTGTGATGTAAAAACCAGGAATGGGCTGCTATCCTCGTCACTTGATCGAGGTTCAAATTCAAGATGTTTGTCACTAGTGCGACATGGTAAAAAGTGTGTCGCCTATATGGTGCTCAAAGCTACGGATAACGAAAGGCGGACATCAAGTCTACTGCCGCGATGAATTTCGTGAGCCTCGATCTGTCACCGTCTGACAGTGAGTGGAATTAGCAACAATAAAAAGTGTAAATAAGTATAAATCATATCGATAAACACCAGCAGTTACAAGAGATCTGTTGCGGGCGTAAAATCCTTACTTTATTTTTAAAATTTCAGTGGGGCATTCACGTAGCCTTCTCTCCAATACACCAGCATTAAGTTAGCAGTCTTTTTTCCCGGAATCTAAAGGAAATAGTACACGAAATATTTTTTTGAAGAGTGATTTACCGCAGCTTCGTCATGATATATTTACAAACCAACTATATTACGATTTTTTAAAAAATTAAGTGATATTTTTTAAATGAAAACAGTTGGAGTGGACAACGTGAATTTCTCAACTTAAAAATACATTAATATGATTCTTTTTATAGATATATGGCCCTGTTTATCAACCAAATCTAAACAGGGAAAAGCACATAATCGGCTTAAAATTGAAAAATATAAATGTATGTACCCTGCAATAAACTGGATGTGTGTGTGTTGCAGAATGTACTTACTCACTCATAAATTACAAATTCAAGTAAAACAATTGCTTATTCTTGATAGTTGAATAAATGTATTATTTATATAATATACACAAAATAAAGAAACATCTAAACACTTGCATATGACAATAAAACACAAATTTAAAATACAATGTGAAGGTAAAAAGGAAATTAATTCTTGATTCATTTCTTACAGGAATTCAAAGATTGGTCAAGCTATGCAAAGATAGAAAAGAGAGAAATGATAGTGACTCTGTTCTTGTTGCATGTTTGGTATGTATAAAAAAAATCTATAATTAGAAGTAAATATATTGAGCGATTCATGATACACATACTTATTAATATGCACTTATGAATCACGAGTATGTTATACAAGTACCAGTATTTGTCTTTAAAAATATACACACACAGTCGTACCTCTATTTAACAAAGTTGCTATTCTGAAAAAAGTTCGTTACATAGAAAAAAAGCAAGAGGCGAGTTAGTTACCTGGTAAAACCAGTTCAAGGTTATTGATCACCAAAAAAATGTATCAAAAGATTAATTTCAAATGTCTAGAAATATTTTTAAAATGGGGAAGGAAAAAAAAAACGATTCAGTAGAGAAATTCGTTAAATAGAAAATGCCTATCGCTATTTGGTTATTATTTTACAAAGAAAATAGTAAAATATCCTTGGTTCCTGGAAAAAGTTCGCGAAATATGAAGAGAAAAAAAAAAAAATAGAAAAATGGAGGTTCAACTGTATTTAAAATTTATATCGCATTACTAAGGATTAAAATATATAAAAATTAATCCAATTTATAGTACCTGTATATCATATATAGTGGTTATTTTTAATAACAAAATACCTATTTCAAATTTATTGACAAAAAATTCATAAAATTAAAAAATGTATAGCAGACTCAAAAATATATTGCATTGTATTGTATATAGAATAAACGAATTTTTCATATTTTGGAAAGTATGCATTGTATATAATTACTATTCTTATTTTGAAATCAAAATTAAAGATAATTGAACAATCTGGATTCAAAGCAACAAATTACTATTCTTTACTGAAAAACTTTACACCTTGCTGATACTTCACAATTTATATGTATTTTCCAAATTATTGTTTAGGCAATGCAACAATATTGCAGAGTCCTCTTTTAAACTGATTTATTTTTAAGTGGATCATTTAAAAATTTTGCTTTTATCTTTTGCATTAAAAAAAAATATAACATACATTGTCTTTGATCTTCAATCCCACATTCTATGTAAACATTCATTTTCACCTTCCATGTTCGATACTTGCAAATTTGTGACAATTATTTTTCTGATCATATTTAAATGTATGAATTATTTTCATTTAAATGCAGGATATAAATAAGAAAATTCTTTTACAGGCAGCTTTGAGAAAAATCGCAGCAGTGAGGGAAAAAGATGAATTTTTGAAACTAGGAGCCCAAGAACTAGTAGAACCTCGTCTTTGGGACGCTTTTTTGGCTCATTCCTCCAAACGTGAAAGTTATGTTTGAAATGAATATGTACATTATAAGAAATTTTTTATTCTTAATCTAAAGGAAGAGCCAAATTCATGTGCTTCGGACTTATAACTGGACAATATAAAGCACAAAATAATTTTACTCTGATTAAATTTACAGAGCATATACATTTGCTTCGATTTTGTTAAATATAATCCATTTCAGTATCAACAAGCTTGAAACTTTTAATCAAAATGATTTAATGTAACTGAATTTTTATTTTAATAATTTTTATAGATTATATATTTAGTTTGTTTTTTTTGCAACATTACCAAAGTATAAGGGGTGTTTACTTGATTATATTGTGTATGTTCAAGCATACAGAATTTTATTCAGTAAAATACCTCAATGGATAGATCTAGTCAAGTTTAGCACTTCTCAAAGTTCTTTGAAATATTTAACAGCTTATTCAAGTTCTGTGCAAGCAATAATGTAAATAACTTTTAATTATGTGTGGAAAGATTAAAAGTATAAAAAATCTTTTAATTTGTATATTTCATATTAGTAATTAACATATAATTAGGAGGAAACTATTCAAAGGCTTTGAGAGGAAGAGAGGTGTTTGTGATAAAAAAAAATTGAATGATATATTGTGTAAATGCTATCTAACATGCTAAAAATAAACTAGTTTGAAAAATATAGTGTGTTTTTTTTTGCTGCATAACTATTTTCATAAACAAATTAAAAAAAATCTCAAGATGTTTATATTGGTCATAAAAATGTTCTATTTATGTTTAACATATACCATAAAATCCGGCATATAATGTGCACCTATACTTTCAAGCTGCATTTCTAATTTTGAGGTATATTCACCATATAACGTCACCTTCGTACCCTTTTTTACAAAGAAACCCGCAATGTACCTACAGTGGTGGCAAAAAGTCCTAAACACTCTTTTTGCATAATTTTTGTGTTTGACTTCATTTTTCGTTATGAAATTATCGCACTATCTTAAATAGTGTTATTGATTTTTATGTATTTTTTCATGCTGATTTCAAATCTGTTTGTAGATTTCATCTAAAGTAAATAGTTTCATTGATATGTTGAAAAAAAATTGACAAGAAAGCATAAGGTCACTGTAAGAATGAGTGAGTGTTTTCCACCAATGAAATGCTCCATTATTTCAACCAATCAGAGAGCAGTAGCGATAAAGGGTTGAAAGAAAAAGGTGAAACGTGGTTTATTGTATTGAATGCAGTTGTGTGCTTGTGGAAAATAGTGTATTGAAAGCAATTTGATGTGCGTTTGTGGAAAATATTGGAATTATGGCTAAATTTTCATATCTGCCTGAGAATAAAAGGTACAAAATAATACATTTGAAGGAAGGTTATTCTATACGCCAAATTGCTGCTAAAGTACCATGTGGCCTTTCTACTGTTGTGAGAACTTTGAAAAGATTTTATTGCGGACAGGGGGCAATCAGGACACGACCAAGAAAAACATCTTTACGTGAAGACAGGTTATTTCTTTCAAACAGAAAGCTTAATTCCTCGCAAATTTTGAAATAATGGACTTTGACATCAAATGTGAGTGTATGCCCAAGAACTGTTAGAGGAAGACTGCTGGAAATAGGGTTACGTGGCTGTAAAGTGCGTCCAAAACCATTACTGACTGAATTTCAACGCGAGGCGATTGACGTGGGCAAGGGAACATTCATTATGGACTATTAAAGACTGGGAAAAGGTAATATTTGGTGACGAGAGTCAGTTTTGTATTTCTGGCAACCAAAGTAGTGCCCATGTAAGACGACACACTCATGAGGAATTCAGCCCTTAGTGTCTGAAGCCCACAGTAAAGTACCCGACAAAAGTGATGGTATGGGGTTGCATGTCTTCTCATGGGTGTTGGAAGACTTCACATCGTTAGCGGAACAGTGAAAGCCATGGATTACATTGAAATACTACAAAATAAATTGCTACCAACTGCGAGAGACCTTTTGGGGAATCAGTCACGGATTTTTCAGGACGATAACATCCCTTGCCATCGTGCAAAGGTAGTCCAGAAATGGTTGGAAGACCATACTGTGAATAGAATGAACTGGCCAGGACAGTCTCCCGACCTTAATCCGATAGTTTATGGTTTAAAATTTCAAAGAAAAAACCTTCAAACAAACGTGAATTCATTGAAGTTTTAATATTTTCCTTCAACCATATTGTCACGAAAGATCTTTTGAAATTGGTGCCTTCCATGCCAAAAAGATGTAGAGCTGTAATTAAAGCAAACGGCTGGTCCATAAAATATTGATTTTCTAACATGTGACAACAATGTAATTTTCAAAATTCTTATTAAATATACCGTATTTGTCAATTTTTGTGTTACTTTTTCTTTGCATATTATGTTATTCTATATTGTTTTATTCTGCACATATTTCACATTGAGTTCAGGCAGCTTTACTACAAGAAATATTTTAGTCATTAAGAAACTAGTAGATTTGAAATCAGCATAAAAAAATACATTAAAATCAATAACAATATTTAAGATAGTGCGATAATTTTACAACGAAAAATTAAGTCAAACATAAAAATTACGCTAAAAAATGAGTGTTCAGGACTTTTTGCCACCACTGTATGTAGTGGTCTTTAAAACATTTAATAGAGGCACTATTCCAGGCTTTTGAAAAAATAGTATACTTTTAGAATTACAAATTTCAAGTTCATTAAAAGTATATGGTATTTCTTCAAAACAAACAAAATTTCCATTTTCGTGTATATAAAAATCTAATTATCTTTATACTCATTTTTTTTAAATTTTATTTTTAAAGCAATAATTTTTTACCCAGCATATAACGCACACCTGTAAATTTTTTTTTCTCTTATTTTTTGTGTGTGGATCGATTTTATGGTGATATAAGTAATGGATTTGGTCTATGTGAAGAATTTCTATTGAACTATTATTCTTATCAATAACGAAACACTACAGTTCTTTTATAATGAATAAAGTTGCAAGCCAAGAAGAAATTTTTCTATTTAAAAATAACAAGACATTTCATTATACAGTAGAATCTGTTTTTGTGCAGTCCTTTTAATATGCGGCATATGAATTTTAATGGCTTTGGCGTCACTGTAATGTTTTCTATCAATGTTCAACATGCTCTTCAAGTCGCTCTATTCATTGCTTATAAATAGTCTTATGACAATGCCCATTGTATTGCTTTCTCTAAATGCACTTGATTGAAGACGAACTTTCAATGGCAGTAACATTATCAATAATTTGATACATTATGAAGATGTACAAGAACCGAATTCTTTGAGAGTGGATCAAATATATGCAGGGATTCAGTTTTCCAACAAATTGGAAAAGCACATTCTTAAAATAGATGGGAGGAAAGGAGTTAGAAATTCCAAAAAGAGCTACAATCATGTATATCTGGCTATTGTGATGTTCACAAGCAACTGTCTTCACAAAAAATTATCACTTACTTTATGGTGCTAAAAAATAAATAAATTGAAACTTCAAAGTGACGAAAGCGATTTTGAACCAATTCATCATAGGAAGATGCACGCTTTGGATTATGATGAATAGCACTGAATTATGTATGTGCTTTTTGAAAATTTCTTAATGACATGAAATGTTTTTTTTAAAATGTTCCCAAGTAGAATTTAATTATTTCGTTTGGAAGTACTTTCTCATAAATTTTGTAAATTGACATATTTTTAAGTGCGACTTTTTTAGCAGTCTTTCTCCACCACATATAAAAAATTTCTGTAGTATGTCAACAAAGTTGCTTGTTATATTTAACCCTCAGATGGGGATGGTTGGCTTTGATACCTGTAGATCAGGGATGGCCAACCCAAATGACCTCGCGGGCCACTTTGGAAGAACTTTACAAACTCACTGGCCGTATATAAAAATATATATCTTTATATTAGATTTGGATCCATTACAAACATTTGTTGGGAGTGAAAATTTAAAACAGACTGATATATTATTGTTTTCATTATTTTTCATGTATACAAACATAAATATAATAATACAATGATCAAATAATGTTTAATTTATTTAATTAGTGAGATATCTGTATCTCAACTCTTTCACTTAGTTTTTGCAAGTTGATCTCAATGCATGTGTATTTGCGAATCTTAATTGTTGTTGCAGCTTTTCGTGTGTTAAGGTTTTATGCTTGATAAATTTCAATTTAGAAAAAAAAAAAAGAGATTCGCAGTAATAGAAGCAACGAGATAAAATAACAACAGTTATAAGATTTATTCTTTACAAAAAAAATCTCATAACAAAAATATTGTTCAAAATAATTGAATCTTGTAAAGAATCTCGCAGGCCGCATAATTATTCAAGGTGGGTCACCCCTGCTATAAATAATGCTGTGGTGCGATTTTTTCCAACTCTCAGTACATGTGATTTTTCTCATCTATCAGACGGATATTCCTCTGTATGATTTTTAGTCTCCCGCCTTGCTGACAGATTTATCGACAATACTTATTTTATAATGTTTTAATTTGCATTTTTAAAATTATTTATGATTATTATAGATGGCAGCCATGAAAAAAGGAATTGCCGTTTTTGTCCCAGCAAAAAAATAGAACGTTATATAAATGCATCAAATGTAGAACACCTGTTTGCTTGGAACACACCAAAAAAAAAAAAAACATGCGATATTTGTATTTAAAAAATGTTATGTTTACTGTTCCTATAATTTTTGGTATTTTTATTTACTTTTACACGAATATAAATAGTTTCTGATCAGTTTTTATAAAAATATTAGTCACAATTCTAGTGATAAAAATATATTAATACAGTGTGCCTCATAAAGACTTAAATATTAACAATTGTATTTTTAATTAAATTGTCTACTGTATACATGTTGAAAAAAAAAGTTACACTTGATTTAACCCCACACATCTTATTTGAGCCACTCTATTTCATGAGCAATAAGGACATTTAAAAGTCTTTAAGGTAATAAAATTCAAAAAAAATTTGCATACCTGTCTGTCAGACTGATGTTTCTCAGGGCGGCTAAAAAATTGATGTTTGGGTCAGAGGGTTAAGTATTTATAAAAAATTCTTGTGTGATTTCTTTTTATGCAGTTCCTATGCACCACACAAAAACAGGTTTTAATGTATACAATACTCAATTTATATCAAAACACACGTGTACCCCATTAATTATAATCCTGTATATGACAAAAAATAAAGGTTTTCATGTTATTTCACTTCCATAAATTTTTTAAAAGTTTATTGGTAAAGTACACTTATAAAAAAACTGTTTGAAAACATGAGTAAAAAAAGTAGTAGACACAGCACTTTAATATAAATAAATATCAAATTAAATGTAACAATAATGCATCTCAGTAAGTATTTAATAACCATTCAATCAAAATAATCTTCAATATCAATGTCAGGATTTAAGATGTCTTCTCCATAGGAAGATAGGTCTAAACAATTGTGAATCAGGTTCTCAAATGTCTCTTCCAAATCAGTATCACCAATCAACACTGCGCCCTGCATTTCACCATTTTGCATAACTACTTTAACATATTCTGTCCTTTCTGATGATCGCACAATTATCTCATAGTTGGTACCTAATTTCTGGCCATTATACAGTCCTAATAAAATCACCTGTCAATGTAAAGCAAATATTTATAAAACATCTGGGGATGTATAAAATATAAAAACAAGACTATGAAAATGATCAAATTATGGTCATTTCTCGTTTAATTAAAATAAACCATTTTTTTTTAAAGAAATGATACTATGAACAATAATCGAGACATTTAGCATATCAAAATCCAATTGAATAGTAATTATTTTTAATACAGAGTATAGTTATTTATTGACAAAAATTATAGCATTTCAACAAATTCCTGTACATTAAAAAATATTAATTGTAATTATATGCTATTGAAGTTCCAAAGCTCTGTGCATTGCTCTTCCATGCCACAAGTCAGGGTTTCAAACTCTAGGCTGTGCAAGGTTGACTCAGACTTTCATCCCTTCAGTGGGTTGATAAATGAGTACCAAGTTTCCTTGGGAACTAAACACTGGGGGTTTCGCGTCAAGACTGACCACCTGATCGGAACATCTGCTTGTGCACCTCAGCGCCAAAAGGTTATGAAAGCTGAGATGAGCCGAGTAGGCCTTAGCCCTCGGGGGCTGTTACACCAGAAAGTTTATTACAGTACAAGAGAAAAAAATAAGCTTTTATTTAGAATGTTAATTGTATTATTTTTAAAGTAATGAATAATTGATGCTTTCTTTGAAAAAATGCCACAAAATGAGACTTTGCAAATCAGTATAAAAAAACATTTAGAGCTTATTTAAATAAAAATTAGTAAAACATAAGTTTTAAAAAATAATTAGCATAAAAATTAAAGATACTTTTTTTTATATTGCACTAAAATTCTTCCTGGTAGAAAAAAAAGATTTAGGATTGCAGGTGTCATAAATGAAAACTAAAATTTTACCTTGTAACCAAAAAATCGTGTGACATGTGTAAAAAGATCAAAACATATATCAGGTATAACAGTTTGTCCTCTAATATCACAAGCCATGCATTTGGCAGCATAGGCTCCCATTTGCCTTGCTTGAGTCCAAAGTCGCATCTGTAAATATATTAAAAATAAATCAAACAAGAGAAAAATTGTTATATTTAAATTTTAAAATATTGATTTAAAACCATTGTAAGATGAGAAAACATATGAGAAATATAATTCAAATGTATCTGTAATAACAAAGACCTAAACACTTATTAGATTGTATATCATTGTGAAAAAAACAAGAGAATGGAAAATTCTACATGGAATGGAGGTAGATTTCTTAAAATAATTATTGATAACATAAATTACTTTGATACTTTTTATACTAATAAAGTTACTCATACATTTTCAAAAAGAAAAATACTGCATTGTTTCTGTGACCATAAAAGGTTTATGACCACATGGAAAGAATTTTTTTTATCAATTTTTAACCCAATATTATAAGATATAGCTATAGTCATTAAATGTTATAAGCATTAATTTATTCACCAAGAACAGATGTATATACAGTGAAGTACATTTTAAAGCGAAAACGCTTAAGATGAAATAAGTTAACATAAAATGGACACAATGGTCCCGACAAACTACTATGTATTTTCATGCATTTTATTTCTCTTAACATGAAATGAAAATCGCTTAATCGCATTCCTCTGGGAATGAAAAATTTCTGTATTATTGGAGTGTCCTACTGCATCATAGGAAGAATTTGTAGCAGTAGATCGGTGGTCTTCAAACTTTTCCAAACCACTGAACCCCCTAGAACTTGAAAATGCTCTCGAGGAACCCCATTCCATACACATACTTCGTAGAATATCTCAAAATAATATTTAAGGGTTGATTACATTCAAGATATAGAGTGACTTCATTGGAGGGTTTTCTGAGATTTAGTTCGCCTGTATCTCTGTTTCTGAGAAATAAGTAATCTTTATAAGTTAATTGTGTAAGAAAATCTTCTCTATTAATTTATTTGATTAATCATTAGTGATATTAATAAATTGACATTAATTTAACCTTGTGTTTGTCATTTGTTATGGCTATGACACCTACAACCGAGTCAAATATGATTAGAGATATAGGAATGGTATTTATCAGAGTAAGCAAATCTATCTTGGGGATTAATGGCTAAAAGTCCATTATAAGGTCCTAGTTTCAACATAATGATGTAAGGTTACCAAAGACGCCCAATACACACACATATACAAGATGTGATTATTAAAGTAGATCAACATGTTATAAACACTTAATGTGAAGGTAATTAAAAAAAGTATTGCATTTATTATCAAGAAATTCTAATCTAATTTTTTTAATACAACTTACTCATTAATAATATTAATTTATGATTCAAATGTCACCTACCTATGCATTTTGTTTAGTAACAGGGATATATATACACTAGTATTTTTTACACAAACTGTCGAAGTCTAGGTCTATTGAGATTAAATGCAATTGCATTAGATATTCTGAATTTAATTTGATTTTATACTTGGTTTTTGTTGCCACTTACATTGAGATATATATTTCACTTAAACACAATGTTCTGAATTGCATTAAAATGTTTACAACAGTGTGAAAAATCCCATGTACTTTACAAGAGAGAGAGCTTGCAACCTAAAATTTAGCTGTTCCTGCATAAATCTCTATAGATATGTGTTGTTCCCTTTCCTTCATTATAGGTGTTGATTTCCACAAATGTAAAAAGGTGCATTTTCCATTAGAAAACTATTTAGTTTTGTAAGACATTGTGCTAACTAATGAGTATAAAATTATCTCCTGGAACCTGAGATAGTAAACAATAGAATATTCACAATTTAGTAGGAAGTATCTATGTAAGGATAAAATGTATATTATAATAAAAGTTTAAAAAGTGTGGCAAAATAAAGTTATTATATATAAATAAAATTTTAAGTTTTAATGAATAGTAAGAGCTTTAAATACTTGTAATTATGCAAACTTTATAGAAAACGTAAATCCATTTTGCATACCTATTTATTTCTCCACAATTTTTTTTATTGTGATTCATGGAACCCCAAGGTTCCATGGAACACAGTTTGAAGACCACTGCAGTAGATGATCATGTGTGTACAGCCCCAATTATGAAAGACAAAGACATTTGAGATTGTTCAAAGCTCAAAAAGTATCATTGATGCAAATTCTGATGAAAATGAAATGAATAATGCAGCTTCAGTTCCCAAATTCGAAATGAGGAACATAGTAAAACATAAACGCAGTTATTTAGATGCACATTTCAATGGTGAAATGAATAACAAGATGGACAGTTGATAATTTGATGCAAAAAAATGACAATGCAAAGAAAAATATCAGATTGCTTTCCAAAAAACTTGAAAATTTTGTACTAAATATCATTGTGATTTTTTTGTTTCATTGATTTTTATTAAATACATTCATATATACATAGCTATGTAAATGCACTCTAATACACTTAATTTTGACAAATTAATTTTTTTCTGTAATATCCTTCAACACAAAATATTCCAGTCCCTTCAATTTCGTGTTAAACGATTTTCACTGTATCTGCAATATTCAAAACTTTACATAAATTTAGTTTTCTATATAATTTCTTAGACATTCATATCGTTAAAGAAAAGACTAAAATACAAGCAAAGAATTTATACAGATGAATATTAATGTTTTATGAAAAATATTACCTGAAACCAATGTTTTGATAAAGGCCATGAAGCAGTACACACGTCACCAGCAGCAAATATATCTTCTAAATTTGTTTTCAATTGATCATTAACCATTATTCCTCCATCATCTGCAATTTGAAACTATACAAAAATAAAGGGAGTATTAAGAAATTTGAATTCAGTTTACTCTTTTTTTCTAATTGTAAGCAACAGAATGAAAGTGATGTCTCATAAAATAAATTTTTGAATCGGATTAATATAATCCAATTAAACAGATCATCGATGGATCATATACATATTTCAGTACAGCTAATTTTTCTTAATAGTACAGCATTCAACAAGAAAAAAAATGGTAAGAAATTTAACAATACTAGACATCTTATGAAACTCTCCACATTTCTCAAGGTCAAAATGTTCTCGAGAAGGTTTTAAATCAGGGGTACTCCACCTTTTTCTCACCAGGAAAAAGGTTGAAAGGCTGGAAATATATGACAGGTATCTCATGTGGGCCACAACATGAGGATAATTGGGGGAGAACAATCAATGACCAAAGCAAAATTGATAATTAATTCTTATTTTTTGGCTTTTATTTTAATATTTTAACCTTTCTATCAAACACATACAAAAAACATACTTTTTTGCATTTTTTACCGAGTTACAGGGTAGTTTTGATTTCCTTTCATCCACGACCTAGTCTCCTATTTACATTCTACCACAAAAAAAGTAAATTGGCAGCAAAATTGATAGATTTGTCACTGGATTGATAGAATTTCCCCCTAAATTTTTAGTGCATTGTTTTTAAGTAACTGAATTTTTTAGTACAAAAGACAAGTGGCTGGGCCACTCAGAAAAGGCTAGCAGACTGCAGGTTGAGTAACACTGTTCTGAATCATACTAAATACAGGGTTTTTCCTCATTAAAATTTAGACTGAAAAACTTTTATACTACAGTGCCAATACAAAAATATTTCACAATTCAATGCCTTCTCTCTCATTTTTATTGCTTTAGAACGATTTAATCTTTTTATGTAACCAAGATAAATATTCATAATTTAAGATTTAACTGAATTAAGATATTTAAAAATTAGATTAAGTATAACAATTCGATGAGGAAGTTATAAAATGCACAAAATATTATCAGAGATACATATTTAGACTGATTGAATATTTACGTCACAGTGTTCAGCTACATGGAGGCTTTTGGTGACGGACCACGTAATTTTGAACCATGGTCAAGTGACGTGTACGACACCCGAGCTGGAATCCTCTTTCCTAACTACCACACCAAGGGGAGGACGTTTCAGCTCTCGACAGATTTAACATGCATCGCTGCCCTACACAGCGGGTCTTTAGTGGTACTGGGCTCAAACTCGTGACAAGGCAAGCCACGATCCGATACCTATACTACTCTGCTACCGCGGCCACTACATATTTAGAACACAATATTCTACATTAATGATGTTAAAATCTATCACTCTTGAGTATACATTAGGTTGATCAAACACAGCAACATGCACACATATAAAAAAAACTAAGCAATAGATATTTTCTGTTGGTTATTAATAGATGGGCAATATATTATTCTTTTTTTAAAAATAAGAAATATTTTATGTGAATTTTTTTTCACATCACATTAAAAATTCAATTTCTGGCTCAGTTAAATTCAAATAATTTAGAATAATGCATGAAACTCACTTTGTTTTTATGCAGAAAAGCTGTGTTTGGAATAACACCAGTAGCACTTATAATGAAATCACACCCATGAATGCTACCATTGGTCAATTCTATATATACTGGCCATGAATCTAGTAAATATAACATACTTTTAAAAAAAATTGCTAATACAAATCAGATTTAAAACCAAAAAAAATATGAAGATACATTTTGAAGAGTGGATATTATAGGCAAAAGGAATTTGCTCTCACAGAAAATGTATAGTCCAGTTATATTAGGGCTTCACAGCGGAATTAGAGATAATAAGCTGAAAACTCGTACAGACCTTTACTTGGGCACTCTAAAAGTTGTCTCAAAATCTTCTGTCCACGTCTTAGATATTGAAGGCGAAAGGTAAAAAAAAAATCAGTTTTTTGCAAATATCTAGTTTTCTGTGGCTTTAATGCTATTTACACTTATTATATATATTGTGGAGAAGAAAGTTTTTTCTAACTTCGTTTGAAACAATTTTTAATACATCAGGCCGTTTGCAAGATAGCGGGCTTTGAACGTGCTGTGCTTGGCTATCTACAGCATAATGCAAAGTCAACCATCAGCCACATGACATAATACACTGTATAAAGTCTATAAACCTTAAAAATATATATAGTTGTAAACAATTGACATTTTTTATTAATTATTGTATTATATTTAACCCTTTGGAGACTGCGGTTTCCCGTCGAAAATTTTCCACAGGACGGCACTTTTAGCCACGCTGACTTCCCCCTTTTTTCTCACTGGTTGATGCTACCGTACACCAGCAGACAGTAGAAGCAAGATAGCTGTTAGTCTCCTGCTGTGAAGTGGGGATGTCTGCATCTTAGAAAGTCCCTAAATACGAAGATTTCCCTTTCTTAGGGAAACATGTTTTCTTGGAATATGGTGTAACAGTTACTAATGATTTCAGTTCAAGAGATCTAGAAAAAATTTTTTTTTAAAAAAAGGAGACATTCCCCTATAATTTAAGGTGCATTCCACCTAGATTTCATCTTCAATATTTTTAAAAGCATTGAGTGAAATAGCATACAAAATTTATTACATAAGACAGCTGATAATATAAAGCATTGCGTTAAAAAAAAAAAAAAAAGAGGCGCTTATTTCATTTTAATTAAAGGTACAGTAAACTTATAAAAATTTAATTTTATCCAAGTAAAACTTATTTATATTTTGATTTTCAGTAAGTGCATTAATATGTAAATTATTATCAATTCATTTATCATTCTATTAAATGCAGGAATTTGTTGCACAAACTTAATTTACGCAGGTGTAAAAAAATAATGTAATTTTTAATTAATTATAATAAAGAATAATCAATAATATAAAATAAAAGAAAAAGTAAAATGCTTGCTTTATGTCAATGTAAAATTTAGATTTTCTTAGATCGTTAAAGAATTATTCTTCTTTTTTAAATGAAAATATCGACTTTGAGACACTTGCATACGGCTTCAATCAAGAAGAAAATTACGTGAAATGTGTATTTTGTTTAAAAGTTGTTGTACGTATTTGCAACATATGTATTCCAATACACATCGTCAAAAATCAACTATGATTTTTAGGAAACTGCACTGTTAATGATTTTATAACTGTTTTTCTCTTTTAGACAATATATACAGAATACATGGTACTCTTAATCCATTCTATTTTGATATATTAGAATTCATAATACTTAAAGAATCCTTAGAATAAGTCTAAATTTTATTTACAAGTATTTTTCAAAAATTAAAATTATATTTTCCTTTGATCTAATTCTTCCCCAATATATGCTTAAAATTATAATAAAACATTTACTGTGGCAAATAAAGGAGATTAACAGCAGGTAGGTGTTTCGCATTATGCTATAAAATGTGAATATTCTACGGCTATAAATGTTGGCACATGTTAAACAGTGTTCATGCCCTTCATGTTTTTTATTGAAAAATAATCACGATTAGGGGTTCCATCATGTAAAAGAGCTGATACGCATTAAGTCAAAATCCTTACGTTGTCATGGTGTGGAAATTAGAAGTGGGGGCTCTAGCTCGGCTATCATTCTTTAAATTACGAGGTCTGTCTTATTACTTTGTTCCTAATGGAACTCGTAAATGAAATATTAATAATTTACCTACGTGTTCCTAAAAATAAATTCTTTAAATACACATAAGAAATTTATTATATTTTTTTCAACAGTAATAAATTGCTTTCATTTGTAAAAAAGAGGAAATGCTTTTGAATTTTTAGAATACTTGATAGTAAAATACAAACAATAAGAGTATCAAAGGCAAAATATTATGACTACAAACATTTTTAATTTCCCAAGGAGCTTCATGTATCTCTGTAAACTGGTTTACATAAAAGGATTATATTCTTCTTCGTACTGAATTGTTTCTTTTGCGAGTAATAACATACTGGGGCTTAATTTTTTTCGACTTTTGTACAAAAAAGTTAATATTCTTAGCCTTTGGATAATCCTTACTTTTTATTAAAAATTTCAAAAGAATTGCATAATGCCTAAATTATAAGATTACTGCTCTGATTTTTGTGCGTAAGGTAGAGCCAATACATTCCTACGAAACCAACTCCTTCGATCAACATTCAAAACAATTAAAAAACATTTCCTTCTCAACGCACTGACTCCTCAATCGAGTTACAACTGTGACAACAATTTTTCTTTACTTTCTTCAAAACAAAGAAAGACTTTAGTTTCAAGCGCTTCATTTGAACAGTCCCCTAAAGTGACCGGGTAAGTAGAAGAGGGTCTTTTTGGAGAGCTTTGTCCCCATAGTTTCTATTTATACTCTGTCCAACAATTTAACAAAAAAGGAAATGCCCTTTCCAAAGATTTATTGCAGCAATACGAGGAAGAATAGTTTTCCAGCTACTTGAAAGCAACCTTGGAAGATTTACAAGAAGGCAGATGTGCATTTCTAGGTTTTCTTACACCAAAAAGGCATATGATAATCAACAATGACCAAAAACTGAAGAATCAACAATAATCAAGGGGGAGAAGCATTCTTTGTTTATATAAAAGATTTTACGACTTGCTTTCCATGTTCATTTACAAGAACCATCTGATTCCGTATTCAGACGTTCAATAGCCTTAGGGAGCCCCCGAACATTCCTTTCTTTGTTCTATTGTACATAAAATGCGTGACTCACTGATAGACTACGTTTTGATTATATTTTTTCAGATAGATTTTACAGCATTTCGCAAAATTTTTCGAAATTATTATTATAGAAGAAACTTATACTATAATTTTATAAAAAAAATTATTCAATACTGTAGAACTTTGAAAATCCCCAAATAACGAATATTTTCCTTTTCTTAGGGAAACATGCGTTTCGAAATCGCGTATGATAATTACTACTGATTTCGATTCAAAAAATTTCTTTTCCTTTTGAAGGAGACATTTCCCATGAATTTAAACCACATTCCACCAAGATTTATTTTTCATTATTAAAGGCATTGAATGAAATAGCATAAAACATTGATCATTATATAACACACTAATCATAATGTAACCTATTGCACAAAAAAGGAAACACTTATTTCACACACAGTCAAAGGTATAATAATCTAAAGCAAATTTAAATGAATTTATCTAGGTAAAATTTATATTTTGATTTTCAGTAAATGTTTTATTCTGTTAAACGCAGTAATTTCGTACTTGCAAACTCAAATTATCGTGTTAACTCTTAAATTAATTAATTTTGAAAAACTAATAATACAATCATTTTGAACATTTAGATACATACAATGAATTAAAAGAATAAAAAGAAAGCAATGTCTCTATATGTCATAATGTAAAATCTTAAATCGATAATGGGCTATTTTCTAATCATAAGTACTCTGAAGATCTCTATTTATAATGGAAAATATTTGCTTTGAGATGCATATATAATCCTTTAACAAATAACGAAATTACATTAACTATATGCGAGTTTAAAAGATCTTATAACTATTGAACATCTGTGTACCAATAGACATGTAAATATTCAATTAAGTTATATTTTGGTTAATCAACTTATAATTGTTTCTCTGAGAATTAATTAGTTATTTATATAACACTCTGTTAAGAATTTTTGTATACTTTCTTTCTTAAAAGAATAAAAACATTGATAAATGTCTTTTTATTGCCTCGATAATTCATTCTGTTTTGATGCATTAGAGAGAGAGAGAAAGATTTCATAATAATTATTGAATCTTACGATTAAGTTTAGATTTTTACACCAAGCATTTTTCATGGATTAAAATTATATAATAATGTTTATCTTTGATCTAATTGTTCCTATGTATGCTGAAAATTATGATGATCTATTAACAACGACAGGTAAATGTGATAAATGGCGTTAACTTAATACTATATCTCAAAACCATAAATAAATGTCACTTGTTAAACAGTATCACATTGTAGATTCCATGTTTTTACAGCTGTGGTAGCCGAGTGATTACAATTGAGGATTCCATCATCTAGCAGAACTAATGCACGTTAATTTTCTAAAGGCTTTAAGTACTTTCATTGCTGTCATAACATAATCGACTGAGTTCCAGGTCAGATATCATCCTCGTAACTTGATTGTTATTCAAATAATGAGGTCTATCTCATTGCGATATCCCTAGTGTTTCCTCTGAATGAGACATTAATAAACTATCGATTTATTTGCATGTTCTTAAAAATAAATCCTTTAAATACACAAATGAATAAATTTAAAATTTATATTTTTCCAGCAGTAATATACTGCTTTTGTTAGCATAAAATATTAAATGCTTTGAATTTTTAGAAAAATTCTTGATTAGTAAAACGCAAACAATAAGTTGACATAAGACAAAATTATGACTACACACATATCTTTCAGTCAGCGAGGAGCAAATCATTCATGTATCTTGGTAAACTTATTTATATAAGGAATAAACTTTTATTTGTATTTAATTGTTCTTTTATGACTAATTACAACATATTTATTTCTTACTTTTTCATCTTTCATATAAAAAGGTTATTTTACTAGTTTTATGGATAAAGTTTGTTAGTTTCTTATTTTTAAGTTACAATAAATCATAATTCTTTTGATGTATCAGTTAGTATAACATTGCTGAAATTCTAAGATAAATGCTCTGATCTCTGTGTGATAAAAATAAATAAAGTTCAAAAATATTTTAAGAAATATAATTCACGCGTCATTCTAAAACATAACATAAACTTCTATTTAAACACTCTTCCTTTTTAGAACGTATGGTAATACAATAGTTTCCAAATGTGCAGATCAAAAAAAAAAAAAAATTAACCCCAGTTCAAAAATAAATCGAAATATTCACAATAATCTAATATTCATTATTAACATAGCAATAAAAACCATTACATTTGAAAATCAATGTAAGATCAATCCCCTCTCCCAACAATTTACACTCAAAACATGTAAAAGGCCTCCACAGGTATCTGCCGTTTTTTAAGTGATTGATTAGCTTGAACTTATTCACTAATGTGCAATTTATTGAGCTTTACTACAGCTGAATTTTTTGGCTGCTTTATCTGTTATTATTTGGCATTTAACGATTTGATTAGCATCTCCCGCAGAATCCTATCTACCCATTCTCGACTGCAGAAACACTGCAATTGATAGAGTACTCTTTAAAGGATTGAATAGAATTGAAGACTCCTCCAAACTTCAGATCTGTGGCGATCACAATCCTATTATTTTTTAGATGAGTTTGAATAACTATGCTCTACCTCCCCCCTGCATTTATTCTTTTCCTAAATGAAATAAATTCCAAGAAATTTTTACAACCTCTAACCATCCCAGATAATCATAAAATTTTTAATATTAAGGAAATAATAAAAATCTATCCTTATTTTTAATATTACTATCTTTAGTGTAATTAATTGTATTAGCCAAACCTTTCAATCAACAGTCAAAATTATTGCAGAATTATTTCTACCCCCTCTCCAGGGCGTAATTATAAAAAATAATATTTTATTCAAATATTTTTTAATTTTTTTTCTTCTTTTTCTAGTTTTCTGTTATTTCAACAGGATTAAAAAAAAAGATTTTCTGTTGTTTTGATAAAGAGTATTAAATAAAAAAGATTTGGCAATGGCTTAACACTTAAGAGAAAGGAAGTAAATAATTTTCAAACAGGAATTGGTTGAATGCCGTTTCAAAACATATTTATTAGTTTCGAATTATTTATAAAGGTAAATTATTATATAAATTATTTATCAAGAAGTTATTCTGCTCAGTTTTGCAAAAAGAAATTGGCAATGTTCAATATATAATAAGAAAAACTTCAATATAATAATTGTAACATTTTTCCTAAATTTAAGTAGCACAATACAACAATGTTTAGAATATAAAAAAAGGAGCTCATATAAAGTCACAAAATTACTTTTCATTAAGTACAACATAAGTTAATAGTCAAATACGTTTCTGTACAACAAATAAATTGTGTAATTATATACAAAATTTTCAGCAAAAACTGAAAGTGAAATGTTCTAAATTCTCTACAAATGTATATATATTTTTAAGTAATTTAATAAGCGTAAGAATTAATAAAATTGAAAATATGAAGCAATTTAAAATATAGCATATATATGGCTTTATATGCATTAGCAATTTTTATTTTGCATTATGAACATATGCAATTATTCTCTTTAATATGAAACTAAAATAAAAATAATAAGACGGTTTATATGGTCAAAATTACTAATTAAACATATAACACTTTTTTCGGTAACAATTTATATATGTAATATGTATTTCTTCTTATATATTATATTATAACTTAAAATGATAAAATAACAAGGAGTATGTTTAAAAAAATTAAGATTTCCAAATAAAGAAATACTATTTAAGTTCTACATATTAATCTATTAAAACATGATTTTAAAATCAACAAATCTTATTCTTGGTTTAATATTTGTATGTAATAAAAATAGAAAAATTACAGAATTCGCTACTAAAAAAATGGAATGAAAATAATACTAAGCTATATCTAATATATATTATAAATGCGAAAGTTTGTGAATATCTTTGTGGGTCTTTCACGCAAAAACAACTGAATGGATTTTAATGAAACTTTACAGTAATATAGCTTATACATCAGAATAGCACATAGGCTATAATTTATAGCATAGACTATAATGTATAAAGATTTGAGAAAAGTGTCAAAAATATAACGATATTTGTCAAGTAAGTAGGAAAAAATTCTGCCATTTGCTAGCAATTCTAGCGTGCGCTGCAAAAAAGACCACGTCAGCATATATCTATCTTTTGTTTGTGAAAAACTCTTTGTTTTGGCTACGCAAGGAGCTCGCTTCTAATTCCTGTGATCAGAATAATGCCTATTTTTTTATTTCAGAATAAAACTAAGTTTTGAAGGGAGAGGTTGTTAGTAGGAAAAAATTCTGCCATCTGCAAGCTTTTCTACAGTGCCACATCAACATATTTCTATCTTTCATGTATGAAGCAAAACGTTCCCCTCTGTTTTGTCTACGTCAGGCACCACTGTGTGCTCGATTCTAATTTTTTGCTTTGTAATCACTATTTTTTTTATTTCAGAATAAAACTTTTATCGCTTCTGGTATTTAAATTAGATAAGTTAAGTCTTTCACACTACACTACATCATTTGGAAAAATTTGCAACTTTGTTTGTGGTTTGTAGTTAATTATAACACTATAGTTTTAACTGAATAGGCAGGCATTGCATTTTTTAAGTATAAAAATAATAACTGCCGTACTGTATTTTTTGGAAGTGTAAGAAAAAAAGCACCTATTAAGAATTATGCCGCAAAAGCGTAAGTCTAATCTTTCCCAACGCTCTAATTCAGCTTGAGCTATGAAAGTAGCTAGATTTAACGAAACGTTTCCGCAAGCCGAACTGCAAAGGCTTGAACAGGCAGAGCGTGATGCAGCTCACAGAGCTGCTGAGACACCAGAGCGGTCCCAAGCTCGGCGTCGAGGTCAGGCAGAATATCTGGCATCTCAACGGGCTGCTGAGACACCCGAACAGTCCCAAGCTCTGCGTCTTCAGCATGCAACTTACATGGCGTCTCAGAGATACAGAAACCATTGAAGCAGCTGAATCTTGCAAACGTGCTGTTGCTGCAAGGGCACAACAGCGACGTCTAATATTCGCTAAAAACACGTGGGGGGTATTCGATAAAGCTGCATTCAAGTATGACGAAACTCTTGATTACGAAAACCACAAGCTTATAAAAATAGAAGTGATGAATAAAGAATGCAGATTTTGCGGTGCTCTTAAATGGAAAGAGGAATCTGCAGGCATGTGTTGTTTGGGGGAGTTGCCACAATCTTAACTGGAGAGGCCAAGGGAGACAATGTTCTTATACCACGCATCCCAATCATACCCAATAACTTACCATTTAATTTTAAACGCCTGCAGTTCCCATTAAAAGTTGCATTTTCAATGACTATCAACAAATCGCAAGGCCAAACCTTAAAGGTAGCAGGCATACATTTGGGCTCGCCGTGTTTTTCCCACGGACAGCTCTACGTGGCTTGCTCAAGGCTTTCTGAATCGCAAAATCTGCATGTTTATGCTGAACGAAAAAATCGTTTAACATAGTTTATAGGAGTATATTGCAATAGCTACCAATAACTTTTGCATTACTATCAATCATCATATACAGCTGTACATCTATCAACACAAAATATAGGATTTAGAATACCTATCAGTGAGATCATCAAAAATACTTGGGTTTCAGTTTACATACATTACACAACATGGAACAAGGGTCTCTCAAAGTAACTCTGTCTGTCTGTTACGCCTTCACAACTAAACCGTAGAACCAATTTTGATAAATTTTGGTATAAAGATAGAGAGAACCTTGGAGAAGAAAATAAAAGCTACTCGGACTAATCCTGCGCAGACGAAGTCGCGGGCACCAGTTATATAATGTATATACGTATCTATGTAAATAAACTGTACTCTAATAAACTTAATTTTGTTAAATATATGGGTTTTTTTTAGTATTCTTTAACATTAAATTCTTTTAGCACGAAAAAAAAATTCATACCTTCTCAGTTTTGTGTTAAACGATTTTCACTGCATGTAAATTTTCTATAAACTATTTTAATGATCCGAACTTAAAGATTCCTTAATGCCATTTGTTTATCTAAAAAGTAAAAATGGATGTTTGCATGTATGCATGACCTCGCTTCACTCCAACACTGTTCAACCGATCACTATGAAAAATGGCATGCATATGTATTTTTTATGGAGAAGAGTTTTGTGCTATCTCCTTTATAATATAAGGAATGGAGTTGCTTGCAAATATTACAATTTTAACATAAAGTAAATACAACAGAAAGTAATAATAACGTATTACACTTCTAAATATAAATTATTTACACTACTTTAAGCGTTCATTACACAAAATTTGTAACAATGTTTTGCTGGGCAGAGATCAGCTTAGGAAGGTGTTTTCGAAAATCGACCTACAAGAGACTTAAGGGGCGTTATAAATAAAAAAAATCATTTTTATCAGTTATTAGAGCTACAGACTTAAAATTAAACAAACATGTGTTTTTTTCCCGCTTAATATGCATTTTGAGTAAAATTAACACATTAAAAACTTCTTTTTCCTTTAAACTGTATTGCTTAATTTTTCAATTCACCCGTGCGAAAAACGGGTATACCAGCTAGTATATAATAAAACTAATGTAACTTTTTAATGTAATGTTTCCACAGATTTTGTTAAAGGTTTTATGCTTATCAAAGCTACTCAAAGTAATAAAAGATTATCTAACTGAAGAAAAAAGAATATCTTTGAAAGTATAATTCACTATTATGACCTCAATTAGGGTACGTTTTAAAATCAATAATCTAATTGGTTTTTGTTATAAAATGCATCAATTTAGAGAGGAAAATTGTTATTCAAGATGATTTTTTTAATAGAAAAAAAAGGAAAGAAGCAAAATTCACAACTAATTCTTAAAATTTTTCAGCATTTTAAATGCATTGTAACTATACAATTATAATTTTGTTCTTGGATATAATACATATGAAATATATACAGATGTAAAATACATGTAAAAAATTACACAAACCGGAAATGAACTACAATTAAACAGCCTATTTCAATTCAATACATTAGTTCGTATGATATTCTTCAAAACAATTTACACATAATCCTACGTTACATAATTTACAAGAGACTGATGTGCATCTCGTCATACCTTTCGACTTGCACATGACATGACGTCTCTGAACTTTTTTTATATTCAGGCCAATGCTTGTTTTCAAGCCTACTATTTCTCGCATTTCATTCTGGACTGGTAATAATTGTTTCAATGTTTTCGTTTTGAAGTAGTTATCGGATTAAGTTTAGTCTGAATATTTTGTGGCTTATAATATTTCCCATTTTAATTTTATACAATATAAATGCATTCAATACTGTTAAGTCTAATAAGTGAAAGAAAAGCTTTTTGGTCCATTTCAATGTTTTGCGTCCAAATGTATAACTATTAGCCATATGATCACTTAGATCTACGAATCCCATATTAGCATTGTAGCTTGTCACTAAACCGGGTTTTTCGCATTGGTCATTGCACAAAGTTGATGCACTCATGTCTGCATCATGCATGTTACTTAGCATGAAAACCCCTTTTTTGTCTTTCCAGCACATGGCCGTCATTCCGCAACCAAATTTTACAGATATATCTTTCTTCATTTTCGGACAAGCTAATTTTTTTAGGATAATTTTTTCTATTGGGTCACATGGTGCCACATGAATTTATTTTGTATTTTATATACAACTGTTGAAACAATGCTGGTGATGAAAAAAAATTGTCCATAAACAACTTATGCCCCTTGTTCTTTACACATTCGGCCAATTCCAGCACTGTTGCATGGGTAGATGTCTTTTTTTACAACACTTTTAATTCTTTTTTTATCACATCCCAAATATACTTCCATGTTGAAGGTATAACCTTTTTTATCAACTACTTTATACAACTTGATTCCAAATCTTTCTCTTTTTAGGAATATATTGTTTAAATATCACACGTTCTCTAAAAGAAACAATTACTTCGTCTATTGAAAGTTCTTCAGATGGATTATATATGTTTTGAAATGAATTGTTTAACGAGTCAACCACATATCTCAGTTTTTAAAGTCTGTCATAATCCAAAGCAGTTTTATCTGGAATATTATTATTATCTTCAAAATGTAAATACCGAAGTAAATTTAAAAATCTATCCCTCAGCATCACAGTTCTAAAAAACGGTGTCTCCAGCATTGAATCTGTTGACCAATATTCCTTTACATTGTCTTTTTCTATATGTCCCATTAAAAGGATTAAGGCTAGAAATTTTATCATCTCCACCTCATTAGTTTCGAGTCCAAGCCAGGTTATGTCTCCTCGAATTTCAAGGAGTTGCATTTTGTAATATACGAGTGGTGTATATATTTGTTTCATCTGTAACTTTTTTCACAATAGAGTTTTTAAAAATGCAGTTAAAAAATCACTTTCCGTCACACACAATTCAGCTGCTCCCTTTATAATAGTATTTCCAGTAAATGGCAAAATTTTTGCTTTATGGAATATTTGTGGATTTTCCCAGAAGAATTCGTTTAGCTCTTGCGAGATTAGTTCATCTTCTGCAACTACGTTAAAATTTATAGATTGATCTAAATCTTCTTCATTTTCTAATTCACAATCAGAATCTGAATAGTCAAAAAGTTCAACTTCTAAATCAATCAAAAGTTTCTGGATCTCTTCAGTGGTCAGACCTCTTTTCCGTTTTGGAATTTTCTCTTCTGTTTTTTAAAAAAATAAAGTTAATTTAAAATGAGAAAAAATATAGAGATGAATAAGTAAAGGCAAGAAAAAACCACTTACAATAACAACTGTGTAAAGATTAAATCTCCTAGTGAGGAAAAGGCATAAGAGGGAATTCTAGATAAGTGAGAAAGAGGGAACACCCCTCCCTCCCCCTTCTCAATACAAAAGAGACTGGTCCCTGGATTCTAATAGGAACCGCAGTGATCTGAATGCTGTTAAAGGGGGGAGAAGAGCTTGGTCGCTACTCCGACCAGCGCCGTTCTTTAAGGGGCTATTCTTTTTGGTGGCACTATCGACCAACCGTCCTCTAAAGGTTAATAATAGTTTTCATTAATCCTTTTTCCCGATTCCCTTTTCAACAAAATAATTTCTACTAACCACGTTTATTCGTTAGTTTTTAATTGTATTTTGGCAACGGACGGTCTTAAATTTGAGAGTTATGGCTGATTCGTGTTTTATATGTAATGAAACACTTTCATAAGGTGATCTTGCTAATGTAGTATGCCCTTTAAAAACTTTGAAAGCAGTAGGTATCGAACGAAATGAAGGTCACATTGATTTTTTAAATTCTTCCATTAGCCATGTATATTATCAAGTTCAAACTTGGTTAGGGAATGATTTAGAACCACAGGAATAGGGTTGGATTCTGCGGAATGAATCTTGGAACCGATTGCGACAATATTACCGCCTGCTCCAGAGGAATTACTCAATACAATATTTTGCAACTGCAAGAATGGTTGTGGTTCACGCTGAGGATGTAGGAAATTGGGGTTGCAGTGTTCTTCAGGTTGTTGCCAGTGTAATGGGCAAGCTTTCTTCAATGCTTCACGATACGAGAGCGATCCCGATGAAGATAGTACTTTTTAATTTCAAAATCCTTCAAGATTTGGAGACAAATATCCTTGATGATGAAAGTAATGAGAATGAATTGGAAATTTTCGAGTGACCAGAAGACAATGAAGAGGAGGAAAAAGTTAACATCCATGTTCGTTTTATTAAAATTTTTGCAAAACCTCTTCACATCTGAATTTCAATTGTAATAATTGTATAAAAAACGATATTTCTAAAAATAAATATTAAAAATTACTAATTTTATTTTTCTCTACTTTAAATGCAATTAGTATATTTAATAATCCTTCCTTCCTGAGTGGCTCAACAGCCCAGAGAGTGGGCCTTGACTTTCCCAAGAAGCCTTTTCCAGGCCAACCTTTTTCTGCTAGTGTTCTCCTTTGTTCTCAAAACTAAGAGATCATATATAATAATAGAATATAATTAAAATATACTTAAGCATATATGTCAACATTTTTTGAACTATACGAACTGGTAAGTATTATAAAAGAAATATATACTTGATTAATAAAAACTACTATTAAATGTAATGTAATAAAAAATGCCAAATGTTTATAACTACGTGTTTGCGCAAGCACAACAGCGCTGCCTGAACTGCACATGCCCAGCAATTCTGATATGAATGTAAGAAGTTGCGAGAAATAAATATACACCAATCCACTAAAAACTGTGTTGTGATTGAGTCCTGAGTATTAGACAGAGTGAGCCATAACATTGGTCCAGTAGAATCCGGAGAAAAACTGTGTGTAGTGATGAGATAAAATTGTGCCGGAGATTGTGTACCAAAAAGTGAACTGAGGGAAAACTGAGTTTCCGAAGTATTCTGTGTCTTGAGAGTCTAGCGCAAGTCCTCAGTCGAAGCAAGAGCGATTTCTTTGCTTCTTATTTGATATCAAATTAATGTTGTGTTAAAATGTCGACAATTAAAAGTCTTAAAAAAGGACAAGCTTTTGCTGGGATTAGACATACCCCAGAATCCAAAAATTATAGTATTAAAAATTTAATTGAGAGTAGTGAAATCTTTGAAACTGATAAGGAGTTTCTGCAAAGTGTAATTGATGGTGTTTTGGTGAAAAAGGCTGCTAAAATTGAACAAGAAAAATTTAAATTAGAGTCTGAAAAGGCAAAGATTGAATTCGAAAAAATTAAATTAGAACAGTTAAAGAAAGAGCTTGAGTTAACTAATGCTAAATGTAAATTGTCCCCTGCGCAAGAGAAAAGTGAACATTTCGAATCTGTCCCATCTGATATTGAAAACTCTTAATTAAAAGTATCAAAACTCTAACAATACCTGTCCCTTCTAATACAGAAGCCTATATATTTTTTCAATCATTAGAAAAAGCTTTTAAAACAAAAAATGTGGAGGATAAATTTAAAGCAGATTTTATTGAATATGTTGGGAGAAAAGGTGGGAAATTTAATGATTTATGTTAAACAAGAGTAACTGGGGGATTATGAAAAAATCAAGCAGTTAGTGATAAAACAATTTCAACCAACACCTCAAGTATTGCTTAATCAGTTTCAAAGGTCCCAAAATCTACTGAATAAGAATTATGTTCAGTTTGCTTCTAGAATTGAAGCAATTCTGATATGAATGCAAATTTTTTTTTCGACTTCAAAGAGAGGGCTGTGATGTGGTCCCATCACTCTGCCTCTTATCTGGGACTGAAGTTCATTGCGCTGTGCGCTTGGTTTGGGGGTAGGAGGTGCGGCTTCGTACTCAGGAACCAATGGGAAGAGAGGAGGTTTTCGGCGGCTGTGGAACGATTGGCTTGTGAGCTACTTGGTTTAGATCTGACTGACCCAGTAGGAAAAAATTAAACTATTGAGATACTAAAAAAGAGCAATCTTGCTATGGAAAATTAAAGAGGAGATAAAAATGAAACATAATATTGAGATAAAAATTACACATTTAAAATTAATCCATAAATGCTTGTAGGATTAGGAATGCTTGTTGTTTAAAGTAATTTGTTGCTTTAAGAGCTGGTAAAATACTTATTAGTTTTGGACATTGCTTTATAACATTTGAGATAATTTTAAAGAGATCTATTAAGTTTTGCATATCATTTGGTTTAAAGTCAGAGGGGAGGGAAGATTGGAAGGAACTTTGCTTTTCCTGATTTTTGTTTTGAGTTTGGGGCTGGGGAGTAGCTTTATTTTTGTTATTTCGCGATACTATGTTTGCAAATGACAATTTTTCGATTATTTTGTTAGAGTTAAAAGTATTTTTAGTCCTATTTAAGATAGGGGCTCCTATCTTTGGCTTCAGGAATCTGGGGCATTTCGTGTAGCAGGCAGAATGCCCGTACACATGGCAATTAATACAATAAGGATTTTCTACTCTATGTGATTTCACAATCTTTTGTCATGTGTTCGTTTCTGCATTTAAGACATCTGGGTTTCATAAAACAATTTGCAGCTGTGTGAAAAAGTTATTGCATTTGTAGCATTGAGTTACACCCCTAATGGAGTATCCCTCAACACGTATTCACAAATGTCCTAGATGGGTGAGATTGAGAATAGTGGCATTACAATTATTGCATGGGAGTGTTACTAGAAAAAATGGAAGTTCTAATTTCGTTCTTTTAGAGATTAATTGATTGCAACTAATTACTGTAAAACCAAGTTTTTCTAAGTCAAGAGTTATTTCTGCTGGTAGGGTGACACGCGGGAGACCTTTAATCACATTTTTATGGGTTTATTTTCCTTGGGTTGTATGACATAAAACTCATACTCTTTATCAAATTCTAGGAAGTGTGTAAGATTTCGGCTTTCTTCATCGGTACTTGGGAACAATTTAAAATAATAACCAGCGGATTTAATTTGGATGTCGGGAAAAGTTTCATTAATCATTTTTATTTATTCTCTATAATTTTTATTTACTCTTAAAGTAATGGGGTGTGGGGCTCTAGGTTTAGGGATATATTTTTCATTTGTTAAATCAATAACTGGTTCAGGGTCCTGGGATAATTTTTCAAAGTATTTTGAGTTTTTAGAGGTTCAAGAACTTTAGTTCGGGTGGTCAGTCTAGCAGTTATCATAGGAAAAGCAAAGCCTTCTGAGTCTTCCTTATCAGCTTTACGCTTCTGGGATTGTTTTTTAGATTTAGCGTTAATCAATTGAGGTTCTAAGAAGGGTGGTTTTAAGATAGTATACTTCGGGCAGTCAGTATCTAAACAAGGAGGAAATATTTCGTAGCTCACTTACCGTAACTTCTTTCTCTGCAGTAAGCTTCTTCGAGTGGAACTCTAGTTCAGAAAACCTGTTTTTGACTCCATAATTTCGATTGAACTCATTCATCTTCTGATGAGTGAAATTTCAAGGTTGTATCCTTCAATGGACTTAATCACCTTCCTTCTTCTCTCGCAGTCTGATAATGGTAATCCTGGAGTGATAGATCCTGAATTAGTTGACATGGTGGATCTGGATTTGTAAGATTTCATCTCTCGATTCGACTTCAGACTCTGAGTCGTTCATTTTCCGCAAGATTTTCAAAAAAGAAATAAAAACCAATCAACAAACAATTGGAGGCAACCCTCTCAATATAAAAGCCCTGAAAAGGGCTACAAAGGACTTTACGTGCTCTCCCTGGCTATATGCAACGATATCAAATTAGGAGCTCAGACCAACAAGTCTGAACTGTTCAGCGTCTCCTACAGCTCTCCAATTGAATTCAGAATGTAAGAAGTTGCAAGAAATAAATATACACCAGTCCACTAAAAACTGTGTTGTGATTGAGTCCTGAGTATTCGACGGAGTGAGCCATAACACTATTGTGTATTTTTAAGGTTTATAGACTTTTTACGGAGCATTATATGTGACTAATGGTTGACCTTGCATTATGCTGTAGATAGCTAAGCACTGCATATTTAATGCCCTCTATCTCAACAGTTTGATGTATAAAAAAATGTTCCAAACAAAGTTATAGAAAATTTTATTCTCTACAATATATATAACTAGCTGGTATACCTGTTCTTCGCACGGGTGAACTGAAAAATTAAGCAGATTGAAGGATAAAGAAGTTTTTAATGAGTTAATTTTACATGAATTTCAAATTAAACAAAAAAAAGTTTTTTGCATATCTCAGCTAAACAAAAAAAAAAAAAAGAAAGTAATGCCCGCTTAAAATTAAAATAGTGTAAATAATTTATATCTGAAAGTGTAATACATTAATCTTACTTTCTGTTGTATTTATTTTATGTTAAAATGGTAATATTTTCACGCAACGCCATTTCTTAAATTATAATGGCGATTCAATGAAAAACATAGCAAAATGTTAACGATAGAGTCAAGTTGTCAAATGTCAAGCTACTTTCATAGTCCGAGCTTTATTACAGCTTTGTAAGACCCGCCATGTAAGGGAGCGATGCACGTTAATACTTTATCCACCGCATTATGATTTACTGCAGTTTTTTTTGGATCACTACATTGAAAATTAAGGGATATACATAAACAAAATACTCCACTTTGGGAAATTTATTCTGTTGGAGCTAATAAATTAAAGATATTCCAATGTAAAATTAATTATATACACCATTCACTTAAAATAGTCAAATCGTTTTCTACGGTCATTAACATACAAAACATAAGACACTTAAATTTGGACAAACTATTTTTTCGGGACAAAAATTGTGATCTTTACGATCCGCTGAAAACACTGTCAGCTGAAGATGCAATAACTGCTACAAAACTATTCGCCCCTTCCCTGCTAAAATACTCATCATAGAACCTGTGCTGTCATATATCTTGGAAGAGTGGATTTCAAAGAATATTCTGCCAAGTATTGGTAGAATATTCTTTCTAAGTTGGTGTGGTAGTTAGAAGAAGGGGGTGCCAGCTCAGGTGTCGTCCACGTCACTTGACCATGGTTCAAAATTACGTGGTCCGTTGCCAAAAGCCCTCGTGTAGCTGAACAGTGCGACGTTAATATTCACTCACTCCAAAAAATACAATACAGTACAGTAGTTATTATTTTTATACTTAAAAAATGCAATACCTGCCTATTCAATTAAAATTTTAGCATTACAATTAACTACTAACCACAAACCAATTATGCAGTGTTAAAGACAAAGTTTATTTACTTTAAGTACCAGAAGTGATAAAAGTATTTATTTGGATATAAGCTTTAATTTCTTATGGCTCACACATGAAAAAAATTAATAGTTGCTATTCAAATAAAGAGATTTAAAACAACCTATCCCTTCAAAACTTAGTTTTATTCTGAAATTAAAAAAAATAGGGATTACATTGATCACAGGAATAAATTAGAGGCCAGTGCCTTGTGTAGACAAAACAAAATTTTTTCTTCATAAATAAAAGATAGGTAATGCTGACGTGGGCTTTTCGTAGCGCACGCCATAATTTCATGCAGATGGTAGAATTTTCTCCTACTTACTTAACAAATCCCATTATATTTTGGACACTTCACACAATATCTTTGTAAATTATAGCCTATGCTATAAATTATGGCCTATGTGTTATTCTGATGTACAAGCTATATTACTGTAAAGTTTCATTAAAATCCATTCAGTTGTTTTTGCGTAAAAGATGCCCAAACATCCTCACAAACTTTTGCATTTATAATATATATCTAGATGTGTAAATAGCATTAAAGCCATAGAAAACAAGATATTTGCAAAAAACCAATTTTTTTTACCTTGAATATGTTAAGATGCGGACACGAGATTTTATGAGACAACTTTTAGAGTGCCAAAGTACAGGTCTATACGAGTTTTCAGCTCATCTCTCATTCCGTAGTTGACCCTTATTTTTGACTAATATAACTAGTAATATGACTAGTAAGCAATTACACAAAATCAAACCTTTTCTCACTTGCACATAAACTTTTAAATACATTCTAGTAACATTAAAAATGTTATTTTGAAGAAAAATACAGCTTTTTAAAAGTGTAAAGTTAAAGGTTATAATTTCTTTATTCTGTTAACTAAAAAGATTAAATAAAAAAAATGTGTGTGATACAGTTTTTAACACATTAAATGTAACCAATTAAAAATAAACAATTTCTCATTGCTAAAATATGATTTGTCCTTCACTACAGAGTAATAACTGCATTTCAGAAATAAACTTCACACAAAAGACCCACTAAATAAGATGCCTCCTTACCTTCAGATTGTTCTGAATAGGTTTCTTTTAATTTCTTTTTCAAGAAATCTTCCCTTTCATATAGATTTTTGACTTCACATTCATATTCCACGTGAATATTGCGCTTCTCCTGCAAGTTAAAAATTAAAGTATTAATCCACAGATGCTTCCAATACAAAAGCAGAGACTAATTAGATAAATTTACCAAACAATATTTAAAATTTCTAAAAAGAATACTGTGACTAATATTGCAAAACAGTAACACCATTTATATTATATATACTAGCTGGTATACCCGTGCTTTGCACGGGTGAATTGAAAAATTAAACAATACAGATTGAAGAATAAAGAAGTTTTTAATGAGTTAATTTTACGTGAATTGCAAATTTTTTTTTAAAAAAAAAACATTTGCTAAATTTTAAGTCTGTAGATCTAAAAGTTGATAAAAGAGATTTTTATTTATAACGCCCAGTAACTCTTGTGGGTCAATTTTTGAAAACACCTTCCCTTCTGCTCAGCAAAAGTAACACTGTTACAAATTTTGTGTAATAAATGCTTAAAATAGGGTAAATAATTTGTACCTGGATGTGCAATACGTTAATATTATTCTCTGATGCATTTATTTTATGTTAAATAGCTGTTACCTGTGGCTTCGTCCACATTTAATTTAACAAAAAAGTGTTTATTCAACTTGCAGAGTTTACGAAAACTTATATATTCAACGTAAAGAAATACCTATGCTATAAGTATATGTCATACTTCTACTTTATGAATTGATGTTTCTTTTTTATTTTATTTTTTGTTGGGCAAGGGGTGAGAGGGACGCATGACCTTTGACACTGTCGATGGGGTGAGGACTACAAAAATCATTAGGATCAAAGGACATGAACGGGAAATGTCGCAAGTGGCAGTAACCTAATCAAACAAAATGTTTGATAGAATGCTAGAAACCGTTGAGACAGAAGGCTCGCGAAATAAAATAATCCCTATTTGAATCTGATATTGTTCACTATTTTATTGGTTTTAATTTTATTTTCGCAGAACCCTAATTTTTTCTCTAAAATAAAAAGTAGCCTAAGTTACTCCTTATAATATTAGCTATCTGCCAGTGCAAGTTCCGTCAAAATTGGTTGGGCCATTTCAGAGATTAGCCGGAATAAACAGAGAGCCTGACAGACAAAAACTTCAAAAATTGGTTTTTCATATAAGTACCATATATACTTTTAAATGCATTAAGTAAAAAGCTATTAAATTCAAATTACAAACAGACACTTCATTTTTATTTATATGTATAAAGACACTGACATATACCCTCAATCAGAAATGCAAGAATCAATTACATTTCAAATTATTGAAATGAACTTTTGAAATAATAGGAATTAATAAGCATTTTCTGTATAAGTACATAAATCGAATACCTTGTTCAGCTACACAAGAAATAATTTAATAATGGTTATGTTTCAAATATAAATGAAAAATAATAATTTTAATCAAAACCAGCAACTTCAAAATTAATCTAAAATGAAAGTAACAAAAATAAATCAAATATAGATCAATTAATACAAATAGTAATTGTCTAAATTATGAGTCAAAAGAAAACTTAGATTTAAAATTAAACTATTTATATATATATATATATATATATATATATATATATATATTTACAAAAGAATACCACAATTAAAATGTAAAAAAGTATTTTAAAATTGATCCTAATCAGATCATAAAAATTCCCTCTACATACATTTCCTAATTTAAGAAGAACATAAAAGAAAAATCACAGAAAATCACTTATTTAATACGTAACATTTTAATTTAACTAAGAAAAGTAATATTTGTTACTTAAAATCAACAAATACAAAGCCAACATTTGATTGAATTTAATTTTCATTAGAAAATATATTAAAATAGTAAAAGTAATTTCAGCCTACAAATGAAATTTTAATTTTTGACCATTTATATTTTAAAATATATGTATACCAATGTTTTTCCTTTCAGATTTACATGCAAAGACCAATCAGGACCTAATGCACTCCCCATAGTTGATTTTGATATACAGCTTCCTACATTTAAAAAAATTGCAATCTTCAAATTTATGTTTGTAAGAATTCAAATAACCTTAAAACAAACAAAAAAACAGTATTTCTGATATTTTTAAACAAAAATTTAAACATTAGGAAATCTGGACAAAAAAAACTCACAATTATTCATAAATTCTGCATTTTGACAAGTTTCAATTTTTATAAAAACTAATATATTTTTATTAAAATTCAACATTTATTTTTAAATATAACTTTGTTATCAAGTTTCTTAAACATTGGTAAAAAATTATTTTTCCATTAACAATTCAGCTTCATTCCTTAGTTCTGTTTCCATAGCTACCTAGGTATATTCCTGCGTGGACTGGGTTTATCAAAATTCAATCCAAAATATCTATAAGGCAAGCATGAAGGAAGAGTTTTATCCACAATACTGAACTCTAATAAAATATCAAAAGTTCACTTATTTTTCAACAAGAATTGTCTCATTGAAAGGCAACTGTCTCAATGACTCGTTCATCTATCCACCCAACAACTATATTAATCAATTCTTTAATAAAATAACAGGCACTTCTCAAAAATTTTCTTTTTAACAATCCGCAATTCATAAGACAAAACAATCCCCTTGCTTTTCATTTCTAATATACTTAAATAGCAATGCCTATTTTCATATCATTGTTCATATATATCACTGTTCCTTTACAAAGCGAGGGACTCTGATTAAGTAACAGAGAAACCTCAAAGTTAACTGAAGAGAAGAAAGCATAAGAACATGCTATAACCATAATTGTAAAAATTACTTTCTAAAGTAATTTATAATTGAAAATGAATGACACAATTAAAATATTTTATTTTAACTATACAATAACTAGGTTCAGCTTTTAAGATTGCTCGAAACTAAATTGAAGCTTTTTCAAAATCTAAATTGACAATTTTTCATCTAAGTTGTTTAGGTTCTCCTTTTATCTACATCTTTTTCAGTGTCAACTGTACTACTCATACAAAGAAATGACACTTTTTAGAGCCGTGATAGCATTCAATTCAATTCTTCGGATCACAGATCCTTGATAAACCATTTTAACTTTTAGAAGACAAAACTTTCAAAGAAATAACTTTTAATAAACTAATATTACATCATAAAGGACTGATGTAGAAATAATAAAGTAAGAAATTTATGTATTTATTTATATACTTACCCTCCAAATCATAATTCAATCTTTTGGATAAAAATGATTCAGGTTGTTTGCCTTCATTTAAGCAAGGTAAAAAGAACTTTGCTGCCCCAGCATCAAAGAAAGTAGCTCCAACTGACTTATCCTTAATTGCCCATATTATCTGACAATTTTCAATCTCGTATCTATCAAAATATTGAAACTTTTATATTTTTTAATTATACACAAAAATCAAGCGGTTTCATGCAATACAATTATGAATAATGCAAATATAATCCATAATAAATTTCCTTAACTTTTCTATTGAATATGCTATTATGTTTAATTATTTATCAAACCAAAATTCATTTTCATTAAGTTTATATTACAGTAATAATATGTAATAAAACAAAAATATCGTTTCATATCCTAAGTAATTTGCATATAACAAATAGTTAATCATTCAAATATATTCAACATAATGTTTTCAATCCTATAACAAAGCTCATTTTTTAAATCTTCCTAAATGTAGAAAGAAAAAAATTAAAGTCTAGGATTTATTGAACAAGTATAAAATTTAATCTTCAAATTCACCAATTTATATTTTTATAAATTACATAATTAAAAAAGCTTTTAACTTTCTAAGCTTTAAGATTTTTAAAATACGATTTTATTACAAGTTGAAAAATAACTAAAATTAAAAAAAAAACTTAATAAATAAAAGAGCTTACGCAAGTTCAATAGCAATGCCTCCATTTCCTACAATGAGCACTCGTCTCGCATTTGAAAGTTTTTTCTGAAATACCTGAGAAAAAAAAAAGTCAATGCTAGTAATGTCATCTACACTATTAAAATTCAAAGGTAAACAAACGCATATGACCGTAGGAGTAAGTGTACCTTCTCGCGAACCACACGACGCAGAAACTCGCGAAAGGTACCAAAAGATCGGAAATGATCCGAGGAATCAGTTTTGACCATTTATATTCCGATTAGTTAAAAAGATATTAAAAACTTTAAAACACATAATTAGCGCCATTTTTCCTCGCCAGAGGCAAAGTTCAAATTCTCCAATCCTTTTTTCCCCCAGAGGATTTTAAAACACAATCTAATTTCTTTTATGAGACTCAGCCAAAAAATAATTACCGAATCAGAAAGATCATTTACTTCGCCATGATACGGTATAATTTATTTTACAAAATAATTATATTTTCTATATTTTTACAATTTTTTCTAAAATGAGTTAAAATTGATACATTGCTATGAAAATGATTTCTAAATCGTTCTGCTTGCATTTTCTTTCGCGTTAATGAAATGATATTTTACACTAAAAAAGTTCATGCTTTTCTCTTTTAGAATCAGTCATTTAAAAAATTAAAAGTCAAAAACTTTTTACGATTTTTCAAAAAATACTAAAAATTTTATTTAAATACTTAATAACTTGTTTATTTATAAAAATAATCTCGCTAAACTTTTTTCCCGTTTGTAGAACTATATTATCCGTAATCTGTACAAAGATTGAAAAAATTACAGGTTTTTAAATAAAATTGCATTTTGTTTCCCTCCCCCTTTTTGCGAGAAAGAATTAAGAATTTTTTTTGTTACATTTTTTGTTTAAAAATTACAGTTGTTTGCTATCGATATATAAAGTTTGAAGGCATTAACTTAAAAAGGAAGCCCGAAAAAAATTTTTAACTTTACAAGTAAATATTTAAAAATGCTTTAACAAATAAAGCATTTTTACACAATAGGAATAACCTTTCCTCTTATTTTGAAGGTCTTTCCACTTCTTTTTCCCTACGATTTCGCGGCGTGCTTCAATACTAACTGTTGGACCCTTGTCGAAACAACGTTATCGCTTAATTTGTATGATTTTTTTAAAAAATACTGAATTTTATTTGCACAATTAAAAACTTCGCAGCAAGTTTGTAATTGGAAAGATAAATATTTAATAACTATTTATCAAATTCAAATTTTTAATAACTTCATTTATAAAAATAACTAGCTGCATGGGCTTTCTCTACTTTTATAAATTTTCCTTTTCCTTCACAAAATCAGCACTTCTAACACTTTTTCAAAATGACACCCCCTCCCCCTGCTTAGCCCGGCATTGCTTGGGCTTTTACGGAGTGTATAACTTAAAATTCCTTGTTTCGAAATTTTTTTGCTTTTCCTTGTCCAGGTAGGTTTATTTCCCCCCAGTGTTGCACTAACTTTTTTAAATGCAGAACATATTGTCATGGAAATTCCCCTTTCCTTCAGCTCTCGACAGATTTAACGTGCATCGCTGCCCTACACGGCGGGTCTTGAGTGGTACTGGGCTCAAACTCGTGACAAGGCAAGCCACGATCCGATACCTATACCACTCAGCTACCGCAGCCCCTCTCACTGTCAGAGCTCTTAAGTGAACAGTGGGACTTTAATATTCACTCACTCACTTTGCAACTTTTCAGGCCCAGGAAAGGAAAATGTACCTTTTTATAAATAGTTGCATGTTGAAGAAAATAGAAATTTTTACAATTACAAAATTTCACAATTGTATTAAGTGTTGAATTAAAATTGTGAGCATTTTTTTAAATGTTCGATACACAGAAAAAAAGTTTTATACAATTATTTTTATAAATGAAGTTAAAAAAATTTGAATTTGATAAGTAGTTATTAAATATTTACTGAGTATTTTTTAAAAATTTGTAAAAAAAAGTTTTTGACATCATTTTCAACCAAAATAATAGATGAACTTTTTAATTAATAAAGAATTAATTTAGTAATGAAATAATTTATTAATATTTTAACACATATTTCTTAAAATCAAATTTCAATAAGTCATATACAAAAGAAAAATTTTTAGATAGCTATTGAAACAATTGTTTTTTTCTAATCTGTTTGATTAAACATATAAATATATATAAGTTATAAAAAAAACAGTATGGAGGAAAGTCTAGATATATACATATACAGAAAAAACATTCAAAAAGAAAAGAAAACAATCTGATAAAAACATTTTGATATTTTAATTTAATTTTAACGTTTTTCATTCCACTGTTTTTAGTAAATTATTTAGACATGTATCTGACAAAAAAAAAGTATGTCATACAAAACTAACATATAATGAAGAAAACTAGCAGTTGTCTTGCACTCTTTAAAACATTTATCTGTAATGAATTGAATACTACTATAAACATCAATTAACTTAGGTGAAAAAAGCAGCGAAATGTGCCTTTCAAAAACCACGAAAACAGTGACCTCCATCACGCAAGCGCAAAAATTTCACCCGTATCCTGAGTTGAAGCAGCACAACACAGAGTTTTTCATAAAATATTTAAAAGAATTTTTTAAAAGCGTGATTTTTAAGTTAATGCTTTCAAACTTAACACATTGATTGCAAACAACAATAATTTTTAAACAAAAAATGAAACAAAAATAACTAAAATATTTCTCGCAAAAAGGGAAAATACTGAAAAACACAATTTTTTTAATCTTTGTACAGATTAGATAATATCGTTCGACACACTGAAAAAAAGTTTCGCAAGATTATTTTTATAAATAAAGAAGCTGTTAAGTATTTAAATAAACTTGAGTATTTTTTGAAAAATCGTAAAAAATTTTTTTTTCACTTTTAATTTTTTAAATGACTGATTCTAAAAGAGCAAAGAATGAACTTTTTTAGTGTAAAATATCATTTCATTAACACGAAAGGAAGAGCAAGCGGACGATTTAGAAATCATTTTATAGAAACGTATCGATTTTTGATTCAATTTAGAAAAAAAATCATAAAAAATAGAAAATATCATTATTTTGTAAAATAAATTATACCGTATCCTGGCAAAGTAAATGATCTTTCCGATTCTGTAATTATTTTTTGTCCGAGTCTCATAAAAAAACTTCGATCGTGTTTAAAAACATCTAGTGGAAAAAAACAGGTAGAAAATTTGGAACTTCGCAAACCAGGCGGGGAAAAAATGGCAATTATGCCACTTTAAGGTTTTTAATTAACATCTTTTGAACTAATTGGAATATTGGAATATAAATGGTCAAAACGGATTCGCCAGATCATTCCCGATCTTTTGATAACTTTGGCGAGTTTCTGCGTCGTGCAGTTCATGAGAAGATACACCTAGTTGTATATTGTCATAGTCATATAGATACGTTTGTTTACCTTCGAATTTTAATAGTGTAGATTGCATAAAACTTTTTTCCTGTGCATAGAAAATTTCAAAAAATGCTCACAGTTTTAATTCAATATTTAATATAGTTGTGAAATTTTGAAATTATAAAAATTTCTACTTTTAAAAAGGTGCATTTTCGTTTATGGGGGCTAAAAAGTTGCAAAGTGAGTGAATGAATATTAAAGTCCCACTGTTAACCTTCTCAAGAGCTTTTGGCGACACACCTCGACATTTTGAAACATTGTCAAGTGATGAGGATGATACTTGAGCTTGCACCCATCTCTCCTAACTATCACAGCACACCAACGCTAGGACGCTTGAAAATCTCAAAAAATGCTCACAATTTTAATTCAACATTTAATACAGTTGTGGAATTTTGTAACAATAAAAATTTCTACTTTTTTGTCTTTTTTCAACATACAAATAATTTTAAAAAGTTAGAATTTTGTTTCCGGGTGCTAAAAAATTGCAAAGTGAGTGAGTGAATATTAAACTTACACTGTTCACCAAATCGAGAGCTTTTGGCGACGGACTTCAAAATTTTGAACCACGGTCAAGTAACGAGGATAAGACTAGGGCTGGTATCCATCTCTCCTAAATACCACACCAACGCTAGGAGTTTAAGCTCTCGATAGATACAACATGCATCGCTCCTCTTAACAGAGGGTATTCAGTAGTAGTCAAAATTTTAATAGGGCAGTAGTAATTAATTGTGGGAAATTACCATGAGAATTTTGTAATGACGTTAATAAAGAAATCACATGCACACCAGGAAGGGCTGATAGCGAGAGGGGAAGGGGAATTTCCATGACAATATGTTATGCATTTAAAAATGTTCATGCAACGCTGGAGGGAAATAAACCTGTCTGACAAAGAAAATCGAAAAAATTTTGAAACGGAATTTTAAGTTATAGACTCGGTAAAAGCCGGCTAAGAGGAGGGGGAAATCATTTTGAAAAAAGAATATTAGAAGTGCTTATTTGATGAAAGAAAGGGAAAATTTATAAAAGCAGAGAAAGCCTGTTCAACACCGGGCCGTTCAGCTAATCATAAAATACACTTGTTGTAAAATACCCTTTCATGTTATTTAAAATTAGTTGATTTACAAAATAATATTTTACAATAAATTTGTGTACACAAGAAAGTCAAAAATTACCTCAACTGTTTCTGTATCTCTAATTCCTAATACAAAACGACTGGATTCTGATATTACCTGTAAAAATTAAAAAGAAAACATATGCATAGTTAAAATCAAGAATAGTTCTTAATACTAATTTCAAAATTAATCACAAATAATATTCCTCACTTTCATATAGAAAAAACCAAGGTATGATACTTATAATTATATAATAAGTACCTTGAAACATTATGCAACAATAAAATTGAACAATATTTTTTGTAGCAAGATTATGAAAAGATAATATAAATTAAAACCACACACATTCACTGTATTATTTATGAATATATAAATCTTAAAACTATTTTAATGTATATATAAATGTTCGATAAAACAATCTTTTACAGTTACTAAAAGTTGGCCTGACTTACTGAATTAGCATAGCCAAATTCACTGACAGTTAAGAATAAAAGTACTCAAAAATTAACTTTTACATTAGCATGTAAAACTTATGTAACAAATTCATTTCTCAAACATAGAAATATGAAATTATAGAAAAAGGCTTTTAGCTCAGTGAAAAGGCAACTCAGTAGAAATGTGATGCATATGCAAATACCAGCACTGAGACATCCAAGGGGATGTCATGGCATGCAAACGTGCAAAATACGGGTGCTCAGAACCAAGGCAAATTCTAAAGGAGGGATGACACATTTTTAGATGTTCTCTGCAAGTAAAAAAGAAATCATATGTTTGTAATAACAATAAGAAACCACCAGGATGCCTTTACAAATGATAGAGTGGTCAGCAAGCTTGAAGAGAGGCGTAATTTGATAAGTGTTACAAGAGATTGAAATTGACAAGTGTTGTTTCCTGAACTTGGAAAGCCTACCAAATAACAGGGACAGTTGCAAGAAAGGTTGATGGCAGATAAAAAGAGCAAGTGATGATCAGTATATCGTTTTGCAGATGAAAAAAAAAACCCAAACCAGACATTGGACAAAATTGCTCAGCAGCTGTGAGTAACAATAGGACAACAGGTATATTCTGAATCCTGCATACCAGCTTATTGGTGTGGCAGTCTTTACAGTAGAGTAAAACACATAAAGGTTGGAGTCACATTCTGTTTTCTGAAGAGAGTTGTTTCAGTCAGTATAAGCAATGATTTACAGTGCCAGTTAATATGGAAGGAGAGAGGGACAATGGATTCCTTCCACTAACATCAGGTTGCATGATTTTAATTTACACCACACTGAGAAGCAACATAAAAACTAATGGTGATGGACATCATGATTTTGAACACTGGTCAAGTGATGAGGATGATGCCTGAGCTAGCCCCCCTCCTCTCCTAACTTCCTTAGAAACAAACGGACTTGATCATTGACATATTTAACATTCATAAGACATTCTACAATAGTCTTTAGAGGTACTAAGTTTCAAAAACGAGCAACTCAATCATGACCACTAGGCTACCAAGAAGCTTATGGTGATGGTACTGGAGACATATTAAATGGATCAACATATTATTAACATAGGCTCAACTACCACACATCCTTTACTGTGATAAAATTATCCTCCCCCACTTGCATCTGTTCAAGAACACCAAACAGCTCAAACAGATGCTCATTGAAGAGTGTGGCAACTCTTATCCCAAGAATAGTTGGATAATCTGGTATTGAATATGAACAGTGTCGCACAACCATTACAATTTGGAGATGTCATCTCTTACTAGGAGACTAGTTTGTTGCTCTTCCTCATGATCAAATAAAAAATTTTAGTAGCACCATTCTGTCAATAAGGCATTTTTTCTTCTTTGTTCCATAATGTATGTGCATACTGCATTTGCACTTCTGAAGTCTGAATGTAATGTAACCCAGTTATTTCCCCCAGAATTATGAGAATTTAAAAAGTTGCTTAAGTTTTGCATGCTAGTATATAACAAACTCTAAAAATTGGATAAAAATGCATTATTTAAAATATATTCTTACTTTAGGCACAGCTCCCGAACATATACATAGTCGTTTGTAGTTTACAATTTGTTTATTAGAGAGATAAATTTCCTACAATAAAAAAGGAAAACTTAAAAATAAGTTAAATCTATTTTCTTGATATTGTCTAATGCATTTAAATTTATCAATTAACCAAAAAAATTAAACTGAACTTACATGTTTTTCATCATTTATTTCTAATGCAAATGCTGAGATAACTCTACAGTTAGGATAGCATTTTTCTAAAAATGTATGACTTTCCTCTTCTACATCAAATTGTTGGATTCGGTCTGAAATCTAGAATACATTTAAAGACATCCTTTATTAGATAAAACTTATTAAATTAGTACGAATAATGATTGAGTTTCGCATGTTCAGTTGAGATTCATTTTTTTAGAAGTTTAATATTTACTACAAATTATGAAATCATTGTTCAATTTTAATCAAAACACGGCATAAGTTCGATATAAGGACTTTTTTTTGGCAATTTTTTAGGCTCATTTTTCGGGCGATATGCACTAGATTCAGGTTACCCTGATTCCCCCTCTTTTCTGTGAGGTTCGGCAGGCTTTTCGTTTTATGGAAGTTTTTCAATCAGAGCAGTTATTTCAAGAAAACTTTCTAGAACAATTTTAACTTCTATGGAGTTTTAGTTTCTATCCAGTAAAATCTGTCTTTTCCTCTTGGATTTTCAACTGTTCAGACATAAGATATCTCAGGACGAGAAATTACCGTCGTATTTCCTATTATTTCTTAATATTTATATTTTTTAGTTATTTATTAATACTTATTAATTACATATTGCTTATTAATTTATTTTTAATTACTGGTTATTTAATTGTTGGACAGTTCTAATTATTGACTAATAGTGATTAGGTTCGCTTAATTCTGTCGTTACTAGGTTATATATCATTTTACAATTGCCTTTATCCATATTTATTTATTAACATTTATTTTTACTTATTGATAAATTATTTCAGTTATTAATAAGGTTGACTATCAATTTTTACATTATTATTACTAATTTAAGAGATTAATTTAAACTTTAAAAACCTTGTTATCTTATATACCTTTAAATATTGTAACTTGTTCCCTCTAACCATGACTTTTATTTGCAGTATTTATCCAAAGTATAAGAAACTTCTATCAGAAACAGCTCCTGTGTCTTTTTCTAGCAAAAGGGCCACATTTGGAAAAAAGGGAGTACTTAATCCTGATTTTGTTTATGAAATAACAAGGAATAATAAACTATTTTTAGATTTTGCAAGAGAAACTTGTCTGATTGAATCAGAATTTTTGTGCTTCAAGTACAATGTTCCAATGAAGTTTGGGAAGAAAAATTCTATTTTGGACAGTTACTCGAGGATTTGCAGGAATTCCAGGAATAACAAGGCATGTGGCTCAACTAAAATCGTATGCCATGGCTCGTGGTTCAGTTGCAGCAAACTAAAATTAAATGAAATTTTACGTCTCACTCAACATTTGATCAAGGGAACCAGAACAAAAGTGATCAAAGCATATTTCTATTTCTCTTCTGGTACACTTGCAGATTAGAGACATTTTGTCAACGAAGTCATTCTTCATCATGTGGAAACAACCCCAGAGAAGATCGGCAGTGAAGGTAAGATAGTGGAAGTCGACAAATCAAATTATCAAAATTTGGAAGGAGAAAGTATAATAGAGGACATGCAGTGGAGGGACAGAGGGTATTTGGAGGTGTAGAACGAGGATCAGGTAAGGTATTTTTAGTAGCAGTACACAACAGAACTCGTGAGACACTAGTCAGCACTAGGAAGGAATGGATAGAGCCTGGAACCATGATTTATTCTGACAAATGGAAGGCATACGATACTTTAGAACAAGAAGGGTTATCATTTAATGGTGAATCACAGCCTTCATTTTGTAGATTCAGTAACAAATTGCCACAAATACTGTAGGAGGCACTTGGAAGCATGTCAAAGATTCACTCCCTATATGCAATAGAAAAATAGACTAAATTTCATCTGGCTCTATATATGTTTAGGAAATCATGCAAACAGAAGGGAGTGGATTGTTTCAATAAATTTTTAGAAATTGTTAGGGACATCGATTGGGCTGAGAGGGATTTAGATAAAATTCTTTAAAAGGGGAAGAAAATCAAGATTGCCATCACAGTTTACCTTACTGGCAAGTGATTACTTTAGTCGTTGTGTGACAATTATTTATACATCAAGTGTTGCAAGGTAAGTTAATTCTATTTATTTAATTTATTAAATGTAAGCAAGTAAGATTGTTATATTTAATTTTATTACTTTAATTTTAATGTTCCTTTGCTTTAATATGTTTAATTTTAATGTTTCTCTTCTAGGCTTAGTGTGATAATGATGGCAAATAGAACAATTTGTTCATTACTATTCTGAATCACTTACACAAATAGATTTTTATTCTTACATTCAATGCAGTATTGCTAAAATAATTATTATACTATTCACAGTTAGTTCTATAAAAATCTCTCCTTGGTTCACTACTTTTTTAATTTAATATTTATGTAGGAATTCTGTCCTATATTCTCTAAGCCTATTTTCTAAAAATATTACATGTTTAATTTTTATGCTTCTACTAGGATTATAAAGAATCCCACCATTAATTTTCATACAAATGTGACGGAGGGAGGCTAAGATCAAAGACTGAAACCTCACTTTTGTGGAGTTTCGATGGGGAAGGGGAGGGCAGAGTACTGCGTTTAGTGTCACTTCAGAGGGGGAAGAGAGATTTGCAACCCTATGCTTTCCTAGGCAACTTATGTCCCTTAAAAAAAATGGAGATTTTTCAAAAAAGTCTGTATATCGAACTTGTTCCTAAAACACAATAGAATAATTGTGCAAGAGGATGAAATTTGAAATGATAGAAATAGAAATTGTGGTACCTTTCCTGTTTCAAGGATGGACATTGACAACTAGTTTTTTTCCCCTGTCGAACTAAACATAATATAAGGCAATAATTCAATCCTGAAATAATTATTTTATTGAGGCAAGAAATTTTTTGTTTCTAACATTGACGAAAAAGATTAGTTTTTAGTGTAGTAGGTTTATTACTAATAATGAATTAGTGACATTTGGCGATTTTTCTGTTGAATTTTTAGACTCCTGAAATGAGAAAAGAACCAAAATAACTGAATTTAATTAACACTGAACTGGTATAATAGGTAAATATCCTAAACATAAGTTTGATCTACTTATAAATTTAATGGTTATGGGGGAAAACCCATAAAAATTTTAGATTTTAGAAAAAAATTTAAAGGCCTTGAAGTCAAAAAGATGCCCTCCAGCGTTCTAGTGCAAATAGAACAAAATGAATTTTTCATCTCTACTGATCTATCTTTGTGAAAGTTATTGCAATCACAAGATTGCCTTTTCTGATGATTCTATAATTTAGAGTTAAAAATGAAATAATCTTTACCCAGATCAATAAGCAGATGTTCTTTTCTGATGAAAATTCAACATAAAAAAAATACAAGTCATTAGAACGGTTTACTTTGATGAAAAAAATGGTTAAATTTCATGTTGTGATACAATAGCATCGCCAAAAAATTACATCATTTTGGACAAACTTATTGTCCCTTGACACCAAATAATTTTTATTCCTAAGGGGTGCACTAAAATAGGATGAAATAAAAAACAGGAAATAGGAAGAAAATACAATAGTTAGTCCACATTATAAAAGTATAATTACATAATACAGTCGGACCCTAATCAAACGAATTCATAGGGATTGAACATTTTGTGTGTAATTCATTATATCAGAATGCTAACAAAGCACAAATTTTTTGCTCTTAACATTTGGAAATTCTATAATAAGCAACTACACAAAAAATATCTATAGTTAGAAATTTCACTCTTTTTATCCAACAGTTAAAAATCCTATTAGTGAATTATTATGCACCAGTTAATCCGAAAATTTAAAATGCTGACTAATTTAGATGTTTGAAAACCTTTTAGATTCCTAACTCAAAATAGCTCTTTTTCCAACTTAATGCAGAGTAGAAAATACTGTGTTATTTACATCCTGCTGCATAAGGTACGTTTTCACAGTTTCTAAGCAATGTAAAGCATTAGAAAAAAACAGTTTTTATAAGAGTTTCATTATCAACTTCTGCATCAAAATTGCTATTCATTGGCTCCAACAAATCAACAATTTCCTGAATTTCAGTTATACAGTCTGTCAAAAAAAAAAAAAAAAAGCAAAATAATCGTTAAAATATCTCCTGTGTTGTGGAGTGGGATGAGATAAGAAAGGAGTTTCCCCTGTAATATTCAAAAGTTACATGATAGGTTGCACTCATGTCTCATCTGCACCCGTTTAGTCTAATAACACTCTGCACTCTTTCCCATTTAAATTTACTACTTACAAAACAAAATGTTCTGTTGCTGACTACAAAGATGTCAGAAAAAATTGATTTTTTTCAACACAAACTGATAGGAAAATTTTTTTCACCTGTTGAAATAATTTGTAAATGCGGGGTTTATTATTCGATAAATAAGGGACTTTGCCTTCATTTCAATCGAGGAACGAGAAAAATTCAAAAAATTGTGAAATTCGTTAAATATGGGTCCAACTGTATATCTTTGTGTACTCACATTATTCACATTTCTTGCAACTTTAACTAATGGTGAAGCTGAAATCAAAATCACATCTCCCTGCGGCTCCTCTAATGCTAACTATTAAAATATTCCAAAGTTAAAAAACACATATACAACAGAACAGTAAGATGAAATTTCAAGTCATAAAACATGTTTTTACATTTACATATAATGGTAGAATTTAAATTTTTCAATACAGTTAAATATTAAGTTCAAAATTGACACACATTCAAAACAGGTATTACAAAACTATTTTTGTATGTTAGATTTATCAGTAATGTATGCAGTAAAACGATATTTTTTGAGGAAAATTTCAAAGTATTTCATCCTTTTTGTAAGTCATTTCAGCTACTTTGAAACAAGATTACAGATCTTGAATTTGAATAAACATTTTGTTCCAAGCAAAATGTTCTTAATTAAAGAATTACATCTGAAGCATATGTGTTATTACATCAAAATAATGTACATATTTTGAAATTTAAAAAATTGCAGATACATATACTTATTTTCATTATCATTTTTTAAAAAAACCAAAAAACAAAGCTTGCGTTTTGTTTGAAGATATTCAATAAGGACTAAAAATATTTAAAACCGAATTCAGTGCAATCCTAGAATAGCCCCCCCCCCTTTGTCAAATGAAAGATACCTCTCAATTACAATAAGGGCACTTATTAAATGAGGCAGGAATAAAAATATTTCATGTAGATATTTAAATAATTAATACTACATACAAGAAAGAAACTGAAAAACCACTCACCTTTGGACGTCCTTTTCTTTCGGAGAATACAAAGTGACGATGGTTTTAAGAAATTGATTGAAAGTATCATCGTCTATAGAATTGTTTCGCATCCAGCGCCACATGTATTCTCCAAAATATTTATCAAAAGAACCCTTTGAATGTGCGGCGTATTTTTTCAGGCGTTTTTTAATTAATGACCATGTTCCTTCAGTAGCACTGGCACCAGTCTCTGGGTCCTTTAAAATCAGACCGCGTTCGAATGTTAAACGGTCAAATGCGTCATCGTCGTGACAGTCATAAGTCTCCCAACACTCTGAAATTATAGTGGACCCAGGCAACACCCATTCTTCAATCACTCGATAAAGATTCTCTTTAGTTCGTTGGTCAACCACTCGAAAAAAACATTTCTTTTTCGCTTTTTCGACAGCCCCAAACACCCATTCTGCTTCCACAGACTCAACCGTTCCAAACTTCATAGCCCCAAATTTGCCTTCATTCAATTCAACAATAGCTCCTGGACCACCAATTGGAATACTATTATTAATAACAGAACTCATACATACCTCTCGGCAAAACATATACCACTCAACTACCGTATTTTTATTAATTTTCAAATCATTCACTGCAAAATCATTCCTACATCTTCCAAACCAATACCTAGTCACAAGCAAAATATCGCATATACTCAAACGGCTAAAATTGAACCAAGAACCAATTCTTATGCTCCTAGAAACATCATGAGCATTCACTTTACGACCACTACGACATCGCCATTCATAACCATCCAACGCACTTTTTCTTTCGCACAAACGCATACTTTCACCACACTTTGGACATTCATATTTGGATGTAATAAAACCAAAATTCATACACCAATCAATTACCGCTTTTTTACCTTTTGCATTCAACAACACAAAAAAAGCACTCGTACACTCATTCGGTTCGTGAGACATGTTACTTTAAAATACGGTGGCCACAAATTACTAGCAAAGAACGTTTGAAAAGAACTAGTTCAGAATAGCGCCAAAATCTGGCAATACAGGAGTGCCAGAATTTGGCGCAATTTTAGACTTTTTCATCGCCATGGGGGGTTATAATAAGATGTGTCAATATTCGAAAATTACTCGCATTTCTTAAAATTAAAACTAAGAGAAAAATTTTATTTTTTTATTACTTGTTCTGCACACGATACACCAGCGATTCCTCCACCTATAATTACAAATTTAGCATTCAAAAAAGTCACATCACTAGAAGTACTGGAAGCCATGCGTTATTTGTTAATAATTCGTGGTTGCAGTTTCCAGAAGAAATGGTAATGAAATTGGAAGTCTGAGAGATAAAGGTGTTGGACTGTAGAACTGGAGCGCCTGATCTTAGAACCGATATCTTTATCTCCTATCAGGCAATATAGATGGTTGACTAACTTGATTAATGCCCATTATTGTTTAAAAGTAATTTACAATATAAAAATAGTAATTGCCAGTATAAAAATAATAATAGGTGTGGTAAGGTTGGGGGGGGGGAGATGCTGGAAGCATGTTCTTTGCGTTGGCTGTGTGTGTGAAAAATATCACAGACGCCTACAGACTCGCCCCTCCGCAGAGGGGTAGAGCCAGTGGCAGGGAATCATATGATCTGGGCGGCTAGGAAAGAAAGAGGCCGGCGAACCGGCTCCTTTCCTTCGTCCGTCCGATTTTGGAGTGCTAAACTAAAATTAGATGATCGCGGGCGCCGTAGGCACCTATTCCCAGAAGGATGGGAGAAAAAGAGAAACCATGACTGAAGTTAAATACAAATCCCGAATACTCCCACAAAAAGCGGGGAGGGATGACGTACCCCAAAGCACGAGCGTACTAACGAAGCAGAGCGCCGGTGGGGGAGGGATGACGTACCCCAAAGCACGAGCGTACTAACGAAGCAGAGCGCCGGTGGGGGAGGGGAGGAAACGCAGGAAGGAAGACGGGACGGCCGAAGGCAGTAAATCAATTCGGTGATAAATTCGCCTCAGAATCCAGAATGAAAGATGCAGTGCAATGCAGCTAAATCATATTGTTAAGAGTGTGAAAAGAGTGTTTTTTGTTGTGTTCTGGGGGCGGAGCGGGTTTCTCCACTTCGTTGAAGAGTATGCATAATTTTAGGAAGTGGATACGTAAACAGTGTTTGTGCTTTGATAATTGGATTGTCATGAGATTCAATACAATCCAATGACCGCAAGAACGACCGTATTAATCAATATTATCTAAAAATAAATCATTCGAACTAAATGAGAATATTTTTACATAAGTGAATTCCTAACTGATACGGTTTCTCAAGGAAGTTTTATATGTAAGATTATCTCCCAATCTCTCAGCATTTGCCTGTTCTCAGACGATGCTCAAAATTTACTGAAACCCACATCCCATTAAAATCAAACGATACCTACAGAATTATTTAAACAAATTTGAAAATAAGCTCTTTCTATGGTAACATGGTGGTAACAATGCTGGTAGCGTAGGGTTATTTTCAGAATAAGAGGCCGTTTAACACTGGCGTAGCCATTGCTGAGGGGGCCCTGTATCAAAATTCCTTCAAGGCCCTTTTATAGATATGTAAAGGACAGTTTTTGTAGAGATTTTCTCTCGCTAGATGGCTGCACCTGTCAACTGTTTTTCGAATTCGCTAAACGTGATATTGGCAAGATAGAAATTAATTCTATTCAAATAAATGTTAAACTTATTTTATATAAATGCATTTAAATTCTGTTAATTTTTAAAATGGTTTTCATAATTTATATTTCTGTTTTTATATTTTTCTTTACTCATGTAGTCGTATCGATTGTATTATGCTTAACTGCAACGTAACTGTATTAAATACTAAAAACGTGGCATTTCTGTGTACAACTTGAGATCTATCTTTGCCGCCTTTGAATGAGCACGCAGAATAAAATTCCAGTAGATTTTGATAAAGTTTAATGTTTGAATTAAATGAAAACTCAACACACTTGAGTATTATTTAGAGTGCTATGAAACAAGCATCTAATAACTGGTGACCCTGGATTTTTTTTTTTTTACTGGAAAATGACAAAATAGCGCATTGGCTAACAAGATCGTGGAGATGGCGCTAAGAACAATTGATGCTGCAGTGGTTCAGAAAAATTCCCTAAGAGTGGATGAACTCCTCTCTAAATTAGTAAGTCTGGAAGAACAACTTGCCTCTTTGAAGCTACAACGAAAAGTTCGGAGCTCAAGCCCTCATCACCATCAGAGGAGTAGAAGTCGCAGCAAATCAAGGCGCCGCTACAATCCTCAGGGACGATATTGCTTCTACCATTTCCGATTCGGGAAGAAGTGCCTCCCTGGTAAATGCGTACAGCCGTGCAGTTTCAATGAGTCGGGAAACGAATACCAGCAGTAGACGCCGCGGCGAGTCCTGCTGCCGACATTTTAGGCCGCAAATTCCGGTTATTTGTCAAGGACAGAGAAACCGGATGTCAATTCCTTGTGGATAGTGGAGCAGACGTCTCGATCCTCCCTTGGACAAAAACGAAAGGTGAGTACCAAGCCTCTCAATATAAACTGTATGCTGCTAATGGCACTGAAATCCCAACATATGGTCTAAAAATTCTCACGCTGGACCTAGGCCTAAGACGCCCATTTCAGTGGCCGTTTATTATTGCCAAAGTTGAGCGAGGAATCATAGGTGCTGATTTCCTTCAAAAAATTCCAGTTGCTGATAGATCTGCACAACAGGAAATTAATCGATGGAGTAACAAATCTTTCAATTAAAGGAGAAGTTGCTACCATCCAAGAAAATAATGATCTCAGCACAGTCAATAGAGCCTCCAAATATTTCAACCTGCTTAAGTTGTATCCTGATTTAACCAAGCCAAACTTGGTTAACAGAGTTTTGTTAAACATGAAGTAAAGCACCACATCCTAACAACTGGCCAACCGGTTTATTCGAAGGCAAGACAACTAGCCTCTGATAAGTTGAAGCTGGCGAAGCAAGAGTTCCAATTTATGCTGGACAACGACATTATTAGACCCTCAAAATCTCAATGGGCAAGTCCATTGCATTTAGTAAATAAAAAGGATGGAACATTAAGACCATGTGGCGATTACAGGCGACTCAACGCACAGACAATACCAGATCGATATCCAATTCCTAGAATTGAGGACTTTAATCACATCCTGAAGGATAAAAAAATATTTTCCAAGATAGATCTAGTAAAGGCTTATTATCAGATACCAATTGCTGAGGAAGACAAAAAAAAAACTGCCATCACCACCCCATTTGGCTTGTACGAGTTCAATACTATGAGTTTTGGACTGAGGAATGCTCCTTCAACCTTCCAACGTTTCATTACTGAAGTACTGTATGGACTCGACTTTGTTTTCCGTATCTTGATGATGTACTTGTTGCCTCATCTACTGAAGAGGAACACAGTGAACACCTAAAAATGGTATTTGAAAGATTCCAGCAATATGGACTTCGAATAAATGTTTCCAAATCAGTGATGGGAGCTGCCCAAGTTGAATATTTGGGATTTCTGATCACTGCAGAAGGTTCACGGCCATTGCCAGAAAAAGTTCAAGCTATCTTCAACTACAAACTACCAGAAACTATTCATGACCTGCGAACGTTTCTGGGCATGATAAATTTTTACCGAAGATACCTAAAGGATGCTGCTAAGACTCAAGCACCTCTACATGAACTGTTAAAAGGAGCGAAAAAGAAAGACCGCAGAAAAGTGCATTGGACTGATGACACCAGGAGAAGCTTCGAAAATGCAAAACTGACCTTGCCGAAGCTGCTCTTTTATCATTTCCAAGATCTGGACTACCCCTATCACTTTGCACAGATGCATCAGATTTTGCTGTGGGTGCAGTACTCCAGCAATTAGAAAACGAGAGTTGGAAACCAATAGCCTTTTACTCAAAGAAGCTAAATGAAACACAAACAAGGTATAGTACCTATGACCGAGAACTATTGGGAGTATACCTTTCAGTGAAACATTTCAAACACCTGCTGGAAGGGAATGATTTTGTTATATATACTGACCACAAGCCTCTAACTTTTTGCATTTAAGCAAAAAAAAATGAAAAAGCATCACCAAGACAACAACGACAACTTCAATACATTTCAGAATTTAGTTGTAACATTCAACATGTATTGGGTAAAGATAATGTTGTTGCAGATGCCTTATCCAGAATTGATTCAATTTCTGAAATCAACTTTGAGGAAATTGCAGAAGAGCAAACTACTGACGAAGAGTTGCAAAAATTATTGCACAACAATTCTTTAAAATTTAAACCTTCGACATTGCCATCTGGAAAAAAACTTTGGTGTGACATCTCAACACAAAAAATTAGGCCTTACATTCCACAAAAATTCAGGTTTCAAATATTCCAACTAATTCATGGCTTAGCTCACCCTGGTATTAAATCTACAGTTAAACTGATGATTGAAAAATATGTCTGGTCAGATATTAAAAAGCAAGTCAGAGAATGGGCAAAAAGCTTGCATTAGATGCCAAAAATGTAAAGTCAGCAGGCATACAAAATCCAAATTAGGAGAATTCGAACAACCAGATGAAAGGTTTAGTGTAGTTCACATAGATCTCATTGGAAAACTACCACCTTCAGAAGGGATGCAGTATTGCTTAACCTGCATTGACCGATTCTCTTGCTGGATGGAAGCAATTCCTATACCTGAAATAACAGCTGAAATAGTTGGGAGAGCATTTTATGAGAAATGGATTTGCAGGTTTGGAGTACCTGCCAAAATAGTCACAGATCAAGGTCGACAGTTTGAGGCAGAACTATTTAGAAGCATAGCTGCAATATGTGGTGCTAAAGTAGCCCACACAACATCTTATCACCCTCAATGTAATGGGAAAGTTGAACGTTTACATAGGACCTTGAAAGGTGCTATAAAAGCTCACAACAATATTAGATGGACAGAGTCATTACCCACTGTGTTGTTAGGTTTAAGAGCTGCCATAAGACCTGACATTAGTTACACAATTGCACAGATGGTCTATGGTACTTCCATTAAATTACCTGGTGAATTTTTTGATCCTCCTACTATTAACATGGATCCACAGAATTTTGTCGCCAAATTACAGCAGCACATGGCAGAGCTAAAGCCACTGAAGTCTCCTAGCAACAGGAAGCAAAATAACTTTGTGCATAAAGATTTGAAATCCTGTTCCCATGTGTTTCTTCGTATCAACAGAGTTAAAAAAGCATTAGAACCACCATATGAAGGACCATATACTGTACAAAAAAAAGTATGATAAATATTTCACAATCCTAATCAAAGATAAAACAATTAATATATCTGTAGATAGACTGAAACCTGCCTATTTGTTAGCAGTGGACAATCAAAATGAACAAACTAGTGTTGGACAAAAAAATGAGATTTCAAATTGGAAAGAACTTTCCCCAATGCCTGATGAACAATCTACTACCAGCTGTGGTAGAAAGATAAAAAAACCAGTAAGATTTAGAGAATAAACAAAATAGCAACTATTATGTATGTAAGTGTTAAAGTTTGAAATTCCTTTCACTTATTACTAGTAAACAGTTATTAAAAATTAGTAAATTTGAAAATCACCATTTATAAAAATGTATCTAATTGATTAAATATATACTTGGTAATAATTCTCTTGGTAATGCAATTCATGTACATATAGTGAAAAAGTTATAGTAAACACTGCTTTAAATGTTGTAGATATGCTTATAAAATGACAATGTATGTTAATTCCTGGATTTTAGAATTGAAAATTGACTCTTAATTGGTTATATATACATGTATGATTTTTATGCTAGTATTGTGAAATTTAAATAATTATTCTTCCACTATCCTGATATAACCTCATCAGTAAGTTGTAAGCAAAAGTAGAATTGTGTGTAATTTCATAACAGCTAGAATCTAAATCAAACAAAAGCTTTGTAAATAAAAAGAAATTAAAGAGCATGATGTACAATTTTCCATATATATTCTCGCATTCAAAGTAATATATGTTATACAAAGTTCAACTTTATGTCACAAATAATTATTCATTACTACTGTTTTTTTACATTGTCGACAAAATTTCCCTCATTAGTATTACAATTTGTGGGCATCTCATCTCTTAAATGTGTTATAGAATGTTTTTTTTTTTCTTCATTGGAAAGTATGTATTTTAACAAAATTATCTATTATGTATTTAATAGTGAACATAAAATTTTCAGGATATCAATATAAATACATGTGTTAGCATCAAATTCTATGTTTATAAATAAATATGTGTTAGCATCAAATTCTATGTGTAGAAATAATATGTGTTAGCATCAAATAAAATGTGTATAAATAGATACTGTTTTGCATAAAAATGCTCAATTGTGGTAAATGGATTGTATTAGGGATTAACTGAGTTATAATTAATTATGTGGTGAATTGAAACTAAAGTTTTCTGATATTCTTTCTTGTAAATAGGAAGTTTTCTGTATGTTATATATTATAAAATTACCCATTGTGTATGTAAATATGAAAATTGATTTTTTTAACAGTATTGGATTTGATATGTTTCATAATAGTCAAAAAATTAAGGTGTTGTCATTGCAGAGTAACTTGAAATGTTTTTTTTAATGGCATGTTAACTTTCATTGGAATATGAATGATTTTTTTTTCGCAAAATATTTATGTACTCCTTAGTTTCCCACGTTCAAATATTGACTGAGTTTTGTGTATTTGCAAAAGCATTCTGTAGTTTATTATTTTTTTTTTGAGTTATTGCATATCTTATATATACTCTTTTTTGACTTTGTTTAAATTTGATTGTTGCTCAGTATAAATATACATTTAAAGTAATTGCTGAACATTTTAGTTGTATTTTTCCATGTATTTTTTAAGAAACAGGAAGGTAGCTGTGTGTAAATATTTTAAACTTGTAGCATATTTTGTGCATTAAGACTTCTGTAGCAATCCTGTAGTAGTAATTTTGTGTTGTGTAATGCAATGATTAGTAATAATTGTGTTAAAAGCGGTTTGTATAAGTTTAATTTGTAAAAAAAAAAAAAATGAAATTATAATCTGTTCAATAAGTCTGAAACTGTCCCTGCCATATATTTTTTTCTCGTATCGTAACTTTGTTACTGGCAAGGGAGTAATGTAAAGGACAGTTTTTGTAGAGATTTTCTCTCGCTAGATGGCTGCACCTGTCAACTGTTTTTCGAATTCGCTAAACGTGATATTGGCAAGATAGAAATTAATTCTATTCAAATAAATGTTAAACTTATTTTATATAAATGCATTTAAATTCTGTTAATTTTTAAAATGGTTTTCATAATTTATATTTCTGTTTTTATATTTTTCTTTACTCATGTAGTCGTATCGATTGTATTATGCTTAACTGCAACGTAACTGTATTAAATACTAAAAACGTGGCATTTCTGTGTACAACTTGAGATCTATCTTTGCCGCCTTTGAATGAGCACGCAGAATAAAATTCCAGTAGATTTTGATAAAGTTTAATGTTTGAATTAAATGAAAACTCAACACACTTGAGTATTATTTAGAGTGCTATGAAACAAGCACCTAATAGATATGGGAGCCCTGTTAGTGGGACTGTAGTTACACATTTTGGGGGCCCTGAAGCTTGGGGGCCTAGTATCATTGATACGACCCTGCCGTTTAACCAAAATTGGTTTATTACTTTCTCACACCTTTACAGTACACACATCAAAAACTTTAAAGAGAAACATTTAAATTCTTAAAACTATACATTCCGGCGCTCTCACGAAGTTCTCGTCCCGCCTTTTTCTACTCTTTTATGTTGTCATTCGGTACTAACTGAACTTAGCGTTCCTGTTGCACTCTCTCACCAAAAGGCAAGTTTATCCATCCTTGAGTGGGTTAGTCTTTCAGGCCTTTACAGTATGGAGAATTGCCATCGATACCACCAAAATCAAATGTATTATTTAGAAAAAGACATGTCTCTCTTCTTCCCTTCAGTTTAAACGTTTTAACAATAAAATCATTGAGAACTTTGACATCAAATACCACAGGATCATTTCATGTGCGAAACTGACATTCCGAACACATAAAATGAATCATAAACAAATTCTGCGCATACTTACACAGAGACGAGGCTCAGGTTAGTTTTATCTTGGAAGATTGTGGCAGATGTTGAAAAAAGTCAGTTACAAATTGTAATTCCTTATCTGTTCAGTAGAAAATTACCCTCAGTATATATAGATAATAGAATGATATTTGAAAAAAAAGCATATATCATATACTTCGATATTATAGTTATTAAAATGCGCTTAAATTAATTAATATCTAGTTACTTAATACATAATCATTTAGAGGAGAGGTTCGTAAACTTTTTTGTCTCATAGACCCCTTGCAATGTTTTTCGGTTTTGTGTAGACCTCTACTTACCTAATATTAAATGTTTGCAAATTTATCAACTTAAATGTTGAACTACTTACTTTAAAAGTTTTATGTTTCTAACTGTAGTTAAGTAGAGTGTTTAAACTTAACACATGTGAATTAATTAAATTAAAATTTAATTAATATATGAAATATATAATTGTTACATAAAATAACTGAGTAACAAACAAATGTTTTTATCGGTTGGGATGAATCTGTTGCTTCAATAACAAATTTTCAACACGTTTGGCTTTCATCTTTTAAGGTTTAACTCTAAATCCCCCTCTCGGTTAGTAGTATCCAATCTTTCTTTTTTTTTTCTTTCTGCTTTTACTTTGGAGATTGGCAAGCGCGCTGAAACTCCTCCTCTCTAGGAAAAACAATTAAAAACTTTCTTGAGATGTTCCATAATTCGAGATAAATAACTGGTATATCTTTTTAAAGCCAAAATTGCTGCGACATTCGTTTCTAAACTTTACTTTGAGATCTTATTAGGGCTATTAAAATCAGTTGCTTTGTGACGGGCTCACGCGTCTTTTCATTAACATGTCCTTTGGGTTCTTTGGAGCCAGAATTAATGGCAACTCTTTTCCAACCAAACCCAAGAAGTGAAGCGTGAAGGAAAGATGCAAATTAGGAAGCTTTTAAATATCAGAAGTTAGAGTAAGCTGGGTGGCAATTTGAGGAATGTTATGATAATCCGTGATTCAAGTGTGAAAAGGTTTTGGAAAGCACAGAATTTTTGTAAAATTCACATTTTCAGAGTTACCACCAATTGAAATAATTATTGGTGTTTTTTTTAAAATTCCTCCCCTCTGTTTTCGTAAAATATGAATAAACCCACTTCTAAGATATACATTTCAAAAATTCTAGTTGAGCCTCTGTAGAGAGGTCTGAGCTATATACAGGCAAAATATTATTATAAAAGAACTATTTTTTACAAAAGGAGAACATTTGGAAAAAAAGATTATTCTAAGTTGATTTTTTGCCAAAATATTGCATTTAAATAAAATTTTTTGTTGTAAAAATGTCCTTGAAACAATTTGATGCATGTATTCCAATCTGAGTGACACTAAATATCAGGAAAATTATCCATTTATGCGCTCTTTTAAAATCACGGTTCCGAACGTAGTCGGATACCTTAAGGACAGCCAACAGAAGTTATACGTGATAGAGAGCCCTTAGGTTAAGGTACATACCATTTCACTCCAGTAAGTCCGCAATTTCTGTGGGATTAGATTGATCGATCGACATTAAGGTAGGAGTGCCTATTTAATATTCGGAACTATGATAGTATTGGAATTGAGTTTAGGCGAGTTAGTTATTGATAGTGGTCCGGGTTACGTTATTTCGGTATTATATATATATTGTGTGCTTGTGATGACCCCTCTGGGTCACACCTTGAACACCAAGATTAATTTGAGGCAAAGAACTACCAAAAGCCATTTTGAATAATAATATTATTTATTTTTGTTATAATTTCCTCAAAAATCTCTGATAACAAATAATATAATAAGGTTACGTCTTCTAAAGGGATTTGCCTTTATATTAAATTAAATTACTTAGAATACAATTAATTACTAATATAGCTCAACTCAAGTAAGGTTTACCGAAATAGGAGATCCGAGAAACACACGTATTCGAATTCTTAATTGTCATTAACTTTAACTAAGTAGATCAAACTGACGCTTACTTTAAGCGTATGTGAATTATATTTACCGCTGGCTTATATCTGCTTTCTGGTACGTCTAGCAGCATGACGTCTTCACGAATCTAATCTCTTTGAATCTTCTAGTTTTGCATGTAACGTTATCGGCTCAATAGCCTACCATCATCTCTCTTGCTATCTCACAACCCTCAACTTAAATACCTTATCTAATTTAAATATCCCAAACTTCTTTTTGGAGTTGATTGGAAATAAACGCGAATTTATATTCCCCAGAAAGACGCCTAAGAAGATTAGTGGAAAGGTTCCGTACAGATTCGTCATATGTTGAGCCACCGTAGATTCACTCACTTGTATTATTATATAATTTGTTAAAAGTTTAAGTTAAAGATCTTAATAAAGTCCTATTAAGATCATGACAGCTCCTAGTTCTTCCTTTATTCCTACACCTCCCGCTGATAATCAAGGAGAAGGGCACCCGAGGGGGGCGCCCTTACAGCTTTTGTAATCAGACATTTTTTACCCCGTTCAGGACCAGTTGATTTTACCTGTTAAGTCTAACTCCATTTCAAAATTCATATAAAATCCCTGCTGTAATAAAATACGCTAAAAAATTTATCGTTTATAATCATTCCAAATCCAGATCGCACAAGTATGATCATGGGACTCAGAAAGGGCAAAAAGCAAACTCACATATGATACCGTGTTCGCTGAAGTGAACACATATATGTAATCATGGTCCTGAACGGGTTAATGTGTCAACATGAATTCATTACCTACTGTGATATTACCATAGCCAAAGCATTCTCAAACCTAGTTTCAAAATCTGAATAAAGTGTTGAGCATAGGTTAAAACGTCGTTATTCTGGCAAATTGAGAAACTGTTAAAATTTGCGACGTCCAGTTTTATACTCCTTTAGCTTGTCTCTGGCGCACACACAAGAAACACTCAAATGATGGTTCTTTTTTAATAAAATTTATGCTGTCGCCTTGTAACTGCAAATTAACTCCAGTAAATTTAGTAAACGAAGCTGTGTAAATAGATAAATCTGTGTTTTACACTAGATTAAATTTTCTTTTAAAATTAAAGTCACGATCTGATTTAGGCTATTGTAGACACCCATTTACACCTCATGGACCCCCAAATTATTTTTTCACTGACGTGGACTCCTTGCAGATCATCATAGACGCTTAGTGGTCCATATAGACCACTTTGGGAATCACTGATTTAGATATTCCGTAAGATACGTCAGATTAAATATTTGGTGCGAATTTGCTTACTAACTAATGTGTGGAAACTAATGTGTGTGTATCTACTATTAAGATAAATTTATACACATATTTCAAGATAATTAAATTTGTCTAAGATTAAGAGGACTTGGCACCCTTTGAGCAAACTTCTTTATTTACGTATTTAAAAATTATATTTTAGCATTTTATACAATGTTTCTATTCAAGAAAATGTTACCAGATGAAAATTTTCATATATTATTCACACAATTTTAAAATTTTTAATTTTTTGAAGAAAATTGGGAAAATTTTAAAATCCTACTCCTTTTTTTTGTAAAAATTAATTTTTGACCTGAAATTTTTATAATACTCTTATGGATGATCTAAACAACTTTAGGGATCGATTTTAGAATAACTTCATTCGTTTTCGAGAAAAATAAAATGTTGATATACAGGCTAAAAATCAACGAAAAAGCCAACATGTCTTACATTTTATTTTTTTAAAAAAAGTATTCAGTTTATAGCAAAACGGATCCCTAATTTTATTACATGCTTTATTTTCAACACGCAAGAAAAAAATGGAAGTGATTGGTAAATAATTGTCGAAGGAGTAGCATTTTGAATGCACTAAGGTTTCGAAAAACACAAACTGAGAAAACCACTTTAAAGTTTATAATTCTGAAAAAATAATTATTATAAGCTTAATTAAACTTAAAATACCACTTTAAGATATTAGTTATACGTTTTTCTTTAAAATAATTGCATTTTCATATTTTTTCAACCCACACATTTTTATAAATGATCAACTTTTAGAGAGTACTAATTGCCCATGAAAATTCAAGAAAAATGCTTAAAAAAATTTTTTTTCTGTCACGAGACAGAAATTTTAGCTGTTTTCTTCTTATAATATTAAAGTATTACATTTGTATGAAAAATATATCAGGAAGAACTGAAATTATAAAATTATTAATATAAAATGCCTTAATTTAAAAATTTTACATGCACACATTTCACAAGGAAGAAAAATTACATTATTGTATTGCCTCGGAAATATTCTGCTTTTAATACTACACATTCTTTTTATAGTTATTATTTCTATTTCTAAAATAGATTTTTTATCATAAAGCATTTTTAGCTTTTTTCTAAAAGGGGGTGTGGCTGAATTGCCTAATTTGTTTTCAAATGAAGTTTTAGTCAACTTCTAACTTTCCGACATGCACAAGTGATATATCAATCGAAAGATAATAATGCAAAGAATAAGATTAAATGAAAATAAAAAAAAACGATAGGTTTGTGATTTTTAGGGTACCAAGTCCTCTTAAGGAATGAAAATTTCTGTTGTTTAGCTAACAGGAAACATACTTTTTTGCACTATATTTGCATATTTATTTATAAAATATTTCAAATACACTTGCATAAATTTAACACAGAATTTTTCTTTAACTGGCTGCAAAATATCTGCTGATTGGCAGTTCTCCGGCATTTTAGTCATGTTACATTAGTAAGAAGTTTTTGCCTTATTAGGCTGAAAGATGCCTGCTGAGGAGCAGTCCTAGCATTTCTTTCATGAGGAGTTTTTGTATTTCATAACCGCTAAATGTCTGCTGATTGGCGGTCCTGGCATTTTAGTCATGTTACATTAGTAAGAAGTTTTTGCCTTATTAGGCTGAAAGATGCCTGCTGAGGAGCAGTCCTGGCATTTCTTTCATGAGGAGTTTTTGTATTTCATAACCGCTAAATGCCTGCTGATTGGCGGTCCCGGCATTTTAGTCATGTTAATTAGTAAGAAGTTTTGCCTTATTAGGTTGCACGATGCCTGCTCGTAAAATTGTCACGATACTTTAGTTAAGCGATGTGCTTTGTTTTAACTGAGCGAGCTTCCTATTGGTTCAAAAATATTATTAATATTTGTATTGATTTATTACTATTATTAATATTGATTTCATTTCTTTAGAGAAGCTAAGGCAGCCTCGAGATCCAAAGCTCTTCAGATGGTGAAAATAAAAGTAGAATGAACCTTAGGGATGTTTTGCTTTGTTTTCGGTTTCTGTTGCTTGTTACAAATCGAAGCGTTGTTTGTAGTCACTGGACACAGTTGAGCTCTAAGATTTAAAGCAACACAGATCTTGTAAACAACGACGGAACGAACAACAGGAGGGCTCTTCCTTTTCGAGAGAGAGAGATTTTCTGTTTAATTTCCCAATGCAGTTGCTGTTCTTTTCCTTTCGGTGAAAGTTGAGCTTCGATCATCAAGGCGCCGCAGATTTTGAATACGAATTCGGAGTATACTTTGGGAATAAAAATTTTTCCCTGGCGTTCTAAGATCAAATTAGATTTTGTGTCCAGTACAACCAATGAAACTTGAATATCACCGTCTTGGCAAATTTTCGAGGTGATAACAGAACGGATAATGGGAGTAGTAGTGTTCCGTTGGGTTTTTTTTTCGAATGATCTGGAAAAGGCGCAGTATTTAATTTTTTCAATCAAAAGTACGTAACCAACAATGTTGTAAAATGAAGACATATGGTTCTCCAACATGACATATATTCCGCAATACAGAACGTAGAAGCACTTCTCGAACCAAAACTCAACCGCCATGGATCTTTTTCAATCCACCACGTTATAAATATTTCGGAACGACTTAAAATTCACTTTAAATTCAAATGCAAGTTTGCTTTTCAACAGTCAACACATATAATGAGGTTTTCTCCGACTTTTTTGTTAGTTGTTCTTTGATTTTATTGTTAAACAGCATTGTTTTGAATCGAATTTATATTATTTCTGGTTCATAACTAACTTCAGTATAACAAAAGGTCTGTTTCAATTTTGTTACTTAACAATCATTGCTTTTGTTTCAATAATATATTTGTAATATAATGTTTTCTAATTCCAATAAAATATTTTAAGTCCTTAGATATTTTAATATCTTTTGAAAGATTTTCATATAAATATGTATATGTTTATATTAGTAACCTGTTAGAAATATAACACACATACAAACATAAGCATACGCATGAATTTCGATAAAAATTCAGGAGAGCATTTTAACAGAAATCCATTCAAACCCTAGACTTAAAACTAAAGTTTACTATTTCTTTTTAAATGTAATATTTATTTTCGTTGCTGAAATGCTTTTTAATGGCATTTATATCGTATTTTTTGAATAAAACGCAAAATGGATCAGTTATTTAAAAAACCAGATTCATTAAAATTTTTTTTTAAAAAAAAGTAATGATTATTTCTGATCACATAAAAATTAGAAAGCTTACAATGTGTGAAACTTTAAGCAACTGTGGAGAATGAATTTTCAGATGCAGAATCGTTTTTGTAAGTTTTAAAGACAACTTATAATTTTATGAAAATGTTGTCGGGCGTACATTTAGAAAATATTTTTGTTTGAAAGATATAACATATTAAATATCACCACTTAAAATAGGACTAAGAAAGGGGAAATACGAATACTTGTATAAAATATTCAAAATTCTATCTATTCAGGAACGGGGCCTCAAAGTCATCAGTGAGGAAATCAGAAGAGTAAGAGATGATTAGGTCGTTATCCTCACTCGTTCGTAACTCAAAATAAAGAAATCAATCTCCACAATAGCCCTCACATGGTTTCTAGAACATCTTTCATGAAATCACACAAGCGAGACTTCATTAGTATACAATTTAACAAAATGGTATTTGTGACGAAACATTTCTACAATATTAATTGGAGTAAGTATAAATGTTACAGATGCTTAAATCAGATGAAAATGCAACTTTAAAGAGTTTCTGTAAGTATTTTGTGAAAGGGAAAATTTATTAAAGTTTAACTTGATAATAGTTTTAATAATGAAAATAATAATAATAATAATTGCAATGAAATATACAATGTTTAATCTTAAGTCGATTCCTAAAAAGTACATATTTTTCAATTTCTACTATTTGTTCACTATCTCCCTATATATCTTGCTCAAATTTTCAATCGTTAGTAAAATACTTTCCATTCAAGTTCAAATACATTTTTTTAAACTCGATTGGATGACACTTGGTGTTAATACAGTTTTTTCAAATATTAATTCATTACTTAAAATTTGATTAATGAATAAATAGTAACAAACAAAAATAATAGTCCAACACCATATATAAAAATAAAAATCGCTCGTTGTGTCCCTGTAGCGCATTGGACTTCTAATCCAAAGGTCGTGGGTTCGAATCCTACCTGGGATGACCTAATTTCTGAGAATGTGATTTATGAATGAATAAACAGTAACAAACACAAAAATAATAGTCCAACACTATATGTAGAACGGAAAATCGCTTTCTATTTCGCCACTTAATATTTCGATTCTGTCATATGTACCATACAATCCAGCATGCAGCACGCACCCATAGTTTCAAGCTGCGTTTTTTTTTTATTTTTAGGTATATTCGCCGTATAACACGCACCCCCCCTTTTTTACAAAGGAACCAGAAATGTGCGTGTACAATGCACCTACATTTTAAAGTCATTTATTTGAGTTACTATCCCAGGATTTTGAAAAAAATAGTATTCTATTTGTTGTTCCTTTTATGAAATTATTTCCACACAGCTTTCTGGACAGCACATTTATTTAGCAGAAACGAAAAAAACGATTACGGATACTACACACAGCATAAACGTCTGACCGAAGCATACAGCATCTGATCAGCAAGTGGACCTTGTAGAAGGAATGCGTGGGAGAGAAGAAGCGGGAAAAACCGCGCGTGGGTGGATCACACAGTTATCCTTCCACCAGAGAAAAATGGTTCACTCGCTTCAACCCAACACTATTAGAATCAGAACACTTTAACTTCATTAGGTATATATGTCATTTCTTTCAAATATTTAGTTTTCCGATCTAATGAGAAGTTTAATGTTTCACATGCTCGTCTCTCTTTTTTTTTTTTTTTTGAAACTATCATTTTTATACCCGGCGTATAACTCGCACCGTAAATTTCGATCTCATTTTTTATCTTAAAAGAGCGCGTTATACGCCGGATTTTATGGAATATACAGATTTATATTTATTGCAATTATTTAATAAAGGGTAACTAAAATAAAAATTTTCATAGTTGACCAAGTAGGAGAATCGACTTCAATTATTTTTATATTACTTGTTCTATTATTTTTCCGATTCTTTGTAAACCAGCACATTTTAATGTGAGATTTTTACAACTAATGCAGTACAGTACAAATCTATTGAAATATGAAATCAATTTTTGACGTTAATGCATTTTCAAAGCATAAAATTTGAAGACAATAGTAAAAAGAAATTGAATACTACACAAATTGATATGTTGGCTTTGGCCACCATGTCGAAAATTATGTGCTTTAAAATTATAAATAACTGATAAATGAAAATAACTCCAAAAATAGAGCGAATACACGAAAAAAAAATTTGGATCACTGTATTGCTAGAAAATGTTTCATATGCTGAAATTGCAAGGAAAGTATGTATAGAAATATGACTGCTGAAATACATAAAATAAATTTACATTAAAAGGAAATGAAGTTGATACTTACAAAAAGTAAGGAAGGAAATAAGGTACTGTAGTGTACTTTCATAATATATATTGCATCATCATTACTCATAATGACGGATCATCCTTACTCATAGTAACGGATTCTTGATCCTTACGTCTTATTGGTTGTTAAAATCTAGTATTAAATTTCATTGGTCCGAAGAAATGTCCTCTGGCATTTCTTCTATCTTCCCAGAATTCCACTCTGACGAAGGGAATATATAAATTCGAACTAATTATTTGTTAGATTGGAAAAAAAGTTTATTTTTGTAACATCACTGCAATTTTACTTTGCTACTCACAACACAATACACCAGTTTATTCAACGCCTATTGTTAGATTGGAAAAATAAAGTTTATTTTTGTAACATCACTGCAATTTTACTTTGCCACTCACAACACAATACACCAAAGTACTAAGGCTGTTGATGAAAGGATTAAACAATGTTTCTGAGAGACTGTAGGACTTAATGGTACAGGAGCTGATTTTGGCTAAACTGCACCAAAAAATTGTTAAAATATGGAAATTATAAAAATACATAAAATATATATGTATGAATGTCACCCAAATGATCAGAAATAATTTAAAAGCTTGTGTTTTTACAAATTCAAGAGCACACAATAAAGTTATCGAATTTCAGACCTAGAGCGAGGACTACAAGAAAAAAATTTAATTTTTTTAGTCCATCGTAACACCAGGAAATAATTTGGTAGGTTAAAAAAATGTATTGATTGGACAGATGAACAATCCAAACAGATTATTTGCTCTGACAACAAAATAATCTTATGTGGAAATGATAGTCAAAAATGTGTGTACTATATAGAACAGGAAGAAGTTGCTTCCAGATATATAGTATACAGCCAAATGTCGAGAATTTTACTAAGATAAAGGTATGTAGAGTTCAGAAGATAATGGACAGGTAATTGAGAGTATGTTGAATGTTATACCCATCAAATATTCAGATACAATCTGGAATCAAAATGCTTTCATCTATAAGAGGAGTACATCCGAATAACATTCTAAATATTTTTCAACATGATTCTCATTCTTTTGCTTCATAATAAATACAAAATAAATATTTAATTTATTTAAAAAAAAATAGAAGATACAAATGTATGTTGGGACACTATGTAACAACAGCTTTAATTAAGAAAATATTGGATATCCTACTAAATACATATTAGCTTGGGGAAAAAGAAATCCATTCTTTTTTCGGTAGATGGCTGTAGTGTCGATATCTCGTGACGTATCAATCAAACAATTTCAAATTTATGCTCGCTGTCAAGGTGACATTTTATACTAAAAAAAATTATTTTACTGTCTTTTGTTTGGTCCATTCAATTGTGGGTTACAGGGTGTTAAAAGTAGAAGTCAACAAAGAGAAAATTTGGTACATTTTACAGTTTTTTTTTATAAAGGCGAAAATGCAAGCGAGGCGACTGATATTCTAAATGGTGTTTATGGTGCCGATACTGTAACAGCTAATTACGTGCAATTTTGGTTTCGTTGAGGCATTTTTGATGTTAAAGTTGCCCAGCGCCCGTCATCGAAAATGTTGATAAAATCACAGAAATAATCGAAGTTGACCGGTAGTCGTAGAATCGCGCAGGAGCTAAAGATATACCATAAAACAGTTTTAAGCCATTTGAGCAAAGCTGGATTCAAAAAGAAGCTCATATTTGGGTGCCACACCAAAATACATGATGGATCGAATTTCCATCTGCGAAACCCCGGCCAAACAGAATGAAATCGACCCATTTCTTAAGCGAGTGGTGTCTGGGGAGGAGAAATGGGTCACATACGACAATATTGTGCGAAAACGATCGTGGTCAAAGCACTGTGAAGCAGCTGAAACAGTGGCCAAAAATCCAGGAAGGTTCTACTGTGTATTTGGTGGGACTGGAAAGGGAATAATTTATTATGAATAGCTTCCGTAGAGCCAAACACTAAATTCAGATATCTACTGTCAACAACTGGACCGTTTGAAGCTAGTGACTAACTAGAAACGGCAAGAATTGGCCCACAGAAGAGGTGTTGTGTTCCATCAGGACAACGCTAAGCCACACACGTCTGTAGTGACTCGCCAGAAACTCTGGGAGCTTGATTGGAAAGTTTTAATGCATCCACCATATAGTCCGGACATGGCACCAAACGATTACCCCCTTTCTCTCGCATTGCCAAACTTCCAGAGTGATAAGAAATTGGGATGAAGAGAGGATTGTGAAAATCGATTACTAGAGTTTTTCGCCAATTAATGCCAAGACTTCTATGAGAGAGGAAATATGAAGCTACTCTTAAAATGGCAAGAAATTATACAACAAAACGGTATATATTTGGTCAATCCGAACAAATCGGACCATGTTAAATAAAGTTTAGAATTTTGTGCAAAATTGATGGATTTCTTTTTCCCCAACCTAATATGATACACAGTTTGAAAATTAAAGCTTAGCTCTTTAAACACCAAAAAGTGCTTGAATTTTTTTTCTTTGTGTTTCAATCGAACATTAAATTTACTTTAAAATGTTCTGTTTGCAAAATCTGTTCTTAGCAAATCTTTAATCAAGAAAAGAATCATGTTTGCCAAACTTCCAATAGTCCAGGAGATCTCGTGATTGAGCTGTGCTTTCGCATCTTCTCTATATAGATACAATAATATCCCAAACTTACGGGATAGATGGGACTGAGTGATAAAACCAAGTATTATTTTGCACAAATTACTTTTAGGTGGGGTTGGAGTTGAAAGAAAATTTCATGGATAATACCGAGATAATTACGAATGATGGTTGAATTTAAGGATGGAGCATTTTTCTCATTGTCGATACTTTTTTCTTTACTTTTTATAACTGTTCTGAGCATTGATTCCATTTAGATTAAACTTCTTAGCTAATTCACAAATTTTTGTTTTTGCATCAATGTCTTTAATAATGTTAAGTTTACACTCCAAAGATAAGTTTTTCTTTTGGTGCAGAAGGATTAGTTCTATTGCATATGGATGACTCAGCCGTCTCTCAGATCTGAACAGATATATTACGTGTAACAGGATATAACAATTATAATATATAATACACACTCTGTAGATAAGTAAATAATACAAAATAAATTATCTCTAAGCACCGATTCCTCACAATATATCCAAATTGTAAACCAAAAAAGGGTAAAAATTGTCTCATCCACTTTTAGGTACTAATCGCTGAATGGTTGGTTAGCAATCGTTCCTGCTTGAGTGGCAGTCACATATTAGCGTGATCGGAAGTCGTCAGGGTGGCGGTAACTTCTGGTATGATAGATATTAATGCGACGCTCAAGTTTGTTCATTTAATTTCCCTGTCCTAAACCCAGTTTCTTAATTTAACATCGCATCATGACTTAAGTTAAAATTAGTTAAGTTTCTATTGACAAATTAACATTACACTAAATTAACAGTCCGATCGTATAGTGGTAACAATTATATTTACTGATTAACATATTGATAAAAAAAACATTAAAATTTACAAGGGTGGTACTTATCTGAGAGGAGAGGAGCGACGGAGGGGTGACCTCGGGCAGCGAGTTCGCTTCCCGACGGGAGGTTTTTCTGGCAGACGTAAGAGGGAAAAAGCCCCGAGAATTGTCGTGCACGAGCTTTTAAAGCCGACCGCACCACTTGGAAAAGAATCCGCTACGGATTCATTACTATCAAATCTACCACCCTGATTGGACTCCACGGTCCGCACAAGAACACAACCTTGCCGGCCATCAGGTTCGTTGAACCTCGACGCACCCACATTCCTGTGTAATCCCTATTTCCTGTAAACAGGGCAAATGCAAAAATTAAACTGTATCTGAGGGGCCGGCGGCCTCCCATCAATATTTAAACGAGATGTTATAACTTTGATTCTCTCTTAATATCTCAATCTAATTTATGATACATTGGTACTCATTCTTACTTTTGCTAGCAGGTTTAAATCAATGAAGACATGTGTTGTCTGCTCAGAAGTATAGTTTTTGATCTATTATGTCTCGAATGTTTTGATATGTTCGGAAATTGTTTTTATAAACTAAGAATTGGATTGTTGTTGGATAATAAAGAATTGCTGAGTAATATATAGTCATCATTCAGGTTATAAATAACACTGTGCAACTCTGCTGCCATGCAGTTGTGGCAAACACAAACATGTACATTAGCTAAACAGTAAGCAGGGATTGAGTTGTGTAGTGCTCAATCTAAAGACAAATTGATGGTATTTGAAAATCGCTTAAGTCGAAGTATTACCACATTTAACATTGATGGTGATGACAGCTCTATTTAGTGCCAACACAGGTTAGTATAACTCCAATAGTTTATATTTCATTTGGTGTTATAAAAATTGAAATACGTAAAATCCGAACACAAAAAATAAGATCGAAACTTAAGGGTGCGCGTTAAACACAGGGTATAAAAATTATAGCTTTAAAAATAGCAAAAGATATGAACATAAAAAAAACTTTTCTTCTACATATATCGAAACACTGGTTATTTAAAAGAAACGACTTTCCTTACGAACTAAAAGAGTTGTAGTTCTAGAAGCATACTATTTTTTCATAAGTTTGGGATAATATCTCGAATAAAAGATTTCAAAACATAAAAGCAATGTATACTAATATTTCAGATATCTTCGTTAAAAATGGGGTGCGTGTTATACGGCGAATATGCCTAAAAATTAAAAAAATCCGCTTGAAAGTATAGGTGCGCCTCATACGCCAGATTTTACGGTACTTATTCTTTAATAAAAGAAATAAGATAAATTTGAGAAAAGAATAAGATAAATTTGAGATATAAAAATTAGCAGTATGGGAAAGATAACTAACATAAATACAAAAGTTCCTTACAATACTTGTATAATACCTAAGAAATATTTTGGAAGGAAATATAGTTTTGTTACATTGTTAGTACCTCATAGGTGAAGAGCTATTAAATTTAAATGTATTCTAAAAGCACATCTTGAATATTTATAAGAGCAGTCATGCATCCGCAATGCACATTTGTATTACCAATATTAATGAACTAAAAACACTTCGCCCGATTGTTAGCACTTAAAGCAAGGTGACAGACCTCAATTTTGAGCCACAGTGAAGATGATATCTGAGCTAAATACACTACTCTCCAAACTTCTACATAATTCCCGGATTTTAAATTTTATCAGATTCAATATGCATTAACCATCTACAAGACAAGTCTTGTAAACACAAGACTTAAATCCAAAGCTCTACAGAAACAATGGTAGCCACAAGTTCAAGGGCATGATTACTTGGTTATAGTAACCACTAAGATTGCATTGTAAACAATAATAATCAATCTTTCAATAATTACTTCCTTCCAATCTTCTATACACTCATTTACACAGTTATTTGCTACATAACATAAACAGGTAAATTTAACAATAAATTTTGGTTAGTTTTGCAGCTTTTTTGATAATATTTTGGAAAATACAAAATCACTTCTTGCAGTAATAACGTTCCTACAAATTCCTTGGATCAATACAATCAGAAAAGAAATACTAATTAATAATTCAAATATTTATAGAAGAATTTACTTTCTAAATGAATGAAAAATGTATGAATTTACTTATCAAAACTTCGCAAACTTTCAAAAATATACATATTATGAAAATTGATAAATAACAAATTAGTTGTGTTTGAAATGTGTAAGAAATTCCACAATTTTCAAATGCTTAGCAATAAATGTATACAAAAAAGTTCATAGCTCAATATCTATTGCAGGGACTTTCGGATATATAAAGAAAGTTGCAACTTCGAAAAAAAAAAAAATATATGTATACAAATTGTGTATAAAATACAGCAATGACTTTCAAAAAAGATAATTTATTGAACAGTATAATTTCTATAACAAAACTATTTTCTGTGTCTTTTTTCACATGGAAAATTATTTATCACGATTTACATTCCAAATAAATACACAATAAAATCTTAAAATAACATAATTCCTCAATTGAAGCGATTTCTTAACTACTAGTTTCACACAACAGCAATCTGCTTCTAAAATGTTCAGCAATCTAATTTAGAACATCCAATACAAACAGAAAACACTTAATGCAAAATTAATTCAATTTGTTACACACAAATGTAAACAATGATAAAAGAACTTCACAGAATGCACAACAGCTTCCATATGAGTTCATTAAGTCTACAGGTGAAAAAAGACGAGTATAAATTCTTCTAGTTATTCCTGTACATATTTGTGTTTTATATCTTTCCACAGTTTCTGAAAAAGAACAAAAGATGTTAGCCAAACAGCCATAAATTAAAAAAAAACTATGTAAAAGTCGATAAAAGACAAGTATGGGGAGCAAATTATCAATTAGTCTACTTTGAAAATATGAATATATATCTGATTATAGTTCTTAAAAAGTAATAGGTATATCATTAATTTAAAATCAAAGTCAATTTCATAAAGTATTTTTTAATAAAATAGATACATTTAATAATTCAAATATTTTGAAAAGCAGTCTACTTCATGAAAACCAATAATAAAATTTGGAAAAAAAAAGGAGGGAGAGATTTTGGAAACATTTCATTTTTTATATATTACTAAAATACATTATAGTTACACCAATTTGGATATATATGTATGAAGCAATTGGGTCAAAGGTAGCGTGTCAGTCTGATAAGCCCAGGGTTTGATCATGGCTGGAGTCTATAGATTTTCTGGATGCGAAAATCTTTAGCATGCATCATATGATTATGTGGCACATAAAAGATACCTTGAGTATCAATTTGGGTTTGGTACTCTCTTGACATTACACATATTGTGGTGACTGGAATCACTGGCCCATAAAACACAAAAATGCTTGGTATTACTGATAGTACAGTATTTGCAAAAATAAACAAGATGGTGTAGCATGGAGATGAACACATGAAACATTTTACAAGTTTGACAAAAGTAATACCACATTTGTAGTGCCAAAGTATATATCAAGTTTATGGGGACGATTTATTTGATGACAGTACATGTTGTTAATGGTTTTGGAAATTCAGAGCAAGAGAAAGCTGTCAAGATCAGGAAGGTAAAGATGGTCTTTACTAACTGCAGAAAAGGCACTTAGTCAAGCTATAAAAAAATAAAAAACTGGTTCTAACTGTATCAGAATTAGGTCAATAGTCTCAAAAAGTTTAGAAGTATTGTTCCACTGGATTACTGAAATGCAATGAGACTAATAAATTGCTGCACATGTGTGTGTTCTCTTCCCTTTAAAACTGAATTATTGAATAAATTTGTTATTTTTTTATTCTTCTATTCATGCTTGGCTTTCAAATTCTTGTTAATATGTACTTTCTGTAAAATAAGTATTTTCTGTCAGATCATTCAAGTATTTATCTTTTGAGCGATAGTAACTGTTTTTTTAAAAATACTAGTGGAATTCCAGAAGTTGCTGTTCATTGCTTGAAAGAAAATGTTCACTATTCCAAGGTGTGGTACTTGTTTAAGTGTTTTCTTGGCAAAATAAATTGTTGTACTTCCGATGAATAGTCCTTAGTTATAATTTTATTTTGATAAGAGACAAGAAGGGGACTATGCATCACAATGTACAGCACCGATGAACTGAGTTTGAGTCTTCTGAAATGCTTGCATCAACATTGAAATCAAAATTTAATCTCCAGAATTATTTACTAAAACTGTTTTTTAATGCTTTGTTTATATTATTATTTTGTATATTTTTGCATACTAGTTTTATAAATAATTTAATAACACAACATATACATATATATATACATAAGCACAATAAGAATTTACTTTCCAAAAAGTTGGTATTTTTTCTACATGAAAAACTAAAATGGCTATATTATGAAGTTAAGTAAAGAAAATATAAGCAACATATAAGAAGCATATATGAAGTTGACAACCAAAATTGGGCCAAATTTTTCTAATAATGAAAAATGACAGAAAAATCTTCGAAATAAAATTTTTTTTGAACATCTTAAATTTTATTACTTTAATAAATTTTATAAAATTTAGATGTATTTCTCTCCTAATTTTTCAACTTAAATCCTCAATATTTGTGAACTGCTGGGTAAATAAAAGTTCTGCATCTTCATATCTTTCCAGGCCAGAGATAAGATCCCAGATAAGTTAAAACTTTAGAAAAAAAAAATCATTTTTAGTTTTTAATTATGAAATATAAGAACTACGTTCCATTCCTTCACTTAGGAACAAGGGTTTTTTTCACTACTATGGCATTCTGAACAATGTTTAGAGAAGATTGGTTTCCCAGCTTTTTTTCCAGAATGTTCCATGGAAAACTCCCATTAACTTAACTAAAGGTCTTTATTTAAAATGGTGGATTTGAAATATGTACTATAGTTGTTTAAATCCCTAACTCTGATGTATGCATGAAGTGTCTTAGTTGTGTTGTGGCAATTTGTATAGGGGATATATTTAAGTTGTTGCTACTGCCACTTGTCTGATGGCATTATGTTGAGGCTCACATAATTCCACATGGCAAGGGGCTAGATGTACGCTTGTATTAGTCATAGCTTTGAGGAACAGTATAATTTGATTTTAATTCTACCCCAATTTTGAGGGAGAACACCCTGGAGGTGGTCAGGAGACTCATTTCTTTTACCCTTCCACCAACCTCAGGAGAGAACTTCAGCTTGATGGTTATTTAGAGTACCCCACGTCACACAGGCACTATATATTAACAAACATCCATGCCTTCTCCAAGGTTCGAAACAGGTCCTACAACCCAGCAGTCAGTGTCAAAAACCACTATACTGAATGGCCAGCATGTTTTTTACTAGTACTAAGCTAGGATGCATTGCCATGTAGTATTTGGGTTACTATTTTGGTGGTGAAATTAAGTGTGATGGTGTAAGTTGAATTTAAATTGACTATCTATAGATCTAGAGTGAGCGAGAGTTGTATTAATGAGTTGCACTATAAAGCAACACAAGAGCTACTGGCAACAGACCTCGTAATTTTGAACCTCAGTCAAGTGACAAAGATGACACCTGAAGTTGCACCTTTTTTCCTAACTACCATACAAATGGGAGGACATTGAGTCTAGATAAGTTTAACGTGCATTGGTCCCCTTACACAGCGGATCATCAGTGGCACCAAGACTCGAACTTGCAACATTCCAGCTGTGAATTCCTAACCATAACCACCAGGTAACTGCGCCTACTCTACAAATTGAGAGACATGAATCTTAGACAAGCTAGAGAGAAATTGGATTATTTATTGGACACTTCTACTGCTGATTTTAAAGGCAACTAATTTTTTGTAGAATCCCAAAATCAAAGTGGGGATAAAACCCAGAAAAAAAAATGAATTGGGTATGATTGGAAATAATTTTCTATCAAATAACTACATCTTTAATGAAAATTTTATTTAATTAACACAAGGAGTAATGCAATTTTTTATCAAAAATAATTATTCTTGTTCCATTTGGAGAAGAGCGGAGATAATAGACTTATGATAAATAAAATATGACACACATACTTTTGATTTCAAAGTATTTAAAAACCATTGAAAAACAGCATCAATAACAGTACCACTGTTAGCTGTCGAAGCATTTTGATTTGTGTTCATTTCGAGCTTGAGTTCATCGTTCAAAAAAGCTATGAGCGGCTCAGCTTTTGGCAAACTGATGTTAAAATTAAAATCATGGGAAGCAAGTGGTAGTTCTTTTTAAAAGAACAGACCCATCTTCGGTATATCCTTTTAACACCCGAATTATTTTTCCACTAATTGCTAGAATTTAGAGGGTCCTGAACTCGCCAAATATGAAGCCATTTTGGCTCTATCACCAAGTTCCCATTGACGTCATTCCCGTCCCTTTTCACGAAATCACTCCAATAAATATCCAGCAACCGAGAGGAAAGATGTTAAACATCAAAAATGTGTCTTGAAATATGAAAATAAACAAAATTATATTAAAAACAGCAATTAAAAAAAATCACAACATGAAATATACACATAATTTAAAAAAAATTTCAGCTTATAATAGAACATTGTCTTCTGGAATGCATGCAGTGCAACATGAATCTATCAAAAAGAAAAATAATTTATAATAATTTTCTGTTTACTTAAAATGAAACCAATACCAAAATTCCTGTACCAATTAAGGATATTAATACAGCAATTAACAGTAGTACTAACAACATATGGCAGCTTCAGTTTATAGCTACTTTCAAAATGAAACAAATACTTCTCGATATTTTTTAAAAAAATGCATAACATTTAACAGTAAACTAAAACTTTTGACAGTTACATTTTTATTATTTTTTTTAACACTTGTGTGATTTATCATTGCTAAACATTTTTTAGCTCTCCATGCAGTCATTCAGCATCAACATTACTTAATAATATCAAAAAATTTAAAATCAAACTTAAGTCTGAAGATACAGTACAGTTTTTTAAAGCATTGCATCATGAAAGGAAGGTTTGATGATTTGTAATATTTTTTTAAGTACGTTAATATATTTTTTAGATTTCTCAAGTTGTAAATGATTCTACTATACTTTACTATGTTGACAAATAGGGAAACTAGAGCATTTGAAAAAAAAAGCACCATAAGTTGACTTTTCCTATTTATATAACAATTGATATGATGAGCTACAGATTCGCTTTAAGGAGTTGTATTGACAATGAGTGTTTGGATAATATTTGAAAATATCATTTCGATTCAGACATATAACGAGAAAAAAAGTACAAAAATCCATTGAAAAAGTAGAATTTCTATGTAAAATAATAAGAAAACAAATGATGTATCGGAATGCGCTAAAAATCTTACCCCTTCATTATATTTTTCATATACATAGTCGGTTCCAACATCCACGGCTCTTTCAAAAAAGAACGCACCTACTATTAAAGTGAATGCTAACGTCGACGTGCGTTTAAAGATTGTATGGTATAGCGATGAAACAATTGCCATTTTTTAAATGAATTAAAAATAACTGAATCACAGGAACTCAATTTACACTTTTCGACGACCTTCTTGTTTCTTTGGATATCCAGAAAGTTGGAGAAATAGTTGTAGTAAATATCATTTCATAAATCCATTTGTGAAAATATTTCTTAAAAATTGTTAACGAAACTTATTCAGAAATATAGTAGATAAGTTATTTCTATAATACAATAAGTTTTGAGTTTTTTTACTGCTGATAATTTTTTTTTTGAGTAAATCAATGATATGAAAAATAGTATTTTATTTATGCATAATGAATACAACTAAACTTACCACATCAGAAATCAAAACAAATGCAGTTTGAATTACGTTTTTTTTTTGTTTATATAATATTTCGCGGTTTTATTTAATTATCCCAATACGTTATATTATTTCTGGTGGAGCTTTCAGTTCTATCAAAAGAACTTTACATATTACTCGAACATTTTCTTTAATTTTTGGAATTTAAATCTCTTGTCTTTTATGATTGCTATTTTAAGTGAGTAAAAGTTGAACATAAATTACTTATACTAATAAATTTTTAAGTTTTAAATATGTTTATGCATTCAAGTTTCAAAAATAAATTTGGATCGATATTTAGGGGAATTTCACTTTTGTTTGTATAGCATGAATTGTTTTATAATATATATTACATTAATTTTTCCTTTTTGTACATGGAATTTGTAAACTGTTCGAAATTTTAAGCATTTTAAATTTAATTTAAAATGAATTTATTATGAAAACTACTAGGGAATTATTTTTTTTTCAATTAATTTTTATTTATTCTTTACTGAATTTCTGTTAAGCATTGTAATCTGGACCGAAGCACACTTCATAAAAATTATTTGTTAGTATTAAAAAATTTGTCAAATTAATTTGAAAATAAATGTTCGTAGTTATCATTTCTTATTACCTTGATGAATACAAATTGTGTATTTTTCATTCATTTGTTACAGTATTATTCTTCCTTTTAATTATTTATGCTTTACAGCTGTAAGTTTAATTTTCTATATTGGCTTAATAAAAAGTAATTCCTTTAAAAGAATCAAAAAATTGAAAACATTTTTTACATTAAATCATAGTGCTAGGAGCACAGATTGAAATGTTACTTTGCCTTTTCATTATGTTGATCAACTTGTCAATAAAATGAAAAAAAAGTGTCAAATTAACTACTCAAAAATGCTAAAAATATAGTCTTAAGAACTAGCACAATGCTAATTTTTTCTTTTTGCTGTCACTCACATTTTAAAAATATCTTTCACAACTTACCTCTTTATAATTGTAAAATAGCTGTTAATCTATCATAATACCAAGAACATGTTTACAAACAGGATATTTTTAACTTTTAAAAGCATTTTGGACTTTGCTTACTATTGGGTAACATCCTGGTTAGCTTCGCTGTTTCCAAGGTACACACATCTAGTCATTGAAAATATTGTATGGTTTTATTAGCTTTAACCCATTCAGGACCATGATCACATATATGTGATCACGCGTTTCTCCCTCTAGTGCCTACAGTATCGCATATGTGATTGCGCTTTTCCTGCTCAGAGGCCCATGATCACACTGGTGTGATCTGAGTTTGTAACGTTTTTATATTAATTTTTGCTTGGCACTAAATGGCATTTAAAGTCTGTCTTTTTTTAACAATGTTTTGCTAGATTTTGAACTTCATTATGTGCTTTTGGCTACATTTTTTATTTTAAAAAAATTAAATCCAGGATGTATGATTGTAAGCAACTGCACATGTTTAGATTTTTCGAGAGAATTGGGCATTTAAGTGTTTGTGATTTGTTGTATTCTTGATTTCTGTTTATGTTTTGACTAAGTTGGAAAAAGATAGAAAGCTTATTAGTTTATTGGCATCAGACATTCATAATAATATTTTCAGTATTTATTTTATTTGTGGTTCGTATTTACAACAACAATTTTAATTCTCAATGACATTTAAAAAGCTGATTTTCATAGAACGAATGGGATGACTCATTTTTAATTGAGTAAGAACAAATTATTCCTTTTCATTTCTATCGAAACCATAACCGTAAGAACAAAAAACATTATACTAATATGATACTAAGAAAGCTATGAGTAATATGAGGGGATTAATTAAAATTAAAAAACAAAGATATATTTGCTGTTACACTTAAAATATGTTTGTATCAGTTCAAACTAAAACAAGTTAATGTGAGAGTAAACTTATCAATTGGGATTTGCCAGATAGTATTTTATAAGTTGTGCGCTTAATTTATTTTAATCCTCTTGGTGAAAAGAGTATTTTTTTATTAAAATCAAAACATTTTCTTTAAACTTACAATTTTTTTTAAATATAGCGAAAAGTTTTGTATTGTATATTCAGATTTTATCAATGATAGTAAATGCAAGTTTTAGCGATTATACTGATCAAAGGAATAAATTAGAAACAAGCGTGCACTGAGGCATGGCATAGACAAAACAAAAGGGAAAGTTTTGCTTCACACAAAAAAGATAGATAAATACTGTCACAGGCTTTTTAGCTGATGGCAGAATTTTTTTCTACTTTCTTGACAATTATCGTTATATTTTGGAAACTTCACACAATATCTTTATAAATTATAGCCTATGTGTTATTCTGACGTATAAGCTATATTATTATAAAGTTTCATTAAAATCCATTCAGTTGTTTTTCTGTGAAAGAATAACAAACATCCATACAAACTTTCGCGTTTATAATAATAGTAAGGATTCACAAGGAGAGGAAGACAGTTTTTTGAGAAAACAACAAAAAAAGTAAATGTACTTTTCAAAAATGAAAATTGCGATTGAAATGTTTTAAAATACACTGCTGGCCTCCATAAATGCAACACCAAGAAAGACAAGAGATAGCACGATAAAATTTATTTTGTGGATAACGTGTTGACCAAGTATCAAATGATTAAATTTATAGACTTCTGTGAAGTGTGATTCCTGCTAGAATCAGTAGCTGCCATTGTTGGAGATCACCGCTGTCACTCCTCGGCATTGATTCAAAGAGACTTTGGATGTGTTCTTGGGGAACAGCAGACCAAGCAGCTTCCACACGTTGCCAAAGTTGATCTGGTGTGGCAGCTGGGGGTGTAATCTGGGTCAATCGTTGAGCAGCCATGGACCACATGTTTTCTACCGGCGAAAGATTCAGAGAGCGAGCCGGCCAGGGAAGCAATTCAATCTGGTGATTGAGGAAGAACCTTTGGACAATGCTTGCCACATGTGGTCGCGCATTATCCTGTTGAAATATGGCTGTGGCCAAACCCTGAAGGTAAGGAAGGACAACTGGCTCCAACACCTCGGAGATGTAGCGCTGGCTGTTTAAAGTACCTGCAATGCGTACTGGAGGAGTGCGAGAGTGATATCCAATACCGCCCTATACCATAATACCCGGTGCTGGACCAGTATAGTGGTGCATAATGCAGCTGTTCAGCATCCTCTCTCTATAGTGTCTCCAGACTCAAGTCTGACCATCGTGGTGTTGCAGACAGATGCGTGACTCGTCAGTAAAGACAACTTAATTCCATTCTGCTGCCCACATCCTTCTTTCATCGCACCATTGGCAGCGGAGATGTCTGTGGTTCTGTGTCAAGGGTAGACCAAGCAATGGATGTCTTGCAGACAGACCACCACTCTGCTGTAAACAGCATCAAAAGGTACGCGCGGACAATGAATGATGCGTGAGTGAATGATGATGTGTGAGTGAATGATGCGTGAATGTGACTGAGTGATCCATCACTGCCATGCGCACAATTTGCCTGTCTTCACGTTAAGTGGTGCACTAAGGTGGATGCGATCGGCCACATCGGTCCGTCGTACCCTCCTGCATCCAACAGTCACATATCCGTATTACAGTTGTTTGGTTTCGTCCAACACGACTACCTATTTCCCTGAAAGATAATCCACAATCTTGGTAGGCTACTATCCTTTCACTGTCGAACTCGGATACTTGATCAAAAGCTGATCACTGTTTTGTACGAGACATAACTGATCGTTTTTTGAAAAAACCACAAGAAAAACACAATTGCCGAACTTGAAATCTCCAAGCCTTAAATAGCGCTTTGATGTGGCACCACAGGCATGCGTGATGTGTGTCTGTTCTGAAATTCTAATCATTTGCACACACATATCTCACCTCTGCTAATGCATGTTGTAAATTTCATGTTTGCATGCTTCCTTCAGGGTGTTGCATTTATGGTGGCCAGTAGTGTATATTAACCTAGGCTCTATATTTACATAATTTTTTTTTAGAAAGAACTGATCTAGAAGACTTCCTATTTTCAATATTTTGTCTAGTAAAAATCCTAAAAGCTAAATAATTGTATATGAATATGATTTAAAAGAACAAATTTTATAAGGAATTCAGAAAAAAAAAAAAAAATTGTTATTCTAATGAATTTTTTTGAAGAGAAGTATGTAGAGAGAAATCAGTGTTTTTTTAAACATCTTCAAGAAACCAATAATTTAACTAAATTTCAGGATTTATAATGTGTGAATTCATTTTTCTTTAATTACAGCAGTATTAACACAAAACAATAGACATTACTTAAAAAATTAGTCAAAAATATGAGAGATTTTCATTTTATTCATACATTTTATTGCTATACTTCATTTTTCTTTTCTTTAATATCATTCATAGATATTATAATAGTAATAAAATATAGTTGTAATAATTAATGAGAAGTGAATAAAGAGGGATAAAACTAAATATTACTTAGGAATAGTTTCTATAACTTAATATTCATCTGATAAAATGAATTCCTTAATTTCAATGACATGCTACTTTTACTTTAATCATTTTTGAAAATATTACTAATATCGGTAGTGCATTCTGTTTTACCTTTTCAATTTTTATAAAGTTAACCTTTGACAGAACAAAGTACAATATATAACATAGAACTGATCATCAAATATTTGGACCCCTTTCAAACTATTAATATAAGTATATATTTTTTAATGTATTTTAATAATAAAGATCAAAGAGTTTTGATTTTATCTAACTGCAAAACATTACTTGCTTGCTTACTTATCAAAGGGAAACTTTTGCTAAAACAATTAATTGCTTTTAATCAATTTAATAATTTTCATTTTCTTCACACATTCTTTGAAATTATTCCATTAATGTTGCAACTACTAGATGTTTTGAAAGCAAGAATCTATTTGATATTCTAAGCTTTCATGTTATCAGTGGAAAAACTTTCAAAACTCACAAACAAAATGTCCAAAAATCAAGCCCATTACCAAAATTTTATGAAAAAATACACAGTTTAAATAGATTGAATCATATTTTCTTGATATACTATGAGCTTTTTCTTTTATCCATCATTAGATAGAACGTTTTTCCTAATGGTAGTAGATGAAGACTGATGTTTCTCATGCATTGACCAGTATATAGCTTAATAAGTGCATTTGATTTCATTAAAGATTCTATATGAGTTTTTAAAAGAAATAAGGCTTAGCTAGGAAATTCACACAGCTCCCTGCGTGCGTATACTCTCGGAACGTGGGGGCCTGGGGAAACGTTTCTTTCTCCTTTCGCCATTCCTGAAGGTATTAATCATTCTATTTGCTGCAAAATGAGGAGTGAAAAACTTTTTCTTAAAAATAATGAAAGGATACTTATGTATTATCACAGCTTATTGGCGACATTATATGAAACAAAGCACATGGGTGCGAATTCAGCTCATACGACACATAGGAAATTGCAGTCGCCAAGTTGGTGAGTTGGTTTTTGTTGCAATAATACCTAAGTACCCATGAAAGTTATAATTTGACATTATTTTATCATAGATTTAACTTCATTGTCTACGAGAAGGATGTTTATATTTATATCTAATCTCTCATTCATACATCATTCAATGACTGTTTTTAGTACTTATGTACTATCACAACCTATTGGCAACATTATGAAACAAAGCAGTTAGTTGCCAATTCAGTGTGTATGACACGCAGGAAATCGTGGTAGCCAACTTGGTGAGTTGTTAATAGAGTTGGTAATTGTTGTGATAATACATGAGTCCCCTGTTTTTTTACTGGAAAGCACAAAAATATGAAAAAAAAAAAACTAATTTAGTATTTTTTAGCAACAATTCAACTTTTTGAATAGTTGGTTGTAAGTATACTATTTATATTTAAATTGTAATCATAGGAAATAATAGTAATTTCAAGTTAAAAGAGAAAAAGAAGTATTTTAAACTTCGCTTGTTAATAGTAAAATAATTATCATTCAGAGTATTAAAAAATCCAGCAATTTATTTCCTTTTATTCTGCAATAAAATTTTTGTTTCATGTGACTTTTTCTTCAGTTATGTATTGCTGCTTCCTTTTACAGATGGCCCTATCTTCATATTGGGTATCTCAGAACCGTAAAGATTTGGCAGAACGGGCCATTGTATCTAAAAGGGAAAAAGATGCAGCCCGTGCTTTGAAATGTATGGAAGTAGATTCTTATCACAAAGATCTAGCTTTGAAGACTTCGAAGTATAGAAATTTGGAAGATGTGCAAGGTCTAAAAGCTTCAAAGTAAATATATGTTTCAGAATTAAGTGTACCGAATGCTTATAATTAAATATATTGAACTTGATAATGTCTTAAAAAAAAGTAGTAAAGATAAATAAGAAGTAAGTAATGAAGCAAAGTATAATAATTAATCCTCATCTCTCTTCTCTTTAAATTCTGAAAATGGCTTTTAGTGGAAAGTTTAATCAGTTATTTTCTATTTAAAAAGATCTCTTGGTAAAATCCATTTTTGAAAAAGAAAGGATGATTAACCATATAAATTTATTTTTAAATGGTCTAACATTCCACTGTAGAAAAATAATGAGGTTCAGTGGAAAAAGGAAAGCATGTTTGCATAAAGCATAAATCTTCATTAAAAAAATATATGTTTGTATATGCCTTAGGTATAGGAATAATATTACAATATTGGGGGGAAAATGAGGGGTTTTTGATGAAATTTTTTGCAGATGTAAATATAGCTCAGCATTTTTGTTTATGTAAACAATTCAAAATATTAAAAGGTTACATTTTTCTTGTTTATTAGTTTGTATACGGAAAACATTAATGGGTGTATTCTTGTGTGTTTGTGTAAGCTAACTAATCAAATGAAAATAATGTATTTAATTTTGTAAAGTAATAGATGAAAAGAAATTTAGAATAAATAAATTTTTTATTCAGTCTGTTATGTATGATTTAAGTTTATTAGTTTATTGATTAAGCTTTTTAGTATTAATAAATCTTAATCATATTTATTATTTAAGTTTTACAACATATTTATGTACTGATTGAAAATTCATATATTATTTTTCAATTCAATTTTTTGAGCTTAGAAATCTAAATGAATTGTTTTGTTTTGAAGCAGGAAATTTTTTTTTATGTATGTGTAACAACTTAACTCAATATCAATTTAAAATTCAAATCTGACATATTTTTCTCTAAATCATAATTACGACTACCATATTTTGAATCACTAGTCTCATTTAATTTCAGCATTAAAAGGATTAAATCCTATACTTTGACAGATTTATTCGCAATTCCTTGTTAAAAGGATTAGACCTTGTATTTTGGCAGATTCATTTATGATTTCTAATTGAAGAATATCTTAATAGCTTATACATGCCATTCTTAGAAATTGAAACTTTTTTTGCTACAGTCATTTACATATAATTTCTAAAAATAACTAATATTTCCCTTCACTTGCACACATGATTATATTTGGAATATAGGAAGGGATAATTCTGCCTCTTTTGTCTCTTGGCAGTTATATCAAAAGGTGGCACAAAATTCTCACTCCTAATATTATAATGTAAATGAGCTCCTATTTTTTATACTCAGCTATTTCTCTTGCCACGAATGCAATTAATAACAAATGAATACATTGTTACGAATATGTATATGTATTATGAAAAGAAAATTTTTGTGACAAATAACTGAAATTTTTTTCTTTACAGAGTAAATGATGAATCTAGTGTTAAAGAGAAATTAAAATTTGCTGAAAGAGAAAGATTAGAATATAGAAGACAAAAATTAGCTCACATTTTGTCTGTTGAAAATGATCAGTATATGGTATTTATTAATTTTTGATTATTTTTATGTGTTCAGATTATTTGTAAAGAATAAATAACATCTAGTATTTCATATTACTGTTATACTTTCAAAACTCTAAAATTGAATGGAATAGAAGTTAATCATATTTTTACATAGACTTGTCTATTTCATACATTTAAAATTGTTAATAATGCTGAATAAATATATATATTACTAGAATTTTTTCATGTTTTTTTATTGCGAGATTACATGCACCGTTGAGAAATAAAGATCATTATCTCTGCAGATTTAATAAATATGAAAATGTTTCATCTTATGAAAAACATTCTAAATACTTGCTTATTGTTCTATGCTTTTTCAAGAATTCTTTAAAAAGTAATATTGCATCTTAAATGTACTCTTGAGTTAATGTCAAAATTATTTTGTTGAAGTATTTAGTCGCTGAAATATGTTTCAAATCATTTATATAGTTACAGGTATTGCATATTGCTTATGTTATTCAGTAAATCAAATATGAGGTTTAGGTCAAGGGTGGGCAAACCTTTCCAGGGTATGGGCTATTTCTAATTTTTCCAAGGTGTTGCTGTCCATTCAGTAGCGTAAGTATGGTGAGCTAAGAAGAAAGGGGGATTACAATATTTATTTGAACTTAATAATTACTACGAAATATGTACTTACCTGCATAACTGCAATTTAAATAAAACTTACTCTTTTAAAACTGTATTTAATACAAAACATAAGATACAAATATAATAATAATAGCCAAAAATGTAATAATATCAAATGATGCATTTATTATCAAACAATTCAAAATGTATTAAAAAAAATAAAACATTTTTATCAAAAGTTAGTTCTTGTTCTTACAGTCTGTAGAGAAGACACAGTTTGCATACAGTGTCCTCCAATCTCGAATATTTTGGTGTATATAATTACTAGCTGCTAATCTTCAGATGGTCTCCCTAAAATTTCTTGGCAATCCACTGATCGATCGCAATTGACTTAATGCCCACCCTTAACTTAGAGTGATAATCATCTTTCTCAAGCGCTAAAAATTTTCCATTTTTTATTTTTAGTCCAATTTAGAATAAAACTAATGTTCAGAAGGTTTGAATAATTGAAAGAGTTCATCAAAATAAAAATTCACTTTGGTTTGTACCATTCTGCTTAGAGATAGATTGGAAATTATATCTTCTGGGGCAATTCAGTTGATGTATACATAATATTCAGTTACTTACTTTGTGAGAGTATCTGTTTGTTCATTCTAGATAATTTTTAAATGTCTCAGAATCCTAAAAAATTATTATAATTTATCATAAAAATCTTTTTAGATAGCCTGGGCATCATTTTGATAGATTAAAAAGAGTATAAGTTCTGAATGCAGAGAGAACAGAGTGACTATCTGACCAAATGCAAAAATTCCATCTTGGCTCTGTCAAATAATTTATAACTTGACAAATATTTTTTCTTGATAAATGAGTTAAATAGTGCATATTTTACATGAAAAATCTGTAAAATGCATTAATCTTGGAATTCATATGCAGTGAAATACGGTCCCAACAAACTACTATGTGCACAGTAATACCCCGACTTACACGTACTTGGAGTTATGTGATTTTCAAATCTTGTCGATTCATTTTTTGTTTGAGCACTACACAACTCGATTACTCATAAAAAACTTTAAATGTGTCTGGAAAAAAATAGTCTTTTTTTTTCATTACTGAAACTCAGGCATGATCAATGTCAGGGCCTGATGAATTAGTAATGTGATTGAAGAAATTGTTGATCTTGTCAAGCAAATGAATTTAGAAGTGGATAGTGGTGATATTCAAGAACTGCAGGAGCTATCCTATAATCATTAGCTGACAACTGATGAGCTCACAGAAATGCATGTGCAAGACATTGAAGAATTTGAGTCTTCTATCAGGAGATAGAACGGCATTTGGGACTTTGACAGAAGACCTTAGTTTAAATGAGGTGCAAATTTTAAAAAATATAGATTCCAACAAAAAGTGTATTTTTTCAACAAGACAAGGAATTAAAAAATTATTAGCATGCTACGAGGAAAATTTACAGGAGAAGAAAAAAAAAAAAAAAAGAATATTTTGTTAGATTTATGAAACCTTCTACATTAAAATAACTTGGTTTTGATTAAGCTATCTCAGATTTTATAAAACATTTTTTTCTCCTAAATTATTATTTTCTTTCATCTCCAACTAAAAGTAATTTATATGTATTTATATGCAAAAGTATACCCTGACTTACGTGGTTATCACTCTACCTATCGTGTAAGTTTGGGGGTATTTCTTTCTTTCATGCATTTGTTTCTCTTAACACGAAAAGAAAATTGCTTAACATGAAAAGATTTTTCTTCTGGAAATGAACAAAATACAGAAAACACCAATTGCACAGGCGAGATTTAAGAGGGGTGTAAAATGAAAGATGTGGGTTCATAAACTTGGCATTGAAACACCCTCAATCTGTGACACAAGTCAATTTTATTTATTTAAGCTACTTTCACCCTCAATCCCTACAAATGCCACACAAAAACATCTTAGCAGTTGGCTTTGACATTCAGTGAAAAGAGTACATTACAGTGTGAGTAAAAATCAGTGAGTTTGGTTTGCATAATTTTTTTTTGTTTTAGAAGAATTTTTTTGCAAACACAATAGCAAAAAGCTCAGGGGGAAAGCTAACTGCTATTTTGCTTAAAATAAAGATGGAGCTTTTTAAGGACGTTGATCAAAAACAGAAGATGAAAACGGAAATCTGCAAAGATTTTGGTATTGCTAACTTACTTTATCAACAATAATTAAAAAAGCTAATTATATATAAATATTTGAATGGTTTTTATTAAATAAATGCAAATGCACATATCTATGTAAATAAATTGTACTCTTAATAAACTTAGTTTTATTGAATATATGTTTGTTTGTTTTTGCACTATCCTTGAACACAAAATTTTTTTTTAAGTCTCCTCAGTTTCATATTAAACGATTTTCACAGTATTTTGTTCATATTAATATTCAAACTGTAAAGTACATTGATGATGTTTTTCTTTGTCCATTATCTTTAAATTCGTTTCCTGTGGGTTGCTGGGATGCATCAAAATAGGTTTCTGTTACACTTTTGAATCATGAAAAATTTTGTTGTCAGTTTGTTGTTTAATTTGTGAGTAGCTGGCATACTTGTATAAAACCTTATGCTTATACAAGTATGCCATACCTTTAAGATTGTGTATTTATTCAAGTTAATTTCTGAGGGCAAAAAGAGAGAGAAGAAAAAAAATCTTAATTTTGCACTATTAATGGCTTTATGAATTAAGTTGCATTTCTACATGGTTTCAAAACTGAAATAATAGTTGTATGTTTTTGAGGTTATAGAACCTTTCTCAAATAATCATTGAAAGTTAGAATATTAAGTTTCTAAAATTTAATTTTTTAGAAAAGTTGGAATATTGTCAGCATCTGAATGCAATATTTTAAAAAATATTTTTAAGCCTTATAAAAATTTTGATGTACAGAATGGTGTATTAACATATTAATCATCTTTGTTTGAAAAATCTATAGGATATATCACATAAGAAATATGGTATACATTATTAATTCAGAAAAATATTTGCCTGAACTTGGAGATGACTAATAAATCTGTTATTATGTTAAAAAATATTTAGTTTTTGTTCTAGATTTCCCACTGTGTTCCAATTTTTATAAATTTTTGAAACTTCAGAATTATTAGTTGTATATTATTTGTAGAGGTTTACATTTCAGACCTTCATGGGTATTTCAGGGATTTTATTTAAAAAGGAATTTGGATATCCTTCCCATGTTATGTTTGTGTTAAATGAAACATCTGTTCTGCAAATATAAATTTTATTTATTTAACAGATAAAATTCATACTATACAGCCAAGAATCTTTCCTAGCTAGAAAATCTTATTTTTCGATTGAAAGTAAATGGATAACATGATGATAACATTTTCATCCAGGGAAATTTTTCTATTTATTTTTTATTTATTTTTATTATTTTCTTATCTTATTTCAAAAGGTTTGTTCTTGGTATTTAACAGAACCATTGTCTGTTCTCTAATAAAATATTAATTTCTGTTTTTTTCCATTTTTCTTATACATAGCTCCTTATCACTTGTAGGTATTTAAAAAGATTGTAGTTTCCTATTTCCATTTCATGGTTTCACTGATGGAATTTCTGACATCCTAATGTGTTATGTTGTATGTTTTAAATGATGCAGTTTGAGTATTTTCCATGCCTTAAAAAAAATGTAGTTGACTTACCAAATTCCTTATCGATATTAAGAGAATAAAATGTATAAAAACCTCTGTTAAAGGGCAATAAAAATAATACTGAAGTCCAATAATGTAAAAAAGAAGTAATTAATCTAATTCATTTAAATTTCATAATTTGTAATTCAAAATTAGTATTCGTACAATTGTAATTTTAACAGAACTGTAGAAAATCATTTCTGTGAATATTTATTTATAATTCATTCAATTTTTAGAATTTTTTTTATTGTATATTGTAGAAAGAGTTGAAAGTTATGCAGGACAATCAAAGAGAAAAGGATCCTTGGAATATTATGAAATTGAAAGAACAAATAGAAGAATTACAGAGAAAACGAAAAGAAGGAGAAATGAATGTAAGTGTTTCTTTTGTATAATTCTCTTTCTCTTTTTAATCATTTGAAAAACTGTCGTGTTTTCCTTGGATGTTTTTTTCGCAACGTGTTTTCAAAGGGAAAAAGATAGTAATCTTATACAATTCGTAGGATATTGCACGTATTTGGTGTTTTCTGTTTCTTAATGGTGGTTCAAAAAATATTTGGGCATTTTTATTTAATTAAAAATAAATGGAAGATCTATATTCTAAGAAATTCTTAACAGTTTTTTTTGTCTTTGTATTGCTCTAAATTCTGGCTATGTTATAGAGAAGGTTAAATATGAGAGATACTATAGTAACTTCAGTATTGTATCAACATATAGAGCATTCATCCTACTTCTGTCTTGTAATTTTTCATCTGAGTATTGTGTTTATTGATTATTCAGATTCTCTTTTTAGGTACTGGCTTTAACTGTGTATTTTCCTTAATTGTTATATTTAATAACCTGAATTAATTGGATTTTATTAACTATTGATTTTCATTCAGTTTTAGACTTGAATGCAATAGTGTTATAAGGAGTGGAGCAAAAAAAGAATTAAAATTTATTTTCTTACCATAAATGGTAGTATAATCAATGATAATAATAGCAAAATAAGGTGGTGGCAAGATTTTAACACGAAATAAATGTAACAGAAAGTAATATTAATGTATTACACTTCCAGGTATAAATTATTTACACTATTTTAAGCGTTCATTACTCAAAATTTGTAACAATGTGTTACTTTTGCTGAGCAGAGATCAGTTTAGGAAGGTGTTTTCAAAAATCGACTGACGAGAGTTATGGGGAGTTATAAATAATTAAAAATCCCTTTTATCAGCTATTATATATACAGACTTAAAATTGAACAAATGTTTTTTTTTGTTCAGCTGAGATATGCAAAAAGCTTTTTTTGTTTTGTTTAATTTTTCAATTTACCTGTGCGAAGAACAGATATACCAGCTAGTTTCCATATAATTCTGAAAAGTCTGTTTAAATTGAATCTACAGAAACTAGGTTTGCTAAGCCTCAAAATTTGCTAAGCATGTTTCAGAAACACAAATGAAGCAAATAGAAAAAATAAAAATCATAGTAAAAAATTGTTTCATTTTCTGTATTAATGAATGTTTTTAAGTAATTGATGCAAATTTTTTGGGAAAACACTATGAAGTTATTTAAGAAGACCTGATATATCTTACCATCATGGGATTTATGAATCATTATTTATTAATTGGTTTTGGAATTTTTCTTTTGTTTTATATATTTGGGAATTTTAGGGATATATTTTATTTCTATTTTTAAGCCATAAAGCAAATAAAATTTAAAATACATGTTTGTTTTCTTTTTAAATAAGAGCAAATCTATTTATATTTCAAAGTCAAATTTATTGTGATTTCAAGTTATTTAGTTAATTCTTTCTCACTGAAGTCTTGAATTTAAAAGATATTTAATGTATGGTTTCATATAATTTAAATATGGTAATTACCCACTCTCTGAGATACTGCTTTTAAAAACAGTTTTGACTTAATTTATAGAGTTACAGTATTCTATATACATGTGAATTCTGATATAAAATTTTATGTAATATTTTTAAAAGCCTATAGTCTTAGATTAATTAAAGAAAATTGTATGTTTGTCACTTGTTTCAAATGCGTACTTTTTCCTTTCAGATGCAAAAAAGATATATGCACCATTTATTTACTTCAAACATATCTTCTAAAGAGGTAATGCAATCATGTTATGTATTTTATGTTTTATTTCACCTTTCTTATGATTCTGCTTTTCAAAGTTCTGTTGTGTGGTTTAAATTAAAAAAATCCTTTTTGATTAAAAAAAAAATTTTAGAGAGAAGATGAACAGCTTCAAAAAGAAGTTTCAGATGCATGGCAACAGCGAAAGCAAGAACTGGAGAAGGTAAAATTACATGATTAGTATTAGAATTTCTTGATAAACATTCATTCTAAATTATATGTCATTTATTACAGAATTTTTTGTTATAATATTGTAACTGCAACTTTACATTCCCATTCACTTTTAATAACATGCACAATATTTTGTCATTTGAAAAGAAAACTTGTTTTTATGGTATTATTCATAGAACACAAATCAGTTTTTTTGTTTAACTAATTTTCTTACTTATTCACTTAAACAAACACAGGAATATTAAAAAACTGGATTTTTTTAGTTGAAGCCCTATGGCTGAGTGGTAGCACATCGCACTTCCATGCCACAGGTTCGGGGTTCAAATCTCGATGCTGGCCAAGGTTGACTCAGCCTTTCATCCCCTCAGTGAGTCGATAAATGAGTAAAAAGCCCAGGAAAAAGCGCTGGAAACTAAACACTAGGGGTTTCACATCAGACTGACCTCCTGATCAAAACATTATTCATGCACTTCAGGGCCCAAGGTCATTGGCATAGTGTGGACTTTCGCCACCTGGGGCTGACTGGAAATTTGCCGCCCTCTATTTTAATCATTTGTCAAGAAAATTAGTAAAAGTAAAAGAAAGCTGCTTTAAATTTTTTTTATTGATTAAAAATGCACTTTTTGTGTTCTTTTTTTCAGAGCAAAATCTTTTATACAATTGTCAATATCTATATGTATGTCATGTTCAGTTGCCAGAAAAGCTAAATTTGTTAGCCTTAACATGGACACAGTTGATCTGAGATAATTTTTGATTAATTTTAGCTTAGAGAAGCTTCTCTTGCAACTGGCATTACTGATGGCAAATGTTAAAAATATTCTCAACATTATAACAATGTTTGGTAAGACATCTTGGAAGTTTGGACTCAATAATATATTTTAATAAACCCAGAGAGCCTGATCTAATGAGTTATTTTTTACAGCCTGGTTCTGTTGCAGCTACGAAAGCTTGTAGACATACACGCTCAAGTTGGAATTCTATACTGTCTTCCTTTTTTCTAGGGCCTTGCAAGTAATTCAGTAAACTTCTAGTTTTTTTTTTAATGTGGGCTTGTTTTTCCGATTCGCTTTCTTTTGCATTGGGTACCAGATAGTTTTTTATGCCCTCCCTCAGACATTCTAAAATTTTTTAAAAAATATACTTAAGTTAGGAAAGTATAAAGATAATTGAGATGTAGTGTTTTGCTTTCATACAAAAAAATTTGAATTAATCAAGGATTGAACCATTTGAATTAAAAGTCGATGTGTTTGAGTTTTTCTAAAATTGTACCATAAATTTAAAACAAAGAATAGAAAGCCCTTATTTTACTTTTGTTTGAACACTGGATTTATTTATGTTTCATATATCTAGAATTGATAACTATATAATGAGTAGGATATTCTAATAAAGTATATTTTTCAGTATTAAAATTAGGAAAAGTTATTTTAACTTATATTTTCAACAAACCCACGTATACATCTGTACATAGCACCCACAAAATATGGAATGAATTTATATAATTTTTAACCTAAGAAAAATGTTCTACTTATACAACTCTCACAGAAAAAATACTTTCCATAAATCTTATTAATGTAACACTAGAAATTAATAATCTTTATAACTACTAAAATTAACATTAAGAAAAAATACTCAAAAAATAGACTACAATATTTAAAATAATAAAAAATACATTGTATTTCTCCGTCAAATAAAATTTTGTCTTTTAGCTTCCTCAAAAAATGTCATTTTGAAATATTTTTCATAACATTTAAATATAATCATGTGTAATCTCATTTTGAAATATATTTATAATACTAAAATAATATTACTAAATTTATCTCTCTTTACACCAAAGAGGAAGAAAACATTAAAATAACTCATTTATTACTGACCTAATTCACAAACTTTAAATATTCCGAAAGAATTTTTATAAAATGCCTTTTCGATACTTCAACAGCAATAACACAATTATATTTATAAGAATATAATTACCAAATAGTATTACTAAATTTCTCTTGATGTATAAAAAAAGAGAAACCCCTCCCCTCAACCTATAAACCACATCTGTTTTATTGATTTTTAACATGATGATTCCGAAAAATAGAATCAAAATTTACAATAAACAAGACAAATGAACCATAATTTTTTTTAAATTCTGGGAGCACTAATGAAGGTTGTGCAATGTCTCGTTCCAGAAGTGGAAGCTCTGTTATGAAAAAAATTTCGTATCAACAATACTATTTCGATTTAATCTAAAAATAAAATTTTTTAATCCATATCTTTTAACTATAACTATGGATATGTGTATATACAAAATAATTTCATTGGAATCAGAATAACCTAGTTTTCTTTTAACTCAGTAGTCCAGTGCTTCTCAAACTTTCAATATTGGTGACCCACTTTTCAATCATAATTTTTATTACGCCCCCCCCCCTTATCAATAATAATGCATTGAATGCAATAATAATGCTCTTTGATGCTAAATCTACATTACAATCTTAATTATAAACCATGCAAATTAATAAGATTATATTGAATTTTATGTATGTTACTTTTAAGTAATACAGTCAGGTCTCTTTTTATGCGGATTGTTTTTATGCGATTTTGAAGTTGTGCGGTTTGTATTCCAAACATTTCTAGATTTTTGTTATTATTATTATTTTTTTATACTGGGACGTAGATCGTAGTATTCCGAGAATTTCCGTATCTTTTTGGTGCTTACGTCTGCGGCTCCGCTGCGACAGTCTTAGATTCGCATTCCTTATTTCAGTTGTATTTCAGTAGTATACCGATACGATATCATTATTTCGAAATTATGTTTTCTCTTAGCGGTGCCTCGTTCATTTTTATAAAAGTTTCACTTTAATAAGTGGCGAATTTAAGTTGCAATATAATAAGCAGTAAATTTTGATTTCTGGATTTAAAGTGAGTGTCGTAAAGTTTTATTTTTCATTAGAAAATCGTAAGTGTAATTTTTTTAAATTTCTTTTCTAAGATTTTATTTGGTCCAATGGAGAAAAAAAAACATCAAAGACAGTCAATTTCGTTGGAAACGAAAATTGCAATTTTAGATCGCTTAGGAAAAGAAGGATCTACGGCTATTGGAAAACATTTTAATTTAGGCGAATCTACTGTCAGAGCAATTAAAAAGATTGAAGCTGCAATAAGAAAATCGGTCATTTCTGGTACAAAATTAAGCACCAAATTTGCAACGTACACAAGGGATGTATTATTAGAAAGAACGGAAAGAACCATCGCAATTTGGACCGAGGAACAAGTTCCAAGAAGGATTCCTGTAAGTTGTTATTTAATCCAAGAAAAAGCTCTCAATGAAACAGTCAGAACCATCAACTTCCACTTCTCAAGCTGGAAAATAATTTTCAGCTGGCAAAGGATGGCTAACCGGATTCTTAAAAAGAAATGCACTTCATAATATTAAGATAACAGGGGAAAGTGCAACAGCAGATGAAGGAACAGCAAAAATATTTCCAGAGGAGCTAGCGAAAATTATTGAAGATGGGGACTATTCTGCCGATCAAGTATTTAACGCTGAAACAAGACTGAAAAGACTGATGAAACAAGACTTTATTGGAAAAAATTGCTTAACCGTACTTACATCGCAAAGGATGAAAAAACTGCAAGTGGACATAATGCAAGTAAAGATCGAGTTACCTTATTACTTTGTAGCAATGCATCAGGTTATCGAATGTTGAAACCTCTCTTAATAAATAAATCTCTTAGACCACGCGCCCTTAAAGGTAAAGATTTCAAACAACTGCCCATGCATTGGATGGCTAACCCGAAAGCCTGGATGACAACAGCTATTTTTACAGAATGGTTCAATAATTGTTTCGTACCAGAAGTGGAAGCCTATATGAAGGAAAAATCTCTCGATTTTAAAGTTTTATTAACTGTTGATAATGCAGCAAGTCATCCACAATTAGAACATCAAAATGTTCAACCAGTATTTCTTCCGCCCAATACAACAAGCCTTATTCAGCCTTTAGATCAAGGCATAAAAAATATTATATTAAGACAACGTACAAATTCATCTTGAATAAACTAGAAAATGAGTCCTTAACAGTAAAAGATGTGTGGAAACAATTTTCTATTTTTGATTGTTTAATTCATGTTGCATCTGCTTCCGCTCAAATAAGACCTAGAACTTTAAATCCCTGTTGGAAAAAGATTTGGCCAGCATGTGGGACAGACAATACAACCACTCAAACATCGACACTATCAGATGAAATAATTAATTTGGCACATGAAATTGGAGGAGATGGTTTTATACCTTCAGCCACGATGATATAGATGAATTGCTTGTGGATGATGCATTAAGAGACAATGATATTATTGATTTAACTTGAGATCTAACTGTAGACGGCGTCGTAGGTCTAGAAGGTGATAATAATGAGGAAGAAAAATCAACTCCCCTCACTGGAAAATTAATTCAAGAGGGTCTTCAACTTTGCAGTAAATTAGAAAATCATTTTCTTATTAATGATCCCAATTCTGAACGAGCCTCTAAATTACAACGAGAGCTGCAGAACTGCATGTCTGGATATCGTGAACTATATAAAAAAATAAAAGAATCCTCATCGCAAAGTTTAACTACTGATTACATTGTCAGAAAAGGAAGAGCTATACAGAACTAGAATGAAATTAAACAAAAAAAGCTTTTTGCATATCTCAGTTAAACAAAGAAAAAAACACCTTTGTTGAATTTTAAGTATGTAGATCTAATAGCTGATAAAAAGGATTTTTTTTATTTATAATTCCCTGTAACACTCTTGAGGGTCGATTTTTGAAAATACCTTCCTAAGCTGATCTCTGCTCAGAAAAAGTAACACATTGTTACAAGTTTTGAGTAATGAACGCTTAAAATAGTGTAAATAATTTATATCTGAAAGTGTAATACATTAATATTACTTTCTGTTGTATTTATTTTATGTTAAAATTGTAATATTCGCAAGCAACGCCGTTTGTTAAATTATAATGACGATCCAATGAAAAACACAGCGAAATGATAACGATAGAGTCAAAGTGGCAAATATCTAGCTACTTTCATAGCTCGAGCTTTATTAGAGCTTTGTAAGACCCGCCGTGTAGAGGAGCGATGCACGCTAATGCTTTATCTACCACATTATGATTTACTGCAGTTTTTTTCATGCAATATTTTTTTGGATCCCTACATTGAAAATTAAGGGATATACATAAACGAAATACTCCACTTTGGGAAATTTAATTCGTTAGAGATAATAAATTAAAGAAATTCCACTGTAAAATTAATTATATACACCATTCACTTAAAATAAATAGTCAAATTGTTTTCTTAGGTCTTCATTAACATAAACAAAAAATAAGACACTTACCGTTTGACATTAACTATTTTTTCGGATTAAAAGTGACAATCTGCTGAAAACATCATCAACTGAAAACACAATTTCTGCTATAAAACTATTCTCCTTCCCCGCTAAAATACTCATCATAGAACCCGTGCTGCCATATATCTTGGAAGAGTGGATTTGAAAAAATATTCCTGCTAAGTATTGGTAGAATATTCCTTCTCTAAGTTGGTGTGGTGTGGTAGTTAGGAGGAGCTGCCAACTCAGGTGTCGTCCACGTCACTTGACCATGGTTCAAAATTACGTGGTCCGTTGCCAAAAACCCTCGTGTAGCTGAACAGTGCGACGTTAATATTTACTCACTCCAAAAAATACAGTACAGTAGTTATAATTATTTTTATACTTAAAAATGCAATATCCGCCTATTCAATTAAAATTATAGTGTTATAATTAACTACTAACCACAAACAAAATTTGAAAATTTGTCCAAATGATGCAGTGTGAAAGAGAAAGTTTATTTACCAGAACCGACAAAAGCATTTATTTTGAAAAAAGATCAATTTCTTACTACCAAATGTGCATAAAAAACCCATTAAAAACATTCAAATAAAGAGAGATTTATAACAACCTCTCCCTTCAAAACTTAGTTTCTCAAATAAAAAAAATTAGGGATTATGCTGATAACAGGAATTAATTAGAAGCCAGCGCCTTCCACAGTCGAAACAAATTTTTTTCACAAACAAAAGATAGATATATGCTGACGTGGGCTTTTTTGCAGTGTACACCAGAATTTTTTCCTACTTACTTGACAAATATCGTTATATTTTTGACACTTCTCACAATATCTTTATAAATTATAGCCTATGTATTATTCTGATGTATAAGCTTTATTACTGTAAAGTTTCATTAAAAACCATTCAGTTGTTTTTGCGTGAAAGACCCCCAAACATCCTCACAAACTTTCGCATTTATTATACATATTAGATTCGAATACAAAAGAGTATACTTAGTTTTTTATAAATAAATATATGTCACACTATCTTTATTTTGCAGATGGTGTTACCACCTTGGTTTTTTTTATTTTCAACTTTATCATGTACATAGAGAAAAAATCTTTCTTCAAATTAAAAGTTATTATTTTTTTAGTGAAATTGATTTCTTTTAGGTCTAAAGGCAAAAATTGTTAACAACATAGAAAAAATGTTACAATTAAAAATCACGAAAAAAAAAAATAACATTTAAAATTAAGTTTCCTTTGCTGACTCACATGAATTTGAAATTTAATCAGTCAAAGATGAATAAATTATTTCTTTAATCTTACTACTAAGAGGTAAATAAATACTTGAAAATTTATTTGCTGCTGAAATAACAAGTAGGTGCAAAAAATATTAATTATTATACTAAAGATATTTTATTTGTATAACCAATTTCTTGTTTATGGAATTGCTGTATTAATGTTACATAAATATTAATGTAAGAATCTCACACGAAAGGGTTTGGCTAAGAAAAATATTAATTAAAAAAAGTTGCGAGATTGCTTAAAAATAACCTCCCCAAAACAGTTTGTGATGGTTCATTCCCTTCTTCAAATTACTAATTCAGTTAAATAAATCATAATAACAACAAAATTTTTTTTAAAAAACTAAATAAATAGTTTTAAGTATTAATACTTACGTTATCCACATAAATGAGGATCTCGGAACTTTGATCAGATTGGTTGTGCTGTTAGGTTACGAAATGTGATTTCTTTAAAAACTCAATATTTTTAGTTCACGAAGCGATGTTGGATAGACAGGAACTGATTTGACCAAAAAGTTTCAAGATTGTACTCTTTTCACGATAAGCTGAAAAAATTCTCGACTCTTCGTAGGTCTTACTTTTCTCTTATTACATGCTTACCCCACTGCTGGGGTAATAAAAATTCCTCTATCTGGGAAGTTTGGGGAGAATGATCACAAATTGCTTCAGTAGGGTCAGCTAAAATTTATAACCAAGGTTGAAATCCCTAGTACAGTAAAAAATAGCTACTTAATGGATTCTTTAAGCCCTGTGCCAATCCTGGGAATACAAAAAGTACTGAAATCTGACGATTTCACAGGATCCCTTTTATATCAGTGCAGTGAAAATCTTGTTAAGATAAGCATATCTATACTTGTATCCCGAGGTCGAGTGCCCATACACTTGCAAAGTCAAATCGCCTCGCAATACAATTTTAATTTTTTTAAGAGATATAATCATTGCAAATTTTACTATTAATGGTCAACTTTTCAATTCAGTTCAAAACAAAATAATCATGTTCCACGTTTCCAAAGTGTAAATAATAATGTTTTAGAAAATAATTTAATCCAATTTTTTTCGTAGGAAGAAAAAAGTATTTTTCAAATTCGGTCCAAATGCCGCCCTGATTTGTCCGGCCCCAGAGCCACCCCTTGAGCATACAATTGTACAAAACACAAAAATCGTATGACTTTTGGCTTCTATAGCTTCGCCCCGCTCCACGCACCACCCTGTCTCATCCGCGCGGTTCCGCTAGGCTTATGTCAGCGCAGGTGCAATTTGGAGTTTTAAATATTTTTTTAATTTAAATATTGCAGTGCTTGCTGCCGCCCCTTTTCATATGCTGCCCGGGGCCAGGCCCCCTTGCTCCCCCACTACGCCACTGCCCAAGGTCATGAAAACTGAGATGTGGGCACAGGTAGGCAGGCCTTGGCCCTCATGGGTTGTTGCGTCACTGAGTTTAGTTTTTAGGGGATAAAGAAGGGGTATTTTATTTGAAAAATATCTCCAGGAAACTGCTATTAAATATTTTAGATCATACAATGTAAATAGTTCAAATATATATATTTAACTGTGTTTCTTTAAAATTGAAAAGATATTAAATATTATGAATAGTTTTAAATTCATTTAGGGCAAAATTATATCTTGAATCAATTTTTCAGCATTTTCAGTCCTCATTTATTCATCATATTCTTCTGTCACTTTTTTTTGTTGCATTTTCTTATTTAAAATGTTTTAGAAAATTCTTTTTTTCTTTTCAACTAATCTTCACTTCCTTCAAAATGCATTTAATATTTTTCTTTTTTTAAGGTCTATCAAATTAAAATATTTTATAAAGTTAACTTAATACGAATGAAATCTCTTATATATAGAAATTTGAATGTTTGTTAATTTGTCCCTTATGCAAATTCACGCTGTTGATCGTACTGCTCCAAAAAATTTTTAGGAGCATTGCTGATGTTTCAAAGAAATCATAAGCATTTTCTTTTAAAAGAAAGAAAAAAACTTTTTAAATTTTTGATAAAATTTTTCCTTAAACCCTCTTTTTCACCATCAACTGCATCATCCATCAATTTGCCTATGAAAGAGTTTATGTGTGTCTGTGGGATGTTGCACAAAACAGAAAGATCCAATTACATGAAATTTGGTATGTTGAAACTATATAGGTGAGGATGGTTTGGATCTCAAAGAGGTTTTGAAATTTCCAGCTCATTTTTTTTTAAAATTCATTGTGAAGGGTTTTTTTCATAGCACTGGAAATATAATGTCATGATTATCTTTGAATAAATTATCATTTATCTAATTTTTTTAGAGATTGTTCCATTATGACATATTTTCATTATTGCTACATTTTTTTCCCTTGTATTTATTTATTATTATTTTTTTGTAGTAAAATGGAAATTGTTTTTCACTAAATTGTTGTAAAAAGTTATTCTTTTAACAATTCTATTTTAATTTCGACTATATAGTTTGTTTTTGCTCTTTTCAAAATTAAATTTTTTAGTAAAATTTATCTTTTTAGCAATCTTAAACTGAATTTTCGTTTGATTTATCTGTTTTAGATAGTTTTAAACTTACATTGCATTAATATTACTTTTTATTTTATGTCTTTGTACTGGTCATGATAGTTTGATCAATGCTAAACCTGTTTCATCTGTATCAGACAGTTTTTGACTTCATTTAATAATTAGTGTTTCTGTTTTCACTTCATTTTTAAGCTAAATTAACAGAATTTTTCTTTGCTTTGATACTTTTAAACTTCAGTTAAGGTTAATTTTTAATTGTTTTCAGTTTAAGAAGTTTTGATGTGTTGTAAGAATTATCTCTTTTTAATTTACTGTTTCTATTATTTTATCACTTTTTTCAGACCAGCCTGAAATATAATGGGAAATTTAGTTATATTTACATATTTCTCTTTGTTATTTCATTTACAAAAATGTACTTTCCTTAGAGTAATTTGAAATTCACAAAGTTATTTAAAAATTTTACCTCATTTTTTTTTATCCTTCCTTATTGATTGCTGTATTTTTCAGTTTATTTGAATACCCATTCTTTAAATGGGTAGACCAGCTAATTTTTAATAATTTCTTCTTTTTTTATGAATGCTATTTTGACTATTCGATTTTGAAAACACCATGGATCCTTTAAAAATAGTGATTATCTAACTCATTATATCTATGCCTAACTTATTTGTTAATCATATTTTAAAAACAACCTTTAGAAAAATGACTAAATGGTTTAAAATGCTCTGATTTTTATTCTCGTTTGTGTTGAATTGAATGGATATTTCTAATAAATTCAAAAAATTTTGTTGTAATGAAATTTCTTCCAGATTAATATGTTAATGTTTGTAGTTTTAATACATATTTATTTCTCCCCTTTTATTCTATCTATTTACCATTTATTTTCTTATCTGAAGGGTGTTAGAGTTAAAGTTATTTTATGGGGGGTGTGTTTAAGATCAAGTTAAATTAATACATAGTGTGTTTAGAAAAGCATTTCATTATATTTAAAGATTTATAATTTTAATACAGTTGAGTATTGAAAAGCAAGAGAGAGAAAGAGAGAAACTCAAAAGTTTAGAATTAGAGCAGATGAAAGCCAAACATGAAGTGCAAGAAGTTGAAATAATGCAATTAGAAGAACAAGAAAAATGGTCTAATCTTGTGGAGGCAAAAGTGAAAGAACTGAATGCAGCAGAGAATGAGGTGAATATGAGGCATTTAATTATAATGATACATTCAATTCATATTTAGAATGAAAGGCATTTTGTATTTGATATAAAATTCCCAAATTACATTCCTCTTGCTAATGTTTGAAAAAAATTTGGGAGGAGCTTTCAGTCACATTTTGTATTCATGCACAAAACTTTTGTTATTAAAATAAGCAAATAAAATATTTTTGGGGGAAAAATTGTAAAGAAAATCACATTGATATTCAGTTCAATTTAATATTTATTAATTTACATATAGTGGATGATAACTTTTCTTTTAAATTTTTTGTTTGTATATTCAATAAATCTTGTTCTTGTTTAGTATGAACTATGTCTCGTTTTTTCTATGGTGTTAGAAAGGTACCTTAATTTTCAATTTTAATAATTTATATATTTTGATTCAAAGAATATCAAAATTTACAAAGATTAAAAATTAAAACAAATTAAATACAACAAAGAAATTTTTTTATGTGCAGAGTTTTAAATGTAAAATGCATTCTCGTTTTTTCTTGTTATTTATTTATTGCTGTCTTTTAGAATAGAAAATTAAAAGTTGAGAAACAGATTCTTATCCAACACTTGGAAACGTTGCTTTCTTTACAACATCGAAGAGATGCAGTTCGAGATATACAACGAAAGGCAATTCAAAAGTATGTCTGAAGTGTTTTCTATCAATGCATATCTTTAAATATTTTTTAAAACGAAGTTTTATAGCTAAATGTTTGGATTTACAAACATGAGTTATTACTAATTAGTATAAATGATCTTTTATAAGAATGGGAGGGGAAGAAAAATTAGAATCAAATTTAGGAAACAATTTTTTTTAAAGGATGCAAACTATGTGGCAGCCTAAAGAAAAATTGAGAAGGATGTTAGTTGAAGTTCAGCATAGTCTGGTACGTTACTAATTCTTTTTGAAAGATTTATGTATAATCTATAAAAGCATATTTATTAAACCAGCTTTTTATATTTGTGTAGGATTTTGATTACAAGTTGCTTTTAACTATGGGTGGACTAAACAAGTCCACTGTGGAAGATACAGCATTCGCATTACTGAATTTAGATTGTGTTTCTGATGTAAAAAACAAGATTGAAATGCAAATTGCTATGGAAAGAGAAAGGGAAATTGAAATTCAACAGTTGTACAAGTTAGTATTTTTTCCCCCTTATTTTTGTATACATTTAATTTATATTAATTTTTCAAAATATTTTTTATTTTAGCTTTACCTAAAGAGAGAAGGGAAATTTAATTATATAGCATTTGTAATCAAAGTTATTCTACATCTTAGTGATAAGATGAGTGTTGATAAATTGTACAGTATGATGGATTGAAAATTTTTCCCAGAATTTCAAAATGTACCTATGCAAAAAAATTCATGAGAAGGATGCTTTGTGTTATGTGCGGCCACAAGGAGAATGAAGTTTAGATATTTGAGCTTTTTTTTCTGGTTAAAAAGTCAAAGTAATTTTTGTTAAAGAAAGACAGGTATTTTAGTACTTTTTAACATTAACTGTGATGAGAAAATACCTACTAAATAGAAACAAGAAAAAAAAACATCAGGCGTATTGAACAGTTTCTTTAATATTAAATTTAAAAAAAACTGTTGAAATTGTAGCACTTGATAAAGCTTAAGATGTGAAAAAGGTTTGGTATATATATATATAAGAAAGCTAAGACTGTGTGAAATGTTGCAATGTACATTCTACTACTCCCTACTCATTTATCAATAGTCACTGTTTTGAGTTATTTATATTGTAGAAAATATTTTTTTTTATTTTGAGTCGAAAATTATCTTACCAAAATTAAGTCTTTTTCCATTTTCTTCAAAATTCAACCCCTTTGTGACAACGTTAAATTTTGAAATTATTTTCTCCTAATCTCCATGCCATAAAACATATTCCCATCTTTCCCATTGGTTTTGATTAATAATTTTTTACCTCCATTTAACTACAATCCACCCTATTGTACAATGTGTTTGTTAACCATTCCATGTATAAGATTTCATGTTAATCATTGAACTTTTAGCATTATTTATATTTATAGAATCCATTATATATTTATAATAGAGTTAATGAAATCATATAGTGTGTAATAACTTCATTTCATGTAGTTATAAACTGGGGAGCTATGTATCTCAGTTATACAGCTCTGTGTAAGATTCACTTTTGTATGTTGTGTGTTGACCATTGAATTGTGATACAATTTGTAAATATGCTTTTCATTATTTAAAAAAAAAAATTGTATGAGATTGCATATTAGATTATTTATGAATTGGTTAGATATTTAATTTTATTTTTGCAAGAAAAATAAATATACACTGATGGAAAAAGCAATTCAAACACCAAGGAAAAACTATTGTTAAGTAATAAAATTTGGACAATGCAGTTGCCTTGTTAACATGTTTAATTGATTAAATTTTTAATATAACAGGTTAATTTAAGCTCAAGAAAATGCATTCCAAATGTGAAATGCTTTTAGCTGGTGTAATCTCCAGAAATTTGGATGCAAGTTTGCATGCATTATGTCATACAGATGTTGAATGTCATTTTGTGGTATGGAGTTTCATGCTTGTTGTACTTGCTGTGTCAATACTAGGATGGTCAGTGCCAGCTGTGGATGATGATAGAGTTGTCATCCAATGATATCCCATAATGCTCTATTGGAGACAGAACTGGTGATCTCACAGTCCAAGGTAACATGTCTACACTCTGTAGACATAACAGCATTGTGAAGATGAGCATTATCCTGTTGGAAAACTCCCTCTTGAACGCTATTCATGAACGGCAGTACTATAGGTTGAGTTACCAGACTGACCTACAAATTTGTAGTCAGTGTGTTTGGGATAACCATGAGAGTGCTCCTGCTGTCATATATATAGGAAATTGCTCCCCAGACCATGACTCCAGGTGTAGGTCCAGTGTGTCTAGGCCGCAGACAATCTAGTTACAGGCATTCCCCTGGCCTCCTTCTGACCAACACACAACCATCACTGGTACCAAGGCAGAATCTGCTTTCATTAGAAAACACAACAGATTTCCACTCTATCCTCCAATGAACTCTGATGACGGCAATGGCTTGGAATCAGTGGAATACACGCTACAGGGGGCCTTGCTCGAAGGTGTTTTTTAAGTAACTGGTTTCTAACAGTTTGTTGTCACTGTGGTACCAACTGCATCTCACATTTCTGCTGCAGATACAGTACGATGCGCCTCAGTAGTACACCAAATGCAGTAGTCGTCATTCTCAGTAGTGCCACTTGGCCATCCGGAACTCAATCTTCTTGAGGCAGTACCATCCCTTAATGATTACTCCCAACAGTAATGCACAGTGGATACATTCTGGTTAAGTCTTTCTGCAATACTGTCAAAAGAAAATCTACCCCTTCCCATAGCCCTATTAAATGACCTCGTTTAAACTCGAGCTGTTGATAATGGCTTCTTCGTCTTAAAGGCATTCTTAGATAACATCAATCCAGTACGTCAAATTTCACAGACAAATAATGCTCACAAACTTTACAGCATACGTTTAAAGCCACCCTTATTTGAAAGTTCTGAGTGGCACTACTAGTGTCACAATTAAGCATGAAATTTGAGTTTATGTCATCTTTCAGATGTATAAACACGCCTACCAAATTTCATTTATCTAATACAAGTCTTTCTTGGTGTTGGGATTTTTTCCCTGTCAGTAAAGAAATTAAAATGTAAGTAAATTATTCATGTGTTGAGTACTTTTGTACATGAAGTAATTTTATCATAATACATTAGTTAGTTTAGCTGCCCATTGGGTATAGTGATTAGTGACTCTCATGGCTGTGCCATAAGGCCTGAGATTGAGTCCCAGAGAAGGCATGGGTGTTTGTAAATGCATAGTGCCTTTGCAGCATGGGGGCACACTAAATATTTGTCAAGCTGCAAGTCCTTTCGGGAGTTTGGGGGAAGAAGAAGAGAGATGGGAGGCCCTTGACCCTCCCCCAGGGTATTCTTTCTCAAAACTGGGGTGAAACTGAGCCAAATCATAGTGTCACCTTCATGGTGTTGAAAGCTAATGCTAATGACAGTCCATAACTAACCTTTTGCCAAGCTGAATTTCGTAAGCCTTGATCTGATATTGCTGTCAATCGGGTGGGATAAGTAACAACAGCAGTTATTAGTTTAAAAGGTTGTACTGTATAATTAGTATTATATTCTGATTAACGATTCCAAATTATTTACCAGCTATATTAATAAATATATATTTTATCAACAATGTTTGTAGATTAATGTATTTCAATAGATATTTTTTATTAGCAGTATAGATTAAGTATTTTTATTTAATTACTTTATTTTTTTACTTTTAAAAAAAAATGCAATTTTTAAAATGAAATGTATTTAGACATTTACTTAGTTTTTTCTTCTTTTTTTCTTGTTATTATTAGTGAAGAAGCCACTAGAATATTAGGAAAGCGATTAGAACACTGGTCTTTAGAAGCTGTTGCCAGAGATGAAATAATGAGTGACGTAAGTACCTATATAATTTATATAACTTATTTTTTTTAAGCACTGAATTTTCTCCATTTAAAAATTTATTTATTTTTTTCCTGTACAATATCCTTTATATTTAAGTTATAAAAAGTCTGTCATTATAGATATATTCAAATTTTTCATTTCATTCACATATATGTATGTCAATAAAAATATTCATTCAAATTATGTCTGTCATCAGTTCAAAATTGTCATTATCTTACAAATAGGGATGTGTCAAAAATTACAAAACGGAATAAAAAAATATGTTAATTTTTTGCATCATCTCAAAGCTTTTATTGCAATTTGTATTTTTTATTTTTTTTAATATTTAAGTTAGTGATTGTATTTAGAAAATGCTGTTGTAATTAAGATTAATAAATTTTGTTATTTTAGTTTTATTTTTTTTAACAAAAATACTATCATTTTCTTAATATATTTATTTTTAAAACAATTTATAAAATAATTTTTAAAAAATGAGCTACTATGAGAGATTAAAGATAATGGAAAGAAAAAAACTTGCATCATCCTCATTTCTTGGTTGAGTTAAAAATGAGAATTGTACTTTTAGATTGGGCAAGGAGTTAAGGAGCAGAATATGAATTTTTAAAAATGCTGACAAAATTGCTGCCTGAAATAATTTTGAAGTAAAATTAAGGAATTTTTTTAATAGTGGTCTTCATTCAATACTGTAAATATTATTAATATATGAAAGAAATTTTATAAGTAATTAGTGTTCTGAGTATAGCAATTTCTGCAGTAAAATAGTTTTATCAATTGAATAATTTTTGGTAATTATTTTTGTGTTATTTTTTTTAGTTGTTCAAAAATCTTGCAAAAGAAATTAATAAGAAAATTGAATTTAATATTGAACAAGAAAAAAAATTTCTTCTAATGAAAGAGGACTTGTTAAAGGAAATTGATGAAGTAAATGAAAAGGCTAAAGGAGATTTTAAATCTTTAGAAGAAAAGAAACAATATTTCCTGGATCGTTTTAAAAGATATGTAAGTATACAGTAAAACTGTCTCTTTTATTTATGTTTTAAATTTGTCTTAGTTAATACAATCAGACTTCCTTAATACACAGATCAGTCATTTTCAAGTCTGCTTAATGCTGGTTTTGCAATGGCTTCTTTGACAAGTAACCATTTCTGATATTAATTTTTCATTTTATACAATTCAGATTATTCTTGTTCAGAGGACTTGATTCAGTAACAGAAGAAAAATTTACTGTTGATAAACCTTTAACCTCAGCTTGAAATAAGAGCTTGAGAAAAGCCCAAGCAAAATTAGAAATAACAGAAAATACATTAAATGTGATTTTATTCGATTGTGATAAACAATTAACCCCTTAATTGCTGAGGAAAAGTTACGAAATTCACCCTGCAGTGCCACTGTTTTTCCTACAGGCTCATATTGTTACGCCATTTATTGCAGAAAAGGAAGAGGCGTGTTTTTTCTTTTTCCTTCACTTTAAAAAAGAAAGAAAATAAAAGGATAAAATAATAGAAGGAAAATAAAAAATTTTATCTTTAGAGTCAACAACATAATAAAAAATAAATTGTAACTTATCGGTTCTGTGATATATCCTGAAACATAGTTGAACACATAAACCAGTATCACATTCAGTGCTTTCGTACTAAAAAATTAAAAAGCTCCTATTACACACGGTAAGTGAAAATGGCTGCAAACAAAGAATAGAAAAGAGCACCTTCAAATGAAAAAACAAGTACTGCTTAGTTATGAATTTCATCGTTCCTGGAATACACACACCCTTTCAACTTCCTTTCCCACCTCTTTTCAAAAGAAGTAAATTCTTTACAAGTTCTTTTAATATTTTATTATATTCCAAAGTTGTGGGACTAGTTTTAAGTAGAGCAGCGCAATACCAATTGGATGGACGAGTATACACGTCCGAGGCACCAGCTCAGCAGAATGTGTATACATGCCCGCAGCATTTAAGAGGTAATAAAGACAAGAAAAGAGAAAAATTGATTAAAACAAACACCAATCACAAACTCTACATCCTTTAAAGTGAAATACAGGGATCTCAGTACATAGCACAGTAAATGACATTTGTCATCTAAGAGATTAAAAAGAAATGAAATGCCATTAAAAAACAATCAGCCATAGAGAACTGGTTGAAAACACACAATTTTTGTCAAATATCTTATGCATCTAAGTAAAGGCATTGAAAATTGGCTATTATGGAAACTGGCTATTTTATCATAGGAAAAGTTAAAAAGAAAAATGTGATGATTGGTTTGACCTGGAACATAGAGTTGCTACCGAACTTAAAAATAAAGCGTATAAGAACAAGATAGAATGAAAACGTACTAGAATAGCCATTAATGAATTCAAATGTGCCAGGAAAAACGAAAAAAAGACCCACTGTATTAAGAAAAGGAACTTCCATGAAAATCTCTTAAAGGATGTTGAACATCTTAGGGGAAAGCAGAGCTTTCTTTCCTGAAATTAATCATGGATGAAGAAGTTTCAAGCCAAGAACTACACTGGGCAGAGGGAAAGATAAAAATATTTTAAGTGCAATTATATATATATATATTTAAGTGCACTCTTCAAAAATGGAGGGAACACCTGAATGAGCTGCTGAATTCCGACATGCCTTCAGAAATTAGTGGATCAAGGATCACAGAAATTTACAGCCTATTGATCTCTCCTCATTGATAGAAGTGAATAATGCTATAAAAAAACTGAAAAATAAATCTCCTGAACCTGAAAACATTTCGTCAGAATTTTTATAAACTGTGGGACCAAACTGTGTACAACTTTATAAAGAAATCGATTCAGTATATTTGGGATAGTGAGACACTCTCTACGCAATGGAAACTGAGTACCATTTGCATGAAACACAAAAAAGGTGATGTGCTTGTCTGTAGTAATTATAGAGGAATCAGTCTTCTTTGCACATCCTATAAAATTCTGTCCACTATTCTTTTTGACAAACTTGTACCATTTATTGACAACTTGATAGGCGACTATCAATATGGATTTAGGAAAGAAAGATCTACAACTGAGCAAATTTTCAACTTAAAGCAAATTCTTGAAAAATGTAGAGAATTTGGAATTGAGACTCACAATCTTTTTATCGATTTTAGAACAGCATATGATTGAATTAACAGATAATTTCTCATAAAAGCTATGCATGAATTGAAAATTCCTGAAAAGCTTGTTGCACTTTTAACTTTGACTCTCAAAGAAACCAAAGTTCAAGTGCGCATATAAAGTGATTCCACCTAACAGCTTGATGTGAAAAATGGAGTGCGACAGGGGTATGCATTGGCATGCCTCCTATTTAGTATAGCACGTGAAAAAGTTATTAGAGACTTAAATATCAATATTAAGGGAAATATTTTTAATAAGTCAGTTCAAATACTGGCTTATGCTGATGAAATTGGCATTATTGCCCAAACAGCACCAGCTCTTAAACAGAACAAAGTGCTAAAAGATTTAACTTATCTGTAAACGAGAATAAAACTAAATATTTATCTTGTTTAAAGTCCAACTTACAACTTAGTCTCATAGAAATTAGCAATTATAAATTTGAAAAAGTTAGCAGTGTTACTTATTTGGGAAGGGCGATAAATAATAAAAATAAGCTGGCCCCAGAAGTTGATAAGAGAATCATTGCTGCAAATAGATGTTTTTATGCCTTCAAGAGTTATTTAAAATCCAGTTTTCTCAAATTAAAAACTAAATTGCTTCTTTACAAAAGTTTTATAAGTCCTGTCCTGAATCATGCATCATAGACTGGGCCATTGACTTTGCATGATGAGGAAGGTTTGTGTGAATTTTCGAGAAAAAGATGTTACGCTGCATTCTTGATGGGATCCAAGTGAATGGATCATGGAGAAGATCTAACTTAGAACTTAACAAAGTTTTCAAACCACCTAATATTGTACAATTTGTCTAATTACAGAGATTTAAATGGGCTGGTCATCTGGCTAGAATGAATGAAAATCGTTGCTGCAAGAAAATCTTTCTGGCAAAGCCCATGGGAAATAGACCCTGGGGCAGACCCCCATTAAGTTGGATTGACAGTGTTGAAAAAGACTTAAAAATTTTAAAGGTCGAAAATTGGAAAACAGTTGCTAAAAGTAGGGATGCCTGGAGAAGGCCAGGGGTTTTCAAGCCATTGAAGAAGAAGAAGAAGTAAAGGCATTGAGGAATTTTATTTCTACTTCATAACAAACTGAAATCTCTCTGAAAATTCATGACTGAATATTCATCATTATTTCATATTTATACTACTACTTGATATATATTTTAATCTTTAACTGTTAAATCATTTAGCCTGAAGTTACATAACCATGATCCAACTATCTCATGTTAATGAGACCAGACGGTGTGAAAAAAATTGCTTAGCCTTTTTTGATTTAAAAGACAATTGATAATGGATTTTCTTGTATACTCTTAACTAATGATCTAAAATCGATTGATGAATCAAAATTTAAAATACAAAAACTACTTAAATTATGCATGTATAATATTTTTTATGTCAAAATAATCTACTTATATAATAATCTACATAATTTTATGGAAAAAAACAGAACGTGAAAATTTACATGATATAAATGCTAATTGAAAAATGTCTCTAATTATCTTGTTATATGTTAAATTTTATATTGATAGGAAGAAGAATTAGAAACACTATCTACTGCCAAGTCATCTAGGCCTTCTAGTTCTAATGGAAGAAACAATTCAGCATTGTCTCGATAAGTCACTGCAGCAAATTTTAGATGTGCCTTGCTCTTTATATTTGATTGATGCAAAAGTACTTGAATCATTCTACAACACTGCATTTTCTTATACACTGTGTTATAATTATTTATTTATGCATTTCCATGTCTAATACAATCATTCATTTAAATTTTCATCTATTATTTATTTAATCTATCCATTATTCTTGTAATATAGTACATAAAGTTTAGATTTCTAAACTTTTTAGTAGAAAGATTTGAGAGTTCATTAATTAAAGCAAGATTGGTTTATTTTTTAAATGTAAATAATACTGATGTTTCTTTGAAGAAAGTTAATTTTTATGTAAACTTTTTTAATTATACGTGGCAAATTTTAGGCATGTTTATGAATTTTAAATCAGTTGAAAATGTACAGTTTAAAGAAATGTTTATGCAATATTATGAATATTTTTCTGTTGCTGATGCACTGTAATTTTTTAGTGCATGGTTTCAGTAAATACAAAAAATAGGTATATTTTTCATTGTGCAATGTTTATAAAATTGAAATGAAAATTAAATATATTAATAAATATGAGTGCTTGAAATTATTTCATTTCTTATTATATTTGTAGGAAGTTTTGTTTAATATATACATTAAATACTAATATTCTTTTTCTTTACTCAATCAACTATTCCCTAAAAATTGTTTTATCAGAAATAATTAAAAATGTAGTTAGTGTATATTCAAACATACCACAAAAAGCCAATAGGGGAAGTGTAGCTTTTTTGATAAAATTTTAATTTACAGCCTTTCAAAGGATATTGAAACAATATTTTAGTCAGTGAGTCATCATCACTAACTTTGCACCAAAGAAAAAATATTCGTAAAAGCTGCTTGTACTTTGTGTTACTTTTAAATGCTGTTTTTATACTGATTTGAGAGAGAGAGAGACCCTGTTATTTTCAAAATGTGATATATTTTACTATTAACTCTGATATCAGGTATAAAAGGACCAGTGGAAATGAAAATATGCTTTACTAGCTAGTATACCTGTTCTTCGCGTGGGTGAACTGAAAAATTAAACAACACATTAATACTTTATCCATCCCATTATGATTTACTGCAGTTTTTTCATACAATATTTTTTTATCACTACATTGAAAATTAAGGGATATACATAAGCAAAATACTCCACTTTGGGAAATTTAATCCGTTAGAGCTAATAAATTAACTAAAGATATTCCACTGTGAAATTAATTATATACACCGTTCACTTAAAATAAATAGTCAAATCGTTTCCTAAGGTCTTCATTAACATACAAAAACATAAGACACTTAAATTTTGACATAAACTATTTTTTCGGGACAAAAATAATAATCTTTGCAATCCGCTAAAAACGCTGTCAGCTGAAAACACAATATCTGCTACAAAACTATTCGCCTTTGCCGCTAAAATACTCATTATAGAACCCATGCTGCCACATATATCTTGAAATTGTGAATTTCAAAGAATATTCCTTCTAAGTTGGTGTGGTGTGGTGGTTAGAAGAAGGAGGTGCCAGCTCAGGTGCCATTCACGTCACTTGACCATGGTTCAAAATTAAGTGGTCCATTGCCAAAAGCCCTCGTGTAGCTGAACCGTGCGACTTTAGTATTCACTCACTCTAAAAAATACAGTACAGTAGTTATAATTATTTTTATACTTAAAAAATCAATGTATGCCTATTTAATTAAAATTATAACGTTATAATTAACTACTAACCACAAACAAATTTTGAAAATTTGTCCAAATGATGTAGTGTGAAAGAGAAAGTTTATTTACTTTTAGAACCAGAACCGATTAAAGCATTTATTTTGAAAAAAGATCAATTTATTATTATCAAAGTGGTATAATAAAATCATAAAAAAAAACATTCAAATAAAGAGAGATTTATAACGACTTCTCCCTTCAAAACTTAGTTTTATTCTGAAATAAAAAAAATTAGGGTTTATTCTGATAACAGGAATTAATTAGAAGCGAGTGCCTTGCACAGCCAAAACAAAAAGGGTTTTTTCACAAACAAAAGATAGATATATGCTGTCATGGGCTTTTTTGCAGTGCACGCCAGAATTGCTTGCAGATGGCAGAATTTTTTCCTATTTACTTGACGAATATTGTTATATTTTGGACATTTCACACAATATCTTTATAAATTATAGCCTGTGTTATTCTGATGTATAAGCTTTATTACTGTAAAGTTTCATTAAAATTCATTCTGTTGTTTTTGTGTGAAAGACAGCCAAACATCCTCACAAACTTTCACATTTATAATATACACTCAAGAGCCAAAACATTATGACCACCTGTCAATAGCAAGTTGGCGCAACACAGCTTCAACCCGCTTTGGCATGGATGCCACAAGTCCTTGGTAGGTGGCCGGAGACAGATTGTACCAGATGTCCATGCCGTCCCATGCATCCCATATGTGTTCTATCTGATTGAGATCCGGTGAGTTAGGTGGCTAGGACGTTAACTGGAGTTCAGTATCATGTTCCTGGAACTACTCCAACACAATTTTAGCCTTGTGACACGGGGTGTTGTCCTGTTGGAACATTCCATTTCCAGCTGGAAAAACAGGCCATGTAAGGGTGCAACTGGTCCGCAATGATGTTCAGATACCCTGTAGCATTCACGATCTGCTCTACCACAACCATGGGTCCCAGAAACGCCCAAGAGAATGTCCCCCAAAACATAATACTGCCACCACCGGCCCGTGTATGACCTACTGTACATTGAGGGAGCAACTGTTCGCCTGTAAGACAGCGTATCCTGATACGACCATCGGCGGGATGGATGACAAACTGTGATTCGTCTGACTAGGCTACTCTCTCCCACTGATCCATGGACCAGTCGTAATGTTCCTGGACCCAATGCAGGCGCAGTTGAGGATGACGCTTGGTCAGCAAAGGCACACGAGTGGGACATTTGCTGCGTAGCCCCATATCCAACAGTGCCCGCTGAACAGTGTGCTCAGATACTGTTCTACTTGGTCCTGCATTGTATTGGGCTGTCAACTGAGCCACTGTCTGGCTCCGGTTTTGCTTCACCATGCAAGACAGTCTCTGATGACTTTTTTTTATAGCGTGTGAACGTCCTACACCATGTCGTCTACTGCTGGTTTCACCATCATTCATCCACTTTGCATAAGTACTAACAACTGCAGATCGCAAACAACCCACGACTCGTGCAGTTTCGGAAATACTTGTTCCGAGCCTTCGAGCCATTGCAATCTGCCCTCTATCAAAATCGCTTAGATCCGCAGCCTTTCCCATCACACACAGAAATAAGTGAAAGAATGATTCTTCAGACTCTCCAGCTGCAGTTAAATACCACTTCCACATCATCCAGGCGAGTTAATTGCAAAATGTAGGGGTGGTCATAATGTTTTGGCTCTTGAGTGTATATCTAGATGTAAATGAATGATCAAATGTGCACATAAAGAAATTGCTTTAAAAAATATTCAATTAAATGAATATGTGTTAACACAGATATAATACTGAGATATTTTTGACATTGAAGTGTATTATAAATCCCAAAACAGTTTGAATTTCAGCTATTTTATTCATTTTAAAAATTAACTCCTTGAAAAGGAAATGAGTATCTGTTATTGATTTATTTATAAATCTTCAATGTATTTCAAAAATAAACTCTTAAGCAATAGATTAGAAGTAATTATTAAAAAGCGATTTTTTTAATAATATAGATTGATTTCCAAAATAACTGAGAAAAAGTATTCTTCTGTAAATTGGACATTGAATGAGTTTTTTTAATTTTATATGGAAAAGAAAATTTTTTTTTCATTTGAATTGAGAGCTTTTAATGAATAAGCACCCATATATACCGTATTTACTCGAATCAGCCGCCATTGATTCTTAACCGCCCCTCAAATTCTCAAAACGTTTTTGTAAAAAAATGTCATTGACGTCATGTGTCCCCAATTCTCTGCAATTTTGAGAAAAAATTTTAAAAATTGTGCAAAGGGCTCATCAATATCTGATACTTAAGAAATGTTTAATAGTATTTTATAATGAGAAATATTAAGAAGTTAACCATTAATTTATTTTACCAGCATTAAAAACTTTCAATTACATGCATGGACCTATAATTACTCTAATCGTCAGTATCATGTTTCGAAAATGATTCCCATTGTCACAACTGACTTCGGAATTGGAGCCGGCATCTCTATTTTCCCACATGGTGTTGCCTTCCATGCCATTCAATGCTTTTGTTATGCAACATTTTTTTAAAAAGAATGTATTATGGTAAAATGTAAAAGAATTATTAAAGGCTGTGTACAAGTAAAACTACATTTTGTGTACACCATTAACGTATTTTTGTTCAATCCATGTCAAATTTTCAGTGGATGCTGCTCTTTTTCTATGTTTTTCTGTAGATAAAATTACCTCCCATTTTGTACTTGCATTGTAGAAACTCGTCTAATTGCAATATTACTGATATCTTTGATGTTTAGGTGGTAAAAAGAAAGCATATACAAAAAATTTCCTAAATTCGAACAGACAATGATAGTTAGGATATGCTGAATACTGGAGATAAATTACAGAATGAGATAAGTCATTGATGCAAGTGGGCAGGGATAGATGGTTATATTTTTCTTTTTCAAAGGAGTGGAAACTCAATTTCCCCATCCGACAAATGTTCTGCCTTCGATTCTAAGTCGCATCCGATTTTCCAGTAGCATTAACACTGGAAAAATAATGTGGCTTGGATAGGAGTAAATAGAAACACTAAAATGTGCTTTAAGACCTATGTCAACTCAGGTTCTGAAATTAACTTGTGTTTTTGTTGTCTCTGCTATCGTTCTTGCTGTATATCATAGAATATTTATTGATTACAAAGGAAGTGTATACGAATGCATTCATACTGAAACATAGGATAAACTGTATTTAAAACCAAATTGTCACTTGTGTATTACCTTAAGATGCATTTAATTCCCACAATTACTTGTTGACTCTGAGGCAAGCAACTCGGCTTGTTTTGTTCCTTTCTTCTTTTTTTAAGGAAACAGTAAAGACATTAATAGTGTTAAATAAACAGAAATGAAGTGTGTCAAAAAATGAGTCTGAAATTCAAAATTATGAGGGTTGAATACTAAGTTTGATTAACAGAGTGCCAAACAGACTTAAAAATTTAGGAAATTATTCTCGTATTCAGTAATTCATGTTTATTAGAATACTCAAGTTTTTTATTACAATACTCAGTTAAAAACTGTCATTGATGTAACATACCTTCTATCTTATACAAAATTGTCATATATATTATTAACCTTAATGTAATACGAATGTAATGGTCCCATAAGTACTCGGTCTGATCAAGAGATGGCGGTAGTTGTTTGAAAAATATCTCTGTGTTAGAAAGTACGCAATCTATATAAAGCATATGTTTCAAGTTTGAAGACGCCACGTTGTTTAGTATTTGTTTGGCAGCCATCACTATATATATATAGTGAACGATTTCAGTGAAAATGGAGAAAATTGGTCACACACACATGTGATGCACTAGTTTTATTTGAAAGGCCTCAACGCAAGCAATATAAAAAAGCTGGACTAGATTCTACTCTGGGTGAGTTTGCTCCTTCGTTTACAACAGTAAAATATTGGGTTACAGAGTTTAAACAAGGCCGTAGGAGCTACCAAGAGGAGCATCGACCAAATGAGGTGACTACTCCAGAAATGGTGAAGAAAACCCACAAAGCGGTACTGGATGATAGACGACTGAAAGTGCGCGAGCTAGTAGACATTTAAAAAAGTGCGGTACATCGCATATTATCTGAAAATGTGGGCATGAGAAAGCTGTGTGCAAGATGGGTGCCGCGTTTGCTCACACTCGATCAAAAACAGTGTCGTGAAGATGTTTCAATTGAGTGTTTAACGAAGTTTCACAGCAGCAAAGCAGAATTTTTTCACCGTTTCATAACCATGGAAGAAACATGGGTCCATCACTTCACACCCGAGACAAAATAACAATCAAAACAATAGACTGAAAAGGGAGAACCAGCTCTAAAGAAGGTGAAGACCGTTCCATCTGCAGGCATGGCGTCGGTGTTTTGGGATGCGATTGGGATAATTTTCATTAACTATCTTGAAAAAGGAAAAACTATCAACGACGAGTATTGTGCGAACTTATTGCAACGTGTGAGCGGAGAAATCGAGCAAAAACGGCCGCATTTGGCTAAGAAGAAAGTGTTTAATCAAGACAATGCGCCTACTCCCAACATTAATAAATTAAAGTTTGAATTGCTACCTCATGCACCCTATTCACCAGATTTAGCCCCCTCGATTATTTTCTATTCCCAAACTTTGAAAGATGGCTCAGTGGTCAGATTTTCCAATGATGAAGAAGTGATGTCGGCAGTTATGGCTATTTAGAGGAGCAAGACAGTTATTATAAAAAGGGTATCGAACTTATTGAACATCGCTGAGAAAGGAAGAGTTGTAAGGAGATTATGTTGAAAAATAAATATATTTTTTTCCAAAATTTTTGTGTTTAATTGCTGGGTCGGGTACTTTTGGGACCACCCTCGTGTATATCTTGAACACAAGACAAGAATAATAATCTCGAGTCTTTAAATCAAGAAGTATTTGCAGGAAAGGTGGAGGGAAGTACACAATTTTTTTTTTAATACACAGCAATTATTTCTAAAACACTGAGGAAAATTGTTTTTATTTGATATTTGTAATTTCTCTTGCTTCCCTGTGATATTGTGCGAATTGAAATTTCAAAAAAAAAAGAAAAGATTAATGAATTATGGAAGAATCGTCCTACAGATTGTAACTTCATTTCCTAAGACATACAATTAATAACAATGGAACAAATAGAAAAACTATGATGTACTCATTTTGAAGTTTTTTTAATTTCAGATTTAAATTTACAGTTCATTTCTTGTTTATCTTAACAACTGTTAATAGTTGTATTCTTTTTTTATTCAGATTAATGTCATCTTATCTGCATTTTAAAAAGCTTTATAAGTAAATATATACATTAGAATGTGTATTTTTATAAGCTTTCAATAATACTCTGAATAGATAACAGATATAAATAAGTGGCAATCTTATATATATATATATATATATATATATATATATATATATATATATATATATATATATATATATATATATATAAGTAATCAGTCTATAACTTGAATAATTAACTTTTGATTTAATACACACATTTTCCATCTATGACATTTCTATTGTCCTGCATGGAAAAATATTTATGGTACTGTTACCAATTTAGTACTAAATTTTGATATTTTATTTGGAAGTCTCCTTACTTTCATTAAAAGAATAAGTCATTTGTCAAATCCTTTTAAAGAGTGATATCAGTGTGAGTTCTTTATATAGATTTATTGAAAGTCTTGATTTAACAAGACTTTCAAAATTAGTAATGCACCGTAGTATATATATGAATGTTTTGATAATTTGAAAACGTTTGTATATATAAAATATATATTGAAATATTTTTAATAATCTTGATTGAAATTTTTTTTTATTGTATCATCTATGTGTGTGTGGTTTTTTTTTTTCGCATTTTAATATAAGGGTTTTGTTTTTGTTTTGTTCTCGATTAAACTCTCAGTCAAACTCTCTGTTGACTTTTTAAATGACAGAATGACTAAAATGCTCGACTTCTCTGAAATCCATTGTCTTGAAAGGGGTTGCCCTCAAGGATCAGTTTCTGGACCTATTTTTTGGAATATCATCAATGATGTCCTATTTAAAATTAATAATTGTGCCTTTTGTGAAACCATAGCTTTTGCTGATGACATTTTAGTTTGTTTCCAAGATAGAGACATCCCTGCGACTTTCCTACACGCACAGGAAACTTTGAACCTCGCTTTTGAATGGTCAAAAGGTTTTTAATTGGGTTTTAATCCTGATAAAACCGGAGTCATGGCTATTGAAAAACGAAACGTTTGCTATGATGCATTTCAGCTATATCTCGATGAAACTCCCTTGACTATGGTAAAATAAAGTATCAGAGAAATATGACACACAAATTACAAAGTGGATTAAATCGGATTGCACGCAACACGTTCAGTTTAAAGTTCAACGTATATTCGCTCATTTATAAGTAAGAAATCGAACCTTTCATTATGTATGAGACCTTTATGTATGACAACCTTTCGTTATGTTTCGTTTGGGGTGAGGCACTTAAAAGGAAGATGAATTCTAAACATCTGCGACGCATTCAAAGAAGTATACCATTGCGGGCTTTCAAGGGACTTGATATAAACTTACCTCCGAATTTTAATCAACATCTTCCCACCAGAAGTGCTTTTAAAAAGTTCTGTGAATTTGTTGTAAATATTTGCAATTCTTTATAACCTCAAAAATTGTTTTCCCTTTGTAATGTGTGATTAATACTTACTTCTGTGATCCCCGTGTGATCTTTTGTGGTGTACGGGGATTTTATAATAGTTTTAAAAAAACTGTCTCAAAGCCAGTTCTTTGCAGACTCATCCACAGAAATAAGAAAAAAAATTCTTATGTCAGATATTCGAATTTTTAGTGATTAAAAGTTGTAGTTTTTTTCCCCCAGCAGTATTGTAAATATAAAATTTAATGTTTATTTACAGTGTCGTTCACAGACCTCTTTTATAAAAGGGTATATTTTAAAAAGTACATAGGCGAAGGCTTGAGGCGTGATTTCTATAATAAAAATTATGCTCCTGCGTTTGCAAGGAATTTTCATAAGACTGTGCAGCCGTCATGATCGTAAACTCATGTCCAGTGTCCTTTTTGTCCAGTCACGGTTCGTTCCTAATTCTAAAGACCCATGCAGAAGGGCTGATATACAGTTAAAATCGTTTAACTTGAAACTGAGGGGACTGGAACATTTTTTTTTTTTTGTTAAAGGATGCTGCACCCCCAAAACATATATTCAACAAAATTAAGTTCATTAGAGTACATTTTATTTACATAGATGTGTACATATATGCATAAATTTAATAAAAATAAATGCAACAAAAACATTCACAAGAATTTCATGAAATTTAATTCAAAATTTTCAACTTTTTTGGAAAACAAAACATTTACTGAGTTTTTGGAAAATAATCTTAAATTTTTCTTTGCCTTGACCTTTTCAGCATCAAATTGTTCGATATCGTCCATTTTGTTAATCGTTTCACCATTGGAATGTGCGTCTAAGTAACTGCACATACTTTTCATGGTGTTCCTCATTTTGGATGACGTCGGAACAGGACCTGGATTATTCATTTAATTTCCGTTCCTGCAATCTACATCGATGATATTTTTTGAGCTTTGAACAAACTCCAAAATGCCTTTGTCTGCCATAATTGGAGCTGTGCACTCATTACCATCATCTACTGCATGGGTGTCAAACTCGCGTCCCACAACGAACATTTTTGCGGCCCGGCCAGTATATCGGGACACAATAATATATAATAAAGTACCAAAATTTCTCCCGAAAAAGGAAAAATAGTAGCAGAGAAAAGATGTCAAGTGTCAGGACGTAAAAATTACATTTTTTTTTTGTTTATTTTTATTTGTATTTATTGTAATGTATTATTCGAAATAAAATTACGTTTCTCTGAGTATTGATTTTTAAGATGAACCTTAATTGTCTTAGCTCAAGTTAGCCTTTGAGTCTGATACCCTTGATCTACGACAATGAATTCTTTCGATAATGCAATAGAACAATCCAATCTGTCTAGTGTTTTCCGTACTTTGTTCTTTCCCAGAAGAGAAATCTTTTTGCGTTAAGCGATTTTCGTTTCGAGTTAAGAGAAAAAATGCATGAAAGTAATTTAGCATAATAGTTTGTCGGGACCGTTGAATTAGTCCGTGTTTTCCTATATTTCGTCTTAAGTGTCTTCGCGTTAAACATATTCCACTGTAAATCTATTGAGGCTCAAAGTCCTCCCGTTGAAGTGGGATGTCAACTCTAGTGTCGTTCTCGTCATTGATTGTGGCTCAGAGTTACGAGGTAAGTTGTTAATAGTGTTCGTGTAGTTTCTAAGTGTAATGTAATCGAACGATCAATCAGTTACGTAATCGACACAAACAATTTTTTTTTATCTTTGCTTGAAAACAGCTTTACTTTTCGTGTGCTGTGATTTTCTAGATATCCGATTCGATTTATATATCCTCTTAATTTTGAACTACAGTGTACCTTTTACTTAAAATCTTAGTTAAAAATAAACTCGAAAAAGTAGGGCAAAAAAAGTCTTCCATTTTTGTCTCTTTCGGGTCTTAATTTTAAGGAATCCAGATCGCTACAAAAATAAAATAAGCCCACTTATAATGATGCTAAAAAGAAACAAAAAAAAAGTTTTCTGTCGTAGCCCGTCCTCCTTTGCATTTAATACATATTTTAAAACTGAATTTACTAATTGAATTTAAACAGTAAAAAGCCGCCCATCCGGTATAGTGGTTAGTGACGCTGTCTGCTGTGCCGTAGAGCTTGGGCTCGAATCCCGGAGAAGGCGTGGATATTTGTAAGTGTATAGTGAAAAGGCGTGGATATTTGAAAAATGTATAGTGCCTTTGCGGGATGGGGGTACTCTAAATAGCCGTCGAGCCACAAGTCCTCTCGTGAGTTTGGTGGAAGGGGAAGAGAGGTGAGAGGCCTCTGACAACTCTCAGGGTTTTCTCCCTCTAAATTGGGGTGGAACCAAGTCAAATCGTACTGTCACCTGTATGGTGCTCAAAGCTACGGCTAACGGCAAGCGTACTATTCGCCCCTTGCCACGATGAATTTCGTGGGCTTTGATCTGATGTTAATGTCGATCAGGCAGCATAAATAACAACAACAAACAGTAAAGGAATTGTTATAAAGTGCAAAGGGGGAATAAATGCTTTTTTTTCAACTATGTCTCTCACTTTTTAAAATAAATGTAGTGTGTACCTATATATACAGTTATAACTCGATTTAACGAATTCAACGGGATCGAACATTTTGTTCGTTAATTCGGGATTATTCGTTATATCGGGATTTAAATAAAATACAAATTTTTTGCTTTTTTTTACCTTTTGGAAATTCTATAATAAAATATTCTATAAAATATCCACTGTTAGAAATTACGCATTTTTTATTCAACAGATAAAAAACTATTAGCGAATCATGAGTATTATGTGCCAGTTAATTGGAAGTTTTAAAATACAGACCTAAAATACATGTTTGTGAATCTTTTTGAATCCTGACGTGAAAGAGTTATTTTTCGACTTCATATAGCGTCATTTACATCCTGCTGCATTAGGTATGTTTTCACAGTTTCCAAACAATTTTGTAAAGCATTAGGAAATGTAAGTTTTGATAGGAGTATCTCACATTGTCAGTTTTTACATCAGAATTGCTATTTATTGGCTCCGACAAATCAACTATTCCCTCAACTTCAGTTGCACTGGTAGACAATCCGTTATCAAAAGTAATATCAACGTTAAAATCTTAAATATCCCCCGCGTTGTGGAGTGGGATGAGATATGAAAGGAATTTCCTGTCCTATTCAAAACTCATGTAATAAGTTACACTCTGACTCACTTGCACCTGTAAAGCTGCACCCTTTCCTGTCGAAATTTGAACAGAAAAAGAGTCTTTTTCTTTTCCGGACACAAAGGATATGTCAGTTGAAAAGAAATCCAATTTTTCTGATCCAAACTAATAATAATAAAAAAAACAATATTTTTCTCGGATTTAAAATAATTTCTTAATTTGGGGGTTATTATTCGTCAAACAGAGCGTTTTGCCTTCATTACAATAGGGAGAAAAGAAAACTTCGTTAAATAGAGGTTCAATAAATTGATGTCCGACTGTATATTTAAATAAAAGCGAAATTAAATTGATTTTTTTTAAGGGAAAATTTCCAAATTTTTAAAGATTTCCTATTGGGTCAATAATATGTGTAAGCTTTTTATTTAAATCCATTGCTGGATGAATTAAAATGCAACATATATTTCATATTTGCATACTGAAGAGAAAAAAAAAGATATTTTATGCAGCTAAAAATATCCCATTAGGTTATTTTATTTCTTATTCAAAGCATAATTTTTTAATTACAATTTATATAACATTTATGATTTCCTCATCTAAAGAAGGAACACAAAACCACAACATCACAAAATATTCCAAAAAATCAAACATATTTTTCAGATTCCAAAAAGTAAATTAGAAACTTTTAGAGTGCAAAAATTCGTTTCGTTTACCATCCAGCTAGTTGTCGCCAGAAATTCTAATCCAAACCTTCCTCATTCTTTCTATCCCATTTCCCTCGTAAATATATCGCGAGTGCTTAAATGCCAAATGTGCTAACCCTGAAATCCACTCATCTGTAGGTAATGCGTTTATGAAAACGCGGTCCATTCTCCCCATCGTTCCATTCGAAATGCAATATTCCAACTCGTAATGAGAAAATCGTCTGCGTCGAAGTGATTACATTTGCATCCTCCACCAGAAGAACGCTACCCCTCCCTCCACTCAACTCACCTCTAGCTCTCTTATAGTAGCACTAGGGCAAATTTAGTTGTAGCATACGAATTTAAGTTGGTCCGAAAAAGAAGATGAGAGCAAAGTTGTACAGTTTTTAACAAAAATGGAATGAACACAACCTCTGGATATTTTATATGCTCAATGCCTTTTTCTCCCCATAAAAATAGCTATATTATTTGTTCTAAGATAGTGATGTAAAATTTTACTTGCTGTTTTCTCAAATTGCATGGAGGTATTGTAGTGTTTATGCGTTTAAAAGGTTTATTTATTAAACGAGTACTTAATAAAAATTATATTATTCTAAGCGTATATATATATATATATATATATATATATATATATATATATATATATATATATATATATATATATATATATATATTAATAAAATAAAATAATAAAAGACAAATAGTAATTCCTAAAAAGTTAAGAATGAATGAAAGTAGATTTTTTTAAAAAAAACTCTCAAAACCTGCAATAATATAAGTAGGCATTTAAAAATTCAATAGACACAATTGGAAAACTGTTATGTTTTCCAGAGCTGTCACCGAATTAGGACAGTGATATAGAGTTAAGCTTGCTTTACAGGATCCAACCTTCCCCGTTCAGCAGAAAATTTCGATAAAATAGAGCAATAGAAAGTGAAGAAAAACTCAGGAAGTATAATGAAGCCAAGCCTAACAAAAACACGTGCAAGCGAAAGGACTATTTATAATAAATAAACTGAATTGAATGGTTATTGTAAAATTGTGCAATGCTGCATATTGAATTCAACAATAAAAACTTAATTCACAAAAATTCTTAAAATTCTTGAATAATAAAAATAATGCATGTCACACAACTTCAGTAACATCACACACACACACACATCTCTCTCTCTCTATATATATATAATCTGTATATACACAAATGAAAAGCCTACCACAAGTTGGACCCCTGCTACCAATAGATTAGATAATTTATTATAACAATTTTTTTGAGAAAATTTTTATTATTTATAATGTTGTTTATATTTTTTAGATATGTTGATGATTTAATAGGTTTTATGGTAAAAATAGTGAGAAATATATTCTTTTTCTGATTTTTGCTTTAATTATATCTAAACCTAATTAATTTAAGTAAAAACCCATTCACATTTAATGAATTTTTCTTTATATTGTCCTGTTTAGATCAGTATCTTGCGCATTTTTTAAAAATTTTCTCTGACTTTCTAGTTTTCTTTTTTAAATATATGAATATGTAAGTTTTTATTGCAATACTATTTAGATCTTATATATTTTCGGAAATTATTTGTAATTATACAAATCACACATTCAGTTCTTTTTCATCCCACTGATAAAGGGCAAATTGAAGCGAAGTTTGTCTGACCGTAAGACTATGTTTAAAAGTACAATTTTTGTTCCTGAGAGACTAAAAGTTCTCTAATATACTACTGCCATTTAACTAAGACCTTTTCTGTCTTGTTATTCTTCTATGTAACGTGTTGCTTAGCTTTATATTATATTTACAACAGTTTAGTATAGATACAGGGTGTCCCGAAAGCACTGCACAGCTAGGTTCCTCGTTTGGAATACATACTAATTGCCCAAAGAACTGTACCTGTGCAATACATATGAAAAACAAAGTATGTCGTCACAGCCGTATAAGACACATCAGCAGCAGCATTTGCAAACATTTATAAAGGAAGATGTGTGTGTTCTAAGTGTTCATATTGAGACAGGTTTGAGTGAGTGAGTGAATATTAACGTCGCACTGTTCAGCTACACGAGGGCTTTTGGTGACGGACCACGCAATTTTGAACCATGGTCAAGTAACGTGGACAACGCCTGGGCTGGCACCTTCTCTCTTAACTACCACACCACACACACGGGAAGACGTTTGAGCCCTCGACAGATTTAACGTGCATCGCTTCCCTACACGGCGGGTCTTTAGTGGTACTGGGCTCGAACTCGTGACAAGGTCAACCACGATCCGATACCTTGACCACTCGGTTACCGCGGCAGGTTTGAGAGCGGATTGGAATGGATAAGTGCTCACATCGCAACAGCGCAGTATCCACCGAAGTACAAGCAGCATGCAGACGAGAGACTAAGTCCATTTGAGTAGTCACTCCGTCTCTGTACACCAATTCCTTGAGATGGTCAAAAAATTTCAACGGTTTGAGACCTGGCGATCGTGGTAGCCATAGAACCGAACTCCCCACCGTCAGATCCTGCGGGCGAGGTTTACCACATCCATCTAATCGCGAACAGGAGCACAGATTTGTGCCGAAGCGTAGTCCTGAACCTCATGCATCATCATTTACCGATTTTTCAATTCCTACTATTAACTCACACTCTCTATTTATTTATTTATTTATCTTGGTGGAATTTTCAATCGTTAATAAAATACATTTTAAAGCGCTCAATTGAGCTGAAATTTTATATATATGATTGTTTTGCATAACAATACAATAATTTAATTATAATTAATAAAAATTAATTGATTAAAACTAACTATTTAAAGAATTACAAATACAGCCACGTTGGCGACTTGTGTCATTACTTGAAAAGGTTTTTTCTTCACATCTTAAAAGCATTCAGTTGAACTGAAATTTTATGGACACGATTGTATTGGATGACAATACGATGCTTTAATGATAATCAATAAAAATCAATCACCACTTAATGTTGGGATTCTGTCATATGTATATGAATTGTAACTATATAATAAAAAGTAGCTAAAATATATAAAAAATTTTCTTTGTTGATCTAAGTAGAAATTGACTTAAAATTTTTTTTTTATATTACTTGTTTTTGTCAAATCTTACACTTTATTCAAAATAATACAATTTTAGGTGGGTTTTTAACAGATAATAAAACTTCCGGTATTTTTGTTTTAATATTGTGTTCTCCCCAGTTAACCTAACAAGTCACATAATCACATTACCAAAAAGGAGCTTGATTTATAAATTTTTTTTATATTACTTCTTCTCCTAAACTATGAATATTACAGGTACATTTTATATACTTCTAATGAGGAACCTGGGTGTACAGAATTTGGGCACTGTTGTGGGACACCCTGTATATCATCTGGCTGATAACCGCAGTTGCCGAGTGATTACGGTCGAGAACTCGTTGTTGACATCGTTTTTACTTGTTATCGAGTCATGGGCTTGATTCTTTGTGCCACTAAAGACTCGCCATGTGTGCTAAATCTATGGGGACTCAAATTCATTTCGTTGCAATAGTGTGGAAGTTTGCAAGGTCCATCATCAATAGCCCTTGTGTTGCTTTTTCGGGTTGGCAGCCCCGGGCCTCCAGTGTTTTTGCAGATCCCAAAATCTCGGGACTAAAACAGCTAATCCCAGGATTTAATTTTTGTCTGAATTATACTTTAAATTCTTTTCTCATCAAAGTTTTCTGAGAATTTAATTATAAGGAAATTTATATACAGTTGAACCTCTATTTAACGAAGTCGCTAAATCTCGGAAAAAAGTTCGTTATATGGAGAATTCGTTAAATAGAGGTTCATCTTTTAATATACTTTAGAAACCATATGAAACAAATCTTAAATTCATAAATACACTATTTATTAAAAAAAAGGAATTATTCACACTTTTTTTTAAAATTAATATATGTTTATTTTTTTATATCTTACCCATCGAAAAAGAAAGACTAAAGAAAATCTGCAAGGAAAACAAGAAAAAAGAATGTCGAAGAATTCATTGTATTTTCAATATTAAGAAAATAATTTTATACTAAAATGAATGAATTTTAAGGACATTTTATATAATTTAAAGCATACAAGCAATACTAAACTTACATTATTTTATAATTAGAACACCCCACTGAGGGTGCAAAAGGATATCGAAGATGCCTCTAATGAACTGGGCAATGGGGGTTAAGGGTTGCACTTCTTGGATGAAGCGTCCTAAACTCTATTGCTCTTAGCAAGCTAGGATCTAATAAAACCATTTCAAGATTTTTGACTACCATAAAATGTGTTAAAGAGAGAATAACTTGAATTTTTTTCAGAAATACTTAAAAAAAAAAGGGAGAACAAAAATTGAATCACAAAAAAAAAAAAAAAAAAGTTTGTAAAATAAAAAATGCACTTCGCTATAGAGAGGTTATTTTGTGAAAATCCTGAAATATTCAAAATTCCAGGAAAAAGTTCGCTATGTAGGAAAATTCGCAATATAGAGGTTTGTTATATAGAGGTTCGACTGTATGTATTTTTTACGAAATATATACGTATTGAATTTATTTTTTGTGCAATTATAAGTGTTACAATTAAAAAAAATTACATGCAGCTTTTTTTTTCTCGTACGGGTGAATGTCACACAAATCTTAGTGGTTTACTGAAATACTTACACAATAATATAAGCAACGTCTCAGGAATATATTTTGTCACAGATTCTTCTTCAATTAGTACCGTTAATTAATAGTGGATCTAGTTGAAATATTTCACGTTTCAAATCTCACTGTATTACTAAAAGCTCATACAACTGGATCTTCTATTTCAAATGAGGTAACACTTGAAATTGATTCCCATTCTGATTCAATAACTCAATCAATTTGTACACAAAAACCATTAAGTGTAGCAGAAGAACTAGGTAAAGTTATCAAAGAGGAAAATGCACCAATGCAGTCTATTAAATGACACTCATAAAAAATTCAAAAAGAGAAGTGCTTCTTTTAAAATGGAGGGAGACGAAAGACTGACTACCTGGGAAGAGCATACTCCTATTTTAATGACGAAAAAGCGTATTAGTATAGTATAGAATCTGAAAGAGCATTTTCTTCGGCAGGGCATTTGTAACAAAAACAAGTAATATAAAAAAATATTTTTTAGTCAATTCCAACTTAGATCAACAAAGAAAAATTTTATTTTAGCTACTTTTTATTAAATAGTTGCAAAAGTTTTTAGTTTTTATATACATAGGACAAAATCACAACATTAAGTGGTAATTAATTTTATTAATCATCATTAAAGTATCGTGTTGTCATCCAAAGCAATCGCGTATATAAAATTTCAGTTCTACTGAATGCTTTAAAACGCGAGAAAAAAAATATTTTCAAGTTTTGACACAAGTTGCCAAAAGGGTCGCTAAGTCGCCAAAAATGATGCCAACGTGGCTGATTAGCTTTAATCAATTAATTTTTATTAATAATAATTAAATTATATTGTCATTCGAAATAATCTTGTATATAAAATTTGAGCTCAATCGAGCGCTTTAAAATGTATTTTATTAACGATTGAAAATTCCACCAAGATAAATAAATAGAGTGTGAGTTAATAGTAGGTATTGAATAAGATGCCGTTTGAACGATGAAACGCTCGAAGAGCTGTGTTTTTAAAAGCTTATAAATAGAAACACAAGAAATTTTATTTCTTTTTAATTTCATTATGTACTATTTTTATTTGTTTTCATGACGAATAAAGTGTTGTTTTGATTTGTTTCAGAAAATAATAATATTAAACCAATTTTTAATTATGTTTTTAGTTTTATTATGTAATTTCAACAATGCTAATGTGTAAGTATGTGTAGTATAATAAGTAAGTAATGTGTAAGTAGTCCAATCCTTATGGATTTCGTAGGTAGCCAAATTTAATATAGCATATACAAAAAATTTCAAACATTCAACTAAACATATTTATTATATTATATTTATTAACATGAATTTTGAATGAATTTACAGTAGAATTGAACGACAGCAAACATTCTGAAGATACATTTATAAACTACTGGTCCACTTTTCTATAAATACGTATAATAGTAATAAACAGTGGCGTATACAGACTACTTTTTTGGGATAAGTTTACAATTTAAAAAACAGTAGACGAAAGAACCGAAGAGTAATCTTTACAGTAAAATCTAAAATTCTGAGCTGATGTTCAGTCGGACCCCGATTTAACGAACCCTATTTGATAAATTTCGCGATTTAACGAACTTTTCTCTTACTCTGGTAAAAATAAAGACAAAGAATCCTATGTAACGAATAGTAAACCCCGATTTAAGGAATCATTTTAACAGCTGAGATTTTGTTTATTAGCTTGAATTAGAAAAAATTGGATTTTTTGTTCTTCAAATGATATCCTTTTTGCCCGGAAGAAAACAGATGATTTTTCTTGAAAGTAGCAAATTTCGACGGGAAAGGATTCTAACCATTATTAGACTTTCCAGGCGCTGATGAGTTACGAGTATAACTTCTTATGTGAGTTTTGAATAGGACAGAAAACTCCTTTCTTATCTCACCCCACTTCACATCGCAAGGAATATTTTAAGACTTCAACGATTATTTCACATTTAATGACGGACTGCCTACCAGTGCAACTGAATTTCGGGAAGTTGTTAATTTGTCAGAGCCAAAGAATAGCGATTCTGATGCAGAAATTGATATTGAAATTCTAATTAAAACTATTACATTTTCTAATGCTTTATATTGTTTGGAAACTGAAAAAATTCCTGAAGCAACATGAGTAGATATAAAATGCCGGTTCTGGGACAAGTGGAGCGTGGAGCCTCCATAGACTTAACATGGGGCCGGTTCTGGGACAAGTGGAGCGTGGAGCGCGGCTGACGCCTGGGGGCAGAAGAGATAAGGAAAGGGTGACAATGGGGGGTCTCCTTACCTGAAAAACATTCTGCGCATGCGTTATGAAAATTTGAAATGTTGGGAATTCATTGAATAGACTGTTTATTTTTCAATTAATATATAATTTTTAAAATAAGATTTCAATAATATTTTCTATTTTACTTTAGTGCAAACAATAATGACAAAAAATAAACATTTTTTATGAGAAGATGAATCATTCCAATCCTTTTTCTTGTATTAGTAAGGGGTCTTCTCTATCAGTCTGATTGGTTTGAGAACACGAATATGTTTTTAATGATAGGCGATTCGTATTTTTACTTAATGAAATGAATTAATTAGTTAAAATGAATATACTGTTCAACTTGATCGTAGGATTCGATGCAAATTTTAGTCTTGATGAAGGGAGACAAAACTTTTTTGAAAAATAAAACTTAATGTCAGTCACAGCTATTTTCGTTTCAATAAATGTTTTTCGTTACTTCAAAACTAATTTTTTTTTTTTTAGAAAAAGTACATTTAAGAGTGGTGCCATCTATGATTGATTTTAATTTCTATGTGTAAAATTAGACTTATTTTTAAGTTGAGTTTCGAACCCCAAAAGTCTTCGTTGATGAATGTTAGAAGGTACGATCCTAACAACTCACCTACGAAAACCTGTTATCATACATTTAGTTTACTCACATATTATCAAACTTTAAGCGAAAATACTTAGAATAAAGTTGAATTGGCTATTGATTCCTATGGCTAAAAATTTAATATCCTTCTAAACTATTTAAAGCTATGAATTTCTTCATTTTATACGTCATGTAATAATTTCGAGGATATATATAAAATACATGTTTTTTTACTTGCCAAGGTCATGATAGAATTATCCAGAAGTGGTAATCTATCTTATCTTAGAGGGAAAGGAATGTGTAAACGGCCTTTGTACATGAATATCGATAACATGGAACACCGGTCAAGGCGATCATGTTCTTATCATACAGGCTTCTCCTATTGACAATGGATGTAGGTTCTCTTTTCATCCTAACGGGCAGTCTGGTGGCGACGCTTGCCCGAGGTTAAACAATAAACAATGACCCCATGCACTTCTCACTTAACATCTGGTTGAAACCATAAAACTTAGTGTGAATGGAAGACGTCACAGCGTGTTATACTTTCTTGTTTGTTATCATTCCTTCTCGGAGACAGAAAGTCGCAAACAACATTCTTCTTGGAATCTTATTAGTATATGAAATCTACTTCTCCCACATGCATACGTAGATATAAGATAAGCGTCGATTTTCTATTGGTCCACGTTTATTGCTTTGTACTATATATTATAGATTTTTCCATTTCTCGTTACTTTACTAGCTGATGCCTTAAAATGCAGTCTGTTGAAGAATTTTTCGAAAATTCTGATTTTCCTCTTAATACCCAAATTTTTGCAACAAGTGACTTTGGAGATTTAACATCATCTCAATTAGATTCTCCGTTCGAAGATGATGCCGCTGAAGATAAAATATTTTCTTGTTCTGATTGTAATAAGTTTTTTAAACATAAGAAGAACTTTAAAAGACACAAAAAGAATGTGCATGGAACTGATGAAAACAGATGCAACCATTGCAATAAAAACTTTGCCAGATCCGATAGCCTTAAACGTCATCTAAAGTTGCATGAAGTATCTAGAGCGAAGATCTTAGAAAACAAACGAAAAAGACTGAATTCTTCTCCTCAACCTGGACCATCGGGATATCAAACTCCTGCTGCTAAAGACAGGAGAGATAACACCAAAAGTCGTACTTGCTTGAATACGTTTGAAACATATACCATTTCAACCGATTTGAACTTTATAAAGAATTTAAATGGCTTCCTCCAGAATTCTAAAGAAGAAGTTGTAAGAATAGTTGAAAATAAATCCAAGGAAAAGAAAGGTATCAAGTGGTACGTTTGCGCCAAGGTTCGTTTTGTTAGAAAAACAGCAGAAACCGAAGAAGAAAAATGTGAATCGCATTTTCGATCAATTTGTGAAATAAGTCTCCTAAATGAATCACCTGAAAAAAAAGTAAAAGAAGCTTTTTTAAAAATATTATCATCATGTGAAGAATTCGAGGGAAGAGGAAGTGGATGGATTTTAGATGAAATTCTACATTTGGAAGTAAAAACGTGTGCCTATCAACCATTAGCACCCTCTTCATACATACCTTTACCAAAAACGATAACGAAGAAAAAAGCTGTGATAAATATAAAAAACAGCGATGAAAAATGTTTTTTATGGTGCGTTTTAGCTGCTCTTCATCCAGTGAACATTCATGCCGAACGAATTAGTAATTACCTTTCTTTCGAAAAAGGAATTAATTGTAAGGGTATTGATTTTCCTACACCCATATCTCAAATAGATAAATTTGAACGAAATAATAACATATCAATAAATGTTTTTGGCTTTGAAAGAGAAATATTTCCTCTAAGAATTACTACGTCAACAAGAAGAAACAAACATATAAACTTATTACTAATATCTCAAGGAATCAAGAAACATTATACTTTAATAACTAATATGAGCAGCTTACTAAATCATTTAACAAGTCATGAACATAAAGTGTTTTTTTGCGATTATTGCCTTCTTCGATTTAACAATGAAGAATTATTGAATCAACATCAAGAAGACTGTCGAAATCATAATGTACAAAAAATAAAAATGCCGACACAAGAGGAAAAATGGCTGGAATTTAGCAATCATAAATTCAAACTACCCGTGCCATATGTGATATACGCCGACCTGGAATGTATCCTAGAAAAGATCAATTCTTGTGAACAAGACCCTAAAATTTCCTCAACTGAATCCATAGCGAAGCATGTTCCATGTGGTTTTGCATATGTTATTGTAGGACCAGATGGAACGATGGTCAAACCTCCTACAGTTTTTAGAGGAAAAAATGCCATAGATCAATTTCTTACAAAACTCTTAGATGAAGAAAAATCAATTCTTGATATCTTGCGTTTTGTCAAGCCTATGGTCTTTTCTATGACGGATGAAGAAAATTTTAAATCTTCTACACTCTGCAGCATCTGTGGAAATCCTCTCAATGGAGATGCTGTAAGGGACCACGATCATCTAACTGGAGCTTACAGAGGAGCAGCACACAATAGGTGCAATTTGAATTTTAAATTAGCAACTTACATTCCTGTCGTAATTCACAATTTGCGAAATTATGATGGACACTTTTTAATTCAAGGAATAGGTAAATTTAAAGAAAAGAGAATTCAATGCATTCCCGAAAATAGTGAAAAGTTTATTTCTTTTACTCTGAGCTCATTACGTTTTATTGACTCTTTTCAATTTTTAAACACTTCTCTAGAGAAACTTGCTCAAAACTTAAAACCTTGCCAATTTCATCTTTGCAATAAATATTTCGCAAGTAATGCACAATTTATTACTAGAAAAGGTTGCTATCCATATGAATATTTTGATTCTATTTCTAAATTTTATGAGACGCAGCTCCCTCCTCAATCAGCTTTTTCAACAGTTTAACAAATGAAAATGTATCCAGAGAAGACTACGAATATGCTCACCATATATGGAATATATTTCAAATGCATACATTAGGTGATTATCATGATTTGTATGTAACCGTAGACGTATTACTACTTTCAGACATATTTGAAAACTTTAGAACTCTATGCCAGAATTACTACAAAATTGATCCATGTCATACATATACGGCTCCTGGTTTGGCATGGCAAGCATGTCTCAAAATGACAAAAGTACGATTGGAGCTTTTAACTGATATAGACATGCACTTATTCATCGAAAAAGGAATTCGCGGAGGTGTTGCGATGATTAGTCATCGCTACGCTAAGGCTAACAATGCGTATTTATCAAACTATGATTCAAGCTTACCTAGTAGTTATATTATATATTTAGACGCAAACAATCTATATGGCTGGGCAATGTCGCAACATTTACCTACACACGACTTCTCCTGGACTGATGAAGATGTTAATTTTATGAATGTACCAGACGATTCGGAAATAGGTTATATATTTGAAGTTGACTTAGAATATCCAGATGAATTGCATGATTTGCATAACTGCTATCCATTAGCTCCAGAAAAAATTGAAGTAAGTGTTTCTGAATGTTCCCCTATACTAAAAATATTGCTAAAGAATTCAGTATTTTAAAATCGAAATCTGTAGAAAAATTGGTTCCTAACTTAAAAAATAAAACTAAATATGTTCTTCATTATAGAAATTTGAAGTTATATGTACAATTAGGTTTAAAGGTTAAAAATATACATAAAATTCTAAAATTCAAATAAAGTCCTTGGTTAAAAATTATATTGATTTTAATACTGAACATCGAAAACGAGCAAATAACAATTTTGAAAAGATCTCTTTAAACTTTTAAACAATGCCGTGTTTGGAAAAACAATGGAAAATTTACGCAATAGAGTTAAGATTGATTTAGTGAATAGTGAGAAAAGAGCTAAGAAATTAATAGCATCTCCAGCATTTTATGCTTATAAAATAATTAATAACGACCTTGTATCTATTCAAAGAAAACTTACTTCTCTTTTATTGAACAGACCCATATATGTTGGTTTTTTCAATTTTAGATATTTCTAAAATTTTAATGTACAATTTTCATTATAATTATGTCAAAAAAATGTATGAAAATCGTGCCAAATTATTATTTACAGATACAGATTCTCTGTGTTATATTATTTCAACTTCAGATATATATAAAGATATGTTTCATAATTCCATTGAATTTGATACAGCTAACTATCCTCAAAATCATTTTCTTTATAATCCCTTAAATAATAAAGTTCTCGGAAAAATGAAAGATGAGTTAAATGGGATGGTAGCAACTGAATTCGTAGGTCTCAAAGCAAAAATGTACAGCATAAAAATATTAACTTTAGAAAAAAATACAGCAAAAGGGGTACATAGATCTATTTTAAAAAGTAAAATTTCTCATGAAGACTATAAAAATTGCCTCATAAATAAGTATAGAAGTCGTGAAGAGTTTAAATCCATTAACAGTTCTATACATCAAATACATTCTGTAAAAAGTAAAAAATTTCACTTTGCCCCTTCGATGATAAAAGATATATTCTTGAAGATGGTATTACAACTTTGGCTTTCGGTAACTGTGATATAAATGAAAGCTAATATTTTACATAAATGAGAATTTAATTATATAGTTTCGCGTATATATATATTGATTTTTTCTGTATATATCTTATTCTTTCATGTTTGTGAACGTAATTTTTTTTTTTTCATTTTATACATTGTCGACCGTATTTATTATTTATATTGAATGATGTTGCTTATTTCAATGCTTCTCATGTAATGCATTTTGAAAAATGTAAGATTAAATTGAATTTTCTGTTAGAACATTGTATTTTTGCTTATTTCAATATTCTTGTATAATGCTTTTTTTTTTAAAATTTTAAATATAAGATTAAATTAAGTTTTCCGTTACCATATTGTTCTATGAAAAGAAAGTTACATTATTTATTTGTATGTTAGAAATTAAGAGAAAGACATTCCATTATATATATATATATATATATATATATATATATATATATATTTGGTAGTTAAAATTTATTGAGATAAGTTTAAAAACTATAAATTAATGTTTGTTACTTGAGTATTCTCATTTACAATGGAGTTTCCAAACCTTAAACATCCATTTTCTATGATGATCTGCGGACCTTCTAATTCTGGTAAAACTTTCTTTGTTAGACGAATATTAGAAACAAAATTAATCAAACCTTTTCCTCCCAAAATTATTTGGTGTTATGGAATTTATCAAAAACTGTTTGAGAAGATGTCTGACATAGAATTTCATGAAGGCATACCTTCTGGTGTAGAAAACATTACTAATGCTCTCATAATAATAGACGATTTAATGAATGAAGTAGGAGATGACAAAAAACTTTCAAACTTGTTCACGAAAGGAAGCCACCGTAGAGATATTTCCGTAATATTTATTCTACAAAATATTTTTTGCAAGGGAAAACAAATTAGGAATATTTCTTTAAATACTTCTTACCTATGTTGTTTTTAAAAATGTTAGAGACAAGCAACAGATCTCTTGTCTAGCAAGACAAATGTATCCATCTCAGTCGAAATTTCTTTTAGAAAGTTATGACGATGCTACAAAAGTGCCATATGGTTATTTATTTATTGACCTGAAGCCTGAAACGAATGAGAGACTGCGCATACGTACGAGTATATTTCAGGGGATAAAAACATAGTATATGTTCCTCGGTAATAATTGTTTTTAAAATACAAACGAAAAATTAATTTATACTTTTTTACTCATATAAAATTTTATTTTACTATCGAATATAGTATTTAAAGTTTGAAATAGTGTAACATAAAACATTTGCATTAAATATGTCGGTAAAACAACACGTAGCGTATTTAAAGCTCTTGGCAAAAGCAAAAACAAGAGAAAAATATTACAAAAATGTCCTAATTCTCTAATAAAGGCAGTATGCGAATGTGCGTTAAATACTTTAAAAGGGAATGTTCCATTAACAAAGCATCATAAAAGAAGGTTAGCTCCTTTTAAGCAGGTTATACGTAAGTTAGGAGATAAATCTGTCCCTTTGTATAAAAAGAGGAAAGTTCTAGTACAAAAAGGAGAAGGATTTTTAAGTTTTCTGATTCCTGCTGCTGTTTCAGTTATATCATCCCTCATTCATGGAACACAGTAAGAAATTCGTTTTACTGCCAGAAGAAAGACTTCAAAATTTCGTTTCCGAACAACTATCAGAATTAGATGAGAAAATGCAATCTATTCTTCGAAACAAAAACATGAATGATTCTGAAAAGGTTACTTTATACTTACAAATTCTTCGAAAATATGTTAACTTTCCCTTTCCCAAAGAAATCAATGAAGACATGCAAGAACCACAGATGGAATTTAAAAATTCTAATGCAGAAGATCTGAAAAGTGTTATTCTAAATGAAGATTCTAAGGAGGCCCTCGGATTTATAAAGCAAGAAACCAGCGCAGAGAATATTGAACAAGAAATAGAAAAATCAGCACCAAAGAAATATAAAGCTATTATTAAGAAAATCATTCTTTTTATACAGAAGCATCGAGAAGAAATATATTGGACACCTGACAAAGAGTTAATAGTGGATGGGAAAATTATTCGAAATACTAATGTTGTACATTTGATTACCCACCTAGTGAGAGACAGAAAAATAAAACCTTTTGGGTTTGAATCACTTGATGAATTTTTAAAAAGAAAAAATTTTCCATCAAATTTTGTTAAGAATAAATATCTTAAAACAAAAACATTGTATGCAAAACCTTTGTCATGGATTGATTATTAAGTGTAGCTCGTGTTTTCTTCAATAAATCTTTTTTTTTAAAAGCATTTTGATCTGTCTTTTTTGTTTGTTTCTTATACTAACATATATTAATATAATTGAAAAATGATTTAAAAAAAGTTGAAAAATATTTTGAAAAAGTTAAAAATATTTTTAAATGTTGAAAATATTTAAAAAGTTAGAGTATTGTTGATGGACTTGAATATTTAGGTTAAGAGCAATACTGATAAAATTTCTTTTTCATATTAATGCAACGCCCGGTTAACTTAAGTTAATTTAATTTATTCTTATTATCCGTTCTTTAGTACCCAGGTTCTAAATTAACATTTGGCGTCACACTATAGCTTAAATTTAGACATTAATCATTAAAGACAAATAAAACGGACACTAAATTAAAAAGCCTTCTTTAAATTACACTTAATTTATTTACAAAACATTTAAATTACGTTAATTACTAAAGATATACATTATCACTTAACTGAATTAGGATCTGAGAGAGAGAGAGAACATGGTGTGCCATCTCGGGAGTCTCCAACCTCGGCAATTTGTCAAAGGGTCGTCAGACCAAAATCGGTGATAAAATTTGTGTCAGAGAGTGACTAAATTCGTCGTGCAAGCGCTTATATTTCGCGGCGGTTTACCCCTGTATTCTGGAGAGGATTCTTTTTCGAAACACAATCAGCTTTTCTGATTGGTCTGAAGTCAGCGGAGGGATATCTTCCCGGGGTCCATGACTCCCCCAAAACGCGGAAAATTCCCAAAAAACATCCCATATCATGATGTATTTATGGGTACATTGCCTTCTTCCAGGCGTGGGAAATGCGTCACCCTTTTCGGTGGGGTGAGAGGCCCTCCCAGAAATTCCTCTGCTTGTAAACAACAACAGGGCCGATATACAAATTACTGTTGTAATCCTTATGGAAAGGCGGCCCCCATCACTCCTCCCTCTCTCAGATTAACAAAACCAAAATGAATAATAATAAAAAAAAAATTTCAGTAAGCAAACGAAATACAGAATTGGCCTAGCGTCGGCAAATGTCTATGTCAAGAACAAAAAATTCAGACTCGGGTTTACGATCAGCTGTCCACGTCTTATGAGGGGTTCTGTCCATGTTCATCCATGATGTTGGCAGCTCCATCGTCGCTCAGATATTGCTAAAGAAATCTGCTAAACTGCAAAAAAGAACAAAAACCTTGTCTCCCAGGGAAACCATATTAGTAATGAAACAACAGTTATGAGAAAAAAAAAAAAATTAAACTTGGCCCTTTGTGACCACCCTTGAAGACTCCAAGCACCAATTTCCAACTCCTCTCACCGCTCATAAAATGAAAATAAGAATGTTAAAAAAATACAATCAATTTCTGAAGTTCCTAACCTATTCCGTGAGGGAAAACCAAATGAACTATCAACAACTACAATGACGTTAATGTACGAAGAGGAGAAAAAAAAAAAAAATTACTGAATGGATCACCCAAACAATTCACAAAAACATCAGACACAGACTGACAAATAGAAATAATTAAAAACAATCACAAAGAATCGTGTGCCACTAAATAATAAAAAATATTAAGACAAATAACACGTAAGAATACAAAATTGGCGTATGTAACAACTGCGCAACTAATAAAACAACACTTAGGAGTATTGAACAAAAATACATTGATAAGAAATAAACGCCAGTGAAAACATTTACATACAATTCAAGCGTGGCGCCCAGAAACAGACACTTCATAATCGTTTAACATCGAAATCTTGACACGACCAATGTGAAGTGAAAGTCCCAGACCATCAAAAAAAAAAAAAAAAACTAGCAGAACTCTTTACATACTCAAGCGTAAAAATTTCAATGGTTCACTAAGAGCATTGATAATATTTAATGAAAATAATTAAGTAAAAGTAAAAAAAAAATTAGAGATTGAAACGATGAGTGTGCATAAGTGGAAAAAAAAATTTTTGTAACTTCATAGAATGCTTGGTAGCCTAAGAAATTAAAAAAATTCACTAAAAGCATTGGTTACAAATAAAAGTTTAAAAAAAAATTTAACGGAATTAATTCAGATTTGCAAATTAAAATTTTATAAATTAACTAATCGTATAAATGATAAAAAAAAATTTATAACCTGCAAGAATGCTGAGTAGCCTAAGGAATTTTAAAAGAAAACTTCACTACGAGCATTGGTTACAAATAAAATTAAGAAAAAAAATTACTGTGATTAAATTTAGAATCGCAAACCTGGAAGAAGGCAATGTACCCATAAATACATCATGATATGGGATGTTTTTTTTTTTTTAAATTACACTTAATTTATTTACAAAACATTTAAATTACGTTAATTACTAAAGATATACATTATCACTTAACTGAATTAGGATCTGAGAGAGAGAGAGAACATGGTGTGCCATCTCGGGAGTCTCCAACCTCGGCAATTTGTCAAAGGGTCGTCAGACCAAAATCGGTGATAAAATTTGTGTCAGAGAGTGACTAAATTCGTCGTGCAAGCGCTTATATTTCGCGGCGGTTTACCCCTGTATTCTGGAGAGGATTCTTTTTTCGAAACACAATCAGCTTTTCTGATTGGTCTGAAGTCAGCGGAGGGATATCTTCCCGGGGTCCATGACTCCCCCAAAACGCGGAAAATTCCCAAAAAACATCCCATATCATGATGTATTTATGGGTACATTGCCTTCTTCCAGGCGTGGGAAATGCGTCACCCTTTTCGGTGGGGTGAGAGGCCCTCCCAGAAATTCCTCTGCTTGTAAACAACAACAGGGCCGATATACAAATTACTGTTGTAATCCTTATGGAAAGGCGGCCCCCCATCAATATTAATCTTAAAATAATAATAATAACTTTATAAATTTAAATATATGGAAAACTTATAAGAAATTCAAAGCAAAATCATATTCATCTTATAATAATAACACAAACACAAAATATAAAAACAATATTGTATTTATTCACCATCTAAAATTTATTCTTACATTATATCTTTTCTTAAAATATTGATACAATCTGAAATCATTCTGTTTGCTACGAACAAATTCATATAAAATATAAGTCATCGAAAAGCCTTTACTGATTTTCAACAAGAAAAATATACAATAATGACCACAGACGTTCGATGTAAGACTTTGAAGGGATTTTTCATTCCACTTTATATTTTTAAACTTTCTTGTATAGCTCGAAATAAAATCTCCATAAGCTGTTGGGGGAAATCTATAAGAATCAAAAAATTCAATTGTGTTTTCGTCTCGAATGTGCATCGCTAGCCGGTGAGATCCTTCTTGATCTTGTGTGTCTGTATTTACGATCAGAGTACTTCTTCTTCTAATTAAAGGTAACTTGTCTGAAGGAAATACTCCAATAAAATATTTTGAAGCATCTTTATCCTCAGACAAAATTCGATGAATTTGTGAGGCATACATTAATTTTCGAAATCAAAGAGTACGTTCCTTGTTTTGTTTATCTCGATTAAGGATTCAAATTCAGCGAAAACGATCAGCGACACTGTTTGCTCCAATGCTTTGTTAAATTTTAATTCTATTCTTAAGTTACTGTGTCTAATCAGATTGAAATGTTCTCCGTCACACAAGTCAGGTGTTAAATCAAATAAAAATAAGGAATATCCCTTAGCAAATTCATTTCTTGATAAATAAAGCCCTTCAGAATTTAAAAACAAGCTCTGATATGCCCTAATATAATTTTCTTTTTCGAAATCCAATTCTAATGGTTGATGAGGCATAGGTTGACCATCTATATAGACTCCGATAAAATTCACATTGTAGTGATTGAATTCAAAAGGTGACTTTTTATAGTTTCCGTTGAATGCATCATTATCTACACAAGCTAAAACTATTCGTTTTGGCATTTGTCCGGAAAACACGTTGTCTTGGATAAAAGAATAGCTCGATTGAGGTATTGAAAACACTTTACAGTTAACTCTATCTATAGGATATTTAGCTGTTGCCTTTTCTAAAGCTTTAGCATGAGCAATAAGGACTCCGGGATTAATATGCACTTTTCTAACAAAGATTGAAACGTGATCGAACACTATTTTATAGCCCTCATTTCCCATGAGACAAAATTCTGGCTTACTTCTTATCAGTTTAATTTTCAAATCGACGAGGTTAAGTAAAAGTCTATCTTGATTGAATAAATCTACATGAAGTCGCCCTATCATGTCAACAGTTGCACTTTTTTGAATAGTGAAGCTCGCTTATTGAATCCTTCGTTTGGCTCCTTATCATCATCATATATATTCATTCGACCCGCTGTATCCTTATAATATATTTCAGAACTAAGTTGAGAAGTTTTGCTGTCATATCCATGATTTAATATAGTTTCCAAAATAGCTCGATAAGGATATGTATTGTTACTAGAAGAAACGTTTCTTCCATTTAAACTTATGTCTACTTGCGAAAATAAAGAATGGAGAAAAAGATTAACAGGTCCTATTTTATCGTCATCAGTAAGTACTTTTCCATCGTTTTTTAAAATTTTTGCTTTAACATATAATTGCGTCTGAGACAAATCTAGATAATCTTCGCCACTTCCAGAAATTAAGAATTCAACAGGTCCGCCATCTGTCACATTTGCAATTGGATGAAACTGAATCCATTGACCTTTTTCTATAACTGTTTGAGTTGGTGGGAGAGTAAATAAAAATTCAATTCGGACTTGGCACATTCAGGAGAATCTTTCAAAAGAAATGCCATTTTATTACGTATCAAAAATATCACGTCCTTTCGCTTTCCTGGCTTTAGACGGAATGATGTGTTTTGAGAATCTTTTCTTTCTTTTATACTTTTTACCCTGACCAAGCATATCATCCGCTTTTTTAATGGCTTCTCTAGCTAATTTTCTTCCGGTTTCTTTTGTTCGATGTTTAGCTGCATCTTCTAAATTTTGTCCTTCGAGTAAATCATTAACTATTTGAGTTCCTGTTTTCAAAACTTCTTTCCCAACAGATTTGGCTCCTCGAGTTAAGAAGGGCAAAGCAGTGCGAAACACAGTCTTTTGAACCAACCTCCTATGCCATAACCTTTTTGAAAAGATTGACCCTGATAATAAGAAAGATCATTGCCTGCTTGGTTAACGTAATAATCCTCGTATTGCTTCACACAACACTTATATGGAACAAGCATCTTTATTCTGACAGATCTGATCTATAAATGAATGTATTTTTTCTTTTATCTTCTTTTATACTATTTGTCTCATTCGAAAATGTAACACGGCTATGACTCTTCCTCTTTCGAATGGTACTAATTCTCCTGAATGTAATCTAAGAACCATTTCGACCGTTTGGAAATGCCGTCGTATGACAGGCACGTAATGAGGTCTTGTATAATGCGCATTCACCACTTCTCCATCTTTTCCTTCAACTTTTACAATTTTTAAAAGTGGAGCTTGGACATCTCCCACAATTTGAGGTTCTACCAAATCAGAATAAACATATATAAGAGGAAACGAAGCATTAGGATCAGCGATATATGAACTTTCAACTTTGCCTTTGATTTCACCCGGTTCGAAACCAAGGAGTTTAGAAAAACCTTTATGTAAAAAAAAACTTTAGCGTGCTCTTTTGTCTTGATTTTTACTCTTTTGACTATAGGATGGTAATGAAATTCTATTTTGTTCTTAAAATCTTCTAAATACATCCCATCTAAAATGTCAGGTATAGTCTCATAAAATCCTTGAGGAATTCTTCTAGCAATCGACTTTCCATCACCGAGGTCAAAACCAAATAAATTGTTGTCTTCTCTTATATTATACCATGTATGAGAGGATAAATAAAATCAACTAATCCCATTTCCCATTCATCATTTAGTGTAATGGGAGTTGGAAGTTGTGTAGTAAAATGAGAAGTTTTATTTCCTGGGAAAAAGTGTTTGGAGCTATCACTTATGAGCGTTATGAAGAAAGACATTTTCGCGACTGATGAATAAGTAGATTTTGATCTCTTTTTTATAGATGCTTCAAGTCTTGTACCCATGTATTAAATTTTTCTGGATATCCCAAAAATTTTACAAAATATTCCTTTTACCATTCTTTTCTCGTGTTTTCAAAATTCTTTCAATAGGATAGTAACCAGAATGCGTTACTTTTTTGAAGTTCTTGTTCATAAAAAGTACCCCGAATCACTTCTCCAGCTAAATCTTTTAATTTATAAACAATTGGATTCCTTCTAATAATATCATGAATGGTGAATATTTCTCTGGTCCAATTCTGCTCGTATCCTTTTTCAAATAATAACTTTTCGTTACTAATTCGAACTGTATCATTAAGTCGATAATTTGGCTTATTCACCTTTTTATTATTCTGCGTACCATATAAATTTTCCCATACCTGGCTTTGATTAGTCTCAGTTACAGATGCTGGTGTCATTTGTATGCTACGATGCCAAGTATTATTGTAGCTGTATACTAATTTATCTACGACACCAATGTATCGTTTCGTATTCTTCTCTGTAAAAAATTTCCACATTTTTGTCTTTAACGTTCTATTGAATCGTTCAACAATAGAGGCTTTCGTGTTATTACTTGTCATGAAAAATCCTATTTTCTTCTTTTTGAGATAATTCTGAAAAAGTTTGTTCGTAAATTCTTTACCAGCGTCAGTTTGAAGTTTAAGAGGGACGCGCTCAGAAAATATTTGTTCAAAAGCCGATACTACTGTTTTCGCATTCTTATCATGTAATGGAATAGCCCAAGCATACTTCGATAAAACACATATGCAAGTAAGTAAATATCTATACCCGTCGTTAAACTTAGAAAGAGACTGCATATCGACTAAATCGGCTTGATATTGTTGATTCATTCGACTTACCAACACTCTATTTTTCTTAAATTTCTTTTTAATAGGTTTATGTAAAGTATATGAATCTTTTGCACTTAACCACTTTTTAATATCTTTTCTAGAAAATTTTCCACCCGTAGCTTTAATCAAAGCTTCGACACCACCAAAGCTACCCGGATGTTCAGGCTCTTGATAAACTTTTTCAAGATCCATTCTTAACAAAAAAAAATGTGTGTTATTTGACTAACATCACATGAATGAATAATGTAATAGCAAACTAAACGAAGTATTTATAGCATTCAATTTATAAGAACAACAACTCTTCTAAAAGAGTTTAAATAGTATATAATAAAGAGGAAACACATACTCATATATAAATACGAAGTAAAAGAGTAAATAACAATAACAGAGACATATACAAATAAATATTTTTATTTAATACTAACGATTAGGATCAGATGCAATATACATTTTTCTTAGCGTTATCAAAAATAGAAAGCATATCCCACTTATTTACAAATATTGGATTTAGATAATTTAACAATTGAATATTTCGTTGGATAAAATCCTTGATAAGTTGCTCGAAATCAATAGTGAACAAAGCTAAACCGCCATAAAGTCGTATACGGGTTTCATAATCCATTGTTATACATTCATGTCCAAGTTGATTACCATATTGTTGAACACACCCGTAGCATTCGAACACATCTGCGATGGAGTTTCCCAAGTAATCACACAAAAGTTCAATCAATGAAGTTGTCAACACCAATTCAACTTCTGAAGCGTCTGTATTCACTACAGCACTTGGCATAATTTTAGAGGCTTCACTCAGTAACAAATTGCGAAGCATACGGTCAAATGTTAACAACATGACACTTTCTGTGATGATCTTATGAATTCGTTGTAATTCCAACCAGTTATTTTCGCTTAGAACACACGTCCCCGGTACAAACTTCTTTGAATAATCTTTTTCTGGAAATAGCGCTGGAAGATGATATTTGGAATGTTCTCAATAAAAACGGTCGATATCATCAAAGAGTCTTTTATGAGGATAGTTTCTTCAACAGAAGATGATGTATTGATTTGCTCGATTTGATTAACAAATGATTGCCACAGCATAGGCGAGAAACACACACCTCTTTTAGTTGGAAACAGTCGATTATTCCCATCTCTTTTATAGAGACGTAGATGAACTTGTACCATGCTAGCAAAATATGTCACTGCAGCGTAAACGTCCTGTCCTAAGTGGAAATGATGTGGAGGAATAGTATCGTCAGAGAAAGAAGAATCTGACTTGGTATCTTCACTAAAACATACTCGCTTATTAGAACCATTATTGGAATTAAACGTTCGCTTCATGTTTCTAATTCTACACGTGTATAATTCTGATTACAACAATAATAAAATTTGAACTACAGTCTGAGAGAGAGAAAGAGCTAGAAATGTCTTTAAACCAAATATATTCCAAATCCATGATTAGAACTGTACTCTCATGTTGAACTGTGATTGGTTTGTAAGAATATTATCATAAAAACTTAAAGAAGCTTATTGGTGGAATAGAATAATGTATTCTTACGCGTGCGTAGTGTTACATTGTCTGTTATTTGGTCATGTTATCCATGTACCAACATGTTCAAAGGTTGTTTACACACTCCTTTCCCTCTAAGATAAGATAGATTACCACTTCTGGATAATTCTATCATGACCTTGGCAAGTAAAAACATGTATTTTATATATATCCTCGAAATTATTACATGACGTATAAAATGAAGAAATTCATAGCTTTAAATAGTTTAGAAGGATATTAAATTTTTAGCCATAGGAATCAATAGCCAATTCAACTTTATTCTAAGTATTTTCGCTTAAAGTTTGATAATATGTGAGTAAACTAAATGTATGGTAACAGGTTTTCGTAGGTGAGTTGTTAGGATCGTACCTTCTAACATTCATCAACGAAGACTTTTGGGGTTCGAAACTCAACTTAAAAATAAGTCTAATTTTACACATAGAAATTAAAATCAATCATAGATGGCACCACTCTTAAATGTACTTTTTCTAAAAAAAAAATTAGTTTTGAAGTAACGAAAAACATTTATTGAAACGAAAATAGCTGTGACTGACATTAAGTTTTATTTTTCAAAAAAAGTTTTGTCTCCCTTCATCAAGACTAAAATTTGCATCGAATCCTACGATCAAGTTGAACAGTATATTCATTTTAACTAATTAATTCATTTCATTAAGTAAAAATACGAATCGCCTATCATTAAAAACATATTCGTGTTCTCAAACCAATCATACTGATAGAGAAGACCCCTTACTAATACAAGAAAGGATTGGAATGATTCATCTTCTCATAAAAAAATGTTTATTTTTTGTCATTATTGTTTGCACTAAAGTAAAATAGAAAATATTATTGAAATCTTATTTTAAAAATTATATATTAATTGAAAAATAAACAGTCTATTCAATGAATTCCCAACATTTCAAATTTTCATAACGCATGCGCAGAATGTTTTTCAGGTAAGGAGACCCCCCATTGTCACCCTTTCCTTATCTCTTCTGCCCCCAGGCGTCAGCCGCGCTCCACGCTCCACTTGTCCCAGAACCGGCCCCATGTTAAGTCTATGGAGGCTCCACGCTCCACTTGTCCCAGAACCGGCATTTTATATCTACTAACATGATGCAAATGACGCAGTATTTTCTTCTCAACATAAAGTCGAAAAAAGAACTCTTGCGAGAGTCAGGTATCTAAAAGATTGTCAAATCTATTAGTCAGTATTTTAAAATTTCTAATTATATAACTAGTGCGTAATATTTTACTAATAATGTACACTCATGGACAAAAAATTTAGCGCACCAAGAAGGAGTCGTCAAAATGAAACGAAATTTTACATACGTAATGACTTCTTTGATATAAGTAAATGATTAGAAAGTCAAAGAAAAATGATCATTTATATTTCAGAGAAAAAGGCAAAGGAACGGATGATTTAATAACCTGTTGAACCCCCTCTAGCGCGAATACACAATGCGATACGATTGGGCATTGAGGCATACAAGTTCTGTATGATGTCTTGAGACATTTCGTTCCATATTAGCTGTAACCTTGCCTCTAGTTCTTTCAAACTCGTGGGATGCCCAACTCGCCGTCCTATATGATCCCAGATATGCTCGATTGGAGACAAATCTAGGGATCGGGCAGGCCATGGAAGGGTAATAACAGTGCAGAGACAGTCTTGTGACATCCTTGCTGTGTGAGGCCGAGCATTGTTTTGTTCAAAAATGGCTCCTGGGAGCCGTTGCATGAGAGACAACACATGTAGTTGCAGGCTGCCATGGACATACCGCTGGGCTGTCATGGTGCCACGGATCAATACTAGGGGTGATCGTGTATTGTAGGCAATGGCGCCTCATACCATCCCACCAGCTGTAGGGGCGGTGTGTCGCTGTAAAGCAAAGGCAGGATTGAGGTATTCACCACGGGGTCTCCACACACGAACACGATTGTCAGCACTGATGAGATTGAATCTGGATTCGTCTCTAAAGATGACCTGGTTCCATTCCGCTACAGTCCAGTTTCTTCGTGCGCGGCACCACTCCAAACGGAGGCGTCGATGGGTGGGCGTCAAGGGCAGCACACGTAATGGGCGCCGCGATCCCAAATGCCCTTCAGCCATGCGTCTTCGTATGGTTCGAGAAGACACAGAGGCTCCTAGTGAAGGTTCTACCTGTGTCTGGATGACGACCGATGAAACTGTTGGCTGTACGCGAGCCTTTCTTACGATCTGGCGGTTTTCTCGACGAGTGGTCTGTTGAGGGCATCCTGAGCCTGATCTTCGTATAAATGACATCTCTCGGATCCACTGGTCCCCATTTCCTCACAACACAATCACAATGGCCTAATTGACGACCTACTCGCCTAGCTGACCACCCAGCTTCCCTCATGCCGATGATTCTCCTCCTCTAAAACTGTGACAGTTGCTCATATTGTCTTCAAAAATGGCGTAAAGACATGTCTACCTTAGCTCATCCTTTGTAAACGATTAAGCACACTCAAACAAGTTTTGGTTACCTGTTCCCCTCAGGAGCTCACCTTCTTTTAGTGAGTACGGGTGTCACAATCCCGAGGTACCCTAGTGATCTTTTCCTTTTTCTAAGGGGTTTACCGTCTTTGGTAAACACGTGCTTAACGAACCCAGGGTACCCTAGTGATCCTTCTCTATTTTCGATCCTCTTCTTGTCATCCCATTTCTCCTTTTCTTCTTTTCCCGTCCAGACCACAGACATATGTTACAAAATGAACTTTGTTCAATTTTTGTTTTTTCTAGCGAAAAAACTTCCGCTTTATTACTAACATATTATGGTTTACATTTTGTATTGCGTTAATTTAGTTTTTTTTTCTTAGATTTCTTTAAATATTTTGATTATGTTGCTTTATTTGTGTTCGATAAACACCGTTGGTTAGCCAACCCGCATGTTTGCCGTGTGCAGCGTCCCGTAAGGAGGGAAATGGTGTTCTGGGGATCCTTTGCGTTCCCTTTGGCCCACGCTTCACTGTAGAGGGGTGGCAGGAGTGAGCCCGCTCCTGTCAATTGCTGGTGGTACCTCTCTTCGGTGTCCCCGAAGAGACAGTGCTGAAGGGTTAGTGCTTCAGATAAGGGGTGTCGTGTTTACCCGTTGGATCCTCCCCCTGATGCTGTAGCACTATATTCTGGGAGTACTCCAGGTAAGCGCCGTGCTTGGTTTTCGCCAGATGATCGGCACACTGCCCCCTTGTTGGACTCCGTGGTGGGTGGAGGCACGTCAGGATGAAGTCTAGTTACGCCTATGGATCCAAATATGCTGTTTCCGGGTAAAGGAATCGTTTTACCTAACCTTAATGTCGACGACACTGCTACACATGTAAGATATTCATTAATTTCCTTGCCGAACAATGTCATGTCTACGAAATCATCATTTGCCATACATAAAGCTCTGAAAAAAATAGCTGGAGAACCGAAATCCGTTAAAAGATTGCGATCCGGGGATCTACTTGTTGAAACCAGTTCTGCTATACAAACAAAATCTCTCTTACTTACCAAAACATTTTTCGATTCACTTGTGAATATAAATCCACATGAAACTCTTAACACATCCCGCGGCGTCATTTCTGAACCTGACCTTTTCTAAAACCTCTAAAGCAGAAATCCTCGAAGGATTCTCTGATCAGGGTGTTATTCAGGTCAGAAGAATTGCAATAAAAAAAGATTCAACAGTTATTCCGACAAAACATTTAATATTAACTTTCAATACCCCTAAACTGCCCACAATTAAAGCCGGGTAACTTAACTGTACGATTCGCCCATACATTCCGAATCCTCTGCACTGCTTTAAGTGTCAGAGGTTCGGACATTCGCAAACTTCCTGTCGTGGCCAACTAACATGCTCTAGGTGTGCAGCTGTTGGGCATTCTTCTACAGATTGCAGCCTAGAGGCGAAATGCATTTGTGAAGATCCCCTTGGATCTCACTTTGAGAACGAGAATGATTTTGAGTCAAAGAAGAACGAACCAGTAGCCATTTTAATGAATAACTTTCTTTATTTGGTTATCTTTCCTAAATAGAATCAAAGACTTTTAATAACAAATAATTTAAAATAGATATATGAGGTTTAAAAGGGGCTTTCCTTTATATTAACTTAAATATTTAATGATCCAATTAATTAACAATTAGAATATCGATCACGCAGAGATTACCGCAATAAGAGATCCCAGAATTATATTCAATAATATTCCTATTGAACATTTAACTTTAATCTCACTCCTAATATAAAGCTTTAATGAGACTTTAATTATAAATCAATATTTACCACACTGAATCTCAACTGTTCCAGAGATTAATTTATCCACCTAGAAATCTTCAATAATAAATATCTAACTTCGCTATTATATCTTCCTGCTTCAATCTCTCTCTCCTACTGCTTCTAACTTTACTATTCCGTTTGACTTAAATACTTTATCTAATCTGCTTAACAAGGAATGCCTGTCCTCTTTTTGGAGCTGATTGGAAATAGGTAGGGGAATTAAATTTCCCTAAAAAAGATGTCTCAGAAGGTTAGTGATAAAGTTCCGTATAGATTCGTCACACATTAACTGTTCACAGCATCATTCAGCCGATTCCAAACTTTGCCTAAAATGGAAAACTGAAAAACAAATTCTCAAGAAATTAAAACTAATAGAAATGTAACTTACTTCGAAGCCCGAAAGTTAATAGCCCCACCTATATCACAAACATACTCCCATGCTGCTAAATCTTCAACAATATCCGTTTCTACTCAAACAGATGGAAATATCACAAAAATAAAATGTCCACCATTAAAATTACTTCAACAACCTTCTTCTCATCCGAAACCAAATATATCTTCACCTATTCCTTCAGTTTCTGCATCTTCAGCTCAAGCAGATCTCTTGGCATCCCCAGCCCCAATAGCAGCTGATCTGAAGCACAATGAATGCTACACCCAACAACGTCCCTTCCACATCCAATCTATTCACTTTCCCATCCAACTCCGGTGTTCAATCTACTTCAATACAGGACGCTAAACAAAAAGCTAAAACGCGAGCAAGAAAGAGGAAAAAAGAGCTGCTTAAAAAATGAATGATGCTATAATAGAAATAAAGATGGCACAACACAAGAAAGTACACCTGAACAGGATTCCTCAGACGAGGACATGATTGACTAAGACCCGGATGAGTACGACTCGGATGAATACGCCAAGAAACATGATAATATTGGGGAATATACCCGTGTATTAACCCAACCTGTTATATAAACGTAAAGAAGTAATTTTACTACTTTACACCGTTACTGTTGTAAAAAAATTTATATCGCTTTTAAACCGTTGCCTAATTCTAACAATTTTTTTATTTAACATATTACATTAACTATCATGTTACGATTACTCTGTTTTAAACTTGTTTGAATTAGTGGAAGATAACCCCACCAAAAATTAAATGCTTTTATCATATATTTTATTGAATATTTTACCTTATACTATGGTTAATGTGTTTTAAATATTATGTAACGTTTTAAATTTTTTTAACAATTGTTTGGCGCATTATAGCCAGAATTGGCTCTTGCGCCAAAAAACTCAAAACTCACTCACTCACACTTTGTTTTACCTGTTTTATACTCCACGGAGAATGACGTTAAATGCCCTCTATCGGCCATACGTAATGCGTACAGTCGGTCGAAAAAATAGTTGAGCACCGTGACCCTTTCAAAAAGTGATTGGAAATGGAAAACGACCTTTATTGAAATGAAAACGACCTTTGTTGAAACCATCTCACTTGAAATTTATCATAACCCTTCCATCTCATTTGAAATTAATCATGAAAACTGTCTCATTTGAAATCATCTCATTTGAATTGAAAATCATCTCCTTTGAATCGATCTCATTTAAAATCATCTCCTTTGAAACGAAAACCATCTCATTTGAAACCCTCTCATTTGAATTGATCTCAACACCGTATTTTTGTTTCCCCCTTTTCGTTTCAAACGACTCTTTTTACACGACTCTTGTTCATATTTCCCCTGCTTTTTATCCAAAACTTGCATTTAAAGTTTCCATTCAAAAGGAAAGTTCAAACGGCTCTTTTGTATGAATTGTGTCCCTTTTCACTTCATTTTTATCCCAACGTTAAATGTAGGGTCTCGATTCACATTTGAATCAAAGTATGCAGGAGGCGTTAAGAGGTATGGACATCGTAAAATTTTTCAGATTTCTCCCAAAAATATTTTATCACGGGGCGAGAGAAAATTTTTCATTCCATCCCAGAGAGACAATTTAGAGAGGGGTCATCCACAACTGAAATTTAAACAAGGGTCATCCACCAATGAAATTTAAACAGAGGTCAAATGAAATTGAGGAATCGTGAAGGGGCCAAATGAAATGCATGCATTTTGGTGAGAAAACGGGGGAACTCTACGAGACAAGCCCTCCGATCTTGGTGAGAAAACATGCCAATTCAACGAGACAAGTCCTCCCATCTCGGTGAGAAAACAGAGGACATGCCAACTCAACGAGACAAGCCCTCCCATCTGGGTGTGATAAGAAGACGACAACAGGTAAGCATGTTGTAATAAAGTATTTTCCAAAGTTGACATATTGTGTGTCTTGAAAAAAGGGGGACTGAGTCGATTCTTGTGTCGACTCGATCCCCCTTTCTTCGGTAAAAAGTTTTTTTGACTCACTCTATTAGATGGGCCGTCTGTCTTTTGCATTCAGCCTGCAGCTTGTTAAAATGCTGCAGGTATCGCGCAAATCGATAAGATTTCACCATGGTGCACTCGGATATATCAAAGTCCTCGGGTCAGGTAGGGGGTGGTCATGCAAATCTCCCGGAAATGGGGCAGCATTTCCAGGTTGATGGTAAAAAGTCCCAGCTTTTCAAACATTTTCCGCTGGTCCGATCCCTTGACGACAATGAGGCCTCTGTTTCCTTGGGCCAGGTGACAAAATTTGCCCCGAACGCAGAAAGCCAGGTATTCCAGAGGCACGGATCCGGGTAGGCGGCTTTTCAGACTGAGCCGTTCTTTAATGTACCTGTTGGCTCGGCTGTCTTTGGCGGTCGTGAGGAGGTTGGAATGATCCACCGTGATGCAAATCACTTCTGGATCTTTGCCATCCTCCGAAATGCTGGCAATGGACAATTCGATCGGGACAGGCTGGCCACCATGGTGAAACACGTTGGCATGGGCGAAAAAGGCTAGATGAGACATGGTGCTGAGTGAGAATGTCTCTGGTGGAGGAGCACTCGCCTTTAATACTCTGCTGGGTCACGTGAATCGATTCCTATTGGCTGATGCTTTTCCAATCTTGAATCACCAGACATTTATTGCTGATGAAAGAAATCTTTTCATTCAGCGCCAAGGTTCCACAATACAGATGAATCAAACAGCACGATTCAGCACAAGGTTCCACCATACAGATGAATCCAATCTTGGTGCATCAAACAGCACAAGGTTTCCAACATACAGATGAATCCATCAAACAGCACGATTCAGCACAAGTTTTTAAAATGTGCACTCCAATCTTGGTACACTATTTGGCCAGAAAAAAGGGGGACCGAGTCGACTCTTGTGTCGACTCGATTCCCCTTTTTCCGGGCCAATGTCCATTTTTTTACTTTACCGTAACTTTATAGCTCCATTCAGCATGCAGCGTATTAAACTGCTGCAGGTATTTGGAAAATTGATACGATTTTAGCATGGTGCAATACGAAATGTCCTCTTCCTCGTGCACACCCTCATGCACGGGGTTGGGAAAGGTTCCATCGCAAATGTCTTTGAATTTCGGCAGGTTCTCCAGGACCAAGGTATACAGTCCGAGCTCTTGAAAAATTTTTGTTGCTCCCCTCCTTTGACCACCATCAGGTCCCTGTTGCCTCGGGCCAGCTCACTAAAGAATCTTTTCGTCAATGGGAATCACATCGTGTCATGTTTGAAGCTTTTCGTAACGAATGAAAAAGATTTCTCAGCCATTGTGGAGGCAAAAGAGTAGGATATTGCAGAGAAATAGAGATGGAAACGTGTGAATGTCAACACTTTCAATCCAATCCTCGGGACATGGCTGGCCGTCGCAAATTGAATATTGTAGGTTTTTATGATTCCATGTTTGAAAAACCCGAAATGTGGGAAGAGGGGATAGAATTTCACGGAGGCTTGGGAAAAGATGTTTGGGGAATAGTTGAACGTTATTTGAGGGGAGACTTGGAGTGGTTTCATATTGTGGTAAAACACGATATTTTTGAGATTTTTTCCCGGGAAATGGAAAAAATTCGGGATCAATGTGTCATTTTACCCTTTTGGTGTCTGTATGATGGATTGGTGAATGAGAAGGGTAAAATACAACATCGACACATGATTTTGGCATGTAAACCAGAGAGTTCTTTTGAAAACATTTGGAAAGAAAAAATTCGTTATGAATTTCCAAACAGCGGTCGAGCCAAGAGATGCATCAAGATTAAACATGCATTTCACTTGGTACGGACCATGATGTACGTGAGTCAACCGAAATCGTCGTGTGACAAGGACGACATTCCCGACAATTTGATGAATCTGAAACAATGGTCCCATTTTCACATCAATCGACCCTTGCACCCGCACAACATTTCCTCTCTGTGTACTCTGTTCCCAGGAGGGATAGAAAAATTACTTTGGGAGCAGGTGGGCAATAAAAATGTGTCTAGTTGGGAAAAGATGATAAGACGTACATCTGACGAGTGGGGTCATTTCAAATGGAGTGTACCCATCCATGTGACGGGATGGAAGTTTTTAAATTGTGTGATTCCCTTTAATTCGCGTTACGAAGAAACGGAGGAATGGACCCCTCTATGTTTGAATCTATATGGTAACAAAAAACTGTATTTGAAGGAAGGAAATAACGGAAAAAAATAGTTCCTTTCAAAGGATTAGAGACGAAATGTACGAGTTGTCTCGCAAACAACAAAATATTATGAATGAAATTGAAAATGCAAAACAAGAATGGGCCATGGACCAAACGGTGATATTAAGTACCAAACTCAACAAGATGAAAGAGAAAAATGACCTGATTCAAAGGGAAAATGATATATTGAAGCAAGAAAATGACGTCTTGAAAATCAAAGAAAATGACTTGAAAACCAAAGAAACGGAGTTAAACTCTAACTTGCAAGGTATATCACGCGAAAATAAAATATTGAAAAGGGTATTACAGGGGAAAAGAGTGGACAGAATCTCTTCCAATCCATGGCGTTGGAACAGTCGAGTTAAAAGATTATCTTGACCTCCTTCAGCTCTCTCAACTTTCTCGTTCACTCGCAAATTTTTCAAACTGAACAAACTTGGTGGCTTTCAGAAATGACATGGATGATTACAACCTTAAAAAAATTTTTTTTTAGTATTAAAATATTTTTTGACCATAGAGTTTAAAAAAGCTCTCGCTCTTCTCATGATACTCATTCCTGCAAAAATGAATTCCCCAGACTATGATGATTTTATTGACATGTTCAGTGTGCCAACACCAGTTTCACCTTTGCCATCGACTCCAGTGGCTTCTCCATCCCACGAACCCTCTCAAGATGTGATTTATGATTCGTTACCTCCATGGAACAATCTACGGTTTCCGAGTCACCTTTTAACAAGGAACCATCTAGGCTTCCCGAGTCACCTTTGAAAGATTCTGTGGATCCACCCATTGTTTCTAAACCGCCCGTTGTTTCTAAATCACCCATGGTTTCTAAATCACCCATGGTTTCTAAATCACCCATGGTTTCTAAATCACCCATTGTTTCTAAATCACCTGACCCACCTACCAAAACGACCCATGTCAAGAAGGTTGATTCCGTCATTCATCGTTCTCCGCGATCCAGGGAACGAAGGAATGAGGAAAGATGGAACGAGGAGAGAAGACCACGAGATCCCAGGTTGTATCGCCGACCCGATTTCAGGCCCCCGTATCAAAGGCCCAGAGTGTTTCGGAGACCCCCTTATGCACAGCAATTGATGCCCACTTCCCAAGAAAATGCCCAAGTCTTTTTCCACAGCCAAGGTTTGGCCGTGTTGTGTATTAGAAACAGTGGTTTCACGCTGACCAACGGAGTCGTCTCGTATGCCATGGATCGGGAATGTCCCCACGAACTGTTTAAATTTTTACACTATCTCAATGTCGGTACCATTTGTGTCACCGACCAACATTCTAAACAAACTTTTAATGACATCCAAGCCAGTTGGAGCTCCTCGAGCCCATTCAAGCGAACCCCTGTGATGTTGTTAAATTCCCATGGACGTGAGCTGGGGCAATGTCCGTTTTGTAATCAGACCACATGTCATCGTTGGATTGCCGTGCAAGGCATGTGTGCGATTTTGCATCAACCCATCAATCCCATTTTTCATTCGTGATTGGTTCAAAAACACTCATAAACCCATCAATCCCACTTTTCACTCGTGATTGGCTACTGATGGCTCCGCCCACATCCTGTTTTAAAGTATAAAAGAAGACTCGTCTGGACGCTTCACATCAGTCCAGCACGATGGACCAAATCGATGCCTTTCCCGAGCACATTTCCACGACCGTGGTGCCCGTGACGCTGCCCGAGAAGCCCGACGCATTGGAATATGCCGCTCGGCAGGGACAAGTCCGTGCTTGCATCATTTATCAGGAACCCAACACGAAACGAGTGTTTGTCTTGTTTTGCAAAGACAATTGGTATAAAAAAAAGACGCTGGTGGATAATTTCAAGCGTGCCATCATGGAGGCCAAGCACGTGAACGAATTCAGGCCCGACGATGTCTTGTGGGAGAAAATCTCCATGGGACTTTTGAGAAATCCCGATCGACCCCTGAAAAATTTCGACAAGTGGATGGTGTACATTTACAACAACATGTTTTTTTGTGAAAAAAGACTTTACTTTTGGCTTCCGAACGGTAAAGTCTGGCGAGATTCACCTTATTCAAACGACCAACGTCCCCATGCTGATTTATGAATTTCCATCGTCCAGTCTCAGGTATCGAGCCAATCCCAATTTGTTTAGGAGGAGCTTTGAACCGTTTGACCAGATGCTCTATCATCGAATGGTGTTGGAACCCCACACGGCCAACCCGATCCCGGCTGGAACCCGTTACATCTTGTTGACGGTTCAAAAGACTGTGTTTAGTTTGGACATTATCCCCGAAATGATTCTCCCCAGCTCATGGAAAATGGATTTAACCTGGGGGATTTTAGAAAAATGAAATGCTTCGATCAAAAGGCCTACAAGCTACCGCCTCCGACCCCAGCTCATGTACCTGCAGAGACAAACAAACGATCTTTGGAACAACAGCCCGGGCCTTCCTCCAAGAAGAATAGAGTGCTTATCACACCCGTCATCAGACCACCTGTGTTGATTGACAGACCTTCCATGGCCTTGTCCACCCCTCAAACTGTGAGTATTCCAGAGCCACCTGAGCTGACAACATCTCAAATCCCAGATCCACCTGCGCCGATCCCACCTGAGCTGACGACACCTCAGATTCTTCTACCAGATCCGCCTGTGCAGACGACACCTCAGATCCTTCTACCAGATCCATCCCCTGTGGTCGAGACTTTGGAGCCGACCCTTATGGACGCCTCTTCCATGGATCAAATCATGGCGTCCGTATTTGGAGACTACTCGCCACAAGGGATTCCCCCGGTTCATACCCAAGAACCCCAGGGGCTTGACACGGTGCCTTCCCTGTTTGACGAGAGTAATGATCTCATCTCGTTCTTGGATAATTTTGAAACAGGGTTGGCCCTAGAGCAACAAGAAGCCCCCATGGACTTGACAATGCCCCGAATGGAAAAAAAGTGAAAAAAACTACTGGGTTTAAAGTGATTGAACCGTTGGATCTGTCTGTCCGCAATTGTTTGCCTTGCATGTAATTATTTTGATGTAAATATTGTAAATATTATCTTGATATGTAAATATTGTAAATATTATCTTGATGTAAATATTTGTTTTGTAAATAAATTTCATTTTTGCCCGAAACCCGTCTCCTTTTTTTGTCCAAAAAATACCAAGCTTGGAGACAAGAGCATGTAAAAAAATGGTTTCGGTAAACAGTTTATTGGACCAGTGTCGACATCGCACCACTATTGTGTTTGGAAATCTGGCTCGGTGGCCGGATCGAGTCACGTATTACGAGCAAGACTATCCTTATACCAAAATTTTTGAACCCAACTTTGGTGTGCATATTCCTCGGTCGTTTGGAAAAACGGTCATTGTGTTTACGAGTCATTTGGATCTGACCTGGGACAAAGGGGTCGAGTTGAGATTCTTTCAAGTGGGTCATCCTCCCTCTCACCGAGTTTGGGAGGCTTATCAACCTCACACTACGGATGCGTATAGTTTGGATTTTACAGACTGCCCTCGAGTCGCAGACGTGTACGTGAAATGATTGACGTGGTTAGACGATTGGGAAATGCATCGAGACGACAACGTCCCTTGACGCATGGTGGGTCTCCAACCTTGGAAGCGGGCTTTGGAAAAACACGTGCAGCGCTCGCATGAAAAGGCTTTGGCCAATGGGATGCCCTCTGGCGTCACCTCCTCGAGCATATATAAAGCGAGCCATCCGCCGCTAGAATCATTCTGCTGTTTGAAGCAACATGTCTGTTTTGAGTCAACCAGCCTATTTTGCTCATGCCAACGTGTTTCATCACGAGGGCAAGCCAGTGCCCATCGAATTGTCCATTGCCACGATTCCCAGTGATGGCAGCGTCCCGAAATCATGTGCATCACCGTGAATCATGCCGGGCAAACTTCCAAGTCCAAAGATTTTCGATCCAACTGCCAAGAGAATGCCAGTCTTCGTCTGGTACACCACCCGTTACCCAAGAGTGTGCCCGTGGAATACCAGCCCTTTTGCGTGAGGGGCAAGTTTAGTCAGCTGGCCCGAGGCAACAGGGACCTGATGGTGGTCAAAGGAGGGGAGCAACAAAAAATTTTTCAAGAGCTCGGACTGTATACCATGGCCCTGGAGAACCTGCCGAAATTCAAAGACATTTGCGATGGAACCTTTCCCAACCCCGTGCATGAGGGTGTGCACGAGGAAGAGGACATTTCGTATTGCATCATGCTAAAATCATATCAATTTGCCAAAAACTTGCAGCAGTTTAATACGCTGCATGCTGAATGGAGCTATAAAGTTACGGTAAAGTAAAAAAATGGACATTGGCCCGGAAAAAGGGGGATCGAGTCGACACAAGAGTCGACTCGGTCCCCCTTTTTTCTGGCCAAATAGTGTACCAAGATTGGAGTGCACATTTTAAAAACTTGTGCTGAATCGTGCTGTTTGATGGATTCATCTGTATGTTGGAAACCTTGTGCTGTTTGATGCACCAAGATTGGATTCATCTGTATGGTGGAACCTTGTGCTGAATCATGCTGTTTGATTCATCTGTATTGTGGAACCTTGGCGCTGAATGAAAATATTTCTTTCATCAGCAATAAATGTCTGGTGATTCAAGATTGGAAAAGCATCAGCCAATAGGAATCGATTCACATGACCCAGCAGAGTATTAAAGGCGAGCGCTCCTCCACCAGAGACATTCTCCCTCAGCACCATGTCTCATCTAGTCTCATCATTCTCAATCGAATTGTCCATTGCCAGCATTCCGGAGGATGGCAAAGATCCAGAAGTGATTTGCATCACGGTGGATCATTCCAACCTCCTCACGACCGCCAAAGACAGCCGAGCCAACAGGTACATTAAAGAACGGCTCAATCTGAAAAGCCGCCTACCCGGATCCGTGCCTCTGGAATACCTGGCTTTCTGCTTCCGGGGCAAATTTTGTCACCTGGCCCAAGGAAACAGAGGCCTCATTGTCGTCAAGGGATCGGACCAGCGGAAAATGTTTGAAAAGCTGGGACTTTTTACCATCAACCTGAAAATGCTGCCCCATTTCCGGGATTTGCATGACCGCCCCCTACCTGACCCGAGGACTTTGATATATCCGAGTGCACCATGGTGAAATCTTATCGATTTGCGCGATACCTGCAGAATTTTAACAAGCTGCAGGCTGAATGCAAAAGACAGACGGCCTATCTAATAGAGTGAGTCAAAAAACTTTTTACCGAAGAAAGGGGGATCGAGTCGAAACAAGAGTCGACTCGGTCCCCCTTTTTTCAAGACACACAATATGCCAACGTTGGAAGGTACTTTTTTAAAACATGCGCCAGACAATAGGAATCGTTTCACGTGACCTTATTAGAGTATAAAACGCCAGCAGCCAAACATTCAGTCATATTTTCATGCTAAATGTTTTTCGCTGTCAGGATTTGGAGTGATTAATATTCTCAAATTCTGGCATCGGTAAATATTTTTAGCCAAAATCTTCAAGTCCGAAATTTGGGGTGGGTCCCTCTTTTTTGGGGGTCAATAAATACACCAAGATTGGAATAATATAGATTAGACTTACCTGTTGTCATCTTCACACACCCAAATTGGAGGTCTTGTCTCGTTGAGTTGGCATGTCCTCTGTTTTCTCACCAAGATGCATACATTTCATTTGGGGCCGAATGAATGACCCATACATTGCATCCATCACAAAAAACGCAATTACCAACCTTGTAAATAAATATCCTATGGAGGGACGTATTATACATTTCAAAATAGGTCATTTTCCATTTCCAATCATTTTTTGAAAGGGTCACGGTGCTCAGCTATTTTTTCGACCTACTGTAATCACGCTGCATTTCTAATCATGTGCATATCTCCCCGACATGTACCTTCATGTCAAGTTTCGTTACGTTCACGCAATTATTTCTTGATGCGCTAATTTTTTTGTCCATGAGTGTATTTAGCTGTTGAATAAAAAGAGTGTAATTTCTCACCATAGACACTTTTTGAGTAGTAGCTTATTATAGAATTTCAAAAAGATAAGCTCAAAAAATTTGAATTTTGTTTGGACCCCGATATTATGAATAACTCCAATTCAACGAACCAAATGTCCAATCCCGATGAATTCATTAAATCGGTGTGCGACTGTATGTTCACTCTCTCGAAGCTCAAAACTCATACGTTGGCTAAGTGTGTAAGTCTAGAGAGGAGAGCGCCATCCCGGATGTCGTCCCAGTCAATTGACCCTCCTTTTCACTTCAAATCAATGAGTTCCATCGCCAGTAGCTTCGAAGTGTAATGTTAACAAGCAATCAAAATCAGGCAGGTCAAATTTAAGATATAAATGTGTGAAATAGCATTGTTGTCTAAAAATTTATAAATCAGAAAAAGAAGAATACTGTCAAGGAAACGTAAAAACCAAAGAAAGATATTGATATTTAATGTTCTCTCTCACTTTTTTTCTTTAACCCGCGATCACTCGCGTGGGGTGTTCTGTACACCCCAGCAAAAAGAAAAGCCTCTCGGGGTTCCAAAAAGAATGCGCAGAACCAAGATTTTTTCTGTTGGTGCACATTTATGGTCATTGAACCTTCAGGTCTGATGCAATCATTCTCGCTCGGACGATTGGAATGTAACGAACCTTCAAAAGTTTATCTTGGGTGCTGAGAACACGCCGCGATCAATTGAGTTATATTTTTTTTTTACTCGAAGCATTTAAAAAAGAGTTAGTTTTACTCTTTCCATTTACTTTTTTTTTCAAAAATATTAATATGCATGCATATTTTATTTAAAATTTCAACAACTGTAGCATAAAAAATATTATATAATCAAAAAATTAATTGTAATACATATAATTTTTTTTAAAAAATTTCAAAATACTTTCCAGAAATCATGGCAAAAACTCCGTAGGAAAAGGAGAAACAGCAACTTTATTTTGGTCATCTATTAGAAACTGTATCGACAGATTCTGAGAGTGAAATGTGATTTCGATGGCTGTGTAATTTTAGAACCAAACTTGGAGTGATGAAACTTGAAATTGGGAATTTTTATATTGACCGAAGGTGGTGTTGATTTATCTGATGAAATGCGCAGTATATATGATGTATCGCGAATATAGAACCGTTGGCCATCGCAAATATTTTATCATTTACTTAATATTGCAGGAATTAATGCTTCCATTGTCTATCATTCGGTTTTTCCTGAAATTAAAATGAGGGGTTCAAGATTATAAGAGGAGATTAGAATGAACCTTGTGCAGCCACAGTAGGATATGAACCTTAACTAAACACTCAAAGGATGCTTTACTGAGACAGAAGATACTCAAAAGAGCATTAATCCACCAAAAAAGGGGCGCTTCACTGTTTGTCCACGGGTAAAAGGTATAAAAACTAATTGTTTTTGTCTTCAATGTAAGAAAAATATGTGCATAAAGCATATGAATGCAATCTGCTCTGAGATAGTTGGAAAATGATTAAAATATTATTTTTCTACTTTCTAATATCCTTATCATTAATTACAAAGTATGATTAATGCTAGTATATACGTTTTACTTGTGGTTTATGAAAAAATATAAAATTATGTATTTTAAATGAAAATTTTGTAGGTTTAGTTTAAATTCATGTTAGTCTTATTTGTATGCAAAAAATTTAATAATTTTATTTGTATAATACAAAAAAATATCTTGTACTTTATAAATATATATCATAATTTACTTAAAAATTTTTTAATATATAATTAAACGTGTTAAAGGTTTTAGGGGTGTTTTCTACACCCCGCGAGCAACAAAGGTAGCAAAAAAAAAAAAAAAAAAAAAAAAAAAAAAAAGGTTTAAAAAAAATGTTTCTAATCTTGTTCTTCCAAATATGTGTGAACTCTGTAAAACGGTCTTTTGTGCTTACTAGTTTTAAAAGCAAGAAAACTTATTTACAGGATTATAAATTTGTGTTTTGATATAGAAGTAACCTTCGCTGAGAGTATTTCATGATGTTATATGAATATATACTGTTTTTATATATTTATATATCAGTGGCGCACACAAGGGGAAGGGGAGGTCATGGGGGTCTGGACCCCCCACCAAAGCCCTTGATTTTTTTCCGATTGATTATAATTCTAAGTATATAGTACGTAAAATTTAATTAATTTCTTGTTATTAATGATTAATTATATTAATTAATGCTAATTATTTATTCAAAAATTAGTTTTTTACTGTGTTTTGTTCCCGAAAATCGACAAAATCTAAAGGAGCATGATACAAGAATGGTGAACTTTCGACCCCGGAACCCCCTTGAAAAATTCCTGTGTGCGCTACTAATATATATATATATATATATGTATGTATGTATGTGTGTGTGTGTCACCGTTAAAGTGTATAATTTAGTTATTTCATTGAATAACTAGGTGTTTTATGAAATAATAAGACAAGTCATTCAAAGTACACTCAGGTACATTGAAAATAGCGACCCAAGAAGAAAGCATCGGATTGAAATGAAATTTAATACACTTAATGACACAGATGAGAGATTCACTTGACCTCAAAAACAAGACAATTAAACGAATACAGGGTGTGCAACGACGACACAAATACTGGACAACTTCAATAGCGCGTTGGACCACCTCTAGCTGCAATACATGCCGCTACACGGTCCGGCATTGAGTTGATTAGACACCTTATGTTGTCCTTAGGCAGATGGGCCCACAAATCTTTAACAGCTAACTCTAAATCATGTACAGAGTGACACGATGGCACTGTCGTTTTAGCTGATCCCACACGTGTTCTACAGGGGACAAATCCGGGGAGCGGGCCAGCCATGGAAGAGTCTGAAAATGACGTAAGAAGTCTTGAGCAACTCTTGCTGTATGTGGACGAGCATTATCTTGCTGGAAAATTGCCCCTGGGAGACCATTTAGGAAAGTTCCTACATGGGGTCGAAGAATATCATCAACGTAACGTTGACCTGTTAAGGTTCCACGCACCACAATTAAAGTGGACCGACTATCATAGGCTATGGCCCCTCGGACCATTACACCAGCTGTGCGGGCAGTGTGACGTAGAACAGTGTGGGGGGAATTGTACCGCTCACCAGGGCGCCTCCACGCGCGTACACGGTTATCATCTGTCCCTAAAACAAACCGGGATTCATCACCAAACACAACCTTTTGCCAATCTGTGACATTCCACATTGATCTGGCTTGGCACCACTGTAGACGCAGTTGCCGATGTTCCGGTGTTAAAGGGAGTGCACGGAAAGGGCGCTTGGATTTAAGATTTGCTTCTGCAAGGTGTCCGGAAATTGTTTGTGGAACAATTGCTACGCCTACGTCTGCTCTTATCGTTGAACGAGTCATTGTGGGGTCCACAAGTGCTTGCCGCACGATCCTTCGTTCCTCTCTCCTCGTGGTCTTCCTTGTCGCTCCAGACCCGGTTTTCTGCGCGTGGGTACCTTCTCGTGTCCACTGCTCCCAACAATTTCTAACGGCACACTCCGAATGATCCAGCCTGCAGTTTTCATCTCGATGATCAGGCCTCTCTCAAACTCGCTTAACTGTGAGAAATGTCTTCTAGCATGTTTACCTGGCATGTTTCGCTTACCAAAGTCTTCCTACAATCGGCGGGTAATCGTCACGTTTATGAATCTTCGAATTTGCGCTGGCTTATATAGCACCCTCTTCCTGATTGTAGCGCCACCTTGGCGTGTATGAGCATGCATATTGGCACAAAACTTTGATCGTTTGCGTATCACATTACGCGGTACTTATTTGCAAAGTTTCGCGATTGTACTTAGTTTCCTTCTTGGGTCGCTATTTTCAATGTTCCTGAGTGCATATATACAAGATGAAAAATTTCATACTTTACCTAGTTATTCTATGAAACGTCTGCGGTGGTGTGGTATGTATATGAACTAGTACCAACATCACGCGAAGACGATCGTTTTGGCGTGATCGGTTAAGTACTCGCATTTCGTTCGGAACGGAAGGTACCCAGAACGAACCTTCCCTTCGACATTGGTGACTCGGACGTGATATGAACCCTTTTATTGGTGACCCGGACGTGATCTGAACCGCACCCTTCTCGCACCGCTGTCGTGGCGCCATCTATCCACCGCAAAAGCAGCTAAGCCGTCTCATACAAATGACGCAGTTCTCAAGCCGTCTCACACAAATGACGCAATTCTCAAGTCGTCTCACACTAATGACGCAATTCTCAAGCCGTCTCACACAAGTGACGCAATTCTCAAGCTGTCACGCATGAATGACGCAACTCATCAAGTGAGGCAACTGCTTACATGCTCGCCACGAATATATTATCGTTCGTTCGCCTATTCGCCGAAACACTGGCAGGGGAGTATGCGGCGGTGTGATATCTATATGAACTAGTACCAACATCACGCGAAGACGATCGTTTTGGCGTGATCGGTTAAGTGCTTGAATTCGTTCGGAACAGAAGGTACCTAGAACGAACCTTCCTTCCTTTCACGTCTAACGATAGACCGTTAAAGTGAAAAATAAACAATTTCAAAGTTATTTTATAAATTAATTGATCATAAATAATTAAAATCTCTCGAAAAATACATTTTATCCCCATTGTGGATGTGATAAATTAAGAAATAATACGGAAAAGTAGATGATATAGTTTATTATTTCTCATATTGCTAACATTAGTTAAATATAAAGGGAAAAAATACGTTTTCCATCTGTTACTGGCACAGTTAACTTTTCTACTCCTTGAACTTGAAGGATATCATAATCCTGGAGTAACCAATAGTCATGTGGTACTTTTTTCTGTGCCGTTTTAGCACTTTTTACTTCTGCTATCAAAGTTAATAATTTTTAACGAGTAGGTGCAGCACTGTTTTCCTTTGTGTGTGTCTCTCTCACTCACGCTCATTTAATAAAGATATTTTATTAAATCTTTTTTATTTACAGGTTAATCTCCTATTTCTGCAGAAGTTGTGATGCTCCACGTCCCGGGGGTATCATCTCTTCTTCTACGCGACCTAGAATTGTAGGAATAAATGATTGATCACCCAAATTCTCCATAATAAATCTAATTTATCATTGTCTAAATATATATTGATCAACGCAACACAAGTCTTACTAGAGGGATATAATCAGGAGTGATATTACGTAATTATCAATTCTAAATAAATAGCGCCTGAAATCCTACTCACTATTTTTATGAGAAATTAACCTCAGAATCTTTATCTACTGTAGATTCCTTAATAAGCTAAAGTCCGTTCTATAATTAATCTCATACCAATATATCACGGCGATCAGCACCTCGGCTTTCCGTATCTTCTTGTATTCTATTCTTCTACTCTATTATTCATCCATTCTATTACTATCCGACTTCTATTCTACTATCCGGCTTCTATCCCACTTCTATCAGACTAACTCGCGAATGCTAAAGCTCCTTTCTATATATATTCACTTATCTGCATATCGCGGTTTCTTCTTGGGAGGGTTGGATTGAAATAATGCCATTCTGGCCCCAAAGATTCTCCAAGAAGATTAGTGAGAAGGTGCGATAAAGCCTTGTCACTAAGACTTTGATTGAAAACGGGTTGCAAAAATATTTGTTTATAATCCAAAATGTAAAACTATAACATAAATACATCGTTTAAATTCTACGTTTAAAAGCAAAGGAATAAAGCGTGCACACGCACACGTCATTGCAAAGCAGTTATAAGCGGATCAAAGCTGACTAAAAGCAGCTAGAATTGGTTCAAATTCATACTTTAACGATGAAGTAATAGTTATTCTATAGAATACCTAGTCAAATCGTAGAACTCAATAATTTTATATACTTTAACTGACTTGTCCAGTTATTTCACGAAATACCTAGTTATTGTATGGAATAACGGATTTCACACTTTAACGATATCATGGGTATGGAATGCTTAAAACTATATATTAAAAATATTTATAAATCAATGGTAAGAATCAGCTTTTATTATTTATATTAAAATATTTTTATCAGAGAGGCTTTTTTTGTGTAGGTTACAGTTTTGATCCATTTAGTTAAATCTAGGGACTTTCAAATTATTTAAAGGAAAAACGAAACCTTTGAGTGAGTGAATATTAACGTCGCACTGTTCAGCTACATGAGGGCTTTTGGCGATAGACCTCGTAATTTTGAACCATGGTCAAGTGACGAGGACGACGCCTGTGAGCTGGCACTCTCTCTCCTAACTACCACACCAATGGGAGGACGTTTGAGCTCTCGACAGATTTAACATGTGTAGCTCCCCTACACGGCGGGTCTTTAATGGTACTGGGTTCGAACTCGTGACAAGCCAGCCATGATCCGATACCTTGGCCACTAGGCTACCGCGGCCACAACTGAACGTTTGAAGATATATTTTTAAGTATTGAATTAATTAACACACGCGCGCGCTTGATGTATTTCTTTTGTAGAGAAAAGAAATGACATTTTGGTTTTTAATATTTTATATTCTTGGCTTCAATTATTTTTTACAAATATTACTGGTTAATTATTATCAGTTCATGTTTTTATGTATAAAAATTTCCATAATGATGTTTTGAAATTTAATTTCTAAATGTGAAAATATTCTATCGTTTACTAGCTTTTACAATCATTTTTTTAAAAAAAGAAAAGGAAGAAAAGGAATGAAAAAACGAACGGAGAGAGAGAGAGAATTCCATAAATAATTTTCAGGTGCGATCGATCACTCAGGTCTAGATTTAAGAATTACTTCCTTTCTCTCTCTCTCTCTCTCTCTGCATAAAAAAGAAGCTTCTTCTGATGAAGCAATCTTCCTTTTTATTTAAACCTCTTTTTTTTTTTGCTGGAAGTTTAATTTAAAATCAGTCCTTTCCTCTACGTTACCACAGCGAGCGCTAAAATTTTAGAACAAAACTAACAACAACAAAAAAAAAAAAAAAAAAATGGCGAATGGAAAAAAAAAAAGCGGATGAAGAGCAATATCTCATTTCACCAAAGGGTACTCAGGAGGTCTGTTTCGAATTAGAGAATACTTGGATAATAGAATTTAGAGGCTATGTGAAAATTGGTTTCAATTTCCCGCCGTTAGAAGCGCAGGTGATTGACGGTTCTGTCGCCACTTCCATTAAGAGCGACAAATTACTTACGCAGAAGTGGCAACCATAGGAGAAAACGGGTCGGAATTCTACGCAGAATTGTGTTTTCCGTGCGAGCTAGTTTACAATATCCGATTAAAGCTTAAAAGGATAATGGGAATTTCGGGCAATACGCTGAGAATTTTATCGATAGGGAGTAATTGGGAAATGTGGGTAGTGGAAAGTAAGGATGAATTATTTTATGTAGTTTTTAAATTGAATCAAATTGGGAAAAGTGTAATAACCCGGATATGTATTATAAAATATAAAAACATTAAAATTCAAACTATGCAGAATTTAGGTAAAATAACAATAATAATAATTATAAAAAAAACCCTGAATATATATAAAAAGTCAAGAATGTCTAAAATACAGTCAAACCTCCATATTACGAACCTTAATGTTGCGAACTTTTCTATATAGCGAACTTTTTCCTGAAACCAAGGACATTTCACGATTTATTTCATAAAATAACCTCCTTTTAGCGAAGGGCATTTTTTATACAACGAAATTTTTTCTTGTTATTCAATTTTCTTTCTCCCTGTTTCTTAAGTATTGTTGAACATTTCAAGATATTCTCTCTTTTAACACATTTTATAGTGGTCATAAATCTTGAACTGGTTTTAAAAGGTGCATAACTCGTCAAGAGCAGTAGAAATCTGAGAGTTTCATCCAAGAAATGTAACCTTTAAATCACATTGTCCAGTTCACTAGAAATATCTTCGATATCCCCTTTCACCTTCAGTGGAGATTTTTCATGTTCTTGAACCATTTATTTGTAGTGTTGATCAGTATTACTGGTAACTTCGTTTCTTGTAATTCGAAAATGTCAAAACGTAAGTGCTTGAGCATCAAAGAAAAATTTTTTAATTCTTCCCGAAGTGGATAAAGGTGTCAAGAAATTTGCTTTAAAATTTGGAATTCCTCCAAAACGCTTATCAACTATTGTAAAAAATCGAGATAAGTTAAAAAATTTATGATTCACCGAATTCTTGTTCAAAACGTTGAGAGCATGTGTCTATGAAGATGTCGACGAAGCAATTTTGAAGTGGACACACACAATGCGGGAAAAAAATGTTCTAATCTCTAGACCTTTTGTAGAGAAAGCTCTTCAATTTGCGAAAATGGGATGTGGCCAATTTCTAGATAGCAATAGATGGCTAGAAAAATTTAATAAAAGAAACAGAAAAGCACGGATTTTTGGTGCATTGCAAAAATGTGAAGCATATTATGAAACAAAGGAGGATGCATGTGGTAATGTATGTTTAGAAATTCTAGGTATAAAATAAAGTATGTTTAAAATTACAATCGGACTACAATTTACTTTAAATTAGAAAATGTCCTTAAAATTCGTTAGTTTTAATACAAAAAGTACTTTGTTAATGTTGAAAATACAGTGTATTTGTCGACATTCTTTATTCTTGTCTTCCTTGCAGTTATTCTTTCTTTCTTTTAGACGTGTAAGATATATATAATATATAGTTATTAATTTACTCAAAAAGTTGTGAATAATTACTTTTTTTTAATGTATAATGTATATGAATTTTTAAAATTTGTTTTATGTGGTTTATGAAGTATACTGAAGGATGAACCTCTATATAACGAATTTTCCATACAACGAACTTTTTTCGAGATTTAGTGACTTCGTTATAGAGAGGTCCAACTGTATTTTGTTATCGTATTTCTAAACTTTAAATGAAGCAGTTACTATGGAAAAATTTATTGAATTAATTTTATTTGTTAAAAATAAGGCTCTAAATTTTGTTTCTAAAATTAAAATTTTTTTTTGTGTAACTGTTCTGTATTGTTTGAGGGGTGATAAATTATATACATATGTACATATATACACTCACTGTAATGTAGAATAACTTTTTAGAAATTTTTTATAAATCGTATATTGCCTTATGCAAGCCGATCCGTATATAAGCCGATAATGCATTTTTTCTTCAGAAATTTACTCGAAATTCGAAACCCGTTCATTCATTTGCTTCCTTGTACACTATCTGTGCTAGTCAAACTTTCCACGCCTTTTTTTTTTTTTTCGTTTGGAAAATGAGCGGGTAGAGAAATTCGTATACGGCACGTGATTGTCGACCTATGTTCAAGCTTAGGAGAAAAATTTGGTTGCATGATCATATGCTTTCAGACATCTCAATGAAGGAACAAGAATTGTATGAACTGTTCCAAAGTTTGGATTTGGGCACTGACTTTGAAGGCATTGTTTGACTTTTTTTCTTCTTTTAGAATGAACGTTCCATTCAAAATACACAATTACTTGGACTTAGCTAACGGAATAAGTAAAATAAAAATCCTTTCCCTAAGCTACGACTCCCCCCTCCCAATATCAGTGGATCCGTATATATAAGCCAACCCCCTTATTTCAAAAAATTTCCAAAAATTCTCGGCTTATACATGGAAAATATATAGTATATTACCTCAAAAAGAAAAAGCATTTAAAAACAACAGAACATGAGCCAAACTGACCAACATTCAAAAGATTGCAGTGTTCACTAAAACAATTTTACTGATTTGAGACAGTAAAATGGGATTAAGTAAACTTTATGGAGCTCCCTTCCCCTTCTGTGGAAGAATTTATACAAAATAACGTGTTTAAAAATACAAGAATAAAGCCACATAACACAAACCTTAAACCATTTTACCATCAGGAAGAGAGTCCTGCAGGCATCCAAAATTTACAACTCCACTACAAAAATAAAGGAATACATTTGAGAAATTTGAACTTTTGTTAAGTCACCACAATCAACTCATGATTACGAGGCTTATATACCGTGAGACGTAATCACTACTAAAGGGATAACGTAAATTCTATTCTGATACTAATTCTTTGGTCCTTCTCGTCATTTCATTGAACTTTTTAAGATTGCGAGTAATATATTCACCAGTAACTTCTTAGATGGTTCTACTGTGGCGTTACTTCAAGAAAATAAATTTAAAAAAAAACATTTTGTGGGAAGTTACTTTAAAGTGTAAATCTCTTAATTATGGATGTACCTAACGTGAGAATAAGTTTTATGTTTTTTTCTTCCATTCGGTCTCATTTACCTATGGAAGAGATTTAAACATCAAAATTCGTCTACGAAACCTTAGAATTAAAACATATTACAGGCATTACAATTTTATTATTGAATTTTGATTAATTTGAGAAAATAATGTTCCAGATTTTGTGATGTAATTTTTTGTACACGTTACAGATGTTATAGTCTGTAAATTTGAAAGGATCAATTTATTTTAAGCAGTATGTAATAAGATTTTAAAAATCAATATGATTTTCAAACGATTGTATCACAATGGGATTGTTTTTTCTTAATTTTGACAATATTTATAAGTCCATTACATATTTATTTTAAAATATACAATATTCATTGCAATTCCAAAATGGGTTTCGTTGTTAAAAATTATACGTTATCTAAAGAGATTTGGTGTATTTTCAATGGCATCTTTTGTGTGTGATCCATGTATAAACTCTTAAGACGAATAGTTTACCATTAAGTCATATATGCACTCATGTACATTCTATTTTCCACGTTTTACTTTATTTAAAAATAATTAGCTTCTATAACGTTAAGAAAATATTAATTTTTTTGAAACATTTCCTTCCATTCATCCACATACACAGAACCAGTTTGGAATAATTCCTATCAGTGGCGCACACAAGGGCCTGGGGGTCCGGACCCCCCAAAGCCCTTGATTTTTTTCCGATTAATTATAATTCTAAGTATATAGTACGTGAAATTTACGTATTTGTTATTAATGATTAATTTTATTAATTAATTAATGCTAGTTATTTATTCAATAATTAGTTTTTTACTGTGTTTTGTTCCCGAAAATCGACAAAATCAAAAGGAGCATGATACAAGAATGGTGAACTTTCGATCCCGGACACCCCCCCACCCTAGAAAAATTTCTGTGGGCGCTACTGATTCCTAACTCCTTTTTTATTTCTTAGGCTTATTTTAAAAGTTTTGTATGAGCAAAATTAGATTTTTTAGAAATACTTCACTCTCTCTTTTGATTTTTTAAAAAACTTTTGACCCTTTTATTAAAATGTCTTCCATTATGAAAAAGTAAGCTTTTATCGTCAATTGTAATGTGTTAATTCATTTTCATGCACTGAAAAAAAAATGAAATTGGATGCTTTTTTGAAAGCATCATTTGGGAGTCAGATTTGGTAGTAGACTATTCAGTAGAAATTAACTGTAGCATTATCTTTTATTATCTCTTATTATTTTAGAGGACGGCATCTGTCTACATCAGGGGTATCAGACTCTCGTCCCGGTCAATATACCGGTACACAATAATATATAATAAAATAAAAAAAAAAATTCTCCCGAAATAAGAAAGATAGAAGCACAGAAGAGATGTCAAGTATCAGGATGTAAACATTAAATTTTTCTTGTCCGTTCACATTTGTTTATTATGCCGGCTGGGTGGCGTGGTTAGTTTGTCGCTGGCTTTCTGCGCCTAAAGGCCGTATCACACGTACATTTTTGGTGCAACGTTTTGGACCAATTTTTCATCCCATCTGAGGGCGAAGTGTTATCGTAAACAAACAAAAAAACAAAAAAAAAAAAAAAAACGACATGCTCTGACGTCAGCCACGCTCTATCTCCACATTGAATAATTACTCGCCTATTTTACTGCTTCGGAAAACAAACATTAAATTTATTTCTTTTATTTCGTTCGCGTTTTTGTGGATGGCGTAAGCAGAAATGGAGCACCATTCTATTTAAAATATTATACGCCGTTAAAATATTATACACCATATCTGATGCGTTTAATGAAATCGAAACCGCCATCTTGTTTATGACGTAGAGCGCCGAAGAACCCCATTGGCTGGAATTTCAAGCAACTTTTATTTGGAACAACTTTTTGAGTTCACTAGCAAAAAGTTGTTAGAAAGCCGTTGCTGTGACTGAGTAAAAATTGCACGAATTGGACGAAAAATTGCTCGTAACGTGTACTTGTGATACGGCCTTAAGGTTGCGGGTTCGATCCCGGCACAAGTCGGTGGATTTTCATGATGCAGAAAATCGACAGTGACCATGTCGTATGATAATACGGCATGTAAAAGTTCCCTAAAATGTCTGTTTGTCTAGGGTGTTCTCGGCAAAATTAAATCCTTGTACAGGTTCGCATCGTCAGAGCTCAGGCGCCTTCCTCTAGGTAAGAAACTGGGTGTCAAAATTACTCGTGGTGATTGGTATCCACCTATATGGTGCCGCACTAAAAAGAGATATCAGCTTTCGGGAAATGTACTAGGTCTGCAATGGTAAAAAACCAATCGCAGCCCATTAAAAATAATAATATATGTTTATTATAACGCATTATTCGAAATAAACCTACATTTCTGTGAATATTGATTTTTCTTGCGGCTCACTTAGAGTTAAACCTTGTTGGTTTGGCACAAGTTGGCCTTTGAGTTTGACGCCTTTGGTCTACATCAGGGGTGGCGAACGATTTTTATGGATCAACGTGCCATTTTTTCTAAAGAAATGCTTAATGAAGTATAGACGTGCCATCAAATAATTTTGACTTGTAATTTGTGAAAAAATAAAACTAAATAGTGACAACTCAAAATTCGTTATTTACTACGAAAAAGTAGCTTTTGTGCACTGTATAGTTGTAAATGTTTCGGTTATACGTGTAATCAAATTAAAGTAACTTTAGCGTGACTTCGTTGTTCCAGATTGGATGATAAATAACTTATATTAAGATTGTAAGATGTTTCTTTTAGTAGAATGCATGCTGAATTGGAGTCTTCTGCCAAATGGTTTCTGAACAGTTTTTGCTGTGGTTCACTTTTTTGACAAAAAGATTTTTCATTTATTTCAAAATGCCACTTTACAGACGATATTCTGCATACCACTGTTCCAGAACACAAAACGCACGCCGCGCATTGTCTTTACTAATGATACCATATTTCTTGATTCACCAAGTTTGAAATTCTTTGTAACACTTACTATCTTGCACTTTTTGTTCTTTTGCTGAACTAACCATGTTAAATAACAGTTAAAAATTGTAAATATAATACAAATAAACTTTAAACTACAGTAGTTTCTATGAAATTGACTATGCTATGCGTAGACAAATTTTGCATCATAAGCAACTGTAGTCCACGACGTAACTAGTAACTAAAGCAGGACAATAACAAACGAGTGAGCTCCCGGCCACGTTTGTTCGTAATACAGGTACTTCATAGTGAACCTTGTTATTTTGAAATAAAATGCAAACCGTTTTGATTGCTGGAGTGCCCAAAATATTATTGATGGCACGCGTGCCACTGGTTCGCCATCCCTGGTCTACATCATAGGTTCCCAGACTTTTTTGTCTCATAGACCCCTTGCCATGTTTTTTGGTTTTGTGTAGACCCCCTACTTACCTAACATTACATTTTTGTAAATTTATCAACTTAAATGTTTTTAGACAGCTGGTATAGCACTACTTACTTTTATGTTTCTTACTATAGTTAAGTAAATTGTTTAAGCCTAAATCTCCTTGTTTCAGGTTTAAGCCTAAATCTCCTTGGTTATTAGTATCTTATCTCTCTTTCTTTTTTTTCTGTTTTTATTTTGGAAATTGACATGCGTGCTGAAACTCCTCCTCTCTGGGAAAAGCAATTAAAAACTTTCTTGAGATGTTCCATAATTCGGGATAAATAACAGGTATATCTTTTTAAAGCCATAATTGCTGACATTCGTTTCTTAACTTTACCTTAAGATCTTCGTTAGGGCTATTAAGATCAGTTCCTTTTGTAATCAGACATTTTTTTTAATGTGATGACATGAATTCATTACCTACTGTGTGATATTACCATAGTTAAAGGATTCTCAAACATAGTTTCAAAACCTGATTAAAGGGCATTTAAATGTTGAACATAGGTTAAAACGTCATATTTTTGGCAGATTGTCTGTGACAAATTAAGAAACTGTTATAATTCGCGACGTCCACTTTTATATTCCTTTAGTTGGGTTCTGGCAAGAAACACTGAAATGGTATTTTTTTAATATTATTTAAGTTGCTACCTTGTAACTGCAAATTAACCCCAGTAAATTTAGTAAATAAATCTATCGAATAGTAAATGTACTTTACACTTGATTAAGTTTTCTTATAAAATTGAAGTCACGACCTGGTTTAGGCTATCGTAGAACCTCATTTACAGCTCATGGACCCCCAAAATATTTTTTCGCAGACGTGGACCCCTTGTGGGTCGTCATAGACCCCTGGGGGTCCATATAGACCACTTTGGGAATCACTGGTCTACATAAAGGAGAAAAGAGATTCACCTACTCATCCCGATATCGCCGGAGTTATTAGACCAACATACTCTTGTATATATAATTTGGTAGACATATTCCTTTCATGAAGTAGAGATCCTCTACGTAAGGAGTTTTGAGAAAATCCATTCCCAAGGGGCGTTGCGAGGACTTAAGGGGCGTTCAAGATAAATAATCCGGTTTTTGAACTGTTATACCCACATACTTGAAATTTGATAAAGCATGTTTCTTTTGTTGTGAATAGGGATCCGCTAAAAATGAATTTTATGAAAATCGACTCCTTTGGATGGAGATGGAGGAGTAACAAGGGTGTCCTGAACAAAAAACTCTGTTTTCGAACTACTAGACCTACAGCAATGAAATTTGGTAAGCATGCCTCTTTTGTTGAATGGAAATCCGCTAAGAACGGGTCGTACGGAAACTGACTCTCAAAGGGGGGTTGCGGAGCTTATAGAAGAAAAAATTCCGTTTTTGAACAAATTAATTAGGACTTGAAATTTGCCAAGCATGTTTATTTGTTCAGTGTCCACTAAAAATGTTTTACGAAAATTCAATTTGGTGGAGAGGGTAACGGAAGCGTAAAAGATAATTTCATTTCAGTTTTAGAAATTATTTAGATATCCTGTTCTTTTTAAAGCAAGAGGCGAGGGCTATAAGAATGTTTTTCAATAAAATCGAACGCTTAATGCTATGACTTATACAGTGACGCACACAAGGGGTGCCCTAGGGGTCCACCCCCCCTTAACAAAGCCCTTGATTTGTTTTCCGATTGATTATAACTCTAAGTATATAGTACGTAAAATTTAATTAAATATTTGTAATAAATGATTAATTTTATTAATTAATGCTATTTATTTATTCAATAATTAGTTTTTTCCTGTTTTTTTCTCGAAAATCGACATAATCAAAAGGATCATGATACAAGAATGGCGGACTTTCGACCCTGTCCCTCCCCACCTTGAAAAATTCCTGTGTGCGCTACTGTATATGTATTCACACAGAACACACACACACACACACACACATATATATATATATATATATATATATATATATATATATATATTCACACAGAACATCATAAAACACCTAGTGAAGCGGGCGGGTAACGGCTAGTATATTTGAGCGTAATACATTGACGAACATAAAGGCATAGACGACAACATGAAAAAATGCGAGCGAAGCGTAAGAAGCTCTCTACAAAGCCTTCTAAAGTCCTTCGCCATATTAAAATGTAAGAAAACTTTTTAATCTTCTATAGAACCACCCCTGATTTAATCTTTGAAAGTTAATTCGTCAGGTATGATAGATAATGCAATATTGCATCTGCTACCCTTTTGAGAAGCTCAACGTCGTCAAATTATTGTTTTAATTTTGTTACATACGGGAAGCTGAAATTTGTAAAACATAAAAATTTAAAAGATTGAAATAAACTGTACATGAAATACTATATTGTACACAGGAAATACATCATTTTAATTAATAATTTGAAACACAATTTTATTTCAAAATACTCAATATATATATTTTTTCCGATTTTCTTATTCTTGTTTGTTTAGCATTAAAAATGGAGTGCACAATTGAAAAATCAGTCAAATCATAAAAATTTAGTAAAATCATTTTTTCAAATCGAAAAAAAATTAAACTTTTCTTGATCATTTCTATCCTCCAAATAAGTCTAAATAATTTCTTTTATACGAAATGTAACTCGAAACCCCAACTCTGCAGACACCATTCGACACCGTAACAACAAAACGCGTAAAATTCTGTTACACGCATGACCGACGCAAGATTGACGTCGCAGCATCGCAGAGACTCCTCCTTCTGTCCCACCCATTCGCTTTGATCCCGCCCAACGGCAGCTTTGCCATGGACGGTAGTTCGTGAGTGAGCAAGGTAGCCGATGTATCGCGTAAGAACCTGATGCGTCGTGACTCACTCTACCAGTTTTTTGACAGTTCGCGTTGTTATTCGGTGCTAGACACGTGAATGAAAGAGGTTCATTTGGCGAATAGAAGGAGAGATGTTAGCGCTTCTGTGCAGCTGTTAATTCGAAGTGTGAGAGGAGGCTCTCATGTTTTAGTCTTAAGTTTGTGAAGAGATTGAATAGAAGTTGAAAATATAAGTGTGAGTAAAACGGAGTCGTTGGCGAAGATATTCCTGTACATGAAAGTTAGTTCATATTTTTTCCCGTCGTAATTCATAGCCGGGAAAGAGTGGACGGTTTTACAACGGCAAAAGTGAAAACTCGAAACGAATTTTTGGACTATCGTTGTTTTAGCATGAAAAAAAGGGAGAATTCGAATATTTGAAAAACGAAAGCATAATTTTAAAAAAAAAAAATCAAAATTTTTTGGTTTTGTTAAGTAAGGCACAAAATGTAAATTTCGTTATAAATTCTTGGAAAAATATTTAGAACAAAACAATGTCGAGTTCTTGAAATATGATGAGCCAATTTAGTAAATAGATTAGAGTTTGAAAATAATCGTACAGCTGATTTGTTGTCAATTTAAGATTTATGCTAAGGTTTGTTCTGTTGGTTATAGAGTATAAGAATTCAAAGAATACCTGAAATGTTTCGAACAAATCATGTTCGGGATCTACAAGAGAAATTGTGAAATCTGTATTTGAATTATGTGATGTTCGATGATTCGAATTCACAATAACATCAGTAAATTAACATTTTTCAAGCTTAAAAAGAAAGAGTAATTTCCAACAACAAAATCCATTCTGGAAGAATCATCAGAAAGAGAGAGAGAGAATGTTCTAAAAAAAAGAATGGATCTCGTCAAATATATTCCTAACAAATAAGATTCCACAGTTCAAATTCTTGTTTTCAGAATTCTAAGGCAGATGATTTTAGCTATGATGTGAGAATTAACTTCTGATACTCAAAAATTTCGAATTTTTGAAAATGGAACAATTAGGGTGATCGCCTACAAAAGTTCCTACGGGAATCCGGTCACAAAAGAGAGTCATCAAACAAAAATTTTCTTTCCCGCGAAGAATTTTTTCCTTTCGGTTTTGTGTCGCTAACTATGGTTTGAAGGAATAATCGGAATTTCTAAGCAGAGATAAGAAGTATGAAGATGGTTCTGTGCGCCGGTTGTGACAGCCCCATCTTGGACCGATTCTTGTCAAAAGTGGAAGAGCGTGCATGGCATGCGAAATGTGTAAAATGCTGGGATTGTCAAGGAGTTTTAGCCGATAAATGCTTTTCGAGAGATGGGAAGTTGTTTTGTCGAACTGATTTCTTTAGGTGAGTCAACCTTATCTATTTATGATCTTTCTTCCCTCAATGCAAATACATTTGATGTTTAATTTTGTTCTGCTGAAACATTCTAAAAATGGCTAATAATTGTTACTGATATTGCTGCTTTATTATACACACAACACTATTTGAAGCATTTAATTTGGTATGAAAATTTCTTACTTAAGTTTCCATAGCAACCAATTTTGACCAACTTAATTATTTATTATTATTGGAATAATTTGTGTTTACATATAGTACATGAAACAGAGCAATTGTATAATTCAGAGAATGAATTTCTCTCTGTTTAAATCAGGACACACGAGAATTTAAAATGTGTAATCTCTCTCTCAGAACATGGCATAATTTAGAAAATAACAATCAGAATATAAAATAGAACCAGGGAGAGAATATATTGTATACAAAATGTAAGAACGTTTAATAAAGGCTTAATATATTTAAAATACGTTTTTTTTAAAAATCTTTAATCTTGTTTTTTTTCTTTAATACTTAATGTGGCTTTCTTTAAAATACATAATAACTTTGAAATAATTAATAAATAATGGTTTTACTAAATATATCTATTTTTTTAAAGAGTTTATTTCAGTGTTTTCTTGTATGAAAATTAAGTTCCCTTGACAATAACTTAATACTTCATTTTAAAAAAAATATTCATCCAGAAACATATAAATAAAAAGTATGATTTTATTAATATTGAAAATTATCAAAGGAATTTTAGTAGTAAGGAATTTTAGTAGTAATTCAGTAAGGAATTTTAATACAAATTATGTATATATATTTTGAAAAGTTAGAAAATACTTTTAAGATTTTTTAAAACTCAGAAATATATTTACTTTTATATTTTAAAAATGTCATTTGATAATACTGTGCTTTTTGATATATGTAGAATGATTGTATTATACAATAAAACTACTATATTTGTATGTTAAAGTTGTTAATGTGCCCCAGTATTTTCTAAGACTAATAAACTGAAAATAAAAGTTATTAAAAGGTTGACTTCATATGTCAAAATAAACTGTTTTAGCACTAAAAAATTTGGAATACATTTAATTTAAAACATAATTATCATTTAAAAACTTTTTCCTTAAAAAAAAAAAATGAGAATTTTTAATGGAAAAATGTTAGAAAATATTTTTTTTGTTTAATTAATAATTTAATAAACTTAATAAAACATGTAAAATCTTTTGTAAACGCTTCAAAAAATCGAAATCTATGAAACAAAATTAGTATGGTTTTATTATTATTATTATTTTAAAGATACGGTATGAAATAAATTACTATAAAAATTATTAATCTTCGGTTTTTATGAAACTGTTCAGTCTTAAAATATTCAACTTGAATGTATAGTTTCAAAATAATTATTAACTCTCTCTCTCTCTTTATATTCTAATATAAAAATAAATAATTCCTATTATTGCTCATGAATTACAATTTATTGTAATACATATACATATTCCTTTAGTTGGCATGCATATATATGCTACAAATATAATTCAGATCCATTATTTTTAATATTATTATAATATTTTTCAATATTAAAAAAATGAGGTTTCATCATTGTTTTAAATTGTTTGCCAATTTCTAAATAAATATCTAAATAGAAAACATAATTTAAAAATAAAAGGATAAAATAGAAACTTTTGAGCTAGGATAACACCATGATAAATTAAAAATAAAATAAAAATGAAGCAAACGTGATTGAATATTTTCGTTTAAACCTACTTTCACTAAAGTGTACTTCAGAATTTACTATATCATTTTAATTCTAGAGAATGCTAAGCTATATATATTCTTTTAAATACACAATACTTTTAAAATACGATTTCATTGAGAGAGAGAATTCTCTACTACTTAAAATATTTATCTTAAAAATAATGATTTTTTTTTTGACAATTTACTACAATGTCTTGTTTTGAAATGATTTTATGAGTAATCTTCACACATTTGTAGTTGGCAGATTTGAATTCTTAAAAAAAAAAAAAAATCAGTTTTGAAATTTTTATAATTACGAGTTTTGAAAAGACGTTTTTAATTGTGTGTATTTCATAATTATCAATTAACTTCTTAAAATTCTTTTATAGTTTCCTTAAAACGTATATATGCAAATAATGTGCAGCTAATGTTATTGATTTTCGTAAAATTGTCGTATCAATTTAAAAAAAAATTGTAATACAAAATGTACTTTCACTTATTAAGTTATCGGATGATAAATTTAAATAAGGGACCAGTTATCATCATAAATATAAATGCAAAAACTAACTAATAAACTAAATAACTAAATATTATACATATCGAAATTTACTTGCAACAAACACTATTAACTATTTATGAATAATTAAAATGTAAATTAGTATTGACTAGCTTTTATGGAATTTTTACATTTTTATGCATGTTTTTTCGCAAATGCTTTAATTTCGTTACATTTAATCTTGGTTTGTAAACTATCTTCGTATTTTTTTCAATTCCTACTATTAGTTCACACTCTCCATATATATATATATATATATATATATCTTGTTCAAATTTTCAGTCGTAAATAAAATACTTTTTATTCATCCACTCAATTTCAAATATATTTTTTTAAACTTGTAGTCGATGACTCCTGATGTCAATACATTTTTTTCAAATATTAATTTATTAATTAATGAATAGTCACAAACAAAAATAATAGTCCAACATCCTATATAAACACAAAAACCATTCGTTTTGTCCCAGTGGCGCACACAAGGGGGGGGGTCCTGGGGGTCCAGACCCCCAAAGCCCTTGATATTTTTTCCGATTGATTATTATTCTAAGTAAATAGCACGTAAAATTTAATTATTTGTTATTAATGATTCATTTTATTAATTAATGCTGATTATTTATTCAATAATTAGTTTTTTTACTGTGTTTTGTTCCCGAAAATCGACAAAATCAAAAGGAGCATGATACAAGAATGGTGAACTTTCGACCCCGGAACCCCCCTCCCCTTTGAAAAATTCCTGTGTGCGCTACTGTGTTGTCCCTGTAGCGCAGCGCAATGGATAGAGCGTTGGCTTCTAATCCAAAGGTCGTGGGTTCGAATCCCACCTGGGACGGCCTAATTTCTAAGAATATGATTTATGAATGAATAAATAGTAACAAACACAAAAGTAACAGCCCAACACCATATATAGAAGGGGAAATCATTTTCTATTTTGCCACTTAATATTATGATTCTGTCATATGTATATACATATTTATATTAATTGCAACTATTTAGTAAATTGTAACTAAAGTAAAAATTTTTTTTTGTTAACCTAAGTAGAAATTGACTAATTTTTTTTGTATTAACTGTTTCTAATAAGTTTCTTTATATGAATTTGAAGCAGTGGCGTACACAGGAATTCTTCAAGGGGGTGGGGAAGTGCAGAGTCGAAAAATCCACCATTCTCGTATCATACCTCAATACGCCGCTAAACATATTCTTTTAATTTTATCGATTGTCTCGAACAAAAATCAGTAAAAAACAATTAGCATTATTTAATAAAGTAAATTGTTTATTACAAATACTTAATTAATTTTTACGTACTATATGGATAGGATTATAATCAATTGAAAAATAAATCAAGGATGAGGGGGTAGGAGTCCGGACCCTTCCTCCCCTTGTGTACGCCACTGATGTCAAGCAAAAAGGACAGAAAAAAAAAGTTAATATTATTACGAATATTTCTACTTTTCGCGATACAGAATTCCCAAGCACAACTGCCTTCATGCATTTAAATAATATCATTAAAGCATGCTTTCGCGTGCAACTAAATCATAGTATACTTAGTCCAGTCATAGCTGACCAACTGACTCGACTCCCAGCAAAAACAAGGTAAAAAGAAATAGAAACAAAACGTAGAAACGCGGCTATTTAGGAGTGCAAAGCGCTGACAGTGTATTAATCATAACTAAGCGGTGATCTGGACCCCGTGTTTAAGCGAATTACGCGTCCCCAAACCTCCAATTATTTGATAAAGAGACGATCCAATTCTCTGTTACAAGGACAAGCGATTAAACAATCTTTCGCAGAACAACATTATTTCTTCCACCTCGGGAAAACGTGCCCACAGTACGAAAGCTATGTTTATGCAAATAAAAATCGAGCTGCTTCTCTTGGGCAAAGAAAAGATAGATTTATGGATGCTGACATTGCGAATTTTGATGAAGAGAGAGAGAGGTAACCATCAGGATTAATCTTGATGGTTTTTGATGTTTTGACGTCAAATGGTAGTGATGCCGGTGGCTGAGGTTTGAAATTGATTTCCGAATCGATGTTTTTGGAGTTGAAGAATGGGAGGAAAAAGTTTTAACAGAGAAGTTATTTATCTAGGAATATCTTGTTATCTGTCTTCTTGATGTTCTTTGAGTTGTATAATGGAAGGCTTTTGAATTAAATGAGGTCTGGGGGTTCTAAAATTGATTCTCTAAAAAATAGTTTTTGATATAAAAATAAGTAATAGGTAAGCTCTAAGACAAGAACTATTTATCTGAAAGATTTCATCTCAATCATACTCGAATGTAACTTAGCTCATTTTCAGCTACCGAAAACTTCATCTTGTTTGGCTCTCCTAAAAATCTTTTAGGTAGTTTAATTTATCTTGAAAAATATGAGTGAGTTAAAACGAACTCAACAATTAATGAACAGTTATTGAATAAATTATTTTACTAAAGAGCATTGTGAAAATCATCTGTCTGGTGTCATTTTATTACTTTCTTAAATAAAACTATCGGACAAAAACATTTTACTTGCAACATCATTACAAAGCCTTTTTTAAAAAAACAGTAAATTTTACTTTATTATTCTAAAAGTTATAGATTATCTTTAAAATATAAAAACCCACGATGATAAAGTGATAAGTAATGATAAAGTTTCTATAAATGAAGAATTTCTACCACAGAAAATATGAAATTCATTACATAATTGAAAAGTTAGAAGCAGCAGGTAAAAAATGGTATTCATAAAATATACTTCGATTTTTTTGTGCACATTGGTAGACACAACAACAAAAATTTTCTAATAGACTTCACTGTGTAATCAGTATAGGAATAAATCTGAATATTTCTATTTTACTTTCAGTTTGTTCGCTTAAAATTGCAATTAGTTTAAGTTGGAAAATTTCACAAGCGATTTTCAATATAAGGTTACACTTTTACACATCTACATTTCTTTTTCCATTATTTATCTTATTTAAGGACCATTTCGTTAAAAAAAATAAATAAAACACTTTATGTTAATATTCGATTCACCCTTGATGTTAATTTTAAAAAAATGTTTCATATATATAAATAAAAAAATCGCAATATCTTGCTTAATATAGAATGTACTATTATTTTGTCTCTTAGAAAATTGGCAAATTATTGATTTCTGTGTTACATGAGCGAGGGTAAAAATTCAAAATTTATTATTCTCAGAGTATAATGTTAACTTGTTTAGAGAATTTTCCTTCTCGAAAGTCAGAATGAAACCTCAATATATAATCTACTAAGTTTTATCGAATCACTTAATCGTCAGAATAAAAAAAAAATAATACTTTTCTGAAATTAGACATAAAAAAATATTAAAAAAAAAAACTTTCGTAAGTAAATATTTAACGCGATTCATTGTGAAAAATTCTAGCATCTGCCGTTACAGTAAATAAATAAATAAATAAAAAAAACAACTTTTAATTCTTATTAACTAAAAAAATATCTTCGAAATTTGTCAAAAACAATCTTTTTTACTTAGTGTTTGCGAAATGTGTTTGATAGTTTACTTGATCATTTTTTACTTCTATTGTAGAATTTAATTCTGTGGAAATGTCCCGTTTAATTTCAGCTAAAAAATTGCTTAAATTAATTTAGAAAATTAATTCAGAGAGAAATATATGAAAAATTTACAACTACATTAACTTGCGAACTGTAAACCTTACCTCCATCACACTCATAGAATGAGAATCATTTGTATGAAAATAATATATAATGTACTGGATGAGAGATTTACTTTGATAGAAATCAGAAAAAATGTATGCAGTGTTCTATTATTTTTTTAACCTTGTTTATGAGTACAAGTATGTTTTAAAGTAAGTTGTATTTGTTTTTAGGCTGTGGTAACTTTTTGCTTCTATAACTAAATCTATCTGTTAGAGGAATCAAAAAACAAACCTTCTAAAATTTTATAATATTTTCTTACACTAAAGTAAAATCCTATTGTGAATCAACATAGGAAGCAATTTTTAGAATGATGAAGTGTTAATTCAATTTGTATACTTGAAAATTACTTCAAATTAAATGTAGCGATTTGAAGTCCAACAGAAAATGGAACATTTTAAAATGTTCATAGATTTGTTAGAATTCAGAAACTTTTTGTATATATATTTATAGTGAAAGAAAAATATCTTAAATTATATTTCACTTTTCAATCGAAATTATCTCTCATGTATTCCTTTGAGTGTTAATAGAGTTTAAATTAACAGTCTTGTTGTGGATAACGCTGTGCAACTAAAATGAACACAACTATCTTATATAACAGAATATGCAGATTTAAATATAATTGTGTAGGATACCAACCAATTTATGTAGTACTAACTATAAAAGTATTTCGTAATCTTAATTAATTAATATATAGCTATAAAAATTCTTCAGATTCTAAATTAATTAATATTAAACGAATGAACTTTATTATTTTTCTTTACAGTAGAATTAATCAAAGCTTTACATTATTCTGAAATCACAACTTTCTCGCATTATGTAAAAGAAGTCGTACGGGTATTGCTGTCCTTTTTTGAAATAGTTTGATACATTTTGAAAATATTTTTAATTAGTATTTATGCTATTAAATGATTTTTTATTTTGCATTGATGGTAGTTTGCTAATATATATATATATATATATATATATATATATATATATATATATATATATATATATATATATATATATACACGCATTATTGACATAGAATACTCTAAATTAGAGCAAAAATATGTAGGACAATGTTAGAAAAACTTTTACTTTCAATTTTATTGTATTCATTCAAGTCATCTGAAATACTTTTCTGTTCAAAAAAGAATTTGAGCATGTAATTTTTGAAAAGACTGCTATAAAGTAAAATTACAGGCTAAAATCATTCAAGAGAGAAATCCAGTTCTATGAAGCGTTACCATTTTTTATGCTAATTACACTAAAATTTCTTTTAAACAAGATAAAAAGGCTAAGTAGTCATATTAACTTCGAAAGAGAAACATGAAATTTCTTCTTACTCAACATGTGAAAAAAATTCCTTCTTAAAGGAAACCTTTTTTAGTTTTTTGTTATTTTTTTTTCATAGTAATTTTGCTATCTCTTCATTTTTACCGAGAAAGGAAAATATATATACGTTATTCTCTCTCTCTATCTATATATATTTACGTATTAAAAGTGATATATATATATATATATATATATATATATATATAATATGACTCAAATTCGTTATATTTATATTTGTTTGGAGCAACTGTATTATAACAAAAAAATCATTTTATTATATAGCAGTTGATTAAACATTTCTATGCATGATTAAAAAAACTTACTAATTTAGTACTGTAATGAACTGTTTATTTTTTTATATGGACAATTTCTATGTAAATTACAAAATATATGTCTTTATAATTGACTTTTGAATAACTCAACTCTCTTTAATATATATATATAATGCCTTTTTACTTTCAAAAAATAACAAAATATTTATATCTTAAACTTTAAATTAACTAATTTGTTGATTTCTGAATCACATATTTAATGAAAAAAATTTTTTTTTCTAAATATCCTATACAATTAAAATAGAGTTGAAAAGTTTTCTGAGTCGAGGTATTTAAGAAAAGATTTTATAAGGTCCAATAAGAGGAGTAAATATAAATATACATTTAATCTTCCATATAATTTCTTTATATTTCTTTATATACTTTTTTAATTATAAATATCTGTAAAAAAATTTACTTTTGTCTCGTTTATTTGAGTGATTCCTACATTACGCTTAAAATTTTAAGAAAGTGATTAATATGAATTATATTCTTACTAAAGAATCTCACCAAAAAATGTAACAAAATTGATTAAAAAAAAAGAAAAGAAAAAGGAAATCTAAATAAACTAGTACACATGTGTTTCCTTAATTTATTATTTTTGTGCTTACTTTTTATGAATATATTTTCAAAGCATTTTATGTGATGTGATAATAAATACACATAATCTTTATTCTTAATCCAAATTTTTCTTTAAAAAATTCTAAATCAAATGTTACTAAATATTTAATTCCATTTTTTGTAAAAAAAATGGTGCCTAATGTAAGAAATTGTAGCTTTTTTCATTTTTAAAAAACGCTGATATATATAACAAGCCCCCTTTCTCTTCGGCAATTACTTTTTGATTGCTTTAACATGTTTGTTTTTATAAACACTTCTAGAATCATTAAAAGCGCATTCTAACAAGAGATGACTCCAATCAGTTGTTAAATATGTTTCATAATAATAAATAGTGTAAATTTTTACGCCATATATATTCTTAAATTATGAGTATTTCATCGAATATTTCTTCTTTCTAAGCATTACATGATCAAATAAAAATACATACAAATTGAAATCTGAAAGAATCGCATGATCTGTTTTTAGATCAGATAATGTTGCTTGTACCGATGCATTTCGCAGAAAATTATACAATTTAAAAAATATTAATTTTGTATGTTTAAAAATGTATTTTAAAAATATTTTAGAAAATTCTTACACATACTAATATTTGTTTAAATGACATAATTCTGTTCAGAATACTTAGTTTTTTCCTGTATACTTTTTATTCAGATTTGGAATCAGTTAAAATAAATCTGACTCTGACAAAGGGATTTTTTTTGAAGAAAATCTTGTATGAAGGGGGGTAGAGTATTTAAAAAATGTTTACAAAATTAATATAAACACTCCTATAAAGTATATCTGTGGTATTGAAAGGAATTAACAATTGTTCTAAAATTTTATTCTAGCATAAAATATAACTTTTTGATTTTTTCCGCTGATTTTTAATGTGCAATTTTTTATTTGAATGATTAATGCTTATCTATTAATATAATTGATAACTAATATATTAAAAAAATTTAATCAGAAAGAATCTCATATTTCGCATAGACTCTATCGATTTTTAGCGTAATGAATATTTTAATAATAAATCAACTATAAAGATTGGGAAGGAATGATGAAAAACTTTCAGAAAGAAATCACGAAGGAGACATACTGAGATTTTATTCACGGTATGAAATAAATCATGCACTGTTCTTAAATACAAATGATGTAAGAAAATCCATTTAACAAATATTTAGATTGAGATTAAAAAAATTTGCTGAAAAATAAATAAAAGTTTGACAAGGAAGCATTTATACTTACATGCTACATTTAACTTTGGTATAGGAAAAAGCAATAAAAATTAATTGTATAAGAATTATTCACTAATTTTTTACTTTTTATCATTAATTAACTTTGCGCAAAGTAATATTTTTCATTGGGTTTCCAAACTTTTAGTTACAAATAAAAATATATTTTTTACCTTCAATTTCGTAATTTTTTTAAAAAAACTAACTTAAAGGTAAATATTTTTATGCTAATATATATAATTTACTATAATAATCTTTCCAACTGGTTGGTAGGATTGCATATGTATAATGCATTTGAGAAATAAATCAATGAATGAGAGCAATAAGAATTTCTTTATATTCGCAGAAAGCAATTGTAATTTTTTTTTTAAAAAAAGTGTTTTTAGTATAGTCAATTTTAAGTACAGTATCTAATTAATTAAATATATCTATAAGTTGCTTTCATAAAGCCTTTTACAATAGAAATGTATTTCAGAAGCAGAATTTTTTTTCTAAGTTTGAAAACCATAAGCAAATTTTTTTGTGAACAGGAAGTTGAATAGTCAAGTCTTATTTAGTGAAACTAAAAATAAATTCAAAAACCCATTCGAGAATCAAATACTTTACACATATATTTTCTCTAAAAAAACAAGCCTCTTTACATCGAAAAATAGCTAGGTATCAAATCAGTTCTGTAATTCTAAATCTTAAATATTAAAATTTTAAATTTCAATTTGAAGCATGCAAAAAAAAATGTTTAATAAGTTTTTGTTTTTAGGAGAGTATGATGCAAAAATGAATAGTCAAAAAGCCTCACAGTTTTGCATTATTGAAATTTTTAGATTAATCCTTTTAAAATTTGAGTTAATTTTATATATATTTTTATTATAAAATAATTTTATGCATAATATAAACTTATTACCTACAGATAAATTTAATCGATTAGAAAACATGTTAGGGAAATTTGGAATCTTTAAAATTCAATCACAGTTCATACTAAATAGTCACTTTTAGAAAATCTAGTAATTAATATTCCCATTTTCTTATATAAGCAAAATTATGGTATTCAAAAAAGAATGAAGAATTTATCATCGCCTTATTTTGTAGAAATATATGCTTACTTTTGAACATATTAAGGAACGTGTTATTGATTTATAATCTGTTCGTTGTTAAAATGCTTTAAAAAACGCTTTCCTTAATAAAAATTCTGTTAACACAAAAATACTATACTACTTCTATTTTTAAAAAAAAATATATATATATATATATAAAATTCTATAAAACCTCCCATTTTTTTTTACAAACTTTTTACTATATACCGCAAATTCATAAATTAATACATTGATATCTTTCCCCCTCTTTCTTTGTGTTTTTCCACTATAATATATTCGAAAACCCCATTTTAATTGTAAATTCTATTTTATATAAACGTGCTATAAATATTATCTAAATACTTTCCCATTCCATGATTGTATTTACCTGACTATCTCTATTTCTCCATGAGCATGCTACATAGCAGTAAAATAATTATTTTCGTACATATTTATAAATTTTCCCTAAAATTTACAGAAGTTCAATGTTTTTTTAAAAAATTTTAAACATTAGGTTTTTCAAAGAAATTCTTTGAATATTATTGTACCGAAACCGAAAAGGAAAATTACTGAGACTTCTTCAGTATCATGTGCTTAGAATTTGTACGCTTTTACAAAAACATTCAATGAAAACTGTCAATGAACAAATAAAACACCTGTTAAACTTTTTCCAAAATCAAATTCATATTCAATTCACTTGTTAAAAAAAAAAAAAAAAAAAAAACGAAAGAAATATTTTCTTTATTTTATTTAATCTTAGAATATTTTTTTTTAGAATTATTTTTCTAATACTACTTTGAATTAAAATAGATATGCAAAATAAATGGTTAGATAATCAGACTTATAAAATATTTACAGGGTTAGATTATTTCTAATTTGATCCGCATATGTTTTTAAAACTATTATATTTGTCATATTTACAAATGAAATTTGTATGACAAAATCTGGATATTTCTATATCCTGATGTATAATTATAATCTTGATCATTATAATAAATATATAATTATGACATCTGGAATATTTCTTCCACATTATTATGAAATTTTTCTTGTTTCAAAATTATTGAGCATTTTATTTTTTAATAAAATAAATCAAAACAAGTGGTACTATTAGCTTTTAAGATAAACTCAAAAACAAAATTTTTCTCTGAAGAGTTTGAGAGTCTCTAAACCCCCGAAATGGGCCTTAAGTCGATCGCGATCGACCGGTAGATTGCCAAGACATTTTGAGGTGACCACCTTCACTAAGACCTAATAATTATTCCATCATACGAAGGGGTCTAGAAATACCATATTTATTCAAATCTAAGCCGTGTTCCAAATTCTCAAGAAGATTTTATGAAAATTGAAAAATAGTCTTAAATGGTTTATCGATATCCAATTTTATGAAATTTAAATAAATTTAAAAGGAAAACTAATAAGAAGGGAATAATCAGTCATTTTATCAGTGTTATAAACTTTTAAGCACATGCATGAAACTAATTGCTCTAAATACCCCATCCAACAAATTTTTTCCCTTCGATTCTAAGCCGTGTCCAGTTTTTAGTAGCTTTAACATTGGGGGGAGTGTGGCTTAGATTCGAGTGAATACGGTATTTTAAAAAATACGGAGGAAAAAATCGAATGATAAGAGGAAATTCCGTTGAATAGAAAATGCATTTCGCTAATTGGAGGTTATTTTACGAAGAAAATCGTAGAATATTACTGGTTCCAGAAAAAAATTAGCTAAATAGAGAATTTCGTACAATGGAGGTCCGACTGTATTGTATACTTTCTTTGAGTTCACTACACCTACGCCACTGGGTGGACTGCAACACCTTGAAAAAATTAAAAGCCCTCGAAAAGTCTGCCCACCCCTGCTCTAAAATATAGTTTTTATATGAAAATGAATGAGATACACAACAAAAAATAGAATCAGATTTTCAGTTACTTTTAATTTAAAATTTTAAATGCACATACACACAAAAATGTATTCAGATTCGTTGTGAAGAAAATTTCTGTAACCAAGTACAAAAAAAAATCCTGCATTGAAATTATAGTTTCTGATGTAATTAAGGTTCTTGTTAATTTTCCTATTTTTTTTTTCTGTTTCAATTTATTTCATTTTTTAAGGAAAACAACAAAATTATCAGCATTCATACTATTCCAAGTTAGATTATGTATAAAAAGTTTGAAATATATCTTGGTTTTATTGAAATACTGATCAATTCAATGAAAAATATCTTATGTAGATTTATTTTATATTAACTTAAATTCTATTTGTTTCTAATTCAAAAATATATGAAAGAAAACTCACCAACCAATAAATTGGAATAATCAGTTTAAAAATTCTTAATTTAAAAAATTTTTCACTCGCGCTTTTTACAAAAAAAAAAACACGAACAAGCTTTTGTCAAATAAGAATTTTTGAATATTCAATAAAAGTTTGTTCATTATTATATTTTCTTTAGAAATAAGAATGGTCATGATGTCATAAGTCAATAGGGCATATTTTTAATAAGCATACTTTACAAGAATGGAAAAAATAGTCTCACATAAATTAAAGAATAATCCACACACACACATACAAATCTGTCTTCATTTTCGCAATTTTTTTAATGATCTACTTAAGATTAAACGTAAAGGAATTAATATCGCTAAAATACTTAATGTAAAATGCGTGAGATAAAATACATTATGTGTACGATGTATAGGTTTTGTAATTTTCCCAGTGTAATATTGACCTCAAAACTCACAGAAACGAATAAACAAAACGAAATCATGTTTGTGTGACGACTTGCTTAGTAAAATGTAAAATCATATTTTTGTATTATCTGATTAAAAGAATGAAAGACTCTATTTTTGTTGTTTAAATTGTCAGTGTTATCTTTTGTAGAAAAAGTACATTAATGTACTTTTTCTTAGTAGACTACATAACCATATGACCTAAATCTATTTTTGATCAAAGATAATATTATATACCATTATACATTCATAGCGTGAAATAAATATGCTGCACGCGCAATTCGTGCTAGTATAAAAAAGTGAATCCGCGGTAATTTTTAAACTACATAAATCAAATGCAAATGTATTTTTTTTTAATTTCGTGGGCATTTTATTTTCTACATAATGTTTTAGACAGCGGTTCTAGTTTTTAATTTTTCTATGACATTGAAAGAGCTGTTTCTTTAACGAAGCATTTTTTTTATAAATTTTAATTTATCACAAATAGATCGATATGATTATTTTAAAGTTGTTTGTATGAGGGTGAGACGTTTCTGGGAATATCCTTTCTCGAAAGATATACAGTCGAACCCCGATTTAACGAATTCATCGAGACCGAACATTTTGCTCGTTAATTCGGGATTATTCGTTATATCGGGATCCAAACAAAATACAAATTTTTGCACGTACCTTTTAAAAATTCTATAAGCAACTACACAAAATATATCCATAGTTGAAATTATACATTTTTATTCAATAGCTTAAAGTACTATTAAGAAATTATTAGGCACCAATTAATTAGAAATTTTAAAATACTGACTAATGGAAGTTTGATAATCTTGATTTCTGACTCGAAAGAGTTCTATTTCGACATTATACAGAGAAGAAAATGCAATATCATTTACATCCTGCTGCACAAGAGTTTGTTCACGGAGAGTATGCTTTCCCAGTTTCCCAGTAATGCAAAACATTAGCAATTGTAACAGTTTTGATGGAAGTTTAATTACCAATTTCTGTACTAGAATTCCTATTCTTTGTCTCCGACAAATCAACAATTACCTCAACTTCAGGCACAGATAAGCAGTCCGTTGTTCAATTTATCATAATTGTTAAGATCTTAAAATATCCACTGCGTTGTGCATTGGGATGAAATAGGAAAGGGATTTCTTGTCCTTCTCAAGACTCACACGATAGGTCATACTTATGACTCATTTCCATCTGTAAATCTAATAAGGGTCTTCATTCTTTTTTGTTGAAATTTGTTGCTAAAAAGAAAAATCTTTTTCTGTTCCAGACGAAAATAATACGTCATTTGAGAAAAATCCATTTTTTTAAATACAAACTAATAAAAAACAACATTTTTATCAGGGAAAGAGAAAGATTCGTTAAATCAAGAAATTCCTTAAATGTAGGTTCGTAAAATCGAGGTCCCACCGTAATTATTTTTGTTGTTACAAATATTTAGAACCGTATATAATTAATTTTGGACTATTTCCGTCTCCAAATACAATAATATTTTCTGTACTGTCATGCACTAAAAAAATTCTCACCTGTAGAAGATATTTGTATTTAAATGAGAGCACAATTCATTTTAAAAAGGATTGAGTAAAGAATTAAAATGCAATTGACGATTGAAGGCAAATATATGTTACAAGAGTTATTTTACTGATTCTTTTTTTCATGTAATATACAATGATAAAACTATAAAGTGTAACAATGTACTTGATATACATTGTAAAATATCATTTCGTGTAAGTGATTGAGAAGAAAGAAAAATAGAAAATATTAAGGCTTTCATACACTTCTGTATATATCTTTAAATTTATATAAATTTTTACATAGTATACGGTTAAAAGGAGGTTTTGAAGTGTCAAAAATATTTGTACGAAACCCACATGATCTATATATTTAACACAGTATATACCGTATTTACACGAATCTAAACCGCGCTTTTTTTCCAATGTTAATGCCACTGAAAATCGGATACGGCTGAGAATTGAAATAAACAAAATTTGTTGGATGGGATATTTAGAGTAATTACAGATTCATGTATGCATTTAAAAGTTCATATTACTGATAAAATTATTCGCTTCTTATTAGTTCTCATTCTAAATTTATTTTGACTCGTAAAATTAGATATCGATAAACCATTTTACATTATTTTTCATTTTTCACAAAAACTTGTTGAGAATTAGGGGTGCGGCTTAAAATCGATGGTGGCTTAGATTCTAATAAATACGATCTATCTATCTATCTACTACTTTTATCATGTTTGTAGTGAAAGGAATTAATTTTACTAATGGATTGAGAAAAACCACTCGAAAATTTCTGTATGAAGAACTTTTAAACATTTCAAATGTTGAAATACTTTCAGGACATGAGTTTTAATATGCACAATAAAAAAAATATTCGATGTGCTTAAAATGAATCAAAATTTGTGAGGTAAGTTTTTACCTCAGAATTATATATTCAAGTCACATATGTAGCCTTCCAACGTCTTAAAAAACCAGTTAAATCAATTTTTTAAAAAAGCATTATTCATTAAAAATATTGTAATGCACTGTATAATTATAAATTACAACCAAACTAAATCTTATTCATAGTGCTTTATACTGTAAATTCTACGCAGTATTATTCTCATCGATATATCAGAAAGTTTATTCAATAAATAGAATTTATTTTTTCAATATAAATTTCTTAACTGAACTCTTTTCTACAATCCACAGTGTTCTCATGAATTTGGACATCCACGAAAACGACATTTCATCCCAAAAATATTTTCTTGACACACCTATAGCAGACCCGCATGGAAAAATAAAGTTCAGCAACAAAAAATACACACACATACATATATATATAGCTTCGGCCTTCAATTAAATCAAATTATTGACGCCAAAGGGTGAGCACTGATCTTGTAACAGCAGCCCTGAGCAAACAGGGAGACATGTAATCAGCGTCACTCGAGGAAGACAGAAGGGGACATTTTATTACCACCTCTTATTAGAGTATTTGCTCAGCTTCCCTATTCTGGGTATCGTAAAAGTCCTAGGATCGTCGCTGTTTTCGGAAATCGTAAGGGGTAGGCTCGGGTTTTCTGAGAAAACCCTAACCCGAAATGATAATCAGGAAATTGAAATTTAGATACCAAAGAGATAGCAGTATCGTTCGAATCACTGGAAGTCCTTAGCATTAAAAGTGTATTTTAAATTGACAGGTTGAGGAAAATGCAATGGAAATTATGGTGAGAAATCTGTTTAGTTGAAATATCCTGTAGTGATAAGTAATGTATTTAAAGTGACAGAGAGAGGCATATAAAAAAATGAAGGATAATTTTAAAAAAATACCATGAGAGAGAGAGAGAGAGAGTGTGTTGGGGCTTACGGCGAAAGATCCAATTTTGGCTAAACTGCGCCAAATGTTAATTAAAATATTAAAACACATGAAAAATTGTCTAAAAACGTTGACAGTTTCAGTAGTAGAAGTTAAAATATCAAATCAAACATAAAAATCTAATTCTAAAAGTAAAAGCAAACAAATTTTGGTGGTGGTGTGTGTGTGCGGGGGGGGATCCCACCAAGTTAGATAAGGCTAAAACAGATGAATGAAATAAGCGAAATTAAATCGAAACACGACATTAAGGTAATATATCAGAGAAATAAAAATTGTTAATAACAAGTCAAAAGTTTTAAAGCAATTACTACCTACTGTTTCAATATGATGAGAGAAAATGATTTAAATGTCAGATTGGTGTATAATTGAAATACATTAATATATTTATGAAACTGAAAATTCACACACACAGTATTATTGATTCTCTCTCTTAATTGTTTCACCCCTTTCGATGACCATCACAACTTGAAGAACATAAAAAAATGTAGGTATACCAGGGGGGTCCTGGGGTCCAGACCCCCCAAAGCCCTTGATTTTTTTCTCGATTGATTATAATTCTAAGTATATAGTGCGGAAAATTTAATTAAATATTTGCCATTAATGATTAATTTTATTAATTAATGCTAATTATTTATTGAATAATTAGTTTTTTACTGTGTTTTATTCCCGAAAATCGTCAAAATCAAAAGGAGCATGATACAAGAGTGGTGAACTTTCGACCCCGGACCCCACCCCCTTGAAAAATTCCTGTATGCGCTACTGAGGCATACATTTATAATAACACTTAATGCAGGTATTAAGTGTTTTACGATAAATGTACACATTCAAATGTAATCACTGAAAGGAATTAAAAAACATCAATATTCATCGGATTGTAATTTCTATGCAATACTGAAAAACAAAGCCTGATATATGAGATTCTGTTGAGAAGTATTCGGATTATTTTATTTGCTTTAAGACTATGTGAAGAGCGAAAAGTATTAAATTTTCTTTCATACACTTGTTTTAGTATCTTTATAATGCGGCTAGTTAATACATCGAAATTCAACAACGATAAAACTTCCCACAAAATACAGAAATTGCTTAAAATCAGCAACATACATACTAAAATTTTTTGGGACAGAATTTATGATAATAATTAAATAGGAATTTTTAAAAATATTGAAGCTTTTTAGATCATTTCTAAGAAAAATTCGATTTCAATTAAGATCTTTTGGTTACTCTATTAACAGATTTATTATTTTGTACTTATTATTAAAATAATTATTTCATATTTTTTCATAAAAAGAGTTATTTTAAAGATTGAAAAGACGTATCGTTGAGAAAACGGTGAATCATGCGTTAATACTGTCAAAACCCTTTTAAGGTATCTATTATATGTAAGGTATCTATAAAAGTAAGATTTTTTACATCTATTATAGTTATCTAATATTTTTATTAATAAATTTATGTAAGTTCAGTTATTTTTCAAAATGTATTTAAGACAGATTTCTTTGATCACATTTAGACTTTAAAAGCAAAGTCAGTTATCATGTAGAATTTTTTTTTGTTTACTTTACAGTTACTTTTTTTTATTGTTTAATATGTTTGGATATTTTATTTTATTTTTAATATTTATGAAATTTAATTGCAAATATAAGGCTAATATTTGAGTACAAAAGATGTTTAATGTCTCATTCGTAAAAATGTAAATTGATAAAGGCATCTCCCTCGGGAACATGTTAATTGTAAACCCCATTGAGTACTGTCATTTATAATTTTAAAAAAATACAAAACTGGACAAAAAATGTGTTTTTTAAAAATAAAATGCTCCCGTATTTAATTATAATTGTAATACAATGTTTAAATAATCAGCGTTTTTTTCTTTCAATCAACTCCTTTCTGCATCAATAATTGAAATATTGTATTATTACAAATTTATTTTTTTTTACACAAAATTAAAAAAAATATTTGTGTTTATAAAAATGATAGTGCAAATGTAATATTTATTTTAAATTTGTCTCACAACATTCTTCCCTATTCTGCTTCTTTGTTTTATAAGAAATTAAGAATCCAAAGTCAAAAGTTAGATATAAAAGAAACAAATAATACATGTCTGTTGAAGCAAGTTAATAAATGGCTTCCTTTCTTGATCATTTAATAGATTAAGTAGTTTCAGTAGTAATTTGGAACTCATTATTGGTAAAATAGATAACCTGTTTACTTCCACAGATAAAATACAGTTATCCCATCTTAAAATTCCTTCACTCACTGCATGATTAGGCTTTTAGATATTGATTGGCTTTTGTTCAATTACTTTGATTATTTTGAAGATTTAAAACTATCCAATTGCTGCTTTCTTATAATCTTCTTGTATACTTTTTTTTATTTTCATCTTTCATGCTAATTTTTTTTAAATCTAACTTATATGATAACATTTTTATAATAATTTTTAGCAACTAGACAGAATTTTTTGGGAGCACATCAGAATCAATACTAATGTGTTGAAAAAATTAAAACTCCGTAAACTTCCTTAATCCATTAATTCTCTTAATTAAATCAAGCTCATGAAATTATAAAGTTTAACTAAAAATAAATCCTTCTGATTAATGATTATCAACTGAATTTTACGTATTTAAATTCATAATAATTAAAAGCCAAAATATAATTATGTCTCATTAAGTAATTTTAAAAATGTCTTTTATTGAGACTTAAAAAAATAATACTTTGAGGAGTTTTTTAAAAATGTATTGCGCTAACATTTGCTATCTACTAAATACAAAGCTTGTAAGAAGCAGAAATGTTTACAAGTTTATTTATTTCAGTCTTTTCTTTTTACTGGCATATGGAAAAATGTAGGCAATTTGAATGAAAATATTTATTTAAAAAGTGTTCACTTATAAATTTCAATTTTACAGATTTTAGTGATTTCGTTTGTAGAGCGTGGTCTTAAGAAAAATATATAAATAATTTTAAAACGATCTTAAAAATGGAATATGATATTCCCATAAAAATTTGTTTATTTTGTATTACAGGACAAGTACGCAAATGGATTATTATTGTACGATCGTGGGGAAAATGAAGTATAAAATTATGAAATATTAAATATCCTAAATCACCAATAAATAAAACAGAAAAAAATGTAATACCTGGAGCATAATTTCTCTAATTAATGAGAGATAGAACATATGAACAGAAATTATACTAACAATGGGTATTAAATGAATCATATTGGTTCTCTTAAAGCGAATAAGCCAGAATGTTGGTCCAAAGTACAGTCGAACCTCCATATAACGAATCTCTATATTACGAATTTCTCTATGTTGTGAACTTTTTCCTGGAACCAAGAAAATTTTACTATTTTCTTTGTAAAACAACTTCCAAATAGCGAAGTGCATTTTCTATTTAACGAACTTTTTCTCCTGTAATTCGATTTTTTTCCTCCTTATTTTTTAAATATTTCTGGGCATTTTTCAAATTATTCTGTCTTTTGTCACATTTTATGATGATCAATGACATTGGACAGGTTTTAGCAGGTTCCTAACTCCCCTAGAGGAGTGAAATAGCCATTCGAATGGTTTTTTTCAAACAAAAATTTAAATAAAATGAACAGATTTTATCAGTAATTTTAAATTTAAGGAGGCATGTGGTAGTGTATGCTTAAAATTACTGGCTACAAAATAATGTACGTTTAAAATGACTCGTATGCTTGAAATTAGAAAATGTCGTTAAAATATTAATTAGTTTTAACATAAAATTATTTTTTAAAGTTTAAAATACAGTATATTACTGAACAATGTTTTTTTCTTCTTCTCGTTTTCCTTGACTTTTTGATGGGTATAATATATATAAATGAATAGATATTAATTTTCAAAAAAAAGTGTGAATAATTAATTTTTTAAAAACATATAATGATTGCGAATTTAAAATTTGTTTTATGTGGTTTTTAAAGTATATTAAAAGAGGAACTTTTGCTTAACGGATTTTCCATTGAACGAACTTTTTAGAGGGATTTATCGACTTCGTTATACAAAGGTCCGACTGTAATTTATTTATTACATGTTAATCGAAAGTGCTTATTTTTAGAGCAGAAAAATATATATTATTTTTCCATTTACCGTTTATATTTTTACATATTCTTAAATTTATTTATGTGTTATTATTTCTTATTATTGTTTCTTTACCGTTATTTGTCTTGACAAAGTTCTTTGTTTGAACAAAACTTTTACCTAAATTTATTGATTCTGGACACGTGCAATAAATGTTCATAAAAATGAATCGATATTTTAAAAATAGCAAACATTATATTCCATTTTGGTCAATTGACTTTTTATATGCATACTTATATTTGGGTTGGTTTTTATAGGTTATCAAATCAATTTCTTATCGCCTTCATTTTTATCCATTGTTTAACACCCTTTTACAAATGACTTTTTATTAATTTGATGAATTACAAGCAATTATTTTCATTAAAAAGAGAAAAGGAACAAAAAAGTTGAAAAGAAGTGTAGTAAATGTATTAATGTTTAAAGCCTCTTTATAATAAATACATGCTTAAGGAAATGAAAATATAGTTTTATATTTTGAATAAAAAATTTTTTTAAAGACAGTCTTTTTTAGAGTTTCTCTTTGTTATATACAATTCTGAGTTTGAAATACACGAAGCAAAATCTTGTAAAACATTTCCTCTACAAATTTCGATTAATTTAACTTTAAATATATATCATTTTTTTTTTTTACTCTTTATCATAAAAACGTTAAGCGCATCAGCCCTTAAAGCTTGGTTTTACTCTTTTGTTAAAATATCTGAAAGAATTTTTTGACCCGACTGATAACATTATTCTCAAATTTTGCTTAATAAGATTTATTACTTAATATCAGGCAAAAAGAATCTTGAATAAAAAGGAAGAAAATGGAAAAAAACTTTAATCTCTCATAAATTTAACTGCACCTAAATTTTATTATCAGAAGGATTCGTTACTTTGATCTTAATTTTTTCTTTAATGAAGAAAATATGTACTCCAAAGAATTTTCTGGTATAAATTCACACTTCAATTAGTTTTATCTTAACTATTAATGTTACTTCTTTGTTAAAATATTCAAATGAAGATTTTAGCCACAATTTTATAAAACAAAATTTTTTTTAATAATATTTAAAGTTTTAAATCATTTTGTTTCTATATAATCGACTTCATTTTTTTTTGGATTTAGATACTCTTTAAACACATAGTTTCAGGAAACTTTTAGTACCCCTTAGCCTTAAGCAGAAAATTACATGCAAAATACACTTTTGACTTGGTTTAAATCGAAAGTGAAAGAATTGTGATTTAACTGTCAAATTGCTTCTTAAGGTGACTGATTACGTTTTAATATTTAGTGTGTTGGTTGAATTAGAATATACATTCCTCTTTTAAGGAAAATGCTCCTGTAATAATAATATATTGCCTATATTTAATTAGGACTTCTATGTCGGGGTTGAACTAAAATTTTTGAAAAATTCGCATTATTTTCAGAGTTACAATCATTTGAAACAATAACGGGTATTTTTTGTCGAAATTTCTCTATTTTAATATAATAATTTTAAAAACACACACACAAAGAGAGAATAAATCCATTTTTAAATTATATATTTAAAAAATCCTTGTTCAGGCTCTGTACATAAGTCTTAGCTATATAAGCAATTTTAATTCAAAAATTATTAATTATTTAAATCTTAAATGCTTACATTTTAATAAAGCATTGAAATTTTAGTACATTCTCTAGATAAATACATTTAACTTGTTTTACTAATACCTTTACTGATGTAAGTTTATTATTTTTTTTTCACTAATTACTTTCAAGTTTTTCAAAAATATTGCTAAAATTTCGCTTATAATTATGATTTTTGTAAAATTTAGATGATTTTTTTAAAAATACTGCTAGTTAAATATTAGTATTAGATCTTAAAAAAAGCATTTACAATGTTTTAGTAGGCTATTCATTAAAAAAGTACTCCGAACTCTTTATAAGTGAGTTTCACTTAAGAAATTAAGATTCCCAGAAATTTTTTCCACTTGTAACAAAAATTGTAAAGCAGATCCATGATGAATTTCTGTGAATGAAGAACACGCACTCGAAGAGAAAAAAAAAAAGCGTCCCAAAACCAAAAAATTCCTTCACGTTCGGAGCCGAATCAAGGCGCGTTTGGGAGCGGCTCCACTTTTATCGAATAATAATACGTTTGCGAGCGGAGCGCAAGCGTTTCGGCGTATGACCGGTAGTTTCAGGTCTTTTAATTCAAATGTCGCATAATTGGGCAGTTCCGTGCGATAAAGAAATGCTTAAAGATGCCCAATTTTCTACTTCTCTCTTTTTTCCCTGGCTTTCGCTGTTATTAGGCCATTTTTAGAGCTGCCGATCCTTGTTTTACCCCCAGGGCGGCAACGAATTAAATCCGAGGAGCAAAGTAGTGATTTTTGCCCTACCGCAAAGAAAACGCGCTCGCTCAGATTACCGTTGGGTGGAGTTGACAAAGAGAGAGTAATTCGTACGTTGCCTTCTAATGTCTGTACGCTGCAGTGCATCTTTCGCAGGGATTGGAAGGGGGAAAAAATGCTCATTCAGGTAATCACGGTGAATTATTAATAGGACATGGATACGGTGAAATGGAGTGAAAAAAATTAAATCTTTTGCCTTTTTAATTTAATTTTTTTTTATAAAGATGGTTTTTAATTTTGATGAATTCGCTATGAAAAAGGAATTATGCTTGTGAGAAATTATCAAGGTTTTGAATTTCATTAAGATTATTAGGGAGAAAATGAAAGGAATTCTGATCTATCGTAAATGAAGCTCTTGTCACTGTACGTTTTTAAAAAAGCTGGGAAGTGACTGAGCCTGTAATATTTTTTAGTTCAGAGATATTTCACTAGAGTCACTGTGTCAAGAGTAGTATGTAAATAGACTATAACGCTTTAACATGCTTTGAATACATTGTTTCCCTAAGGTATTAGTAATTTGAAATAGAATCGCTGAAAATCTTAAGGAATATTAATATTTATTGGAAACTCCTTACAAAAACAAAAACTGCTGATTAATTAATTACTTTAACAATAAACTATTTTTTAATTTTGAATAACTATTAACTAATAGTGAATAACTAATGGACAAATGAGAGAGAAATAGTTCTAGAACAGATTATATATATATATAAATTTTGCAAAATATAACAAATTCAGATTTCTTATAAAATAATATGGTTTATATTGCGCTCCAAATAAATGCTCACAATTCAAGTAATTCTATAAAGAATATCAAATCTGATGCATGCAAGAAGTATATAAAATAAAAATAAAAAAGGCTTAAAAAACTTTTTTTTTTCATATATTGATAAAATTTTAAATTCAATATTGAATATTCTGTTATGGTTCTTTGAATAATTGCATTTATAAATTTCAAAAATTAGTACATTCATAACGAATTAAGAAATTACAGTCATACGAGAAAAATTGTTCTACGTGATAAAATTATTATTTTAAAAAACACATAGCGTATAAGTAATGAATGTATGTATATGTATTGTGTGTGTTCGCGAACGTGTCAACAGTTAAAAAGAACCAGTTAGATATTTTCTATGCTGCAATTCAGAAATTTGAAGTTTCGAGGAAAACAGTTTTTCTGCTAGAAAAATTAAGTAATAAAAATCACTATTTTCAAGAATGTGTAGTATAACAGATATTTATAAAGTATTAATGTTTCATAAGTAAATAAGTATTCGTAATAAGTTTACACTTCTAAAAGACAAGAGTTAATGCATTTGAAAACACATGAATTCTTATAATTGGAAGTTAAAATTAAATTATTTTCTTAAGGCGCATTATAAAAATAAAAGTAAAATAGCTGAGCAAAATTTGCATTTTCGGAAGATTACCTTCCATTAAACATTTTTTATTTTTCTATAAGTAAAATTGTATTTAAATGTATCGTTAAAAATTACCTTAATTAAAAAATATGTTTTTTAAAATTTCAATTAACCTTATTTACATCCTGATATAACAGTGGTTTTCATAGATCTCCCTCCTAAATCAAGTTTGCTATAATTTCAGACAAGAGATGTGATAAATAGTTTTTTCTTTGAAATTACTTTTGGAGTATTTTTGCTCTTCAGCGTGAGTTATTTAGTATTATATTTATTTCGATTAAATACTGAATATATTTAAAGCAGATTCATGAAGTATATAAATAATAAGACTGAAATAATTGTTAGTTTAAAAATAATATCTCTTTATAAAATTGATGAAAACATAGTAAGCAATATTTATAACGTTTTAAAATAAATTAAGTTCTTTTTTTAAGGTTTAAATAAAATAAGCATAACTTTGAGAATATATTTAATTTTTCAAAAAAATGTTTCATAAGTATGTGAATGGAATAAAATTAAGAGAAAACACATTTTATAAATGAATATCTTATGATTTTTAAAAGAAAATGTGTACGTTGTTAATTTAAATTTTGTTTTTAATTTACTACATATGGCAATGTTACAGAAGAACTAATTTTAAATTATTGTAGATTTTATTTTAAAACTAATGCAATCAGTGGCGCACACAAGGGGGGTCCTGGGGTCCGGACCCTCTCCCAAAACCCTTGATTTCTTTCCGATTGATTATAATTCTAAGTATATAGTACCTAAAATTTCATTAAGTATTGGTTATTAATGATTAATTTTATTAATTAATGCTAATTATTTATTCAATAATTAGTTTTTTATTGTGTTTTGTTCCCGAAAATCGACAAAATCAAAAGGAGCATGATACAAGAATGGTGAACTTTCGACCCCGGATCCCCCCTTGAAAAATTCCTGTGTGGGCTACTGAATGCAATTGATATAAAAATTTATTTTAATAATAAGAAGAAATTAAATTTGTATTACTAAGCAATTTTTTAAGGAATTAATTTTAAGAGATTCTTGAAAAACAGATTTTTGATTTAGAATTTATTACTACTTTTTTTCTGTGTTATTAAATTTAAATATTTTTCATTTATACGATACATCAAGGATTTTAGCAAGCTGAAAAACAGAAACATATGAAAGTATAATTTTAGTTTACATTCACATATGCATATCTTAATTAAGATCTGATATCACACGCTTAATATATAAAGTTTGCAATAATACACATAATGTAATTCCTTGAATCCAAATTTCTTATTAGCTAATTCATTTCAGCTTGTAAGTTTTTATAAAAATCTCAATTAAAAATAAAACTGAAACTTTCTTTTTCGATTGTTTCAATCATTTGTATCAAACGAGAGTTTTTACTGCACGCATAGATGATTACTTTAAATAAATAAATAAAAAATAAAGGTCTTTTTTTTTTAAAAAAAAGTAATGCAAATTAAAGTAACGATATTTCCTAATAGATCTTACCAATAAATGCATTTTACGTTAAAATTAGTGAAGGTCATAGTTTAACTAATGACGAAATGGTAAGGTCCGTCTCTGCTGTCTCGTTCCCACACGTCATGCTGGGTCACGGACAATTGACCCGAGTGACCATTAGCCGCCCAAAGGACAGATAATGACAGTCTTGCAAAAGGGGACATTTATTTCCAGAAAAGATCACGAGGTGGAACTATTTAAATGGCAAGGATCAAGGAGTTTCTTTTTTTACTAACTTTTATTTCTAAAAAAAAGACACAGTTTTGTAGCTATTATTCTCTCCTTCTCTCAATGCATTTTTTTTTATTCTTTTAACTTAATTACATTTCGGATCATGGTAGGCACTCGAGTGTTGAGAGGCAGCTTTTTAGAATGTAACTACGAAAGTAGAGAGTTTTGTGGAAGAATAAGGAAAAGGATTTTCTCAGGCTACAGTTCTAATTTTTTCTTCTAAAATTTGAAGGAACTAATTTTCTTAAAATTTTTTTTATTTTTACACAATATGCGAAAAATTCACTAATACACACATACTTGCAGTAGATTTTTATTCGCAATTACTACATCTTTTGGGATTCATAAATTTATATGCTTACATGTGACAAAGCATTTAAAGAAATTCAAATATGCTATATTTGTCGAATAAGTTATAAAACATTTTAGTAAACTTGTATATTAAAGGATATACGTCGAAAAAATAGTTTTTTTAGATCATGTTTTTCCATTTATAATATTTTGATGTGAAAAAACAATAACAATTATGAAATATTTTTATAACTTTTTTGTAATGCAGAAAACAGATACTCTTCAATTATTCATTACACCACATAGGTGTTATTTATTAAATAAATTTATATAGAAGTATAAGAAAAATGGGCAATAAACAAAAATGTTGCAATATAAATAAGGCGTAAGTAACAAAATAATACACTGTAAATGAATCATTTTATAATAAAAACTATATTAGCGTTATCATTTACGTATTTCAAAATAAGTATTAATTTGTGTCTGCACGGTGTTGTTGAAGGAAGATTCACAAATCGAATTTGAATCACAAATTTGGGAGTTTATTTTACTATGAACTTAATACGCTGGGTGGGAATTTATAAGAAACTATATTTTCTCCTCCCTGGAGTTAGATTCTATAATGCTAGCATCAATGTTTCTTTAAATTACTTCAGTTATGCTAGGATAAAAACAATCTTAGTGAATATTAGAAAGAAATGTTTACTAAAAGAGAAAGAATAGGTAAAAACTCTGGAAGAATAAGATTTGAGAAAGTGACTCTGGTAAAAATCGAGTTCTTCAAGAATTTGTATATAACTGTAAAAAGTTGAAAAAAGGGGATGTAAAAATTATAAGGATTCTTTCTTATTAAATATTTAATAAGCATCAAGACTTGAATTGTTAATATTTCATAATAGGAAGAAGTAGAAAATTAACGGGACTTCAAAGCAAGTCCAAAAATTTTCTACTTAAAATGCTAGTTTTTTACTGCATCGAGTTTTAAAAGAAAGAGGAAAAAAAAATTAAATTATGTATATTAAATTAAGCTATCGATAAAAATTTTCGCAGCTCACAATAAGAATTTGTATTAAAAAAATTTATCATTTCCTTTTATGAATGTAAAGTTATTAAAGGTCCTTTCTTTCAAATAGATTGGCACGAGAAGATTAACTTCATGAGCTTACACCATGTTTTTTTTAAAAAATATATAACGAGTTCTTATATTTATTAGATATGTATTATTCTTCTCTTAACACGCATGTATAAAAACAATTAATAAAATGCTAGACAAATTTTTTCGAAAAAATAAATACAATTCAACAATTTAATATTATTGTTTAAGATGCTTCACGTATATTTCTAATTAGTCAAATCCAAAATAAAGTTAATTTTTTAAAATTATTTAACATATCCTGAGCAATTTCGTGAAAATCAACTTCATTTTTGGTTTAAAAAAAATTCTAAAAATCAAATTTGGTATATAAGAGAAGTAAAATACAAAACGAGGAAATATAAAGATACAACAAATGAATAGAAGAAATTTAAACTAAAATATTTAGGAATAGAACTTATTTATCTCTTTACACATCGAGTATAAAAATTTGGAATATATTTTTAATATTGTTTACATTTGTAACAAGTTAAAAGATAAAAATAGAAACATATGTTTTTTTCAGTATCGTTGTCTTACGTTTCCGATTAATTCGTTTTCTAGTGTATTCGCATAAAAAAGTGTTGTAAATATTCTTTTCCAAAAAGAAATGTAAAATTAATTGAAACTTGCTCAAAATAATTGAACTGATTCAAGGCTAAAACTTTTCGATCGGAAAGATTGAGAAATCAAGGAAATAAAACAAGCTAACTGCCATCTTTTTATTCAAAAGGAAAAAGAAATTGAAGTGAAAAAGTGCTGTAGAAAATGTTTATGTAGTATTAAAAGAATACACCAATTTAATAATGTGTTGACTGATTCCGTTCATAAATAAAACTATTGCATTATAACTTGATTATTCATAGCTTATTTAGAAGGCTGTAAGATGCATTTTATTGTGTTTGAAATTGATATAATATTAATAATAAATATAAAATAACTGCGATAACAGAAAATTAATAAAAAATAACTAATTTTCTTAAGGTTTTTTCCTATGAATTTTAATAATTTTCAAAAAAGTTTTGTTTAAAAAATAATAATTTATTAACCTTTAAATCTGATGCACGTGTTTAAGTTTTCATTTAACATTTCAGGAAAGAAAATAGTAAACTTATCCTAATAAACACAATAAACTTATCTAAATAAACCTAATAAACTTATTCTAAATTTCAAAAAATGTGAAAAGAAGATAGTTAGAATATCTTATGATTTTTCTATGAATTCTTGAAACCCTATAAAGAACATTTTTCTCTTGTTCTATGTTTTACCTTAAAAAAAAATCAAATGCAGGATTTATTTTCTGAACGCTTATGATATAAATTATTTTTACAGAATTCATAAAAATTAGTTATTAATAAAAGGAGGAAACACTTTAAAGGGGAAAAAAGTACTGCATTAATACATTTATAAATACATTTAAATTAATACTTTAAATTGTTCCCAGAAGCTATTCTGACTATTTTTTTCTGATATCATAAAGTATACTTCAATAAAACACTTTAGCAATCTAACATTCAATCGAATAACAACATAATTTCCCAGCTCATAAAATAATTTTTTAAAAAATTACAATGTAATATAAATCTTTATTATGCGATTGAAACACTTATAAAACCAATATATACTCTTGTAACTCATATTTGAGTTTAATACAGTTCAGATTGAAACATTTCTTTCTTTTTTTTTTACAATTAGCTTTATATTTTCTCGTCAAATTAAATTGTCAAGAACTAATTGATGTTTAAATTTTTAGCCTCTTGAATCGTACATTAAAACAGCATTATTTTTTCATGCTTTTTTCTTTTGAATTTGTAAAGCACATTTGTTAGTTTTGTAAGTGTGTGTGAATAATAATTATACCTTTTGCTAATAGTTACATTCTAAGTATAAAATTGCCTTAAGAAAAGCTGATCCAACTCATATTGAATAATTTAATATTTATTATAGCTCAATCCAAAAATAAATAAGAAGCCGTTGAATAATTAAAAAAAAACAGCTCTGCCACATTACAAAATTTACTTTAATTTAGATACCAACATTTATTTATTCAGAATTACATCCGTTTTTGTACTCTATTTAATTTTCATTTAGCTTTCAACTATATTAGTGATAAAAATAGCTCGTAACATATTTTCAGTTTTTAATTTAGATATAACTAATCAAAATTTCTCTCTGCTTATAGAATAGTAGCTTATCGATGTGTTTTTAATACATATACGTAATATTCTTAAATATTTTTTATTTTCAAAAGAGTAGATTTTCTAAAAATCCATGTTGATATGTTACATACACAAATTTCATATACGTGCAAATATTGAAATACAAAATATATATTCTCATTTTGAGTTAAAAATGTCATGAAAAACGTTATTAATCAGATTATTAAATAAATAAAATTTCTGACCTTGGTTATGACTTCTCGATGATTATAGTTAGAAATATTAATCTACAATAATTCTGATTCTTTTCCCTTTCTAACGAGAATGATTGTTGATTTTTATTCCACTAGAACGCGTGTGCTTTTACACTGCTCCACCAAACTATACTAACTCTAACGGGGGGAAACAGTCGAGTTAACAGGAAGGAAAATGAAATTAAGTGTGATTGATGGAGGAAAGGTGTATAATTTTGATACAGACTTATCTAAGAAAAATCGTTTCTTGATGTGGTTAGAAAATAACCATTCATCAATGAATTCAGATAGAAAATAGAAATTATTTCGAAGTTACGTGTAATGTTTTCGATATTCTTGTTATTTTTTAAATATTGAGTAGTGCCTTCCCATACATATATAAGTATATATGTATTTATATATATTTCTTCTTAAGTAATGATTGATGCATAAAAAATTAACAATTTGCAGGGACCATTTCTTTTTCTTTCGTTCTTTTCTTTGCATTCTTATATAAATATCTTTTAAATTAGTTATCTTCAACAAATCACATCATGATAAAAATCAATAAATGTATTAATTCTTTTCAGTTTTGTCAAAAAGAAACTATATTTGGAGTAAAACAAACGATATATATATATATATATATATTTGAGAGAAAGGAGAATTTAATTTTTATATGTGTATTACATTTATAAAAAAGAACGTTTCACACTGAAATTCGTAATATAACTGATCTTGTCATAATAACTGAAACTGACTGTACCAAGCAGCAGAAGCGTCCTCTACCGAACACTTATTTTCAGTAGAGGCCAGGTGAAGAGAGAATGTGGTAGCTATGAAAAATCATTCACGTTTTTTGCCCACTATTTTTGTTAATGATGCATGTTGTTTTTGTGTAACCCAACTTAAATTTATACATGCATAACTGTTACACTAAAGAGAGACTTTACTGAGTCCAACTCAAATTTGCCACTTTTAGTTTAATCTTTAATATCCAACGTTCTACAGCAGTGGTTCCCAAAGTGGTCCCTATGGAACCCTATAGGTCCTGGGTGTTATTCAGGAGGTCCGTGGAAAATTAAAATTGATTTGAGGATCCCTGAATAATGTCAGGGGGCCCACGCAAGATTTAATATTAAGTAAAAAAAAATTAGATCTTTTCTTATTTTTATGTAAATTTAAATAAATAACAATAATTCACTTGGGTATTCCCGTCTGAGTGTTAAACCCTTTAGCGCGTGAACTAACTCAGATCCTCCAAACGGATGAATTCACGCTAATACTAGAGCATCATTGAAATATTCGCAAAAATGAGGGACTTAAACCAATGTTTGAACAAGGATACCACAAATTTCGGTTACAAAAACGGATCCCAATTTTATATCCTGCATTATGGGTTACTACAGAAATTGACTACTTTCTCGTCTTCCAATTTGGTAGTACGTGGATTAAGTACCGTAAGAAACCTCATCACACACACACAAAAGAAACCGACTAAAAACTAGTGCTTGTGGGGAGAGAGAGAGAGAGATTTGCGGTTACGACTCACAAACATTGAGATGGACATAAATAAACTCATAACATCTCATTCAATTCATCCAAGACATACACTTTTTTAAATTTTATTTTAAACGAAAGTTACAATTTCAATAAATGATTCTTCAACAAAATATTTTTAAGAATTTGTAATTTTTATACTATGCATTTATGTATCTTTTTCACTTGGGGTCTTTGGGAAAATTTTGACTATAAAAAGGGGTCAGTGGGCAAATTTTGACTGTAATACAAAAAATATAGTTTAAAAAAACTAAAAAATACGCTTTTATAGTTAATCGAACTAAGTTGTTATTTAATATTTTAGTCACCAAGTCTGGAAATGGGATTTGGAATTAGTCTCCAGATGCGAGATGGTATCTGTAGATGGGAAATCGTTAATCCTGATTAGGACGATGAAACAAAATTATGGTTTTGTCATCGATCCTTCACAAGTGAGCAAAATTATGAATTAATCTGACTTTTTGAAGTGGGTAAAAATTGAGTTCAAAGATTCCATTACATACAAGTGAAGTTTATAAAAGTGATAAAAGGGATCCGTAGGCAAATTTTGACTATAAAAAGGGGTCCGTGGGCAAATTTTGACTGTAAGAAAGGATCCATGGTTTAAAAAAGCTTGGGAATCACTGTTCTACAGTCTATCATTTCTTCTTTGTAAATTTTATTTAAAAAAGTTTTTTTTAATCAAATAGCATTATAGGAAAGTCTTATAATAATGTACATTGCACGTACTTTTCTTTTCTTGTTTCATATTTTATCAATAATTTTGGAGAAAAATGTTCATTTTGAACATACTTTTAGCTTGACAAATTTTTACTGATGGCGTATATACATTTTGCGGTACATTGTCAAGTCACTAAACCAATATCTACTCCCAAGAAATTTTTTCTCCAAGAAACAGGATAAGTTCCCGGACGTCGGAAGTGTGACCACAAATGGAAAATTACAAGTGACGCGATCAATTGCAGGTCGACAACAATTCCTACACTAAACACCCCGCCTATAAAGGCAGTGAGACCACATAATCACTAGGTATGAGGGAACTCCAAGGAGGACTCTTCAAACACACCCCGTTAATGTGAGCCGATCTTAACAATAAGTATAAACCTGCATCCTATCTACACAGAAACAAATCATATAAAAAAAGAGAAGGCCGAGGGTATAAAAAATATACTTGAATGAAATGTCCGTTTTCGGTTGCATTTCATCATAGGGATAGTAATCTTAGGGAATTAAAAAAAAGCATATCTAATCGTAGAGAATTAACTCAATGTACAGACTTAAGGGAAAAACTGATGTCTACTAAAAATAGTGAATTAATTATACTAATTGCACTTAAGGCAATTTGTGAGACAATAATAATACGGGTAAAAAAGCAGCTAACGTAAAAAACAGTATAACTTATTAATTAAGGTATGTAGAGAAGGCTTAGATGAAGAAAATAACAAATAATTATGAGGAGGTGAGAGTGAAACTTTTAATGTGCTGTAAATATATAGATAAATATATAGTCGAATGATGTTTAAGAAGACACCTTCTATTATTAATTATTTTTATTTGGTTATTTAAATTTTGGAAACAAGTTTTATTTACATATGCAGTCGGATCTCTATATAACGAAGTCGCTGAATCCCGAAAAAAGTTCATCATATGGAAAATTCGTTATATAGAGGTTCATCTTTCACTTTTCTTTATAAGCCACATAAAACAAATTTTAAATTCATAAGCACACAATATATTAAAAAAAGTAATTATTCCCACCTTTTTGTAAATTAATATATATTTATTTTGTATATGTTACCTATAAAAAAAAGATAGAAAAACTACAAGAAAAGTTTCTTGAAGAAAGTCTTTATCCACTTCCTGAAGAATTACATTTTTTTTTATGCTCAAGCACTTGCATTTTGACATTTTCGAGCTACAAGAAACGAAGTTACCAGTACGTCTGATTAATACTACAAATGAACGGAGACTAGATCAAGGACACGAGATTCCACTGAGGGTAAAAGGGGATCTCGAAGATATTTCTAGTGAACTGGACAGTGGGAGTTAAAGATTGCACTTCTTGGATGAAATGCCCAGAATTCTATAGCTCTCGGTGAGTTAGGTACCTAATAAAATCAGCTCAAGATTTATGACCACCATAAAATGGGCTAAAAGAGAGAATAACTCGAAATGTTCAGAAACACTTCAAAAATAGAGAGAAAAAATTGAATAACAAGAGAAAAAGCTCGTTGTATAAAAAATACACTTCGCTAAAGGGAGGTTATTTTACGAAGAAAATGGTGAAATGGTTCTTTGTTCCAGGAAAAGTTCGCTATATAGAAAAATTCGCAATGTACAGGTTCGACTGTATTTTTTTCTTGGACTACTCACACATAGATAATTTAAATAATATTGCATCAATTACATTTTTCCAAAATATTTTTATGTTTGTCTTAAATATGTATAATTCAATGCTTTCTACCATCTCATGAATTTCGTAACATATTGTGGAAAAAATAGTAATAGGGATTAAGTTTTATCTCAAAGTGGAGGCATTAAAAGGAAATGAAATATTCTGCTATGGAGGTCATAAATGTCATATCTTAAGAAGGTAGTTTCCATTAAGACAGTAACATTAAGAAAATGTAAAGAATCTTGCTTAGATAGATTACCTATACATAACTGTCCGAAAATATCGTTTCAAATATTTGTAGATATTTTCAGAGTTACTTCAGCGCTTGAAATCAGAAAAATAAAGGAAATGAAAAAATGAAAATGTTAAAAATTAAGAAAATATTGTTTTAATACATGAACTAATAGATATGCAAACTGTCGGTGATGTACACAGACCTCTTTCCTGGGGGGGGGAGAAAAGGAGAGGGTGTTACATTCTAAAAAAACCCATCTAGATGAAGGTTCCAAGGGTAAAAATTTTAAAAAATTTGTTTTATATTTGGGGTATTTCAAAGGACTTGTGTACGCCACTGGGTCGGAGGGGAGAGGAAGGAAGTTAAAGAAGAGAGAGAGAAACAATTTTCTTTATAACTCATTTTCAACAATATATTATTTTATACTTAAATGGAAGAGATTAAATCTTTAGCACTATTATGTTATCTGCATGCTTCAAGAAATATTCTACAGTTCTTTTCTATATAACATTTGATTGTAGCCATTTTATAAATAAAGTCCACTTTCCCATTCAGAAAACAAAAATCACTAAGTAATGATGTTTGAATTTTTTTTATTTATTTAATTCAGGCGTTTCGGCACCAAATGTGGAGGCTGTTCTCAGGGCATTTGCCCTACCGACTTAGTCCGCAGGGCACGTGGCCGCGTGTACCACGTCGCTTGCTTTACGTGCCTGCTGTGCAGGAAGCAGCCCTCGACGGGTGAAGAACTCTACGTCCTAGACGAGACACGCTTCGTTTGTAAAGACGACTTCAACAGGCAGCATCAGCAACACAGTAAGTGCTTTTCTCTTTTGTAATACGGGTCCGTTAGGGTTGTATTGTTATCAGATATGTTTGGTAAAATATATTGCTCCTACGAAGTAATCCAAACAAAAAAAAAGTAATATAAAAAAAAATTTTAAGTCAATTCCTACTTAGATCAACAAAGAAAATTTTATTTTAGCTACTGTTTATTAAATAGTTACAATTAATATAAATATGTACATACATAGAACAGAATCACAACATTAAGTGGTAATTAATTTTTATTAATTATCATTAAAATTTCGTAATGTCATCCAAAACAATCGTGTCTATAAAATTTCAGTTCAATTGAATGCTTTAAAACGTGAGAAAAAACTTTTTTCAAGTTTTGACACAAGTCGCCAAAAGGGTCGCTAAGCCGCCAAAAATGATGCCAACGTGGCTGTATTTGTAATTCTTTGAATACTTAATTTTAATCAATCAATTTTTATTAATTATAATTAAATTACTGTATTGTCATACAAAATAATCATGTATATAAAATTTCAGCTCAATTGAGCGCTTTAAAATGTATTTCATTAACGAAGGAAAATTCCACCTAGATAAATAAATAAATATATAGAGAGTGTGAGCTAATAGTAGGAATTAAATAAAAATAAACTTCGGTTTGAATTAGTCCAATTATTATATTAAAATAAGTTTAAAATTCGGGAGCAATAAAATTATTTCTCTTCAAAAGATTTCATTATAGACTTATTGAGCTGGTAAAATGTAAAACTCTTATAGGTTAACGAGGTAGTGCCATTCAAAGAGAGAGAGAGAGAAATCTTATTCATTACTTAATAGAGTTATAGAAAGTAAAATCTTTTTTTTTTTAAATCATTTCTTGAGTTCTTTAAATATTATAAGTATTTTTTGAAACAATTGTCAGTTAATAGATTTTTTATCAACTTCGCACTCCAAAGAAATGTGATGGCTATTGGCGATTGACCACGTAATTCTCACCTCCGATCAAATGACAAGGACGACTGATATCCCATTTTTCAAACTTCCACGTCCCACTAACGGGAGAAGTTTGAGCCACGACAAATTTTACGAATATTAGCCCCTGAACACAGTAATTTTTCAGTGAAACCAGGACTCGAATTCATGACTTCCCATTTATGACTATATTCTACGTCGACTATACAATTTTTAGTGAATAATTCAATTTGAAATTGAAAGTTTATTTTTATCCCTTAATTTTTTTAGAACTAGAAAATAAATCCAAAAAATAATTTTAGTGATACTTAAATTTAAAACTATGAACCCCCGATTATAAATTACTTTAATTATTAATAAAATCATTCAGATTTTTAAACCTTAAATATTTTCTATTCTGGTTTAAGTCCAATTCTTTTTTCCTTCCATTATTTCCAGTGAAATTTAAAGATAAAGGACTACTCTACCAACTTTCTACTGAATTTAAATTAACATAACAAAGCAAAAGCATAAAAAGATTTACTATTTTCAATCAATGAAAACGGGTTTATTTGACAGGTGAACTTCATCAAAATGTCGCCGGTCTTTGTTATCTTTGTAATCTACATATTTCTTTGTTCTTTCTCTGCGGGCACTCTAGTAGTGAATCGGCTATTAACCGCATCTGTTGACGTGTTTGACTTAGCGTACAAAGATATTAATGCTAATTAACATTTAACATATAAACAATATAAAGAGTTTTATTAGATTTATAGGCGTGTCATTTATCAGAAATAAATGCTACACTTCTTAATATATTTTTAAAAAACCCACCAGATTTATTCAAGTCTTTTCGTTAAATTAATTTTTTTTGAATAAGAGGTCGAATATTTTTGTCTTTATTCGTGCATTTTAGAAAAAAGTGAAAAGAGACTTTAAAAAAAGGAAAAAAAGAAAATAAAATGTACCTACACAATGGGCTAAATTCATGACGGTCACATGATAAATGTAATCACGTGTTTTCTGTTTAACCCCTTAAGTCAGTGATCCCAACCCCCGGTCAGCGGACGGGTACCGGTCCGTGGATCAAATGGTACCGGGCCGCCTAAAGAAGATTAAACTATTGCCATTTTATTTAAAGTGATGCATTTCTCTCGGATTTGCGCAACTTTCCACGGAAATCACTTTTATTTATTTTTGGTGTAACGATATTTTATTCTGAAGGCCTATTTAAATGTAACTAAATTAAAATTGTTAAATCAAAACAATCTAAAATATAAACAATCAACGTGTCCCACCTTCAGCGGGTCGTGGTAAAATTATCAAACGTTGACTGGACCGCAGTGATAAAAGCAGCGTTTCTCTTTTTGCCCAAAATGTTAAAAAAAAATAACACCTATTTGATTGCATATAACGTTTCTAAGAATAATACTTAACATAATGCAAAAATGGAAGAATTGTATTTTAATCTTCAATTTTGAAGTTTTCACACTATTTTTTTTATTTTTTTTGTAATTGTGTGAAACACCAAAAAACATTAAATATTTGCTTTCCATAAGTGCACTCTGCACGATATGAAGAATGTTTCATATATCTTAAAAGAATTTCTCTCATAGTTACTTTAAAAGAAATTTCATGTTTGTACCTCATTTTCAAACAGTTGAAGATTTTTTTTTGTGTGTGTGCATAAATATATATTCACACACACATGCACGCACAATTTGAAGCATGGTGTAACACTTACGTTTCAATAGGTACAGAGATAAATTCTGCATTTTTGGATTATCTTCCCATTTTCATTTCTACTCGAGCAACAAATTGTACATTGCCTTTCCAATCCCCATTTTTTATCGAATATTTCCAAGAATCTAAAATTCTGCCTCCAACTAAAAATTCCCGCCTATCACCACAAAGAAAATACCGGATGAGAAGTATGTCAGTACCATGGACAAATTGCATCTGTTGAAAACTATAGCTCTAATAATCTCACTATAATATTTAAAAATATGTGCAAAAATCAAAGACAGAAAAAGAAAATATCGTACGGGCAAACCAGTTGTGGCCAGATTTCGGTAGCTCATGTGGTGTACGGGCAAACCATTTAAAGGGTTAATTCAAAGTTGAAGTTTGATTTCTACTTTTAAAATCAAAGTATTATTTCAAATTTGATAACTGAGTAAAGATGACTAAGCTTTAAAATTCTCCAAAAATATTTTTCAAAATAATGTTACTATATTGTACCGTTACTTTTAAATCAAGTAGCATTTGGTTGTTTTTATATTAGCTCTCACATTTTTGTACTTTTCATTTATTATAATTAACGCAAATAAATTCTTTTTTAAAAAGTTTCTGGAAAAAAACAAGAGTTTGCAACAGTGATGTACATAAACTGATTGGCTGGAAACACGTGATTGCATTTATCATGTGATTATGACTTCACATAAATTTATCCCATTCAAATTTTTAGAAATTTTTTCCTCCTTTTCTTAAGACACGGGATGCAATTTGAATAAAAATGTTTGAAAAAAAAATAATTGAGAGACGAATGGAAATGTTTGTATGGTTAGTGGGATATATATGTTACTATATTTCCAAATTAAAAGAAAGTCGAGTGAATAAAATAAATTGAGAAATATAAATCTATTTTTTTACTTTAAAACTTATTCTACAGACGTTATAAATAATATGTTATATACAAGAGGTTCTTAATAGGAATCAAACAAATATCCGTTGCTAGGTACTTGATTTACAACTGAATTAAAAAGTCAACTTAAAAAAAATATTGTATGTCACTTTTGTGCATCAAATACATATTTCAATATTCTTATTTAACTTTTTTCTAAATGTGGAATGCTATAAATATAGAGACAAGCTCGTGACGTATAAAGATAATGCTGGCTTTGTTTTTATGTTCCGTAAGTATAAACATGAATGAGTTCTGCAGTATGTTTTCGAAAAACAAAAATTTGCTCTCCAAAATCCTAATTTCTCGATTGCATCATTCATCTTACAGTAGTGTGATTAATTGCTTGCAATATTTACAAGTACAAGATCGCTTCTTTTGAGTCATGTCTCTTAGTGACCGGTGGTCATCCGTAATGAGTGACCACTAGGGAGTTCGAGTCACTGAAGCATGAATCATGGATTTTTCCTCCCCATTTGCTGACCTCCAACCCCGATTGTGCTAATCCCTCAGGAGACCAAACGATTTTCTACATATTCTTTTCTCTCTTTGGATGTTGATAAGTTTCTTTTTGTATGCGCACAGATCAGGGTGCAAATATCAGTAGAATCGGTGTATTTTACTATGCTGCTTATCAGTTACATGAGATTATCAGACAGGATTATATTACGAGAAATAGATTTGCTTTCGCTACAGACTGAGTATATTAATCCATTTGTAAATTATGTATCAATTTTATTATTACAATACATCACCCCAAATTAGAAATCTCAATATTTTACACAAATTTAAATGAAATTTTTTTTAAATATATCATTTACTAATTATTATTTTGAGATGCTTTGCTATAAAATTTTAAACACACGCACGCACGCGAGCGCACACACAAATTAATTTTTAATCAATTGGCAAAAACTATTCTTAAACAAACGAGGAATACGTGATTGATTGTTTTTGAAAAAAATTGCCTAAACTCTCCCTAAAAAAAATCAATTCCAGAAAATAGTTTGATGATTCAAATACGAACAAGAAAGATCCCAAAACTAATTTGTAACTAATTAATTAACTGATATATGTATGGTTTATAAGAGAAAAAAGTAGTTTCTGGTACAGTTATATAGATACCAGCTTGCTGCCAAATTTACGATAAGCGTTATTACGGAAAATTTACATGAATCTGATAACAGTATTTTTGCACTACAAAGATAATTTTGCAAAAAAAAAAAAAAAAAAAAAAATTATAGGACTTCTTTAAAAACTACTGGTTATAGTATTTAATTCAGTTTTCACACGCAATACTTTTAAAATTTCAAATACATTCATAATAATACATTTACCTCCAAAATAAAAGTTACATAAGTGTTTTTCATACTTGTTGTCGAGGAGTTTATAAAAAATATATTTCCTATATATTACAAACATGATTCTATTTAAAGACTACTGATTACGAAAAAAAAAGTATCAACAACTTTACTTCATCTAATATTTTGCCACTTTCAAATTACTTAATTAAAAATATCAGCCACTTATGTGTAAGTAACAAAGTGAAAAAACACCAAATATCATCATCTTGTAATTTAAAAGGGGGCTGTATTTGTTAGTTATGATCATAAAAAGATAAACGAGTTTCGCAATACAGTAAATAATTTTAATGGATTTTAGACGCATTTTTTTATGTATCAGAGGAGGTATAAAACATATTTTCGAAATAAATATGCAGATAGTATTATATATTAATGAGAAGAAGAGGCATATTATGTATTAATTCGAAGTAACATGTTCCAAATCATTCACACACACACACACACACACACACACACACACACACACACACACACACACACACACACACACACACACACACACACACACACACACACACACACACACACACACACACACACACACACACACACACACACACACACACACACACACACAGGTGTCTTCAGAGAATCATTGACTCAGTACTCCCTAAATGTTATATCGCGGTGGGACAATCAACGTTTGATAATTTTAGCACAACCCGTTGAAAGGGGAGGGGGAAGGAAGTTGATTGTTTATATTTTAATTTAAGAATTTAAACTTAATTGTATTTAAACATGCCTTGAGAATAAAGTAGTTACACTAAAAATGAATATAGTGATTTAACACGGAATATATTTAATGATTTTCATGAAAAACCGCACAATCCCAAGAGAAATACATCACATTCAATAAAATAGAAATAATTTAATGTTCCTTATGTGACCCGAGGGTTGGGGGCCAATGATATAACTCACCATACTTGTCATTCACGCAGTTTAGATAAAATTGAATTTTCAAAGTTGTGTGTTTAATTTTCTTTTAAAAACTAAGGACAATTGAGCTTTAAACTTGAATTAATATTTTTCTTGAATGGGCTCAATTCACGTGACGTCATATTCACATGATAATGATAACTACCTGTTTTTAAACTCAGTTCAAAACTCATGTGACGTCATAGTCATACGATAGCAGCAATCACGTGTTTCCATCTAATTAGCTCATGAGATTAGTTCAAAGATGCCGACTTTTAATCTTAAGAACTACCTTTTCTTAAAAAGTACTAATTTGTTAACAACACACACAGGTAGACAAAATGCATTTTATTTAAAAATGCATGCATAAAATAAGATTTTTTTAAAAAAAAATTTAAAATCTTTTGAAGAAAAATTTTTTCATAACATTTGAATATCTTTGCACAAGTATGAAATGTGAAATTTTATCTAAGTTTTGCGAATAGGATAACAAGTATAATTAGTTTGATGTCTGTTTTGAATTCAATGGAGAATACATGTTTGTCTTTATCATGTGATCGCCATGAATTGAACCCATTAAGAGATTAAAATTAAGTTTCCTAAATATTATTAATTAACTACCCTTGCCCCCATGTGCCTCCTGATCTGGTGAGATCGAGAGCTTGTACTGTGACAGTGACTACCATGCTCGGGGAAGGGTTTTTAACCTCTCACTGAACAACATCCTTAGCAATATTTTATTTTGCTATTTTTTCTCAAGTGGGATTTTTTGCCAGGTAGACATCGAACTCAGAGAAATTATGTTCTTGCTTTGTCTCTTATCCATTTTTTTTCGGTATCTAATAGTCCTCCTATTACACACTTCCCATGATCGACGTTTTCTGTTTGATAAGGAGTCATTAGTACTCTCGACGATAGGCTTTTGACCCTTTAATAAGGTGTTATAAAGAGACTTTTTGTTCCTTTTTCTCTCTTTTTTCCTCGATTCGTAACTTTTACTCTCTTACTTATGATTTTCTTCTTCACCTAATCAAAGGTGATCAGAGATGATGATAACCCATAGCTTCCGCGTCCGGCGCGCTGTTTCTCCGTGACCGGTAATAATACCGAAAGTGGTTTCGTAGCTTTTCGTTCTTGTTTCGCAATTGTTTTTAGTGTTGTGGCCAGAGTGCCAGACATCTAACATCGTGAATAAGCGTCAATGAGAAGTGTCAGATTAATAATAGATAATTTTGCTGAAAATATTCTTTTAACCAATCATCAAATACAGACGTATTAGTTGCTGTTAAATAATTCATCTAAGTTATTTCTTTAAAAAAATAATTTTCAGCAGAATTAAAAAATATTTGAAAGTAAAATGCGCTTATTCTGAGATGAAATTAGCAAAACGCGTTTCACAACAAAATTTAACGATTTGTAATAACGTAACACTCGTGTAAAAAAATCCTTTTATGCATCTAAGTAGTTAAAACACAATCTAATTGATATAAAGAATTACGAACTCTTTAATACGAGACTTTTCGCCTTAATTAAAAAAAGAAAAATAATCCCCCTAAAAATATCTTCCAGTTAAATAATTTTTTAAAGCTTCTGTGATATCGCCTTGCCCTCTAAAACGCAATCCTGAAAGCATCTGGAGGATTGTCTTCTTATAATTGTTTTTCCCCCAGTCATGCTTAGAAAGAAAATGAACCAAACAATTATAATACTCCCGTAAATTGACTTTCATCGACTATATTAATTTTATTATATGTATTGTACAATATGTTATCTGATATATTTCATTGTTTTTATGCTATTAAAGAATAAATTTTCACTAATTTTATTTAAACACTTACGATAGATGCTATATAGCATACTATAATTGAAAAAAACATCCACATTGCTTTAATTAAATTTGAAGAAGGCTCAAATTGATATGTTCCACCATGTTAAGGTCTTTTTTGAGTCAAAATCTTCAAAAAAAAATTAGTGTGTTGCAGTTTTGTAATTATTTTATTTAGTTTATTCGGTTATAAAGGTTTTTTTTTAAAAAAAATGTGCAAAAGCTGTGTAAATATGATATTTTCAAATGTGGTAAAAATATTTACGCAAAATTTTTATTTAGTTTCTTGCTCTATCTTCTAATTGAATCAGGTTTGTATCCCTATAATGTTTTTAACTGCATAATCGTCTCATTCCTTTGATTTCAAATGCATTGAAATGAAATTAAAATAAATCATTGGTTCAATCTGATCTTAAAGTAATTAACCTTGAATATAATTTATTGAACCTAAAGGAAAACAAAAATTACTTCAAGTATATTTTTAAATAGTTTATTCCACCATTATCATATTTGCAGCTATTTATTTTCCGTATCTTAATATTCAAGATTAAATCGTCTACATTAATAGAATTTGTAAAATTTTCAATTATATATATATATATATATATATATATATATATATATATATATATATATATATATATATATATATATATATATATATATAAAAGAAATATGTATTATTTATCAAAAACAAGAAATAATAGATAAAGAACATAACAAGAAATTACGTAATAAAAATATGAAAGCTGAACATGAAGAACAAAATTATAGAGAAATAAAAGAACTACAAAAAAGAAGAACCTAGCGAGTCAGAAAGCAATTTCGGACTTAGGACCGAATAAGTGGGGTTAAACTAGTTTGAAGGCGCCAACCTTCCCCTTTGCAACTCGGTAGGAAAACCAAATAAAATAAACAAAGCTTCAGAGAAAGTATAACTCAGAGAGCATGATAAAACCAATCACTACTATTATGTAACAAACTCTCCCAAATTCTTAATGCAGAAAATCACAAAAATAATTATGTAAGAAAAGTAGAAAAATACTAGAACAATTACATAAGAAAAGTATCTTTCAAAAAATAATTTAACAAAATTTCTTTACTCACAAAGCTTTTACGAAGAGAAACAAGCATCTTGCCATTAATGAAAGTCAATTATACACCAAGTTAAAAAATTCGAAAAAACATAAACACATCTTTTGAGCTGACTTTTAAACCAGCCAGCAAAGACAAGTATAGAATGACGACAATCAAATATGGTAAAATTTGAATTGGTTGATTGTCAAAAATGTAAATTTGCTAGGCTCTAATTTGGTTGGTTGTCAAAAATGTGTAAGATGTTTAAGATGTGTGTGGAAAAATGTAAACTGTGATATGAGTGTTATGATATAATCTTCACAGCAAGACCACTAACATGCTGACTTTGAAAACCTATTGTTGTGTGGTGGATTTGGAATTCGAAGTAGCAAGACGGTTAATGTATTTGTGATGAATATAAGATCTCAAGAAATTAAAAGGGTATTCATGATCTAAACAACATTGAAATTTTTTTTTTTTTTATATTATTGTATTTATCTATTTTGTGGGTAGTTAAGTTATCATTTCTAAATAAAAATTCAAAATGATATTTCTGTAAATTGATATATGAAAATTACTGTTCCATACAGGAATTTTAATTATATGGAACTTAAACGAATCTCTTTTGTCAAAAATGTTACTGACTACATTATTGTTAATAAGATGCAAGTCTAAATCCAAGAATTCCACCCTATTAGAGTTGAAGTTAGTTTTAAGGAGCTTGAGATAATCAGGGTAGAATGTAATATTTGGTTTGTATTCACTATTTTTACCAAAAATTATTATATCATCTATATAACGATAAATTAAGTAAGAATCATTTATAACATGATCTATTTCAAAAAATGTAAATATAGGTTCGCTAAACAATTACTAGCTGGACCACCCTGAGGTAATCCTTTGATCTGTTTATAAAGATTATGATCAAATATAATGAAATTTTCTTTTAAAATGAGGTTAACAAGAATATCAAATTTTTCTTTTTTTCATTGAAGTATATAATTCATATTTATCATAAATTAACTGAAGAACCTTAATCATATCGTCAATATCTATAGAATTAAAAAGGTCCTCGAAATCAAAACCATGCATAGAAAAAATCAACATATCCTTAGTAACTCTAGTAATCTCTAAGCTATTTTTAATAATTGCCGTGTTTTGTAAATTATCAATTAGATTTTGAAGAAGAGATTGCAAGATCTTCCCAGACTTCGTGATATATGTATTGTATCCATTAGTGATACTACGGAATTTTATAGGGCTTTTATGAAATTTTGGTGTTAAAAATACTTGGATATTTAATATTATTTAGATGAATATTCAGTCTTTTGTTCAAAGCTAAAAGACGATTATCATCTTCTCTATTATTGTGAATTGATTTTTGAAATGAATTATTATTTAAAATGTGGTTACTTAATATTTTACTGTAAAAATATTTACAAATTATGGCATAATTAGCAGAGACTTTATCAACATATGTAATAACGAAGTCATTTTGGATATTTACTATTGATGATTTAAGATCTTTATACATAATTTCATTTTCAACAGTAAAATCTAATTCCCGAATTTCTGTAGCCACATAAGATCTAAATTGATTGAATGCTTCAATCGGCATTCCGTATTTAATTGCCATTTTAAGGTAAAATTTATCTAAATCTTTTATGATTTGTTTCATAACATTAGATTTATTTTTTGTGATCATAAGTCTAAAACCGGTACCCTTTTCCATAAAATTTCTTAACAAATCATCTTTCACGATGCTAAGGTCTCCTGTGACAACGTGCTGATGATAATCATCAATATATATATATATATATCAATATATATATATATGAAATGCTTCTGCAATTATTCCGTTGAGTGGTAAATATATTGTAAGACGTGGCGAGTGGATGTTATTACTGTAGGTAGCCAAAGATTGGGCTTGGCTGGTGGTGATTTCTATGTTACGTGGAGCATGGTCGAATAGGGTAGTATCGAAGAGGCACTCATGGAAATCGAAATTCCTTTTTATTCACATCCAAAAACATATAAAGATCCAATAGGGACGGCATTACATACGAGAAGCAAACATGGACGACACAACACAGACAAAGACACACTCAGAACGCGCTGCAGCCGGCTACATGACTACAGAGAAACGAGCGAAGAGCGAGAGGTTTCCAGAGACATCGGCTTTATACCTGACGTTGAAGACCACGTGACATTTTTGTAATAAGAGCTCTGATTGGTTACAAGGGGCGGGAAGGGGATTTATGATGTAATATTATTAGTCGATTACGATTAAAATCAGGGTGTTAGTTTCGAACCAAATAATTAAAAGATTATTTGAATATTATTAAAAGAGTTAATTAAAGGGAGATGATAGGGGGAATTATTACACACACACACACACACACACACACACACATACACACACACACACACACACACACACACACACACACACACACACACACACACACACACACACACACACACACACACACACACACACACACACACACACACACACACACACACACACACACACACACACACACACACACACACACACACACACACACACACACACACACACACACACACACACACACACACACACACACACACACAAAGGGTGTTTTTTTTAGAGGTATAGAACTTTAAATTGCAATAAAACAACGATGTATTATTCGATTGACATGAATTTTTTTTATTCGAAAGATAATCTTGTGGCATTACATTTTAAATATGATTTCTGGCATAGGACTGCCACGGCTGGCTCGGATGTAGTCCAATCTGGACGTCCAATTTTCGATGACTTTTTCCAACATTTGTGGCCGCATATCGGCAATAACACGGCGAATGTTGTCTTACAAATGGTCAAGCGTTTGTGCCTTATCCGCATAGACCAATAACTTTACATAGCCCCACAGAAAATAGTCTAGCGGTGTTAAATCACAAGATCTTGGAGGCCAATTCTCAGGTCCAAAACGTGAAATTAGGCGGTCGCCAAACGTGTCTTTCAATAAATCGATTGTGGCACGAGCTGTGTGACATGTTGCGCCGTCTTGTTGGAATCACAGCTCCTGGACATTATGATTGTTCAATTCAGGAATGAAAAAGTTAGTAATCATGGCTCTATACCGATCACCATTGACTGTAACGTTGTGGCCTTCATCGTTTTCAAAGACGGATTCCACCAGCCCATAAAGCGCACGAAACAGTCAGTTTTTCTGGATATAACGGTGTTTCGATATACACTTGGGGGTTAGCTTCACTCCAAATGCGGCAGTTTTGTTTGTTGACGTAGCCATTCAACCAGAAGTGCGCTTCATCGCTAAACAAAATTCGCTTATGAAAATCGGGAACAACGGCAATCTCGTTTTGGGCCCATTCGACGAATCTAAAAGCGTTGTTCAGGCGTGAGTCTATTCATGATGAATTGCCAAACCAAACTGAGAATAAATCACTTGACAGCTGTTAAATCGGTCGCCATCTTGGAAAGTAATGCCAACTTAAACTTCTATACCTGAAAAACACTCTTTATATATATATATATATATATATATATATATATATATATATATATATATATATATATATATATATATATATATATATATATGATTGATTACTAATCACATGTTTCAAGGAAAGTATGTGAAAGGCCTGCAGTGAATTATACACCAAATATAAATAACATGTCAAAAATAAACATTAATGTTACAATGTCTTGACATTATTATGAATTCCTTTTGGTAAAGATCAGTTTTATTTTAGTTTAAAATGTCTAAAGGTGGCGTTAAATGTGTGTGTGTTTAAAGACCGGCTCTTAAAGTAGACATATTCAAATCAAAGATTTAAAAAGAAATTAATTTAAAAATATTACCAGTTAATTGCATACTTCTGTAATTTTTCAAACTTATTTTGTGTTTGGGGGCAAAATGAATCACATAAAACAACCTGAAATGTCAGCATTTGTAAATGTAAATGAAAACTTAAAAGATGGAATTTTTCCAAATTTCTACAATGCCCACAGAATCTTATAAACATAGTGATTCAGCTTTATGTGATAAAAAAATAGTATACTGGTACTATATATACTAGAGAGAGAGAGAGAGAGAGTACTGGTATCATATATTTATTATATTATTAAACTAGCAGGTATACCCGTTCTTCACACAGGTGAATTAAAAACTATAAGGATCGAGATAGAAGTATAAAAATTTTTTTTTGATGAGATCGAAATTTAATTAATATTTAGAGTAATTTTAAGTAATTTGCAAATTATATATATATATATATATATATATATATATATATATATATATATATATACACTCTGAGGAAAGGATGATCTAGAAAGTAAAACAGAGAAGTAAAATAAATCTAGCTGAATAACTTGGTAACTCCTTGATTCGTCAATCAATATATAAATATTATCGAAAATAAATACCTAAATATTGTCTTTTATGTTCCTGTGAAAGACGAGATTTCCGAAGAACCCATTCTTAGAGGATCCCTACTCAACGAAATAAACATGTCTGTCAAATTTCAGGCCTATAGGTTTTACAACTTGATTTTTTTAAATTTATTTATTACTGTCTCTGCAGCTTCCTCCTGTCTTTGGGAGTCGGTTTCTAGAAAACCCCGTTCTTAGTGGAACTCTACTTGATAAAAGAAGCATGCATCCTAGATTTCAAGTCTGTAGGTCTAATATTTCTAAAACGGGAATTTTTGTCTAAAACACTCCTGCAACCCTTAGAAGTCGATTGCCTCAAAATCCGTTCTTAACGGATCTCTACTCAACTTACGAGATATGCCTGCCAAATTTCAAATATATAGGTTAAATAGTTCCGGAGATATCGTGATGAGTGAGGGAGTCGGTTTTTTCCCTGTATATATATATGAGGTATTGTTAATATTTGAGAAACTTTAATACAAAAGAAATTTTTAATTAAAAATCTAAAATACCATTATTGTTTACTTTACTAGTTATGAAATTTATAATGCAGTTTGACAGAAATAATTTGAAAAATAAAATTAAAAAAATACCTAATGATTTATATTATAACACAATGGCACCAACAAATTACATCAGAAATGAGCAGTAATCTCTATTTTTAAGTGTTGAAAGTTTCACGATAACTTTTTCTCCTGTCTTCTACTCTGACTGATGATTCGTAGTGATCCAAAACCTCTCATTAAAACCATCTTCCGATTAATCCAATAAAGTGCAAATCTATCTCATTACCTATCCTCTTTCCATCCTTATCATACATTCAACAACTGAAGACTCCCTTTTTTTTTAAATGTATGCCAAAGAACTTAACTCATCTTACAATTTAAGATGCTTGCGAGAGCGCGAGAGATCGCTTTTTCTCTTCATCCTTTCACCTACCGTTTTCGTCGATACCTTGCGAGAAAATAATGAAGGTATTTTGGAACCGATATTACTCTCTGTCAAGAAACACCTGCCCCTCTTGACCCAACCCCCTTCTCCTCCCCTTCCAGACCGCAGCCGGGCGAGGGGGGAGATCACCTTCACGATTGATCATTGGCACGTGAGAGTGATTCCTCTCCCCTCCATCCCTTTTCTAAGCGGCTCGGAACAAACGATATCGATTAATCATCTTAAGATATCATAAATACGATTGTAAAAATTAATTGCTATGGGGGGCTGGGTTTCCTTGGTGAGAGAATAAGATCTAATGCAAAGTTGTGACAATAGGAAGTGTTTTCTGTTAAAAAAAAAAAGTGGTTTCAAGAATAAGGAATTGAATGCAATAACAAAAATAGTTACTGAAGTAAATTTATACATGCGCATACTTACACACACATACATAACGAACATATAAATGTTTACCAATGAAGAGTGCTATAGCTTTTTTTTAATTTAAGGTATCCGACTACGTTCGGAACCGTGATTTTCAAAAGCGCATAAATGGATCATTTTCACGATATTTAGTGTCACTTAGATTAGAATATATGCATAAAATTGTTTTAAGGACATTTTGACAATTTTTTTTTATTTAAATACAATATTTAGGCAAAAAATTAACTTAGTATAATATTTTTACCAAATGTTCTCCTTTTGTGAAAAATGCTTCTATTAGAACAATATTTTGCCTGTATATAGCTCAAACCTCTGTTCAGAGGCTCAACTAGAATGTTTGAAATATATAACTTAGAAGTGTGCTTATATATTCATATATTTTACGACAACAGAGGTAAACAATTTTAAGAAAAAAACGCCAATAATTATTTCAATTGGTAGTAACTCTGAAAATAAAGGGAATTTTTCAAAAATTCTAGTTGAGCCTCTGTAGAGAGGTCTGAGCTATACAGGGAAAATATTATTATAATAAAACCATTTTTCACAAAAGGAAAACATTTGGAAAAAAGATTATTCTAAGTTAATTTTTTGCCAAAATATTATATTTAAATAATTTTTTTTGTCAAAGTATCCTTAAAACAATTTTATGCATGTATTCTAATCTGAGTGACACTAAATATCATGAAAATTAACCATTTATGCGCTTTTTTAAAATTACGGTTCCGAACGTAGTCGGATACCTTAAATGCAAATCTTTTTGATTATAATTCAATATGTAAATTTTTGAAAGTATTTCATAGAAATTAACACGTAGTGAGGCTGAGATGCACGCTAAATTTATCGAGGCTCAGTCTTCACATTGGCATGGAGTGGGAATTTGAAGAGAGGAATGCCAGTTCAGGTATCGTCCTCGTCACGTGACCTAAATCCAAAATTACGAAGTCCTAGTGTATCTTGAAGGAGCAACGTCAATAAAAAATCAAGTCAAATTAAATTTATAGATACTAATGCAGTGCTGTAACCTAAATAAAGAGGGGGAAATTATATCAATTCATCTTCTTAAAGAGCCATAGAGGCTTAATAGCTAGTTTTTGCAAATCATTTCGTATATGAAAGGTAAGGTATGGTCTGGATTAATAAAGCATTTTGCACATATTAAAACCACATGTGGAGAGGTGAGAAAATTGATAAGTTCGAGCCTAGTTATCATCCTATCATTCGGTTAATTCCTTGATTTAATACTGGGATTCTTCTTTAATACACTATTAAATATATGATTTTAATCTATACAGCAACGATTCTTAATCCGCTTTGATTGACAATAAAAATCGAGCGTGTTCTTAAGGTAGTATTGTGACGAATCTTTACGGAACCTTTCCACTAATATTCTTAGGCGTCTTTGGAGATTGTAAATTCGCGTATATTTCCAATCACCTCTAAAAGAAGAAGATGGGATATGTAAAGTAGATAAAGTATTTAAGGAGAGCGTTGTAAGTTAGCGGAAATGAAGGCTATTGAGCCAGCAGCAGTAGTGACAAGGTTTATAGGATTCAATTGGATTACGATAGTGGATCATTGCTGTTAGTATTCAGCGAAAGAACCTTAGGAGGTTAATATACCTGAAGAGATCATAAGTACTACCAGGTGATATATTCTAGTTTAATATCGCTTACCACAAGCGTTAGTTTAATAAAATTAGTTTAAGTTAATGAAAGAGCTAATAATTCAAGTTGCGTGTATTTCTCAGACCTCGTATTCCGATAAACCTTATTGATATTGCGCGTAGTTATTGATTAATTTTCTATTTCGTAATTTAATTTAATATTAAAGGTAAATCCTTTTTTGATGTAGACATATAGCTTACTATTTGTCATTAGAATTTTTGATATTTGAACCAAGTGAATAAATATAAGTTATTATTATACAAATGGCGTCTGGTCATTTTTTGCCTCAAATTAATCTTAGTGTCCAGGGTGGAACCCGGGGGGGTTCCCACAGTACATTCTATATTCTAAATCACATATACACAGAGAGAGACTACTTTTTCATGTGTGTTTTTTCTAGACTGCTCTAATTGAAAAAGCTTTCATGTATTTCAAATTAAGAATTATTGCAACAGAGTAATAGTTTTTTTTTTATCTCTGTAGAAAGATAGAGGTACAATTTAATAAATTTATTTGTATTTTTGTTTATTTTATGGATTAAACCGAGTCTACCAGGATTTCTGATATTAGAGCCTGACAGGATTAATAAACTCTGCTCTTGATCAACAAAATGAATCAAATTAAACGACAAAATACATCAATTAAGCACATTTGAGAATTTGTAACTTAAAAGAAATATTTAGGATTTCGAATTCTAAGCAAAACTTGATTTTATAATAAGTGAAATAATTACTTACTTTTTGTAACTTTTCTTTGAAAAAGTATATTAAAGTTTCTCTTTCTCCTCCCCTTTTAGTTTTTGAAATAAATTTGATTTTTTTGTCAACAAGACATTATAATTAAATAAAAATAATCAAGATAACAGAAAACACACATATTAACGGCCTTAACAATTTTTTGTGTGGAAATATTGGGTAAAGCATTTCTGTGTATGCTGAGAATGCGATTAAGCTTATTTGCCAACTCATTAAACTAATCTCGAATTTAAAATTATAGGCTCAAAACCTATTTATTGGAAACGGAAGGGCCACTTAAATTTTCTTAGCCATAAACCAATATTTTATATTTTATCACGGGGGTCTTAAAATAATCTTTTTGAGATTGAACTCAAAATAAAACAAGTTTATCAGAATAAATGTATCTTCATATATTTATCCCATAAGACTACTAGGAACAGTGAAAAGATATACCGAAACGTATTCCATAAGTTTCACTGCTTAATTCATGAAAGACCGGGAAAAAAAGTGACGCCCTTTGTACAGGAAGAATGCATGCCTTGTCTAGCTAACTGAATAGGCTTTTGTTTCTTTTAAAGTTAAAATCTTACTTCAAAGCACATTAGTGAATCATCGCTTCGTCGTGGGTTGAAAAAAAAACATTGACGCATGAGGTAATTTAAATGCGTAGAAATAGCTCTATATACTAAGAGTAAAAGCCTACAAGACAAAAAAAAAATTCTTTATTTGAATTATTTTATGTTGATTGATAAACACTATGAACTGATGTACCATGAGAAATTTTAAATATGTAGAATATGAAAGATAATGAAGAATGGAAACCAATCAAAATATTTCTTTGACTTGAGTTGTGTGGCCCCGACATGGATCGTGAACTCATGGCTTGCGTTGTCGAATCGCAGGTTCGAAACCTAGTGTTACTGAAGACCTACCACGTAAAGGGATTGATGCGCGTTAAATCGAAGTCTTTCTGTTGGCTCGGTATGGGGAAGTTGGAGAGGAAAAGGGATGATGGCTCAGTTGTCTTCGTTCCCTTGACCGTAGTTCATAATTACGAAATCCGTTGCCAATAACCCTCGTGTTGCTTCACAGAGCAACGTAAATTAAAGTCAACAGACTTAAATTGCAAGGAATATTTGACTTAAATAAGAGGAAATAACACATTAGAAAAAGCATTTTAAAAATTACAACACTAAACCATGTAGTATCTAATACCAATAAATTACATTTCTCCTGATAAATTCGCAAAAAATAATTTTGAATGCAATGGGTAATTCGAATGCTGATCTCTAAATCATTGAAAAAGTATAAAATTTCCTTAAGTATTTTTATAGCATATTTTTTCATTGTTATTACGTCTATAGAATGAAATAAAGCATCATATCAGCAAAACCATTAAAAATGTATTGAATGTGAAGATAGAAGGGAAAATTTTTTTTTAGTTATGTGCCTAAATTTTGAAAAAGGCCACCTGTGTATTTCTTGAAATTTTATCCTCGTTTCCAGAAACGTTTTTCTCGAAAGTTTACATTGGATCAATTACGAGATTTATAAAAAGAAACGAGATTATAGAAGGAAGTGAAATCGCGCGGATGCTTCCTATAATACACAACTAAGTTTTCCGCGTTGTTTCCACTTTTTTGTGATCCTCAGAATAAACCAGAGTAACCACTTCAATTAATTGACCTATTTTGGAAGTTTATAGGCAATGTCTCCTACATTTCGTTTTGGATGTGGGTTATATTATAAATATTGTAAAAAGAAGTTATTATTTATTTTATTTATTTACCTTTGCTTATAGCTGTAGTCGCACAAAAGCTGAAGAAAAACAAATGAAATGATTACGAGCAGGCCTTTTTTCTAATTTTTAAAATAAAAGTATCAATGATTTCAAAAATTCAGAAAAATAAACGCATTTTGAATAACATTTTTTTCCCTTTCAAAATAAAAACATAATTAATACATTGATCGACTGTTTTGTAAACGTCGTATTTTGAGGATACACGAGAACTATTGAATATATATATAGAACTTGTAATTTTGAACTTCGGTCAAGTTACAATGATGACACCTGAGCTGGCACCTCAGTCTTCAAACTGCAACACCACATTAATGTTGGTTGAAAAAGACTATTGACCCACTTTGGGTCATATTTAAAACATAAAAAAGTTTATTGTGTTTGAAAAATGATTATTAAGATTGAGATTTTTTTAATTTGAGATATTTCGATTTTTTTGTGATGTTTCCTGATTAGAATAAATCAAAAATAAATAAATAAACGACAAGCTTAAATGAGATAAAATAATGACTAGATATTTTAAAGAAAAACTAGCCTAAATTTGTGTAACATGAAAAGAAAAACTAGTAAAATTATTTCGGTGTGTGATTGTTTCATCCACATTAATATGCGAATTGAAGCATTTATTAAGAATCATCAAACAAACGTTATGGGAACAAGACTATTCTATTTGTTTCCCAATGCCATTAAATTTAAATCTTTTAAGACAAATAGATATTAACGCAACCATGCTCATACTCAAAACTAAAAGCAATTTTAATAAAATATTTTCTGAATTATAACAATTTTTTTTCCAAACTAATTAATCAGTTCTAAAATTATTTTTATCTATTAAGCTGGTATACATTCAAAGCCAAAACGTTGGTTGAAATTGTTTCGCAACGAATTTCCAGCGATTCATGTGAATTGTGAGTGAATGAATATTAACGTCGCACCGTTCAGCTAGACTCGAGGGCTTTTGACAACGGGCCTCGTCATTTTGAACCATGTTCAAGTGAAAAGGACGACACCTGAGCTGGAACCCCACTCCTAGCTACCACACCACACCAACGTGCGGACGTTTGAGCTCTCGACAGATTTAACATGCATCGCTCCCCTACATGGCGAGTCTTCTTTGGTACTAGGCTCGAATTCATGATACGCCGGCCACGAATCAGTTACCTTGAGCATTGCGATTCATTGAAATAAAGTAACCGTCAGCCGTTACTTGTCGGATACTAGGAAGTTCACGAGAAAAAACAAAAAAAAAAAAAGAGGAAAAAAAAAAAAAGAAAAAAAACCCATTTAATTACACTTGATGCCATTTCAACATGAACTGCAAACTCCCTTTGAGTTTGTCGGAAAACCAATAAAAAGTTGTTCACTGTTAATTGGTTCTCTATTAGTTGTTTTAGCGCATAAAATTGCTTATACATCTGCGAGCTGAACCGTTTTCAAAAGTTTCAGCTATATACGCTTTCTCAAATCCCTATATATTCATTTACACTTCAAATTCCATATCTGAGAGAAAGACGCATTCAACAATCCAAACCAAATGTTTCAATATATATACAGTGGAACCTGTTTTTGTGCGTTCTTTTTTATGCGATTTCCTTTTTGTGCGATTTTTTCATGTGAAGTATTTTTTTTATGCTGTGTATGAATTTCAATGGCTTTGGCTCCACTGTAATGTTTTCTATCTATGTACCAGTGGTGTAAGGGAGAAGGTTAGAACCCCCTGAAAGTCAGGTTTTGCCTTTAATATTTTATAAATTGGGTAAATACGTATTTAGCATAAGTCAGGCCTTGGGCCCCTAGAGTCCGCCCCCCTCATGATGCGGGGGTGTACGATACGCCACTGAAATGTAGACACTTCAAGACGCTCTGTTCATTTGTTATAAGCTGTCTCCCGACAATGTGCATTCAGTTGCTTTCTCTCAACGCTCCAGCAGCCCGCACTTGATTGAAGACGAAACTTTCAATGGCAGTGACATTATCAATAATTTGATAAATTATGAAGACGGACAAGAAGGTAGATTCTTTGAGAGCGGATAAAAATATGCAGGGATCCACCTTTTCAACATATTGGTAAAGTATTTTCTTAAAAATAGATACCAGTTAAGAAAGGAGTATAAAATTCAAAAAGGGCTTCAATCATGTATAGCTGGTTATCGTGACATTTACAAGCAACTGACTACCCGTCCTTCGTCACAAAAACTTATCTCTTACTTTATGTTGCCAAAAAATAAATCAATTGAAATTGCACCTTCCAGAGACGAAAGTGATTTTGAACTTATTCACTACAGGACTTTGGATTACGAAGAGTAGCGATGAATTGTGTATGTGCATTTTAAAGACTTAACCGTATATACAATGAGAAACTATATGTTTTTAAAATGTTTCCATGCATAATATTTAATTATTTAGTTTGCTGTGGAAGTACTCTTACATAAATTTCTTAAATAATTGGCATATTTTATAAATGCGACATTTTTCATGCGGTCCCTATCCACCGCATAAAAAAAGATTTTTGTAGTATTTCCACGAATTAGTATGTTATATGTAAGAATTTATGAAATTTTTGTATATTTTTGTGCGATTTTTTATGCGGTCCCTATCTACCGCACAAAAACAAGTTCAACTATATATATATATATATATATATATATATATATATATATATATATATATATATATATATATATATATATATACAGTTGATATAAGGGTTGGGGATTCATCATATATATATGTGATGAATCCCCAACCCGCCTCCCACATAAAGACTTTGACTTCGACTCCGGCGAACTTACGAAGAACCACGTAAACGAACGACGCACTGGCTCCTGATCGACGCTGAAAATAGGACTCGTTTTATCATGGCGTGGAGAACAGACGGCTTTGCTGAATATTGAAATAAAATATAATATAATAAACGGCTGCACGTTGCATTTCTTCTGTCAATCTAAGAAATTACTGCAATAGATGATATATATATATATATATATATATATATATATATATATATATATATATATATATAATAGGCATTTAAAGCTATAAAAGGCATTTAAAGCTATAACACTTTTGTTGTTCATCCATCCATTTAAGAAAGATGAGGAACCCCTCAAATTTCATTTTAAAATATAATACATTTAATTTCTAAATTTTATTTTGAAATAAACAATAAATAATAAAATACCAATTGAGAAATGGGTTTTTTTTCTTTACATTTTTTTCCAAATATCAAACAATTAATTGGTAAGTAAACTAATCTCCACCGTTAAATACACTGCAACAAAAGTCAAACCAAATCGCTTTTCTAATAAGCGTCGTGTGTGCACGGAGACGCGCAGGTACCCCTTACCCAATATCACTCAACTTTGCAACGAAGGCGATCTCTCGCATGCATCTGTATTGGAGAACAAATCACGGGGAAAATTTGCCCTCTTACCCATCCCAGCAGGTTTCGACAACTATAGAATTAACCCCCTCTTTCATAAAAGCTCGCAGATTATCACCCCTCCCTCCTTTTCTCTAGGGCAGATGGAGAAGAGGAAAGAAGTGACGTCATGGTCCAAGTTCATGTTTTATACATCGGGGAGGTAGATCTTCATTGAGTATGCAAATCGCTTTAGGCGGGGGTGGCCTGACATTTTGTTCCTAAAGCGCGGAGGCACGAGCGTAGTTTTATCTATTTTTATTTGAATCCGATGGTCGTGGTTCGTCTGCTGCACCCACTCTCTCCCTCATCCTCTTCTTCGAATGGTGTAGGGGCTGGGGAAGCATGTTTGTGATGGTGATTTTAGGACCGTATGTATTGTGTCCATAAGAATAATGTTGTGATTTGTTTTTGACGTGACGTTTGTTGGATTTGGAAAGAATTACGTTAAGTAGAAGTTCTGGGTTTGTCAGACGAATATTAAAAACTGTTTATCTAAAGGCTTTTCGGGGTGAAAACATTGTGCTCGCGATTTCGTTACAAAATTTCATACTCAATAACGTGATTTTACTTAATTGACGATTGTAATTTTAAGTATTTAAAAGATGTTTTGTTATTTATTTATAATTTTTAATACGAAGGTGCGTCTTCAATTAAAAGATAAAATGTGACCTCTGATCAATAGAAATATTAATTAAAAGGGATATATATATATATATATATATATATATTCTTTTCCCTCTTTTTTCTTCAATATAATTGTAAAAAGTTGCTCTTATAAGCTAGAAGGTTCTTACAGCTTATAAATAAGCTCACGTCTTGTTTTTTCTAGCATGCTTCTTTTTGAAGCTTCTAAAAGACTATTAGTATTTTTTTTTATTTGTTAGGCAGTGTTTTTCTTTTACTTTATCAAATAAATTTAAATTCTTTCTGTAGCAAATTTGAAATTGCTTCACTCTCTCTATCTATAAGCAAATCATTATTTTATTTTATAAATTTTATAGCTGAAGTATTTATGCAATACAAAAGCAGAATACATGTCTTGTTACGAGAAAACTAAGGCTACAATTTCTGTGTTACTTTGGAATATTGCTCTGGTAATTATTGCAAATTGTGATTAAGAATAAAAAAATTGATAAAACTCATTTGACTTAATAATATATATTAATACATGTGAAATTTTTTTTAACATGATTATTTGCTAAATGTAGAAATTTGAAAACATTTAAAGTTCCTTGTTCATTAAGATATTTTAGTACTTAGCTATGTATGAAAATGCGAGAGAGAGAGAGAGAATTGCTATTTTTTAAAAATAAAATAAACTTCAAAAAAGGTGGATAGATTTTTATTTTCATTTCAAACGTGTAATTGAAATTGATTTTGGAGTTTCAGAAGGAATAATTTTTAAAAAATATACAGAAATACATGGATTCTGAAGAACCATATTTCATTTGAATAAATTATCTCGTCGGACCATGTGGTTTTTTTCCCCCCATTTTTTTCAGTGAGCTTCTTTATATACAAAAAAAATGTAGTGCTTAATATAAATTAAACAAAAGCAATTTTTAAATTTCATTTTTTGGGGTTCAGAATTAAAAATTATATGTAATCAAATATTTTCAAATTTTTCTAGGTAAAGAATTAAAATTATCTCTGCATCAAAATGAAAAAAAAAAAAACCACCCATCAAAATCATGAAAAAAGTCAACGAAACAAAAAAGAAACTTTCGATTCATTTCATATTAGGTTTATCTGCTTATTTATCGTATCGTCATATATAATATGCCTAGTAACTTAGATTTTCCCTTTCAGTTTCTTCATCCAGCTCTCCATTGGATTCTCCTGAATTTGAAGAATCTTTGGGTGATCCAACAAACAGTCCACAAGGAGCAATGGACGGAGACTCAAGTGTGGAACGATACCGTGATGTGGTCAGTGGAGGATCCGGTGCCAACAGTCCGCACAACACCACTACCGCCAATAATAGTGCCCCAGAGGACTTGGCTCCTATTGACTGCTTAGGTTCTGTGGGGCCCACTGGCCCCTCATCCAACGACGAAGGGACTGGAGGTGCTAAGAGACGTGGTCCTCGAACCACCATTAAAGCAAAGCAATTAGAGACATTGAAAGCTGCGTTCGCTGCAACGCCGAAGCCTACAAGACATATAAGAGAGCAATTGGCCCAAGAGACGGGGCTCAATATGCGAGTTATTCAGGTAAGAGATCACTTTAATTAATGCATGTCCTAAGGAATTTTTTTTATTGAATATGGAAATTACTTAGTGCTATACGTTTTATAACGTATGCAGTTTAATTTCGATACATAGGGGAAAAAAACTAGTTTTAATATGCACTAAAATGTATTTTATGTACATTAATGGTTATTTTTTTTGCATGGCTTTGTATCTTTAAATAGCAATGATATCGAATCTGAATTTACAGCTATATATATGTAAGTTACGAAGAATATTAATACTTTGCTCACATTCGATTCAAGCGAATCTATATGAAAGAGAGAAAGTTACAAATGAATTTTTCTCTTTGGGAAAATGAAGCAAAAAAAAAAAAAAAAAGAAATTAAAAGAATTTGTAACACACATACACAATGGCGCACACAGACATTTTTTAAGAGGAAGGGGGGTTCACCATTTTTGTATCGTGCTCTAATAGGCCACCCAACATATTCTTTTGATTTTGTCGATTTTAGGGAACAAAAGACAGTAAAAAATAAATTATTGAACAAATAATTAGTAACTGCAACACTGTACTCTGTATTAGTAACTGCAACACTGTACTCTGTATTAGTAACTGTAGTACTGTAATCCTATGTATACAGTACTGTAATAACTGTATACATAGGATTATAAAAAAGGATAGTATAGGCATAGGATTATCGAAAAAAAATCAAGGCCTATGGGGGGGGTCTGGACTCAGGACATTCCCCCCTCCTTGTGTGCCCCAATGCTCATATACAGTAGCGCACACAGAAATTTTTCAAGGGGAGGGGGTCCGGGATCGAAAGTTCACCCTTCTTGTATCATGCTCCTTTTGATTTTGTCGATTTTCGGGAATAAAACACAGTAAAAAATTAATTATTGAATAAATAATTATCATTAATCAATAAAATTAATCATTAATTAACAAATACTTAATTAAATTTTACGTACTATATACTTAGAACTATAATTAATTGGAAAAAAATCAAGGGTTTTGGGGGTGGGGTGGGGGTTCCGGACCCCCAGGACCCCCCCTTGTGTGCGCCACTGCTCATACATATACACCTTTATTTATCCAGTTTATTTTAATAAGGGCATTGGCGTAGCTAGTCCTGAGTGGATCCTGCATCAAAATTCCTTCAGGGTCCTTTTTTCGAAAATAAATAAAAATGATGGGATTAACAAAACTTATTTGAAAGTTTGAAAATATTGTACACACTGGAGCCCCTGTAGTTTGAGGGTTCTGTATAATTAATACGGCTGATACGGCGTAGCTACGCCCCTGAATAAGAGTGATAAGAGTATAAATTTAATTCGGTATAATTTACATCGGCGTTTTTTTTACAATCAATTATATAATCACTACAGAATATACCTAAATATAAATAAATTACTTTTTCTCAAAATTCTGGAAAATTTGAAAAAGATTTCTATGTTTACAAAAAAAAAATGTTTTTTTTTAACAAAAAAATTAAATTTTCAATAGATGTTAGAAATTTTTATTTAAAATAATTATTTTATTTCAATGGTATCCACTACGAAATTTATTATTATTATTAGTAGTAGTATTTTGATAAAATATCTTTTCATTATTTTCAAAAATACACTAAGTACTCTTAAGGAATTACAAAGCAAGTCTTTAAGTACGAGGAACATAATAACTCAGATTTATGGCTCAAAAATCTAATCTGTTTTAGGCAAATTTTATCTCTCAAGCTGTTTCAAGAAATAACAATATTTTCAAAAAAAGTAATAACATCAGTCATTAATAGAAATAGTCATTTAATAAAAAATGTATCTCATATATCTCTCCTATTAAATGACCGTTAACAAACTGCATTCAATGCTTTTAGTTTTCTAAAGAAATAACACAAAAGAAAGAACGATGCAGTTATTTCCCCCGAACATTAAATAACCCTTCCATCATGAGCATTTATTCTTCGCAAAAAAGCTTCCTGAACTTAGAACCAGAGCGCACAGTGATTGTTAAAATACGAAGAACCGGAAAACAAAGAAACGCGCCTTATGCCTTTCGCTCACACTATGTACGAATTAGCAAAGAGCGTTTTGCAAGTAAAATACGTTTTCCTTCATTTTTTAGTATCTCTATACATGTTTTTTTCTCTTTCCAGCGTGTTTTGCCTTTTCCGTGCAGTTCTTCAGAAATTTAAATATAATTCATTAAGCGAAGCAGAACGAATGCAAAACACGTATTTCAGTCCAACGATGTTAGAGGGATTTTTTTTTACATTATTGTATTTTTTCCCCTGTCTTTTCCCTCTCCCTTTTTCTCCCACGATCTGTGCTAAAAGTTTTCTATATCCGAAAAGGGAAGGAAGAAAAAGATCGAAGCCCATGTTTGGATGCGGAGAAAAAGGGGTTTTCAAAACACGCGAAGAGCTCGTCGGGGCGAGAAAGAATTTTCGGTTTTTCCAAATTCCGCTCTTCATTTCTCTCGTTTGTGCTACTGGCATGTGAAGAGATTTCTTTCAAATACACGGGGAAAAGCCTAAAAATTGGAGTACATAATATCTTTTGTATTTGCGCGTATCTTTTCAGAGTATTTTATGAATCTCTTCACCCATTATTCCGAGATCCAAGAATATCGTTAACCGGGTTAACGTTCGAAATAAATTATGATAAATATAAGATTAAATCTGTGATATTTCAATCTAATTTATAGAGATAAGATCTTCCTCGTTTAAATAAAACATTTAGGGGTTTAATTCAAAATGGTTTAATTTGTTGCATTCTTATAATACGAATAAAGTAAAATCGCTTAGATAAGTAGATTCCAAAGAATATTGATATTAAATACACAATAACATACTATGAATTACTAATTACTCACCTTTTGGATGTTTTTATTATACTGCTCTTCTAAGGATAGAGTCAGATAAAAAATGTTAAGGCTCTTCATTAATCCTCTCTCTTTTTTAAAATCCCAGCGGTGGAAATGTTGCCAAGAATTTGTCGAGTGCGAATAGGCAATTTTCTTTCTGTTAAATAGGGATTTTTTTTTCTCTTTTGAGATCGTATTAGCTTAATTTTTCCCTCCTCTCGCACTTTGTCTTCAACTATAATTTTTTAAAATTCTTCTGTAGTATTATTCTACTTGAGACACACACACACATTTCACATTTTAAAAACCAATATATTTTCCAAAAAAGTTTGTCTATGATATATTCGTATTAAATTGAATTAATTTATAAATTTTCATCTCCCCTGTGGTGGCGATATCCTGGTAATCATGGTCACAAACACATGACCGACGTTGTCGAATTGTGGGTTCGAGTCCTGATGTCACTGAAGACCCACCGTGAAGAGGAGCTGATGCACGTTAAATGTGTTGCGTCTCAAAGTCCCTACGTTGGCATGGTAGGGAAGCTAGGAGAATGGCTACCGGCTCAGGTGCCATCTTTATCACTTGACCGTGATTCAAAATTACGAGGTTCGTCGCGAACAGCCCTCGAATTGCCTATATATATATATATATATATATATATATATATATATATATATATATATATATATATATATATATATATATATATATATATAGATAGATTAGGACATTAATAAAAACTCACTTGTAACACTAAAGTATTTTTCTACTACTCGATTGCGGGTCACAACCAATAGATTTTATACCACTATCTAACTCACGTTTAAAGTGTAATGGATATCATTTTCTTTTCATACTGTTAAGGTCTTTTCATCTACTAACCAAACTGTTTTGCAATTATTAAGAAACTCTTTCTTAGAAGAAACTAGAGATTTATAGACCAAATCGTAAGGAGAAATTTAAGTAACTTAGAAATGATTTTCAGCAAAAGAATTACATAGAAATGAGGATTTATGTAATAAAAATATGATATAAAAACATATATGTAATTTTAGTTAAATTAGTATTTTATTATTAAATGATAATAATGCTTTTCAAGGAAAGATAAAGAAAATTAATGATGAGTTAGTAATATCATACTTGAATAGGATTTCAGTTCGATTAAGAAAATACAAAAATTATTAAATTTTAAGGAGTTAAAGAACTTAAAGAAAATAATATAATTATTCGTAAAGAAATTAGACATAATATTTACAAAAAAAGTTATGTTTATTATTATAAGATCATGAAGGTTCCAATGATTTTATCGGTCAGTTTAAGGGGTTTTTTTAATGGATGCAGCATATTTATTATAAATTATTTCACCTATTCTGTCTTTTTCAAAGGATTGAAAATTAATTCATAATCAACTTATTAAAAGTTTGAAAAATTGAAAAGAAATATTTTTTAAATCAAGATTAAATTAATTTTTTTCAGTTTTCCAAAACTTCCGGAGGGAAAAAAAGAAGGGAGGGGGAAGGGAACTATATATATATCATTATAATTCCAATTTTTTAAAGACAAAATTTGAATCTTACAACTTTTAATTACTACTATTATACTAATTTTTAACCAATAGTGAATAGCTATTCAGAAGCATAACTAGAAAATTGTCCTAAGACATTTTTTAAAAAATTAATTAGTTTTAAGTATTGAATTTATATTTTAATCACTCACACACATGTGAATAACAAGGAAATAAATTTTCTTAATTTTGCTTTGATAATATTGAATGAATATATATATATATAAATTCTTATTCAGGGTAATTAATGGCAGTTTCTTTATGATAGCTGTAAAATTTTAGAGAATTTCTCGATTTTCTTACTGACCTTGTTGCGTTGGACCTTCCTTAGCTACATCATTGAAATATTTTTTGTTTATAAAGTTTTTTTTTTGAAACTCTCATACTACGATCAATTTCTAATTTTATTTAATACTTATCTTTTTACTAGTTTAAGATACTTCGTGTTTTTTTAAAATTATTTCTTGAATTAATAAAAAAAAGGAAATACTTATTTTTCCAAACCTCTACATTGTATACTGCATAGTTTTTAAATTCAAAATTTATCATTCGCGCGATTGAAAGCTTCAATTTTGCAGTAGAATTATCAGTTATTGTATATTTTCCATTTTTAAGTGAGTAAGTGACGTGTACTTTCATTTTTATAAGTAATATTAATAATAAAAAAAAGTATCCGGATTCGCAACTTTTAAATAAGCATGAACGTAACCTATTCAGTCGAAAATAGTAAAATCATGTAAAAAGGAAGAAAAGGCGTAAAATGATAAAGAAAGAACCATCATCACGCTGCTGCAGTAGCAATAGCTTCCGAAAAAAGCAAGGTGGGGAAAAAAATCTAAACATGCAGGTGCCCAAACGACTTCTATATCCAATGGAAGGGTGGGGTGGAGGGATAAAATAAGTAAAAAAAAGCAGAAAGAAATGAGAGAAAAAATGAAGAAGTGTGTGATGGGAGAAGACAAGACAGTGTAATAATAATCAAAAGGTGCAGCGAAAATTAACGAGATAGCAGAAGCAGTGAGATGTAAGGAGAGCTCTGTGTTTTTGAAAACTGGTTAAAAGCAGAATCTCCGTTTTCTGTTTTTCCTTTCGAGGCAGCGACCTTCGCTGGAATTAATAATAATAAAAAAAAGAAACGAATGAATGACCACCATTTTGAAACTCGAAGGCCATTAACTACTAGATTAATTGACTACCGATATGTTATGCTACTGTTTAAAAAAGAAAAAAAAATGTCTAACATTCACTGTACGTTTTATTTTATCTGTATGTTATTCAGTTCATTTATTTACGCTTGTCTCTAGGCACAAACTCAATAATGTGTAGTGCAATATTGTATATTCGGAAATACTTTTTTTTTTTTTTTTTTAAATAAACAGTTCCATCGTTATAGAAAGCAATTACAGAGAAATGAAAACATTCTACATCAGAAAGAAATTGTCTCAAAAAATGCTCCGAACATCATTCAAAAATACTCTGTTGGATACGTTTTAAGTGGATAGAACATAGCTTCTCTCTCTCCTTAACCAAATATTTACAGTTGGTCCTAAAGTTTTTCAAATACAGTGTAAATAACACTCTATAAATCCATCATTTATTATTTATTTCTTTATCCAATTGTTTCTGGCAACAGAAAGAAAGCATTTTTATTTTCTAATACGTTATTTTAGCTATTCTGATTATTAATGCGGAGTGAATGAAAATAAATTAAAGTTTCTTTCAATAAATATGCGATTAAACAGCAATGTAATTAATAATTCCTACATAAACTCTCAGCAAAAACTTAGATGAAATACAGTTTTTAAAAATGTTTCGTATATATACATATAAGCAACCTGTAGATAAAATAATAATAATAATTACATTTTTATTGAGATTGATAAGAAATTTTGAAAGGATTTGGGTAAAAACAGATCTGGAAATAAGTAAAGATTGACATGTAAACACATATTTGTTTCTACCTTAAGGTATTCGACTACGTTCGGAACCGTGATTTAAAAAGAGCGCAAAAATGGGTAATTTTCATGATACTTAGTGTGACTTAGATTAGAATATATGTATAAAATTGTTTTAATTACATTTTGACAAAAAAAATATATTTAAATACAATATTTTGGCAAAAAATTAACTTAGAATAATTTTTTTTCAAAATGTTTTCCTTTTATAAGAAATGCTTCTAAAATAATAATATTTTGCTTACATAAAGTAAGGACTTCTCCAGAGAGTCTGAACTAGGAGTTTTGAAAAATTCACATTATTTTCAGAGTTACCACCAATTGAAATAACTATCGGCGTTTTTTTCTTAAGATTGCTCCCCTCTGTTGTCGTAAAACATGGATAGTCCCACTACTAAGTTATATATTTCAAAAATTCTAGTTGAGCCTCTGTACAGAGGTCTGAGCTATATACAGGCAAAATATTATTCTAATAGAAGCATTTTTCACAAAAGGAGAATATTTTGATAATGGGTCATTCTATGTTCATTTTTTGTCAAAATATTGTACTTAAATAATTTTTTATTGCAATACTATTCTTAAAACAATTTTATATACATTTTCTAATCTAAGTGACACTAAATATCATAAATATTATCCATTTATATGATTTTGCAAAATCACGGTTCCGAACGAAGTCGGATACCTTACTTTTATAACTTACTTGTGATTTATCCACTAAAGTATTCAGCTTGAATTTAAAAGTTTAAGAGTCCTTTTGATGAGAACTTCCAAAACTCTACTGTTACACATAAATATTGAAAAAAATGTACATTGAGTTAGAACACATAGTATGTAATAACACAATGTACATAGGTAGTCGTAACACAGTGGTGCACACAAAGGGAGGGGGGCGGATATGGACCCCCCAACGCCTTGATTTTTTCCCGATTGATTATAATTATATGTATATAGTACGTAAAATTTAATCAAGTACTTGTACTTAATGAAATTAATTTTATTAATTAATGCTAATTATTTATTCAATAATTAATTTTTTAGTATTTTTTGTTTCCCCAAATTGACGAAATCAAAAGAATATGTTGGGAGGCGTAATGGAGTATGATACGAGAATGACGGACTTTTGCCCCTGGAACTCCTTGAAAAATTCCTGTGTGCGCCACTGTCATAACACACTTCATATATCCTGATCATATAAATCACAAATTAAAGAACTGTACATAGTATACATCCTTCTTTTCTTATCTTATATGATTCGTTCTTTTTTTCTCCTTAAATATTTGTTTAAAGTAGTTAAGTCAACATTTTAATTTGCAAATTCTTGTTGTTGTAATTTTAACAATGTACATGAATTTCCTTTTTTTTTTTAAAAAAAAAAATGTGATGGTGGGAATTTAATCTTTTGTGTGTGTGTGCGCGCGCACCACACAATTTACATACAATGAATTCATTTAAAGGATTATTCCCTTAATTTCAATGCAAAAGCGAATTAAACTATTTCATTTTTAAAATAATCAATTAATAAAATCCCTCGAATATATTTTTGATACAGTTTTGACTTATTTTAGATCAATTTTTGCAGATTTTGAAAATATTTTATATAAGCTACGTATACAACATTTTAAATTTCCACTTGTGAAGGTCCCTTTGGACCTCACTTTGAGAACGAGAATAAGTAGGAGTCAGATAAGAGCCAGTAGCCATTTTTATAAATAACTTTCTTTATTTGGTTATCTTATCCAAATAGAATCAAAGACTTATTAACAAATATATCTAACTAGTATTATGAGGTTTTTTAAAGGGAATGTCCTTTAAATTAACTTAAATATTTAATGATCCAATTAATTAACAATTAGAATATCGATCACGCAGAGATTACCACGATAAGAGATCCCAGATTTATATTTAATAATGTTCCTATTGAACATTTAACTTTAATCTAACTCCTAATATAAACGTTTAATGAGACTTCAAATATAAATCAATATTTACCACACAATCTCAACTCTTCTTGAGATTAAATTATCCACCAAGAAATCTTCAATTATAAATTTCTAATTTCACTATTATACCTTTCTGCTTCAATCTCTCTCTCCTACTGCTCTAACTTTACTATTCCGTTTGACTTAAATACTTTATCTAATTTGCATAACAAGGAATCCTGTCCTCTTTTTGGAGCTGATTGGAAATAGGTAGGGAATTAAATTTCCCTAAAAAAGACGACTCAGAAGGTTAGTGATAAAGTTCCGTATAGATTTGTCACACACACTGAAGTTCAGATTTTATTAACATTATCTTTTAACGGATGTACTGAACACATATTTTTATCTTCTGCGTAAAATCTGATAAGAGTTTTTGATTAAAGAAACATGTTTTCATTAGATCCTTCCTTCTCTATCATTTTTTACAATGGTCATGCTTTCTCAATCATTTTTCAAGTCCTAAAATTTTTTCGGTTATTTTCTGGAAAACTTTTACAGTTTTAAATTTCTTTTTCTTTTGTAATCCTGAATATTAAATTAGAAACTATACATTTGACAATTTTTGCGTGAACACTTAAATGCATTGTAATACTCAGTAGAAGAATAATGAAGTGAAAAAAACTGCTGGCTTTAATTTACTCATGTTTTTCTCTTTAATGTTGCTTGAAATTCCTCTAAAGTAGTTTAAATTATATTCAAAAATCCTTAGCGCATTTTCTGGAGCTCAAGGGTGTTCTCCCTCAAAAAGAGGTGGAACCGAGTCAAATCATATTATCACCTGTATGGCGCTCGAAGCTTCGGCTAACGACAGGCGCACATCTAGTTCTTTGCCACTATGAATTTTGTGAACCTCCATCTGACACCGTCAGACAGGTGGCATGAGAAAAATAAAGCACAATTAATAATATTACGAGTCATTACCTTCTGGGCCCTGTTAGACTTATTAGATATGCATATAATCAACCTTTTTTTAAATAATCAACTATTATCAGTCAACTATTTTTTTGAATAAGCGTTCATCGTTCATTTCACCCCTTCCACACAGTAATAAAAATCAAACTTGAAATCATGAATTTGTAGGGATAACAACCTATAATCTATTAATTCTCATAATGTGAACTTTGCATTTCAAATCACGACTATTGTACTACGCACCAAAACAGCATCAAGCATTGCTTTGAAAAGTTGTGAACTGTCTTTTCCTTGCACTCAGTGATTACTTTTGTGGGAATGTTCTCACAAGCGGGTTTCGTGGATTAATTACAAGTAGCTGCTGACATTCGCATAAAACGATGATGGAATACTGGCATTATGCACGGTGCAGAAGACACTTTTTCGATTAAGATGTGAAGAACAAGTGGAATGAAATAGCGATTGCAAGTCTCAAAAGCATTCTTCTAGTTAGTTAGGAGAAGACATGATGAAGTTATCGGTTTATCAGGTGCGTGCACGTTTTCTGTGAATGTCATGTTGACAGCAACAGAGGTAATGTTTTGATGAATGACTCTATTAAAAAGTCATTTCGCACTTGTGCGCATGTCACAGACGGTTCAGGAAACTGTATTGTGGCGTGCAACAGTTTTAAATTTTGCTTCTGGAATTTGCAAGTCGTGGGTCAAATTTTTTAAAGCAATGTCAATGGCCACTACTAATTTAAAAAGAAAAAAAAATTCTTTTTTTTTCTCTTCGCCCCATCTAAATCTGAATATATATAAGAAGCATGTTTGAAAAAAAAACATTTAGCTGTTTAGTTTTGAATCTAAGAAAAGAAACATTTACTATTCCAAAAGGATATCCTCAATATTTTCCCCCCCAAAAAATAGCATTCAGTAATTTTGTTTATTTATTTTTTGTAGATCAGATATTTTTATGTAATAAATAAATTATTTACATTATTCCTCAGACGAATGAAAATATTTCTTATGTCACATGTGTAAATTAAAATCAAGATTTACCACCCAGATTATTATAAAACTAAATCTATAGGGAGAATTTTAAAATATGTGAAAAGATATTCTAAAAAGACTGCATTCTAACTAGAGAATGTGAAATTATTGTGACTGTAAGACAGGGGTGACCAACAGTTTTGGGAAGAGTGCCATTATTTGATAAAAAAGAAATTATGCGTGCCACTTTCAACTTTTCCAAACATATAAATATATGTATATATATATATATATATATATTAGAAAAGGTGAAAAATATGTTACTTATAGGCTTATTATGGGTCTTTTACGCAAATAGCACATTTTGTAATGCAAGTCTATATATGTAGGTTCACTCAATTAGGTTCGGTATAAAATAAAAAATAAATGTCTTGAAGCATTTATTTCTAAATAATTATTAAACAGTCAGTAATTTCTTAATATTGTTTATGAATTATTTTATTTTTTATACCAAGTCATCTATATATTAAGATTAACTCTTGAAGATGCTTACAAAATTACGTTATTTTAGGTGCATTTCAGCTAATTATGAGATATATTTATAATTTTATTGTGTTCATAATAGAAAAACTTATTCACAAACATACTTTAATCCTAATTTTGAGGCTTTCATCTGAGATAATCCTAATAATTTCCGTTGTGTCTGAAGCAACAGGCGGCTATTGGAGGCAGATCTCCTAATTGTGAGCCACGGAGCACCAAAACTATCAACTCCTTCCAAACATTCCCAGGGGAGGACAAAAAGAGGAAGATGTTTTTAGCCTAGACAAATTTAACGTGTATCCAACCCTCTATATGGTGGATCTTCCGTGGCACTACGGTTTCGAAATAGTGGTTCAACAACATCGGTTACTAGTTCGCAACCCTTAGTGTGAAATATATTATAAAATTCAAAAAATCATTTAATATTATACAATTAAGAATTTTAAGTTTGTTAAGTCAAGAAATTTATTCTTTATAGCATTACACGTACTATTAAAAATACTTAGAAGTACAATTTGTTTTGTTAAACAATTATTTTTCTTATTAAACTGTATTGTTGATAAAAGATTAGAATAAGAGAATGCAATAATTTTTTAAAATTTTATTATTTATAAGTCAGAGATTTTTTTCCCTCCGAGCATATTAAATAACAAGTAGAATTTAATGAATAAAAATTATTTATTCATGCTTCTTAAATTTTTTAGAAAGAAAACTAATAAAATATAAGTTAAAAATTAACAAATGAATATATTGTCTTGAACTTTTTTAGTATATTTCGCTATTAATTTTTCGTTTTTTGAAAAGTAATTTTTACTGTATAAAAGTAGTTTATTTTGAGTATGAAGTTGAGTATGAGAATAGAAGTTAGGATAAAAATAACTAAAATTCCAAAAAATATTTTGATCATATAAAATCTTTGTTTCATTGTTTAAATATTTTTAATAAATTTCATCATTTTCATTATTATTTATTCACGTTTAGATTAAATATAAAATAAATCATTTTTTAAAATTCACAATTTGTCCATTTTATGATTTTATTATTCATAAACATTAAACTAACAACTGATTTAATTAATTATATAAATAACAACTTACGTTTAATAAGAGTTTATATAAATATTCTGTGTATACCAGAATTGAATGAGCGACTTTGTGTTATAGATATTTATATAAATTACTTAAAATGACTTAAGTTAAAGTGATGTGTAAGCTCATTTTTACATATAGTTCACTTTTAGTTTGAATAAATGCATATATTTATTGAAATGTGAGCTGTATTAGTGTCATTATATATACTTGTGTGTATCTGTGTACAAGACAGGAAAGAAAAGCCAAAGCAATAAGCAATTACAAAATAATTACGAGAGGTTTAAAAAAAACCGTGTAAGAAAGTGCATAACATGTAAACAAATAATGAGAATAATTAATTAAACCATTGAGAAATACAAAAGCTTCAAGTTTATTTTTTTTACTTCCTTATTTTATATTTCCACTTCATTGCCTCATTAAATTTGATTCATAAAAAAAAAAAAATCTAGGTTTACGATTTCTCAAACTTGTACATTTAAAGCGAATGCTGACTTTAAAGAGAAATGAAAAATTATAGATAAAAAGAGAAAGGATAATTAGAGTTTGCAAGAATAAAAAAAAAGAGGATTTTTTTTATTCCTTTATCCGTAGTGCTACTCTTTATTTTGTCACAATTTGAGTGGCAATGTCGTGTAACGCCTCCTGGCGGGGATCGGGTGTGGCGAGTGTTCGTGCGTTGTCATTTATGGACGTCCGGGCTGCAATTTGCACCTAAATTTAATATCACGTTTGGAGTTTTTAAGTGCCACCTTTGCGTTTGGGGGTAGGAACCGGTACACAGCTACTAATTTTGAGATAAACCGCCAAAAACGTAGGTGTGAAACGCGGTGAACGTTAGCGTGCGAAGAATAACGTTAGAATATAGTGGTAAAAGCAGGTTGTGAAGCAATATTTGCTGTTTTTTATTATATTGCGGTCGGGTTGTTGGCACCTGTCCGTAATAGGAGAATGCAGTGGCTATGATTAGCTGCGAGTCCATGAGCTGCAGTATTTTTGGACAACGTTAAGTAACGATGGAAAACATGTTTCTTTTTCTACGGGAGAAATTTTTTTTTAATGTAAATTATAGACTTTTACGTATTAGTAGTTACGGGGGAAAATAAGCTTTTCTCATAACCGGTTTTATTTAAAAATACTAGATGTTTTGATTTTTTTGCATAGTGGTTAGTGATCAAAGTTAAGTACAAAAAAAGTCATTGGATTGATAAATATTTATTTTCTAATTTTTGTAAAACACACACACACATTTACTAACTGGCTATTTATTTTCTGCATAACGTTTAATATACAGTTATATGCAAATTAGAACAAACTGAAGTATCTAAAATAAAATTTATTTGTTTTTAAAATCATTTGATTTATAATTTTTTACGGGTCAAAATGATTTTTGTATAATTCTATTGTTTAGAATTTGAATAAATGTCGGAACAGTAACCGAATTTAAACTTGTTCAGTAATAATAATTAGGTTACTTGAAAAATTCGAGGTAAAATTTTAACCATTATATATATATATATATATATATATATATATATATATATATATATATATATATATATATATATATATATATATATATATATATATATACAAAATGTTTATTAGTAACTATTACACTTATTTAAAAAATAAGAATTGTTTTTAAGGTTAAGGCTATGATAAGAATTATGATAATTTACCTTTTAGAATAAAATAAAACATAGAATTGAGAAAATGCTAATAAATTAAAATTCAAGAGTCAAATTTTCATTTAAAAGGAATGTTTGTAATATAAATTTTGGCACTTAATGCTTTAAAAATTTCATAGATATTTTCAAAAATAGTTTTTCTATTCATTCACAATTTTACCATAATATATTTAATTTTATTTCATATGTTTTCCATACATATATAGAATTTACTATCGAAAACATAAATGTTTGAAATTTTTTTTTAAATACTTATTTAAGCACCGATGAAATGCTAACTCTATATTATAATAGAAGCAGTTTTAATTAAAATGAAATCCCGTGTAGTCATAACACATTAAGAAAAAAACATATTACTCTACATACAAAAATTTAATAAAAAATTTCAAAATAAATACACACGTTTAAAAAATATAACTATAAAATATTTTGAGTTATGCTTTTCTAAGCAAATCCTGTAGAAAATTTTGATGTTTTTGCTTAATGTAGTAATAATTTTAATAAATTAGAACTCAAATAAAGATAATTATATTTTAAGGGACCAGGATATACTCGAAAGAGTAAAATGCCCAAAATAAGACTTTTTGCTTATGGGATATACCTCTTTAAGAATTTCCAACAGAATTTAGATTTTTTTTCGTACCTTAATAAAGATATTTTAATTATTCCGTAGAAATACAAAAAAAAAAAAACATTTGTAAACGTATGTTTACATTTTTGTCAATAATTTTTTTCATATTTTACGGCTATTATATCAATGAACATGTAAGTGTTATACATTTTTAGATTCAGAAAAATATGCCCTATTTTTAATACTAAAATTGAAAAACCAATTTTTGAACGCTTATGATGTCCTTGTTCCCTTAAATCATATCTTCTCGTACAGTAATTTGTAGCCATGGTAGCTGAGTGGTAGGTATTATTATTGTAGGGTCGTGGGTTGGAATTCTGGTGTCACGTGCCGCATAGTGGGATTCATGTAAGTTAATATTGAGGATTATTAAGGATTATATGTAAGGATATTGAGTTTCAAGATCCTTACTTGTGCGTGGTGTGGAAATTTGAAGCCTGGGCTGCCAGTAACGTCCCGTGGACAGGACGTCACCTGAAGGCAAGTGACGACTTTATCACTTAAACGAGGTTCAAAGTTAAGAGATCCATCACCTCTTGCATAACTTAAAAAAGTAATGTAAATAAGCAATCAATTGTAACAATTTAAAATTGAAAACAAGTACATTTGCTTTTATTATTGGTATTTCTCTTTAACGCAACGTTTCTCAAACTGTGGAGCTCCCCGTAAACAAACAAAATACTTTATGATATAATAAAATATAGAATACATACATTTACATTGATATAATACACTTATAAATGTACAGTACTGTACAATGCATATTTTATTATTAATTTAACAATACTAAGTTAAAAACAAGCTTGATAATTACCAGTGACCCCATGGTCTTCTATTAACATTTATCTTGATAATTTGTACGGTTTATAATTAATTCCTTAACTGCCGATTAAAAGTTACGTGATTCGCTCCCCAATGCCACCCTTTACCACGTATTTTGATGTTTTTTTGAGGGGGAGGAGAAAAGAAATGAATAAGCAAATCCTCTGAAATAAATCCTTCGCAAGTACTGTCAAGGTCCTTTTATAGCATTCCAAAGCCATTGGAATAATTTTATGGATAGTACAGCACAGAGAAGATCATACTTCGGAAAGACGTATATATACGTCCAGAGAATTAAAGCTTTGGTTGAGCGAGACGTATTTATACATCGGTGGTACATAAGAGGTGTTGTAGATTTAGTGTCGAAGTATAGTATTATTGAATTCAATACATTGTTATTGTATGGAGGGGGCGCAATGAAAATGATGATTGAATAGTGGGTCGCATATATTGAAAGTTTGAGAAGCACTACTTTAACAAGTTAACAGATTGACACAGCGATACATAAACAAACAAAATCAAACCCCTATGAGTTGTTTATTTTATCTAGATCAGGTGAATCAGAATCGGAATTTTAAAATGCATTAAGCAACATGTAGTTGTTTCCATAAACATGCAGCGATTCCAAATAGAGATGGCTTATTGTATGTATAACGTGCATCATAAAATAAAACGCCATTTAAATGAGGATACCATCCAAAAAACGGTCGTTCTTTATCATTCAATAAATACGCACACACTCCCTGCCCTCCCATCGTTCTTCCTTTCTCTTTTTCCCTTTGCACCCATTTGCTCAAAAATAAATCAAAATCATGAAAAAGTGACTACCAAAATCCGAACCATACTTTTCTCAACGGTCTGTATGTAAATAAATCACCTTTCTTCTGTAGTTTCCTCCCCAATCTGTATACCTCCACAAAATTCACGACTAGCAAATAAAAAGAGGAGTTGGAAAAAAAACATGGAAAGAAAAAAAAAATTGAGGCAATGAGATTTTTGCGTGCAACGCTTTATCGTTCGAACTCGCGTATATATTCACTGGTATTGTTGCATCCCCCCTCCACTTTCCTTCAAGTGTTTTAGTTCAAACGTGCAAAAACTTCTGGGAGGTAAAAAGAAAAAAAATTGTTTAAAAAATGCATTTAGTTTGAACACGTGACACATTACAAACGTTGTAAGCTTTTTGTAATATTTTTAGAATGATTTCTTGTTTTATTTCGTTGTTCTTTTTTTTAATTCTATTTGTATGGAGCTTTTTGCTCTTTTTTTTCATTTTTCGAAGTTTTCTTGGTTGTAAATTATTTTTGGAGTTGAAAGAATGTGTGTAGGAATTATTTCAGGGGGATACATTTTTTTAAAAAAACCAAAAGATTTAATATTTATTATTTTGTAACGATTCGTTTGCTACCTTTTTTTGCAGTCTTAATGTATTGAAAAGATTAAATCATATTTTAATTATTGTTTCTATGCATTTGCTTGATTTTAAAAGAATCAAATTCGCATGCACTCTTATTGTTTCACTGAGATTTGTTCATAAAAAAATTCTACAGAATCAATTAATTCAACAAAATTCATAAATATTTTATATTAATTTCTAAAACATAAGAGCTTATTCTGGAATTAAATGAAAAAATATTTATGTGTAAGATCCAATTCGAAGTTTTTCTCTATTGAAAAACTGTCTCAGAACGAATGTGAACGATTTCTGTATAGTTAGTTTATAATATCTTTAAAAATCTTTTAATTTGTCATAATTTTTTATCTTTTATTTATTTATTTTATTTTTGATATAAAATAAAAGTCTATTCCTTCCAATAACATTCTTCAGAATGTAAATTATTGATAAGATTATAAACTGATGGATCAAAATTAAATTAATTGAATACAAAAAAATTCTCATTGAGATTAGTGCTTTCGTAAACTTATATTGCGAATCTATAGAAAATTTTTCCTTCCCCATGATTTTTATGATATGAATATTGTGTTCTTTTAATTCTTATGACATACTTCCGAAATACTTTAATACAATTTAATTTATGCTTAAATAATTTAGCAGTAAAAAAGTTTCATAACAATTTACATATGTAGATGTTCTTGAAAATTGAATTTCTTAAGTATGCTTCTTAATAATTTTCTTACGATTCCAGTTGCTAATAGCTCTAGCTCAGTTTTAAGTTCGTCATTAACAAAATCATCAATCAATCTTAATAATTTAAAATTTTGCTAAAAAAACAAATTTTTAAAAATTTTATTTTTTTAAAGGTTATTTTCATAATAATTTGCTTGTTCCATTCAATGTATTTTCTTTATTTTATAAAATATCTTATGGTGAACATCCCTTCAACATTTTATAACTGGTTACAGATATTACTAAACTTGTTAAGATATAAGCATTCATTTCATGAAATAAATAATTGTAAGTTAAATAATAATAATAAAATAATCAATTTTTTCAAGTTTAACTCTATATTTTCATTTCATTTATTTATTGTTATTATTACTCTTAAATACTATTTTTTAACTTTGTATATATTTTTTCATTAGGGGAAAACAGTAATTTTGTCTTATATTTAAATTGCATTCAACTATATATATATATATATTTAATGTTACATTACTATAAAAGTGTATGATTCTTTTTCAAGCAATAAATAATGTCTGAAATTTTTTTTTTTAATCAGGACTACAAATAATATTGTTTTTAACATATATAACCATTTAAGTTAATTATTAAAATTTAAAAAAAATTCTAGACCATAGGTTATTCCTTTTTATTCTTCTATTTTATTAAGTTTTGTCCTGCGTTCTTACATTGAAAATATATGGTAATAATATTTAATGTCTTTTGATTTAGATAAAAAAAATAATGATTTATTTTCCTTTTCAGTGTGTAATTTCATCATTATTCTAGAAATCCCCAATGTACGAATCTAAGCAGTGTGATAAAAAAGATTTATCCACTTAAATATATATATATATATATATATATATATATAGACATATATATATATATATATATATATATATATATATATATATATATATATATATATATATAATGAAAAATAATCTAAAATCATTAGAGAATCTCCCTTAAAAAATCCCCCTCTTTTTTTAGTGATTCAAATAAGCTAAAATTTGTATTAAAATTTTGGTAAACGATTATGATATTCAGTAACTCTTCTATTTTATTTTATTTATTATTTTATTTTTATATCAAAGTATTTTTAACAGAATTTAAAAGAAAGTTAAAAGTTTCTTTTTTAAGTTATCCGACTATGTTCGGAACCGTGACTTTAAAAAAGCACATAAATGGATCATTTTCATGATATTTAGTGTCATTTAGATTATAATATATACGTAAAATTGTTTTAAAGACATTATGACAAAAAAAATTATTTAAATATAATATTTTGGCAAAAAAGGAACTTTGAATAACCTTTTTTCAAAACGTTCTCCTTTTATAAAAAATGCTTCTATAATAATATTTTGCTTGTATAAAGTAAAGACTGCTCCAGAAAGTCTGAATTAAGATTTTTGAAAAATTCACAATATTTGCAAAGTTACCCCCAATTGAAATAACTATCGCGGCGTTTCTTTCTTAAAATTTCTTTCCTCTGTTATAGTAAAATATGGATAAATCCACTTCTAAGTCATATATTTCAAAAATTCTAGTTCTGCATCTGTAGAGAGGTGTGAACCATATACAGGCAAAATATTATCATCGATTCATTTTCCATAAAAGGAGAATGTTTTGAAAATGGGTAATTCTATGTTCATTTTTTGTCAAAATATTGTACTTAAATAATTTTTTATTGCAATACTATTCTTAAAACAATTTTATATACATTTTCTAATCTAAGTTACTCTAAATATCATAATTAGTATCCATTTATGCGCTTTTGCAAAATCACGGTTTCGAACGTAGTCGGATATCTTAACAAGAATTTTTTTCAAAGTAATCTCCATCAGTAAATAAAACAATTTGAGATATAGTCGAAACCACTGATTTCACACGCATTAAAACATTTCAATTTCCATTATCATCTTTTAATGCAAGAAATAATAAAGAAAAAAATTATAAAGAACTCACAACACATTACAGATCCCGACAGAATGAAAAAAAAAGTTTTGTGTGTGCGTGTGGGGGGTGCAATGGAATATTTTAAACAGATTCCTGTTCAGACACAGAGGAGAGAGAGAATTAGCATTGGGCAAATCTCATCCACACCGGACAACCACTGAGGCGTCGAAAAAGAAATCTACCGAAAGATGGATTACCGGGTTTAAAAAACAAAGAAATATCCCATTCTACTATCGTGAAACAACCTACCCCCTGTGTGTTGGAACCTAAAAAAGCAGCAAAAGATCTCCACAACAAAAGGAACCCCTGCCATCCTTCTGAAAGAGACAGTCTAAGGAAAAGAATTCTTAATTGATGTAGCGTCGTGTTGCCAGAGGTCAGCTTCAACCTACTTGCTGGAAAGGTGGGCCGCCCCTTTCTGGGCTCTCGTTCCCACGGCCGATACCCGTGGGTGGATCTTTCTGCCCTGTTTTAAGAGAGAGAATTTTTTTTCTTTTACTTTTTTTTTCTTTCGTTTCTTCTACAATATGAAATTCGGGAGAGAGTCAAGCCCTGTGACCTTCCGGTTACTGGTCTTCTTCATATGACTTCTTAGGGCTTGAGCTGTGGTGATGCATGCTGAGCAGTTGAGATGTGATGAGAGTAATGTTTTTATCGAAGAAATAATTCTGAAGGAGTTAAGATACTTGGAAGCTTATGAATAGGATTCGTATAATATGGTAAAATTATCAAGAGCTTTGCAATGCATGTAACTTACAAATTCGCTTTAAATTTTAAAAGTTTGTTTTATATGTGATACATTTGAGTGTGACTTCATCCTAAGAAAGGAAAATAAATTAAAGAAGTTTCTAAGGTTATAAAGATATCTTAAAAGAATGTCTTTTTACAGTATAAGGTATCCGACTACGTTCGGAACCGTGATTTTGCAAAAGCGTATAAAAGGATAAATTTCATGATATTTAGTGTCACTTAGATCAGAAAATGTATATAAAATTGTTTTAAGAATAGCATTACAATAAAAAATTATTTAAGTACAATATTTTGACAAAAAATGAACATAGAATGACCCATTATCAAAATATTCTCCTTTTGTGAAAAATGCTTCTATTATAATAATATTTTGCCTGTATATAGCTCAGACCTTTGTACAGAGGCTCAACTAGAATTTTTGAAATATATAACTTAGTAGTGGGACTATCCATGTTTTACGACAACAGAGGGGAGCAATCTTAAGAAAAAAACGCCGATAGTTATTTCAATTGGTGGTAACTCTGAAAATAATGTGAATTTTTCAGAAATCATAGTTGAGCCTCTGTACAGAGGTCTTAGCTACATACAGGCAAAATGTTATTATAATAGAAGCACTTTTCACAAAAGGAGAACATTTAAAAAAAGGTTATTCTAAGTTAATTTTTTGCCGAAATGTTGTATTTAAATAATTTTTTTCGTCGAAATGTCCTTAAAACAATTTTGTACATGTATTCTAATCTAAGTGACACTAAATATCATGAAAATTAACCATTTATGCGCTTTTTTAAAATCACGGTTCCGAACGTAGTCGAATACCTTAGAAGAGGATCCACACTATATATTTATATCTAACCGTGTGTATAAAGAGTGCTAAAATATTAGTATTATAATTTGACTTTTCAATATATTACACCTTTTTGCGGGGGAGGGTCGATCTTTTGCTTTTCTTACAATGGGCTCCATATTTTTTTTCTCTACTTCACTTTAATTCTAAGCGAATTTTGAACTTTTTTCTTTACTAAAGTGAAACATTTCATACTGAATGCTTCAGAACGTTATGGAAATTGTACAAAATAAGGGAGAATAAAAGTTGCAGAAATTGTACTAATACTGAAACATTTTTTTTGCATTAGAAGGTGTTCTTGTGTTCTGATGAGAATATTATCGTTTCAGAAACTTTTTAAATGGCAAGAAGATATAGTTTTTAAGTCTCTGCCTGAATATGAAAATCAATTATGTCACTGATATTCTTAGAATTGTTTAGATAAAAAATTCCTTTATTCTTTCTTCTGTTTATTCTCTCTGCTCTGAATAGTTATTTTGAAAGATGCTACGTGCAAATTTTAAATGATTAGAGTAGCATATAATGGATTATTATTATCGAACTGTTAGCTTTCTTTCTTGGTTAGACGAGAATTGACATTTTATTTTAACTTGTATTTAATTCTCAAATTTCTCGTCATTGCATCATTCAAAGATTTCAAAGTAACTGAAATCAGTAGGATTTTACATTTACAATCTCTCATTTATTATCTTCGAAAGTTTTTACCAATCTCCCAACTTAACAGCTTATAGTCTAATAAGACTCTTAGTTGAGAACTCAAACAATTAACAGGCTAGATTCCTACTCCTTTTATAAAAAAAATATGGAATTATTTGCTATGCTTTTTTTAATTTAATCAAGAGAAGTTTTAAATCTTTCCCTTCTGAGCTTTTATATTTGACCTCTGATTTTGATTTATTTAAATCTCAATTCCTTTTTGTGAAATTTTTAATTTTGTAGCTTTTATTGTGTTTTAGTACTATCATCAGCACCGCATTTTAAAATAAAAATGTTCTCTTTTTATGGTATTATATAACCGTAATTGCTGTTATGGATGTTTCTACCAGGAATTTAAAACCATCTATCTATGCTCGTAATGTGCAAATACGTTCTGTTGTGTGGTTATCCATCAGTCATCGTAATTTTTCTTGCAACTTCAAAATAAAGTGTTTTGGACCATTTCCAAAATTTAAAGCTTTATTCATCTCCATAAATAAATTTGTAAAATGGTTCCAGCCAAACTTTTCGTTCCAAGCATTTTTTAAAAGCTTCTATTAATAACAATTTGTAATTATTTTTTTCTTTTCTTAGAATTTTTAATGCATTTGTCAAAAACAACAAATTAAACTATTTGAGAATTCAAAACTACACAGAGATTACAATCTTGAGCAATAGCGTTTATCACGATATGTTAAAAGTTAATCTACCTCGTGATGCGGGGAAAAAAAAGACAACCTTTCTCTTTTATAAGACCGATTGTACCATCACGTCTTCAAATTCTTATTACGGTATCTTATTCAGAAGTATCTTATTATATTTTGTTCAATGAGGCCTACTTGTAAATAATTTTCCTTACAACATAAATTTAATATTAAATTAAACATAAATATTATTTTCAGTTTTAGCATTGTCTTATAAACTGTGAAAGAGATAGAATATATTTATAGAAAGATTTGTTGTTGTTGTTGTTTCTTATCCTCTAATTGTCTGACGAAGTCAGACAAGATCCATTAAATTGTTGACCCTCAAAAAATCGATAACAAGAAGGATAGAAAGATTTGAATCTCCTAATTAAGTTTAATGAATGATTTTGAAATAAATATTTGCCCCTTTCAAAGCTTTTACATATTTCTTGGAAAAGAGTTTGTAATTCGGGTTACTTCTTGTACACAGCTTAAACTACACAAATTATTAATGGAATTTGGAAAAAAAGATTAATATATACATTATGAATCCGGTTTATATTATTGTAAAGGTGGAATTATAATGAACATAATCTTATAAATATCTAGAGAGAGATCTAGAATCTTTCGATAGGGAGAATTTTTTATTTTGTACATACATTTTAAAATGGTACCCACTGCTTTTTTGGATATTCTCACGAAATACATACGTAATTTTAAAGCTTGCGATTCAGATAAAAGTTTGATAATTTCTGACCATAATGAATTTTTATGTTACTGATCTTATCCAAAAAAATTTAAGTTATCAAAAACTCATAAATGCAGAAATTAATTACACAATTATATCTTTAACTTACAAAAAGAATCTAGTCTTACACATAAAACTGTTTATTTGCTGAGAAGCAAAAGCTAAAATTATAATAATTAAATTATGGGACACACTATTTATGTCATTACTTTCTTTTACTGTGTTAAGAACACAGGAATATTTAATGATATTTAATTTTAAAGAAGCCCAGGAGTGGTTAGTGCATCGCGTTTCCCCGCCACAGGTCCGAGGTTCAAACCCAGGGCTGGGAAGGTTGACTCTACCTTTTATCTCTTCAGTGGGTCGATGGGTCGATAAATAAGTTCCAAACTTGCTTATGAACTTAACACTGGGGCTTTTCGCGTGAGACTGACCACATGACAGGAGCTTCTTCTCATGCACCTCAGAGCCCATGCTCGCGAAGACTGAGTAGGCCACAGTAAGCCTTGGCCCTTATGGACCATTGTTCTACTGAGTTAAGTTATTTAATTTCAAAATACTTAAGGTTTTTTGCCATATTTATTGCTCTAGTGTAAATGTTCAGAAAAATCTATTTAAAATAATTACTCAAAAGTTCTTTATACACAGAAAAACATTTTGGCATCATGATGCAACAATATAAAAATATTATATAATCCAAGATATCTAAAAATTTTTGCAAATTTTATGAAATAAATACACATAAAAATATAGTTATTATTTTGCATGAGAAAAAACATCATTTTATGCTTTTCGCATACATTTTGGAAAAAAAAATGTATCAGTTCTTTTAATTGCTAACTAGTTTAATTGCGACTTGAAATGTACTAATTTTATAAAATCCGAATGAATTTCTGAAAACTGCTTAGAATTACTGAGACTTCGTTCAATATAAAACAATCAAAGTTAACGTAGTAAGTCTGATCTGTAAGTAATTCACAAACTATAGAAATAACTTTTGCAAAACTTTAATTAAAGAATTAACAATAAATTGATAAGATTTTCCTTATGACCTTTACGGAGTAAATATGCTGCAAGAAGAGAGAAAATATCATTTTTAAGTATCATAATTTCATTACAGTTATCATTATCTTTTCCCATATTTCATTTTCAATCTTAGAGCTTAAATGCTTAGTTTATCACTAAAAGTAGGCTTGATTAATAATATCAGACCGCCTTTTAAAGAATTACCATGTATAACTTAAAAAACTTTTTCACTTAATTTGCGCTTCACTTATTTATTATATTCTATTCTTTCATGAAAGGAATAAAACTTTCAATGATAAAACATGAAATTTTAATTGGTTGATAAATTTGCTATTGAGCAATTATGACCCACTTTAACCCAATAAGGACCACCCCAAGTTTGCTTCAAACTGTATTTTTAAACTTATTTGAGAATAAATAACACAATATATATAAAAGTGATTTTTTAAAAAAAAATCACTTTTTTTTTAAAAAATAAAATCCTTTGATCTAGGTAGGAAATTTGAGTAATAGAAAATAAAAATAATTTATAGCCAACAATTAAAGAATGAAAAATAAAACTAAAATTTTAGTTTAATCGAGAAATAACCAGAAAAATGTTTAAAAAAAACACCTAAAATTTAATGTTGCATTCTCGCAACGCGAGTCCTAAATGGGTTTAAAAAATGGTACACATAAAAAGGTTACGATTATAATTATAAATTTTCTTAAACATCAACAGGAGTAATCAAAATAACAAAGCAAGGAAAAGAATATGAACGTCACGTTCAAAATAGAGCAATAATTTTAAGCAAAAATCCTGAAGTTTCTTTAGAGGTTTATAAAAAGAAGATATATAAAATATGCGTGTGATTATCAGAATGTATTATTTTTTATTTTTCTGGGAACCATAGAATGTAGTAATTAACTCATACTTAGTTTCTTAATGTTTCCACAGTTATGACAATTTTAAATTAAATTTAAGGGGGTCCGTCACATCCATAGGAGCCCATGTTAAATTACACAAGTTTATGTGTCTTTTTCTCAGAAACTACTTACTTCTCATGTATAAAATTTTTACAATTAGTTTATGTGTACTATCAATAATATGTTTCCCTAAAATTTAGTTTAAAAAAAGTCATGTCTAAAAAGGTTTGCTATATATATCTAATTCCCTCCATTAAAATGTGTAAACATATTAAATGTCTGCTCACTGAAAATTTGCGGATTATACAGTAAGTAGTTTTTGAGAAAAAGGTACATAAAGTGAAAAATATTACATTTTGAGAAAACAGGCTTTAAAGTAAAAATTTGTCACCTTTTGAGCATTTGTGACAAACCTATACGGAACTTTATCACTAACCTTCTGAGTCGTCTCTTTTAGGGAAATTTAATTCCCCTACCTATTTCCAATCAGCTCCAAAAAGAGGACAGGATTCCTTGTTATATGCAGATTAGATAAAGTATTTAAGTCAAACGGAATAGTAAAGCAAAAAGCAGTAGGAGAGAGAGATTGAAGCAGGAAGGTATAACGGTGAAGTTAGATTTCTAAGTGGATAAATCTCAGGAAGAGCTGAGCTGCAGTTTGGTAAATATTGATTTATATTTAAAGTCTCGTTAAAGTTTTATATTAGGAGTGAGATTAAAGTTAAATGTTCAATAGGAACATTATTGAATATAAATCTGGGATCTCTTATCGCGGTAATCTCTGCGTGATCGATATTCTAATTGTTAATTAATTGGATCATTAAATATTTAAGTTTATTTTTAAAGGAAAGTCCCTTTTTAAACCTCATATAACTATCTAGATATATTTGTTAATAAAAGTCTTTGATTCTATTTGGAAGAGATAACCAAATAAAGAAAGTTATTTATAAAAATGGCTACTGGCTCTTATATGACTCCAATTTATTCTCGTTCTCAAAGTGAGATCCAAGGGGATCTTCACACATTTACTTTTTTTAGTCCTTTCCAGAAGTATACAAAGCGCAAATTTTTTACTCTCTGCTCACACAAAAGACTTCTAATTTTCTTTTTTTCATTATTTTTAGCAATTTTTCCTTTTTAAGGGATCTCAAGATGTTTTTGTTGGGCTACACGAATCCTACGTGTATCTAGTTTTTTGAATCATGATTCATAGTTATAACTTGGTTCAGTATCAAAATGTTTTAAGATCATTAAATTTGATACATGACTCATATTGAACAATGCAATCGCCATATTTACTCTTAATTTTAGAGTTTTTAATTCCAAAAATGTAGATCTTGGAATCACTGACCATATGGTGTTACTAATTGACTCATTTGGGTTTTGCATCTTTTCATGTAAACATTTTTTTAATAGCATAGGATCACTTAGGTCTCTAAAAATTGGTTTCATCTACTTCATTATGGTGCGTGTATTTATGATCATAGTGTCTGTCGTTACATTCAGCTTCTGTCTTTTGAAACTTACACCAGGTATTTATAATCGCAGGACACAGTCCATGTTGAGGGCTCTCGTTTGAAGACAGAAGATGAAAATGAACAGCCCAAATAGTAGTTTTCATGCTGTGTAGATCATTGATATTATTTCTAATAGCCATACTATAATATCTTTGAATTTTTTATATTAAAATGTCGGTTACGACCTCTTAGGCTTTTTCCATCACTTAACTTTTTTTTTCTCTGTTTCGCATTTAAGATCGAAAAGACGTGCACCCATACACTTTTGGATAAACCCAATACACTAATTTTTCCACTTGAGCATCATATGGATTCGCGTTCATCAGAAACTTATTGCAAGGGGAAACACAGGTTCTCCTAGCAGAGATCACTTGATGCACTTCAAGGAGTAGCTTCATTTAAAAAAATACTTCTTATGATCATATTTACTCATATCATATATAATTTTAAACAGAAATATTTGAACTTTTAGAAAATATAAAAAGAGTGAAAATAGATAATTTTTCGAAAATTCAAGTGCCGGACCTTCTTAACTTTAATTTTTTTACTTGGTAGGCATATTTAATTGAATGCAATTTCATTTATTTACAATGATAGGCGTTTTTTAAAAAATTACATCGTACAACTATACAACTTACTGTTAAAAACTTATCTAAACAAATTTTCAATTATCATTATATGTAAACACAGAGACGTGTTCATTCTTTATTTCAGTATTAAATATTTTATAAGCCAATATTATATGCTCTTTTTCGAATATCGCGTATAGAAATTTTAATACCCAAGCTGAATTGTATTGTTGATTACTTTCATTTCATTTAATAATAAAGTCGGCTTTTAGTTACTTTAAATTAAAATTTTAATTTATGTTAGTTTTTCAATGAATTTTACTATGTATGCAAGAATATGTTTCGCTCGTTAAAAAGTTTATTACGTGTGATAAAAATTGGGCTTGTTAATTGGTTTAAAGATATTATACGCATATATTAAACCTTTTTGAAATTGTTTTTGCTACAAAAATAGTGTTATGCTAAAGGAAAAGCGTTTAAAAATCATTTAAGTAATTCTGCAGTATATGTTACGATAAATAAAAGTGAGGACAGAATGTGATAAGCTACCGTTAAATAGTTGTTTCAATTGAGTATTATACTTTATGGTTTCCTCTAAACACGATAAAAAATAATTCATAACGGTGATTACTTCCTTTCTTGAAGATAAATTTCATTTATGGTAGTAAGTAAGGAGTTAAATCAGTCAAGCGTATCAATAATGTAACAGAAAGATAGGAGAGTGGCTTTCTTCTTTTTCTTTTCTAGAATTTTCAGAATGTTAAAACACACACACACACACACACACATATATATATATACTTAACAAGTGCAGTGGTGTACACATACATCTCTTACTGGGGGGGGTTATATTCTAAAAAAACACAGACGAAAGCTTCAAGGGATAAGCTCTATGGCAGAAATTAAAAATTGGTTGGTCTATGAGGAGTTGAACCCTTTTCCCCACTTAGTGGTGTAACTGAGAATGTAAGGGACCCGCTACAAAATCAGGTTTTTGGCCCCAAGCCAAATACGTTCTTGGCGTTAGTTAGGCTTTGCCCCCACCCTCACCCGTAATGTGGGGGTGAACGTTACTCCACTGCCCCAAAGTTCTTGGAAGCCAAAGTTCTTAAGATTCAAAATTTAAAGTTCATTCGAGAGCAACGGAAAGATTAGTTTTAGCGCGAGGTTAATTACGCAAAAAATATCAGCTAGGTAAATCTATTCAACCCACTAATATAAAACTATTTAAAATATTTGTCTATTTTTAGATTGATTGATGCTTCTCTTTGTCGTACGAGCATTAATGCTCCGCAAAAAATGTAGTTTTGCATCGCCTTTACACCCTTTGTGTAAACTTCATTTAAGATTATGTAAATTTTAATCATAAATCATTTAAAGAGTAAGCCTGTAAATCGGGTGCAATGTTCATGTCCACTCAAGCCGACTCGGATTTTTACCGATTTGTTAAATCTCGGCTCTTTGTGCCTCGTTGACTTTGTGAGTCTGCCATCCAAGTGAAACCGAAGCGTCTCAAACCATGATCTCATAGCACCAGTCTTTTGAATTTTCTGCTCCATCTCCGACATGATCTCGATCTCAGAGAGAACCGCCAGCACCGTGATTTACTGCAGTAGCAGTCAACTGACTAAGCCAAACCCTTAGCTGGGAAGAGCGGCACCGCCCAAAAACCAATGGACCAGTTAATCATTTTTTTTCCCTATCCTACCTCTTCTGGCATGCAGAGAGGCTGGACTGGTGGAAGGGTTGCGGACAGAACAAGAAACCGCCACTGATTTCTTTTCTTTCTTCTTTCTTTTCTTTTCTCTTCTTTTTTTTTCGACCTTTTTTTTTTCTCTGTCTTCTACTTGTGCTAGGGAAAGGTGCATAACAACGTTCTGGTTGCTTTGACGCGGTATATTCGTGTTCTTCGTAGCGGGGTTCCACGTCCAGTGTTTTGATGGATGAATTTTTGTGCGTTTTTTTATTTATTCATTTTTATTTTTTCTGTCTTCTGTTTCCACCGCTCATTTTTCTTTTCCTTTATTAGGAGGTTTTTAAAGAGACTGTTTTCAAAGTGCTCACACCGTTTCCTCTGATTTGCCTATTTTGTCTTTGTCGAAGAAAGATCCTTGAAGTAGTTAAGGGTTTTTGTAATTTTTTCCCCCTTTTTAAAATTTTGTAAACAGAATGTTTGTGAGAAACCATGCTTTATCTTTTTTTTGACGGAACTGCTATATAATTATACCTCCCTTAAGATGTATTAGCTTGATTTGCGGTCAAAAGGTTCATAGCCCTTTTAAAATTATAACTTATTGAGTGTCATATCAGAGAAGTTTTAGGTTGTTTATTTAATATAATTTTACCACCCATTGTGCTTTTTGAGAGGTATCCTCTTTTTGGAAGCTTTTTTAAAGTCAACTAGGTATTTCGGTCATATTTGTTGATTTTTTTCAGTAGTCAGATAAAATGAGATCTAATGAGCTATGAGTTATACGATGGAAGAAGACTCTTAAAGCTGTGTGTATTATATTTCAAATCTTACTTCAAAAATTGATTTCGTATTGTAATCTTTTTTATATAACTGTAATAATATCTATAATTATACAATAGATTTATTATAGTACATCGATTTCAGAAGGATAGTGAAAATCATTCATGATGTAATTGGGCAAGATATGCATATTATTATATAAGATGATACATAATAATATTTAAATAATTGCAAAATATTCCAATTTTTTTCACCTTAATGAATAACAAATCTGTCTTTTTATAAAGATATGGAAATTTTATTCCCAGTTCTGATCTTAACTAATTTCAGTTGGTTTGTTGTTGATGTTTCTGTTAAAGCACATTTTAATGAAATACCATTACAAGTTAATATAGTAAAAATATTTTACATAGCTTGTTCGTATTCTAAAAAAAGAGAAGGGGAGGGGCTTTATAAACATAAAAAAATGCTGCATAAACTATTATACAATGCTAAAATTTTTAAAAATAATTATTTGATTGAAGCGAAATTTGATCGCGAAATTCTTTAAATATGAACCAATACGTGATGATATTTCGAGATAGTTAAAGAAGCGAAAATCTTGCGGAGATTAATAAAAATTCTTTACTCACATTTTTTGAAAAATAGAATTTTTTTTTAATTATGACTCAAATAGAATTATGACTCAATAAATAAATAAAATATCACGGTCAGGACTCAGTGAAAAATACAACTTTTTTTAATAGCATGATTTAATAAAAAGTCTTGTTGAAATATTTGCTGCATGTGTAATCTGATATGAGCAACTTTGACTCGCAAAGCGACTATTCATTCATAGATCAACGCATTTGTTCAATGAAGCAAAATAAGTAATGAGCAAAAAAGGAAACAAGAGGAAAAACTTTTGAACTTTAAAATATATCTTCAGTTTCAAGAATACAGTTTCTGAATGAACATATCTTTCTATTATCTTTAATTTATTAAATTATTCTAGAGAAATCCAAAATTGCAATAAGTTTTTAAGTCTATTTTATGATATCAGCTGATAAAATTGTTTAGTAAATAAAAAATCCGTCAATTCTTTTTTCCTTTTTTATTAAAAAATATTCAGAATACTAACAATCAATATTTTAAAATAACTATTTCAAGATTCAGGAAAAAGTGCTATTTTTAATCCCTAATTCAGTTATTTTTTGATAAAAGGAATTCTTTTGAATAAGTCATGAACAAGTAAAAATATAGAAAATGTATATTATAAATGTAATCGTAATATATATATCATTCAAAGCAATGATGAAAATAATGAAATGGATACATATTTTATTTTTCATTTTACTTATTTAATAGAAAATAATGTTATTATTTTACATCTCAGTTAATTGTTAATATTTCAGTTAATAGTCATTAAATAATCATATAATGAACATTAAAAGTTTGTTACAATGTTCAAGCACTTAATGGTTTGGTAAATATATAGTTTTTGTTTAATTGCATGGATATTATAAAATCTTTGTAAAACTATACAAATAAAAAAATATGTAGTCTTCACAATAAATTAACTCTAAGTTTGCACAAAAGAAGCATATGAAATTAATTTTAGAAGCTAAATTCATTTAGTACAAAATAAGTCATTTATAGTGCTTTGAGTTTGAAAATCACCTCTAAATTACCAACAATGCTTTTAAAGACCATGAACAGCGTTGGCAACCTATGGCACGCATTATAATTCTCAGTGGTACTCTCTCGACACATTTTACAATTTTTGAGGGGATGGAAGTTGATAATTTTCTACTAGAGCTTATTGAATTAGCATATTCAGAATTATGGAAAGCAAAATTTACTGAATTATGAAAAAGTCTGGAAGATAACTCTAATGATAAATCAACAACTATTTTAAATTGCTGGATGTCATTACAAGAAAGATTCAGTTTGAAGAAAATTGTATGTGCACTCTGCTTTCCACTTTTGGTTCTATATATACACGTGAACAAATATTTTCTCACATGAAACATATATTGAGTCCGCAAAGAAATTGTTTAACGACTGAACATTCAAAAACATGGGAAATTGAAAGTCAAAAATTTTACCCCTGATATTGCAAAATATGTAGTAGAGAGGTCCACAGGGTTTGGTTGGTCATGGAGGTTTGCATTAATATATATATATATATTTATTCAACTATATTGAGAGAATACTTATATTTTATGTGTTGTTTATATCTCTTATTTTAATAAATATGTTTAGAAGATACATAATAGAAAATATGTGTACAATTTTAATGTTTTATTTATTCTAAAGGAAGAGTTCTATTGTATGCTCGTTTTTTCATGTTAATAAATTTCTTTAACTAATGCATAGTTAATGTATGATGAAATTCTAAATCTGTATTTTGACAATCCCTTAATTTTGCATGCATTGCATCGAGAATCGAATTGTCTTAAATATTTCCTGGCACTCTGAAAAATATTAGTAGATTGGTTTTGGGCACACTACAACTATAAGGTTGGCCACCCTTGGGCATAAACATTAAAAAGCGACTTAAGAGAGTATTATTTTTTTAATCAACAATATTTATTTAAAAAGTTTATGTAAATTGTTTCTAAATTGGATTAAATTTGAAAAAATAATTATTTATCTACATTTTTGTATGCAATTGTAGGGGTAGGGGTGTATGTTTATTATTAAATAAGTTATAGTAAAAAATCACCTAAATGTTTTAAAATATGAAACTTTTAAGTTCCATAAAAATCTAAGCAAAACAATCTATCTCCCTTAGCCTCTTCACAATCAAATATTAATTCCATCAGCGATCTGAGTTTCTGAGTCATATTTTCTTTAATACATACTTTTGAAAAAATACTTAGTTCTGAGATTTCAAGGAATATCTTTTATAAATCCTTTCATATCTCTTGAATAAATTTTTAATAATATTAACATTTAATAACTTTTGCTGCAAAACTTTACTAAAATTAAAATACAAATACAGCAAAATGAATTAAAATAAAAAAAATTCTATCATATTATCCAATCCTTAAAAAATAAAAGAAAGAAATAATGGAAAAATAAATAAAAAGTCAACAGTATAAAAGACTTTCATTAAGATTTTATTAATAAAATTTCACCATTCTTTTATTTTAACTCTTCTTTTTTCGAAATAAAAACTCGAATAATGTTTATCAATTATTCAGAAATTAATTTTGACTGGAACGAAAAACAATTCGTTTTGTAACAATGTAATTCGATACATTTTTTATTAGCTTCCTTGAATATCAGCTTTTAATTAGAATTCTTACATAAAAGGAATTTATGAAATATTTTTTCATTTATATCAACAGAAATAACAATAAACTAAGCCTAATCTTTATACTTTTTTCTTTAATGCTTCTAAACATTCCGACAGATATGAAATAATAATTTGAGAAACATCTGTTTTAAGAATTTGTAAATAATTTATTACATATTTCTTTAGATTATTACGAAATGTAGGACACATTCCTAGATTAGAAAACTGTAACTTACATTAATTCCTTTTTTATAAAAATTAATTCTTTGTGTATTTCTCTAAGATTATATATACATACAAATATATATTTAAAAAAATATTTCATTTTATGGGAAAAAAAGTATCCACGCTTAAGAAGCCCTTTTGAATTGCGTAAGTAAAAATATTTATTTAAGATCTCATATTCATTTCACTTTTCGAATGAATTTTTTATAAGCACAGATGTAAGATCTTTAATTATTTCCGCGCTAAAATCTTTTTATGTAAAATTATTTTTGATCATTGCAAATCATTAATTATAGTAGTAGTAAGTAAAGGATCAAAAATTCAAATACTCACGTATATGAAGATATATTTCTTTAAAAATTCTTTTACTTTTGTTATAAAAAAATAACATGTTTTTCTGCTACTATAAAGTTTAGCAAGAGGATCTTCTGTTATTCATCTCAAGTTCTCATGTTATAAAAAGCAGTATTAAACTATAGAAGTAACTTTGATAATAATCCAGAAAATTCATAAAAATATATCATATTCTTCGTACTAATTCACAGACTCAACAACGTAAATTATTCAAACAGTTACAAGAATATGAATACTCAGGCATACATATAACTCCAAATGTTAATCTAGAATTACAAGACAAAGTTCTTTTTGATAAATCTAAAATTCCTTTAATTTATTTTCAAGACTAAATTTTGAATTGATTATGGTGTTGCCACTTCTCATACATCTGGAGATTTTTATCGTCTCTCCTTTATAAAATTTATTAATTTCTTAACAAAATATTTCATTAAATTATTTGTATTGAAGAATCGTTTGGCGCAATTTATATTGCCTTGTATTTTTCGCTTTTTTAATATACTAGAATGTATAATTGTGTGTGTGTGCATTATTTGTAAATTATTTTGTAAGTATTTTCAATCGTTTGATGATATTACTGCTTGTTATTACCTAATTTTGAATCATTCTAAATAAAAAAGTGTGGTACAATTTAAGTTTAAATAATTCATCATTATGTTAAAATTTAGGTTTAAATAATCATTTTATTTGTCTTGCATATTTTTTTGTAAATTTCGTCGTTTAAATTTGTGCGTAAATTAATATTTTGCTCTGATCATTTATATAGTTATAATCTGATTGAAATTTTGAATTCTAATCATTCTTAGTAGCGCTATTCCAATCCATAAATAAGATTTAATTAATATTGTTTTTATTTGCTAATCTGACAATTTTTTTTAATATTTAGACTGAGAATAATACTTTACTAAAAGTTTTATAAAATTGTATTAAATCGGAGAATTTTGCGTAGTATTTTTGTTATTAATTGTTAATACTATATTGTAACAATATTTTTGTTAATTAATACCACACATCTCGAAATGAGATATAATTACATGCTATCTAGTTATTGCTCCAGATTTCCATTTTCGCATAAAGTTTATTTGCAAATATATTAATGAAGAGATACTTTATAAGAAACAAAATAATATATCTATATGATGATGATTTTTTTAAATGCACGCACTCGTTCGTTCTATCCTTATTAGTACTACTTTCTTTTTGATCTTTGCATTGAGATGAAGCCTCTGTTCCAGGTGTGGTTTCAGAACCGTCGTTCAAAAGAACGTCGGATGAAGCAGCTGAGCAGCCTGGGAGCCAGGAGGCACTTCTTTCGAAACCCCAGGAGGATGCGACCCCTTAGAGGGGGACTCATGGAGGAAGGGATGCCGCACAATCCTGCATTCGCCTACTTTTCGGGTAAGAGCACACAAACTCTTTTGTATTCCGCAACTTATTTGCTACATACTAGTTTTTCTACATTTGTTAAAGTTATGAGCAATCAATACAATAAAAGAAATACAGCCTGATTGCTTTCTTTATATGATAAATGTACATTAAATATGGTTCTAAGCTGAGATAGAACCATTATTTTAATTTATTATTACCAAAGGTTCGGAATATTGTTTTGAAAAAAAGTTATTTGGAAAAATCCACATATTGGTTTTAAAAAGAATAGAACTAAGAAACTTTTTCAGCTTAAGTAATTTGTCAAAGAAAGTTATTGTTATGTCATGGTGGCACAATGAAGAAAGATACTCTTTTTATTGAAAACTCTTACACACACATAATAAAAGGATTAAGAATTCTAACCTGTAGGACTAATCAAAGACAAGCAGTTGTATATTGAATGATAAAATCTGCAATTGGAGAAATCTCCCTGGCGATGATTTGTGCTTGTATGCGTTTATGTAAGAAATAGTAATGATTCCTACTCTCCTCATTCATTAATCGTTGATCCATATCTGCAATATTTTGGGGTGCTCGAATTCCAGACTTGTTCGAATGCCAAAAAATCTAGCTATCGTGCTAATTAAGGAAGAATTATCAACAGCACAGAGGTAGTCCAGAGATATCCAAGTCATATGAAGCCTGACATTACTTTGATGATAATTGCCCCAGGATGACGTACTATGAAAGATAACGCAATTGGCTGGGGAATGTCATCAACATATCGTTGAACTATTAAAATTGCATGCATTATCACTAGAGGTGACCTGCTTGACTAGATCACTAGAGGTAGTACTTCGCATCATCTCTCCAGGAGAAATTGCTATACCTCTGTGTTTAAAAAAAAAGGCTGGATGGAACCACTGGCCCTTGCCTCTTTACACTCAAATTCGATGGTCTTCTACTTTAAGATTAAAGCGAAATTAATCGTTGAACACTATGGGATGCAAGTCTGCTGGTAATGATGATAGGCTACGACATCATTCTAAAAATGTTTGATTAAAAGCGGATGTCTTAAAGGTCACTGTAAGCTTGATACCGCCTCAGCCAATCTCTTGGGTGTGGGGCGGGGAGTACCACAGGATACGAAAGAAACTGTAGCATGTTAGATATTAGACAACGTTGCCATTGGGTAGTTCGGGTCTGTCCCTTAATCATCATATTTTGCCTCGCATTTGTTCACCATTGGCTTCCACAGCTTTCGTTTCTGTAAGTTCTTTACAGCAACAATTTCTGTTAGTATCTTTGCACAGCCAGGCTCAATCAGTGAAGGTGGTGACCTAGGTATGATAAGCCAGTTTCCCAAGTCCCAACTCTAAGTTCGAAGTCGTTCATTTAGTTATAAAGTCTTCATCAAATCCGCATTATTGGCTGTGTCTTCAAGGAACTGCAACGCTAACTGAGAGAAAAGATAAACCCTCTGCAATTGCTACCTGTTTTATACAATGCTAAGCGAATGGTAGAAGCGTGCTCAATGACCGAATTGACAATCATTAGTCTTGAAAAGTTAATTATTTGCATGTTTGGTATAAAAGAATTTTCTTGCGAAATTTTGAGATAATCGAGTAATTTTAAGAGATTCGGATTTTGTTTTGCTTTCGTAAAAGTTATCGTGTAAGTTAAAATTATTCGAGAAACAATTTGGATAAAGTTTAATTCATATATCCGGTGATAGCAGGGAAAGGGGGGATTCTATGCAACCTATATATAAATATTATACTCTCAATAACCTAAAAAGTGACTCACCAAGAAGGAATCATTCGAATGGGACGAAAAACAATAGGTGTGATGGTTACGTATATTGAAAACAAACCATTAATAGCATGTTATAGGAATTCCAATACTTTATTCAGGAAATTTAGCTACAAAGCAAAAAAAAAAAAAAAAAACACGTTACTCCACCTCTGGTCTTAATGCAATGTGTTATACAGCTAGGTATTGACTCGTTGTATTGGTGGATATCCTCCTGTAGAATTGCTTTCCGTGCACCTTTCATTTGACGAGTTAGGTTGGTGTGTTCCATGGACAGGAAGACGCTCTCCAAGGAGTAAATACATGCACTGTTGGGAAGAAGTTTGGTGATAGCATGGAAAGTATTGGTAAAACATAAAAACAAATAATGGAGAGGCGTGTTGCGTGCTACCAGGTGTTATCCTGATGAAATGTAAACCCGTGTCCATGAAAAGAAGGACAATACTACGAGGATTAGAATTCTATCAACTTAATATCGTACTGCAAAGATGTCACGGATGAAAACTAGAAAAGTCCAGCTATATCAAATAAAATGGTGCCCCGTACCATAACTCATTGTTGTTGATTTGATGGGCTGTCAGATGACAATTGAGTGAATACCTCACCATTCTTCCTCCGGGATTCATCACTAAAAACTATTCGATTTTCATTCGTGAGAATCCACATTGAATGCTGTTGCTGTAAACGCGATGGGAAGCAGTCGCAATGGTCTCCACTCTTCAGCCACTATGACCTCAGCCCTCGTGCACATAGTTACCTATTGATGGTCATTGTTTTTACTGGTATCCTTGATACACGTCGAATCGCTGATAAAGACGCATCAATAGGGTGATTATTATGCTCTCGGTCGACCACTACGTTCGAACTGCTCTGTTCGGCCGTGTTTCACCCATTCCTTTCAGCATCATCTAATGATATAATTTTTCCGAGCCACATATCGAGTTATCCTGTTGCTTTACACAGAGACATTTTTAACCGCCTCGTCGTTCTAGGCACTTCAGATTGTTACGTCCCACCCACTATTTTCAGAGCACTCTTTTCCTTCTGCTCTTACCTTGCCAGTTATGGTTCGGGAGAAGGGCTGCGGTAGCCCAGTGGTCAAGGTATCGGATCATGGCAATGATGTCATGAGTTCGAGCCCAGTACCACTAAAGAACGGCCGTGTAGGGCTGCTATGCACGATAAATCTGTCGAGAATTGAAACATCCTCCCGTTGGTGTGATAGTTAGGAGAGGGGGTGCCAGCTCAGGTGTCGTTCACGTCACTTGACCATGGTTAAAAATTACCTGGTCCATCGCCAAGCCCTCTTGTTTGCTGAACAGTGCGACGTTAATATTCACTCACTCACTCTGGTTCAGGAGGGATTTTTTCTTAACACCCTTACTCTTTTCCCCCTTCTTTGTTTTTGCTGTTTGGAGAGTTTCTGTTACATCCACCCTCAATGGACCCACCTGTCCCTTTCCGTAAGCAAAGGATAATGGCATGGTTTGACTACTCATGTTCATTTCTTACCTTACGACATCATGGACCACCCAACTACCCTTTTGTAAATTAGTACAATAAATTGAAAAAATCATTCGCAATTAAAGTATAGATTATGCATTATTGTATGCTGTTTTCAATCTGTTAATTATCATCTTTCATATCTTATCACGTTATTATCTTCTACTATTATACATCCTTATTCTTTGTTGAGTCACTGTCATTTTAATGGTAAAACAAGGTTTTCTTCGAGCTATGATCATTTCGAAATCATTAATGACATCAGTGTAATAAATTTCCTTGGTAATATCATTTGTTTGCATAGCGACATTAAACTCTGTTGAGCTTTTCACTTTCTATAGTAGATCTCATTTCAGTCTTTACTCTCTTAAGGGCACAAATGCTTCTCTTTTGACTCGCTAAGCGGTGGTACGTTTGCTGTAATTTTTATCCCACCCTCTTTTCCTCTTCAATTGCTTGCGCCCCTGGTTTGTCTACTGTTAGCGAGGTAGTATAAGCAGGACATTGGTACAACTCCAGTGGTTCGACGGAATCATATTCGCAAGGAAATTATACCTTAGAAATGGAATGTCCTCACCATGCACTGAAGTTTTAGTTGGTCATTATCCGTCACAATGTATTCATATATTATTTAACCACAAAGTTCTATAGGGGTAAATTCTTTTTGCTACATAGCTTTTTCTGTCGTAGAACGAATTATTATGTATTAATATAACGTATTGTATGGATTGATGGAGAGTGCCCTCAACGTACGTAGTAATAAATCTTTGCATATTAACATAGGTAGTATATTTTGATTTGAAAACTGGTCAGATGACACTTTTATATAGATAGAAACTAAAACAGAATTCCCATTGATGGCAAAAAAATATCATCACATGCTCCTAATTATGCCTGATACAAAACAAAAACAAAACAAAGACTTTAAAATAATGAGTCTGGAGAAGAAATATGAGAGCTTTTAGTGTTCATTTAAAAATGTTCATTTAATATTATAAACTAAGGAACTATGAAATTGAGGGGATGAAATCTCTCACTTTAGAATAATTGTTCTGGATTCTAAGCAATGAAGCTGTAACCTTGAAGAACCACGCAGTGTGTGGAGAGTCTAGTTTTGAGATTCGTTTCTCTTTAACATTGGTATAATGTGGAAATTAGGATAGAAGGGAGTTCAGGCAGTGGCGCGCACAAGGGGGTCCTGGGTGTGGACCCCCCCTCAAAGCCCTTGATTTTTTTCCGATTGATTATTGTTCTAAGTTTAAAGTACGCAAAATTTATTAAGTATTTGTTATTAATGATTAATTTTATTAATTAATGCTAATTATTTATTCAATGATTAGTTTTACTGCGTTTTGTTCCCGAATATCGACAAAATCAAAAGAGCATGATTTACAGAATGGTGAACTTTCGACCCCCCTTTGAAAAATTCCTGTGTGCGCTACTGAGTTCAGGTGTCGTCTTTGTCAACTGACCGTGGCTCAGAATTATGAAAACCAACGCAATAGCCCTCTTGTTACTTCAGAATGTGACGCAAGCTAATGTAAAATCAAATCAAATTACCTTTAAATCATCGTAGAGAAAAAATAATTTTCTTTCTTTTCGTTAAATTCAAACAATAACTTCCCTATTGCCTTTTGCTTTTTACCCTTTTTCGTGGGCCATTTATTTTCTGTTTTGAATTTCTCTCGGTTTTTATGTTTGATTAAGAACTAAATAATAGCATTTAATGAAATATGTTTTATTTTGCCAGCTCTTATGTTTACATTTAAATTTTAGTAGTGGGAAGAATACTTCCCAATAAACCATTCTCCATCATAAAGAAAATTAAATTTAATGGTGATTATTTGCCATGAAAAAGTATGTTGCCATTCACAAGGGGAACATCACGATTTG